>OZ012690.1:17462134-17877172 GCA_963942565.1 Maea johnstoni
TAGCATAAATAAGGCAGTGCTTAGAGCGTGTGCGCTATATGATGCCAGTTGCTCTGGAATATCCCCTGGGGTATTGACATGGTTTCCGTGTGTACAGTGCCTGCTAGGGGAGGAAGGTCGTGTGAGCGCTTCGGTGGATACAAGACTATAAACCGAATACCTTTACGTCCCAAATTCCTTCAAATTTGTGGTACACAAAATTGATAGTATTAATTGAAAGTAGTAGATATTTCCTCCCTTAAAATCCTTCATATTAGATGTATCCCATAAAGATTTTTTTGGGGGTGATACTGTAAACACTACAAAAGTTGTTACAAAATAAAAGCATGAATTCAGTTACTGGTCAAAGGGTTGTTGTTAGTTAAGCTCTGATTAACATTTTTACCAAATATTTTCTTAAAGTCGATTATACATTAAAGATATAAAAACAAAGTAGTCTGCCCGAGTTGGGCTGCTGCCGGCATGACTAGTATATATAATACCGGACAACTTATCTATGCTTTTGGCTTGACAGGATGCACAAGTGCCACCTGGTACAGTCACATCATAATCAACCCATTTATGTTTAATGTCCACAGTCAGATTTTTCAAATACATGTATTTGAAAAAAAAGTTGGATTAATATTGATTAATAATTCCCTTTCAAATATTTTCCATGGAAATTGCTTTTATTGCCAAAATAGTCAGGCCTACTTGAGTAGAGATACTGAGTAGCTTTAAGCCAAAGAGACCCTGATACTGTAGATTCACAAAAGATTGTGTAGAGAAAATTTTGGTAATTTACCGAAAATCGATTTTTGCGGTTTTTAATTGTGCGAATTGGCCGCAACATGGAAAGCCCGCTATACACTTAAAGTGGCAGCACTAATTATTGCGAATTTTAATCTCGTGTCCGAGGCTAAATGCTGAAAAGTGCAAAAATTAAACTAACGCAATCTTTTCCGAATTTACAGTAACTTTCCTCTTCAGACCCGCAGGCACAGGCGGGCTCTTTGGTCAGATAGCCTGCTATCCACAATGGCTCCTATAGACATACAAACCAAGGATCTGCCGTCTGCCATTATCCTATTGGCTGAGCTCTGACTCTAGTCCTCTTCAGACGTGCAGCCACAGGCAGGCTCTTTGATCAGATAGCCTACTGTCCACACTGGCTCCTATAGACATACAAACCAAGGATCTGCTGTCTGCCATTATCCTATTGGCTGAGCTCTGACTCTAGTCCCCTTCAGACCCGCAGCCACAGGCGGGCTCTTTGATCAGATAGCCTACTATCCACAATGGCTCCTATAGACATACAAACCAAGGATCTGCCGTCTGCCATTATCCTATTGGCTGAGCTCTGACTCTAGTCCTCTTCAGACCCGCAGCCACAGGCAGGCTCTTTGATCAGATAGCCTACTATCCACAATGGCTCCTATAGACATACAAACCAAGGATCTGCCGTCTGCCATTATCCTATTGGCTGAGCTCTGACTCTAGTCCTCTTCAGACGTGCAGGCGCAGGTGGGCTCTTTTATCAGATAGCCTACTATCCACAATGGCTCCTATAGACATACAAACCAAGGATCTGCTGTCTGCCATTATCCTATTGGCTGAGCTCTGACTCTAGTCCTCTTCAGACCCGCAGCCACAGGCGGTCTCTTTGATCAGAGAGCCTACTATCCACAATGGCTCCTATAGACATACAAACCAAGGATCTGCTGTGTGCCATTATCCTATTGGCTGAGCTCTGACTCTAGTCCTCTTCAGACCTGCAGCCACCGGCGGGCTCTTCGATTAGATAGCCTGCTATCCACGATGGCTCCTATAGACATACAAACCAAGGATCTGCCGTCTGCCATTACCCTATTGGCTGAGCTCTGACTCTAGTCCTCTTCAAACCCGCAGCCACAGGCCGGCTCTTCGATCAGATAGCCTGCTATCCACGATGGCTCCTATAGACATACAAACCAAGGATCTGCCGTCTGCCATTACCCTATTGGCTGAGCTCTGACTCCAGTCCTCTTCAAACCCGCAGGCACAGGCGGGCTCTTCGATCAGATAGCCTACTATCCACAATGGCTCCTATAGACATACAAACCAAGGATCTGCCGTCTGCCATTATCCTATTGGCTGAGCTCTGACTCTAGTCCTCTTCCAACCCGCAGGCACAGGCGGGCTCTTCGATCAGATAGCCTACTGTCCACAATGGCTCCTATAGACATACAAACCAAGGATCTGCTGTCTGCCATTATCCTATTAGCTGAGCTCTGACTCTAGTCCTCTTCAGACCCGCAGCCACAGGCGGGCTCTTTGATCAGATAGCCTACTATCCACGATGGCTCCTATAGACATACAAACCAAGGATCTGCTGTCTGCCATTATCCTATTGGCTGAGCTCTAACTCTAGTCCTCTTCAGACGTGCAGGCGCAGGTGGGCTCTTTTATCAGATAGCCTGCTATCCACAATTTGGAACTAGGTTTTTTGTAACTTTTTCAGCCACATTGTGGCAAAGTCGTCACTAGCCTGTTGTAACTGGTGGAGGAAACTGGAGTACCTGGCAAAAAACACTGACTTATCCCAAGTCACTGGCAACTTTCTCACATGCCCTGGCCAGTATTTGATATCCACAATGCTCATTCAATCTTGGCATTTTTTTCCTCTCCTAAGAAGCTGTATTGTAAGAAAGCTTTTTTGAACTGTTTTCAAAGGCTATAATAGAATAGCTGATGGAAATCTGTACCCACTATTGGGCTAGTTTGGCATATTTGTCGGTAGGTAAATCAAGGATAACGTTCTCCAAATCCAAGTCAAGGAGAAAATCTTAAGTTCAGAAACCTCCATTTTTAAACTGTGGATAGCAAACTTGTTATTAGCCCTTCCAATGCTAAGGCTAAATCTGTCCAAAGCACAAGGACACACAAAGATTTTTGAAAATAATCTAAACTTGGTCATGTTGGTATTCATTTGATAGCTCTTGCGGAGTACTCTCAGATGAGTACCAATGTGCTAGGGTTGCAGTCATTTTTCAGGTGTTTTATTGCATCATTTCGTATTGGCCAAATTAGTCACCAGCAGCATAAGGGTTAAAACTGACATCTTTGAATGGATGAAACCAATACTCAAGTTATTTAGATGTTTGAATAGGGAAAACATTTACTTGTGTATTAACGAAGCCAACATAATGAAATACTTATTATGAGTATCCTACACATTAGGAAACCAATGGTAACAGGAGAAAATGAACATGCTCACTGAGCAATGTGCAAACTTTTATTCATAACATTTGTGATTTTGAGTTATGAGTCCATTCATATTCTGAAATAAACATATTTGGATTATCAAAAAATGATATCCAACAAAATGAGATAGACATCCGTAAGTGTATGAAATCATTGAAATGGGGTAGATTTTATTTTCAAATCAAAAACAATAAGTCAAATCTAATGATAAACCTTAGCCATATTTGTTTCAAGTAAAATTCTTAACCAAGACGCTAGGGCTGTCATCAATACCGCCTGTATCAACGAATAGAAAAAACATATCGATTACCCATATCGAAGAAGGCCCAAGATATTGATTCATATGCAAATTAGGTAAATACAAGGAACTTGGTCAATACATGATTGCATGCTGCAAGCGAGTGATAGTCAAACTCAGCTGGGGGACATACCCATTAATAGGTGCACCAGTACCGAATCGTTAATTATTTTATCGATTATCGAATTGATAAAAAAGAATTATCAATGACAGCCCTACAAAACACTATTGTGGATCAGATTATCAGTGTTGTAGACGTTGATTTCACAGGAGAAATATCTATGGATACCTTTTGTCTCTCCAAGGGTCTACCATAAATTCTCAGAAATTTAGACCACCCTAGGAATTTGGGCCACTATGATTATTTTGCAAATAATCATTGGGAAATATGGACCACCTTTCATCCAGCTGTTTCACAAAGTATGGGCTACTATTACTTTGCTCTGTCAGTATTTTCATAAAAAACGGGCAACCCTCAAGTCATGAATATTGTAATAATCAAGTGTCTCAAATTACTGAGAAATTACGGTAAGCATCATCCGTATCACCCATCCATGCCTGAAGCACCCAAACCTGACTATTTTTGTAGTATTTCTCTAAAAAAAGCAATACTGTAGAATAGGAAATTAATCCGGGTTTCAAAATACTGATTTTGACCAAAAAATGACCTTTTCAAATTTAATCATTCTAAACAGTTAGTTCACACATTAACACAGATGGGGGGCAGATTTTAATTCGAATTTAATAATATCAAGATTTTCCAAATATATATTCTGTCAGGCATCAAACAAAATCTCTATATACTTATGAAGAGTTAAAATTCAGCTTAATACAAAGGAATGATAATTTTGAAAGAAGATGGGGAATGCTGATTAATTACTTTGAAGAACAGAGGTTATAACAAAACACAATATATATTATCGATAAGAATTTATTTCTTTTCAAGTATATTTCATACACAATCGGTGGTATCTGTTTTTGGTACATATATACAATATACAACAAAACATTGTAAAAACATACAGTATTATACTTTGGTATGGTCATTATTAAATTCATATTTTGTATGTATACTGCTGATACAAATAATGATACTGCAACTATTATATAATTGTATAACACATATCCCTATATCTTGATATAGGAACAAGGTAAATACCATGTTTTCAGCATAGCCGTGATGCTCGGCATGCTCGGCAAGCAGGAAAATAAACAAAAAAGGCCTGTTAACCTTTTTTTAGGCTTGTAAAAATAAAAAAAAAGATTTTCCAATTCGGTAAAATTGGATTAATTACATGCTCGGAATCATTTCCTATTCTATAGTATTTAGAAAATATTTGAAAGAGAATTCTTCACCAGAAGTCTATCTCCAACTTTTCATCAAATATTTTGTGAATTTATGCTTCATTCCTTCATTCATTTATCAATTGCCCAGTTATTTTAAAGGAAAGAAAAATACCTCCTTCCAATATTTTGTGAATTTATGCTCCATTGTATGTATGTTTATTGACTGCAATTTCTATTGAATAATATGACACACAAATTAAGAGCAGAAAAAAGCTCTTACAAAAACAGACATTGAATTTACAAGAGACCAGAAAATATATTGAAGAAATATGTAATAACATCATTACATAATTGAGGATGGACTCAGAAAATCAATTCACATATATACAGATGAGGTCAGTGTCCATACCTTTATTCATTTTCAATTTCCCACGTCTTGTGAAAAATAAGAAAATAACCATTTTTTGTCCTTTAAAATGTATGCTAAAACTGGTTTCTGGAGATAAACGAAGTTGTCATGATAAATATCAGCTTAAAGCCTCTGAGTGGGTCAAAGGTACGCATGATTTTCCTATGTTATAGTCTGTCGGAACCAACATTGACTGTTTTTTCCTCTTTTATGTTACAAAAAGTTTGTATTTTCTATGCAAACATGGCAAACCTCTCGGGAGTACAGTGCCTTTTCTATACATACCTATTTTCTTCTTAAATCCTTAAAATATCGATAGCATTCATTGGGTGTCCATTGTGCAATTCCACTTGAGATCGTTCAAATTTATTCTGTTTGCAATAAGCAAAATCAACATTTTAAGGAGTTGAGAAAGAAAGTAGGTATATAGATGAAGGACACAGTGCTTCTAAGAGGTTAGTGGAATTTGGATAGGAAATATGAATAGTTTGTGACAAAAATGAGGAAAAAAACGGTCAGCCAGGTTTGACTCAGACAGACTTAAGCAATGATCAGCTGTTCCATTTATGTTAACGTCGAGTTTTACAAGAAGATTTCCAAGTAGCTTTGATGGGGAGGCTGATCTTTCGAGAAATACCAAGTTATCAATATATGCAATATAACAAACCAGAAACCAAACTATTATTTGGTATCGGTTTCCAAAACCAAAGTTCATGCAGTAATTCTTTACTTAAACCTAAACCTTTCAATATCCCCTCTGATGGCCTCCTAGCTGATTCAAGGTTGAATTATCTTACACACCATATCCTCTAGTGGGAAAGTAAGGCCTTCGCAAACCCTCATGATATATACATATATATATAAATATATATATATATATATATATATATATATATATATATATATATATATAAATATATATATATATATATATATATATATATATATATATATATATATATATATCTTGACCAAATCTTTTGGAATCCTTATGTGTTGTATTTTACTAACGTTGCGCCATGGCAGAATTTCCATAAAACAGCAAAAGATAATAATATTTTATTCTTTGACCTTTCTGACATTATTTGACATCCCAAATGACCTTTGTCACTGAGCTAATATGCTTTTATGTTGAAATCGTCGACTTCATTTTTTTCAATAAAGAAAAGCAGATTTTCACCTTTGTGACCGTTTTTACTTAAAGATACCACAAACGACCTTTCATAATTGACCAATCAGAACATAACCTGTCTTAAAATATGCTAGTAATTTTTTAAAATTTTGAGACCTCATTTGTTGTAATAGTATTATTGCTAATTCAAGCTAACAATGAGCAAAGCGAATGGGTTTGTAAGTTTAAAATGTGTGCCTGTAGGAACAGGTTTGTCTTCTATCGATGTTTAGTTCAAGCTCACATGTCCACTTATAGAATTCTGGGTCAGTTTGTGGTTAGCAGTCACGGAGTGTGGAGAACTAGAACATAGGGTAAACTAAAGGGGCAATTGGTACATTGGACACTAGTAGTCTAAAATAAGATGTAGAGATTGTGGTACTTAAGATATGATACCCCTGGCGAGCCTCCCTACTCTGTGACCCTGAAAACTTACTGGGCGACTGTCAGAAACCACCTGTCTACTTTACAAGTGGACATGTAGAGGTGACACGTCCACCTGTAGGGTCTATCAATCTTTTGTGCAGAGTGAATGGACTATACTCCTGAACTTGTACTATCACTCATTGTTAGCTTGAATTAGCTATAATATAACTGAACTTACAATTAAAAAGGATACTGCTACCCCTATTTTTCCTTCTCTCTTGGCCTGGTTACATAAAAAAATCATAAGATTTTGTGATTCAGGGTTTCCATAAGGGCCTCAGTGCAGTAATTCTTATTCTAAACCTTTCGTTCATCTAAAGATAGTCTTAAAGAAAGTTGAACTTCCAATATAAAATTAGGAAATTTAAAGATTACAGAACTCTCCCCGGTTCCTGGAAGCCAGATCAGTTATCTAGTTGTAAAATACAGGAATAGATCTTCCTGGACCAGTATATAAAGCAAGACATGTGGTACATAATCCTTCATTCTCAGGCAGACCACAGAGAATGTAACATCGGTTCGAGAGACCGTCTCACCAATGCCAGTGTCTATCCTATGTTGCCTAGCCAAAAGCTCTTGTACCTCCACAATAATTCTCTAGGTTGCACAATGTTGTTTGCTGTACTACTTATGAACTCGCTTCATCCATAAATTAGTTAACTGTTAGACATCAAGGTTTTCCTGCTTGACTATCACTTTAATAGGATTTTCCTCCAACTCTTGTTTTATTGGGAGACACTGTCCATTAATGACAATCCATTGCCTTGGTTCTGATAACTGTGGTTCTGTATTGTCAGTTGATGTCTTTTGATATGTTAACTGGTGCTGCTTCGGAGGAGATGGTGCCCTACCAGTCGTATTACACTCATCAAACTGTGAAGGCCCTTCTCCTTTGTGAGTCTGCAGGTGTTTTATCAGACCAGAAGGTTGTTTAAATGCCGTGTCATATTCACTACACTGGAAGGGTCTTTCCCCACTGTGTATCCTCTTATGCGTTTTCAGAGATGAAGACCGAGTGAATGTCTTGTCACATTCATTGCACTGGAAGGGTCTTTCCCCACGGTGCATCCTATTATGCCTTCCCAGAGCAGAAGACTGTGTGAATGTCTTGTCACATTCATTGCACTTGAAAGGTCTTTCTCCACTGTGTATCCTCTTATGCTTTTCCAGATCAGATGAGAGAGTGAATGCCCTGCCACATTCATTGCACTGGAAGGGTTTTTCTCCACGGTGTATCCTCTTATGCCTTACCAGATTAGAAGAACATGTGAATGCCTTGTCACATTCATTGCACTGGAAGGGTTTCTCCTCACTGTGTATCCTCTTATGTTGTACCAGTTGAGAAGAACGTGAGAATGTCTTGTCACATTCATTGCACTGGAAGGGTCTTTCCCCAGTGTGTATCCTATTATGCTGTACCAGATGAGAAGTCTGTGAAAATGTCCTGTCACATACATCACACTGGAAGGGTCTTTCACCACTGTGTATCCTCTTATGCTGCACCAGATTGGAAGAACTTGTGAAGTTCTTGTTACATACATTACAATGATAAGAGCTTTCCTTTTCATGCCAATCTGCATGATCTACCTTATCTGAAGACATGGTAAATAGCTGACCATGCAATGAATGAATAAATAAAAAATACTATATAAATTGTGAGTCATCAGTTTGCTTCTGATTACTTTTTCTCATAACTTTCCCTGCAAATATATCCAAGAGTTGTATTCAAAGTGAAGACACCAACTTCATGCCAACTTCATGTGGACCTTTCTGGCTGATGCAGGTATGAATGGATAATTAACTTGAGAATTGTCCTTGTGACACTTGAAAACAACTGTCCCAAAACTTTCACCATAGTTTCAAAGAGTTGAGTCCATCACCTGATTTCTCTCCCCAAGATGAAGAAATGAAGAACTTTTAACTTTGACCTTCATGTATTTTGTCTTCATGTGGTGATGTTTAGTCACACAATTGTTCCGTTTACCATTATGAATCTGAAAATTCAGATAAAAAAGTCAAAACAAGGAAAACGGAATACAAATTTTACTTATACAGACATTTAGGTAAATCCTTTCATTCTATTTTCAATGTGATGTCATCTTTTGTTCCAACTCTCCATCATATTTCAGGAATGGAAAATTAACTCTCCGACCTTGAATTTACCGGCCATCTAGGTCATTCTTGTTGCAATACAATAATTTTTCACAAAATTCTATGCACTGTGTAATCCTGCACACATCTCTAGTTGGGATTGGCACCTTTATAATTTTCATGATACGATACAATATTGATATTTCCTTAACGATTTGATGCTGATACAAAATTGCCAGCTGGTCCACTGAACAATAAATTAATTTCCATATAATAATAATAATAATAATAATAATAATAATAATCTTTATTTAAAGAGGGTAACTCAGTCCAATGGTAAGGATCTTCCCCGAGGCCCTCTTGGATATATATAGGTATATATAGAACATATGCTACCAAAAAATGGACATGGACATTATTCATACTCTCTGGTCTAGCAGTATTTCCACTATTTTGATGTGGAAAGAGTAATGATTATATAATTATGTTTTTTGCCCATTTCTCACATGAAACTGGGAAAGGCTACTGGCGGAAACCAGTTTCTGACAGGATGGTAAAAACAGTTTCTGCCATGGTAAAAAACATCCCAGTGCGGAAATTGCCAACCCCTATATGAACTAAAATCAACAAATCTAGCATTTGATTTTAATTGTTCTTCATTTCATCTCATCACTTTTAATGAGTCATACCTTCTGTAAAAAGAAAAACGCAAAAATTTCTGACATCACCACATAAAGGTTTATTCATTAACAACAATTTATTAATTCCATTAAATAATATGCCCAGATGTTCAACGTATTTGTCCTGTCATGTCTTTTTTCATAATATAAGCAATTCTGTATAAGAAATCTAAATCTGCACAGTCTCTAAGCGCTCTTTTATTTTAAATTGAGAACTGCTCATACCTATAACTACATGTGCTAAGAATATGGTAGCCTGGCCCTGTACAATGTCTAACCACTTTCGGAATACATACCACATCTAAACCTGTACTGACTACTTCTTCCTGCACTAACCACGGAATGAACAAAACTACAGTTGAAGTGATGGGCCAAACATAGAACTTGAATCATTGTGATCTGGGACTAGTCTTTTAATGTATTGGTGAAATGAATAAATAGAACAATAGCGAAAATTCCTGGTTGCAAACAGCTGTAATTCCATCATTTAGAAATATGTTAAGGTAACCTGAAGGCTGACCTGCCAATGTAAATTCAGAGGATCTAAAGGTTACAGAGTGCTCCTTCATTCCCGGCAGTCAGGTCATTCTGAAGTGAAGTAGGAGAGAGGTGCTCCCTGAACCACAATATCAAGAAAGACAAGCATATAGTAGTGGTGTGTCGATTAATCAAAAGCTACAAGTCTGATTAATCATGCAAAAATCTAGTCACTTGTAAACAACAAGAAACATTGAAACAAAACGCTGTTTAGGTCTAGTAGCATCTATGAGCATACACACTGATAGCCTGAAAACTGTGTCGGCATCCAAGAAATTTATTTGGACAAGAAACATCAAAACAAAATCCTGGCCTTAGGAGCTTGCCATCGAGGGCAAAATCCCTTTATGATGATAGATGTATTTACCTTGTCTCTTATCATTTTCTGTCTCTTCACTTCCTGCCTTTAAAATTGACGATTAGTCAGGAAAAACTCAAGCAACAGACACAATATGAACGCCTTCTTGTCTATGCTTGTAAAGAAGAGTGCGCACGCACACACATAGCAAGCACAGAAGCTGCAGACAAGCTTGAGTCAGGTCGGGTATTGGTCACTGATATTCGCATGCACTCAAACTCATCACTTTAAATGATTCCCACCTCAAGGTGACTATTTATAGGTTGTGCAATGTTGTTTGTTGAGTAATATTTTTTAATTCACTCCAGCGATAAGTTATGTATTAAATTGTTAGACTTCAAGATTTTCCTGCTTAGCAATCACTGCACTTGCCATTTCCTCCAACTCTTGTTCTATTGGGAGACACTCTCCCTTTTCCTGCTTGACTATCACTCTACTAGCATCTTCCTCCAAATCTTGTTCCATTGGGAGACACTCTCCCTTTTCCTGCTTGACTATCACTTTACTATCATTTTCCTCCAATTCTTGTTTTATAGGAAGACACTGTCCCTTAACAACAACCCATTGCCTAGGTTGTGATAATTGTGTTTCTGTATTGTCAACTGATGACTTTTGATGTGTTAACTGGTGCTGCTTCGTATGAGATGGTGCCCTTCTAGTCTTATAACACTTATTAAGCTTAAAGGTTCTTTGACCTGTGTGAGTCCGCATGTGTGATACCAGACCGTAAGATTGTGCGAATGCCTTGTCACATTCATTGCACTTGAAGGGTCTTTCCCCACTGTGTATCCTCATATGATTTTTCAGAATAGAAGAACGACTGAATGCCTTGTCACATTCATTGCACTTGAAGGGTCTTTCCCCACTGTGAAACCTCTTATGCCTTCCCAAATTAGAAGAACATGTGAATGCCTTGTCACATTGATTGCACTGGAAGGGTCTTTCCCCACTGTGTATCCTCTTATGCTTTATCAGAGTTGAAGAATCTTTAAATGCCTTGTCACCTTCATTGCACTTGAAGGATTTCTCCTCACTGTGTATCCTCTTATGTTGTTTTAGTTGAGAAGACCGTGAGAATGTCTTGTCACATTCATTGCACTCGAATGGTCGTTCCCCACTGTGTATCCTCTTATGAGTTCTCAGAATAGAAAGCTGAGTGAATGCCTTGTCACATTCATTGCACTGGAAGGGTCTTTCTCCACTGTGTATCCTATTGTGCCGTACCAGGTGAGAAGACTGTGTGAATGCCTTGTCACATTCATTGCACTGGAAGGGTCTTTCCCCACTGTGAAACCTCTTATGCTGTATCAGAGTTGAAGAATCTTTAAATGCCTTGTCACATTCATTGCACTGGAAGGGTCTTTCCCCACTGTGTATCCTCTTATGAGATCTCAGACTAGAAAGCTGAGTGAATGCCTTGTCACATTCATTGCACTGGAAGGGTCTTTCTCCACTGTGTGTTCTCTTATGTTTTTCTAGATTAGCAGAACAAGTGAATGTCTTGTCACATTCATTGCACTGGAATGGTCGTTCCCCAGTGTGCATCCTCTTATGCCGTACAAGGTGAGAAGACTGTGAGAATACCTTGTCACATCCATCGCACTGGAAGGTCTGTTCCCCACTCTGTATCCTCTTATGTTTTACCATTTCATTTTAAATCTAAAAAGGCAGAAAAAATACAGCAAATAACATATATGGCTTCTAGAGACATGTACATTTCCAATGGTAGTTTCAATGGACCGAATCTTACAGACATGCAAGAGTTAACAATCTTGAAACTTATGTAATATGAATTAATTATGGTCTCTCTTGAAATATTTGTACAGGTGTCTGACAAGTAACCTTTAACCTAGAGACCACCATGTAGCTATCTGTGTTTCATACTAGCCTACTGGGACTGTGGCACATATGTGGTGGTTTATCTGAAAAGACCCACAACAGATCATTTAGGGGCAGTAGGGGTACACATTTTATATGAAAGCAGGACAGGGTTGGCAGTATCTGTTAAGGGGCATTTTTTGGCATGCTGTAAACTGTTTTCACCATCCTGACAGAACAATAACAGGTTTCTGCCAGTTTCTGCTGCTTCTTCGGCAGAAACAAGATTTACCCTTTTCCCAGTTTTATGTAAAAAAACTGCCTGAGAATAAAATCAGTTCTAGTACCTAAGGCCAAATATATTTGGTTCCTATTACATCGTAGGAAAATATAGGTAGGGTAGGTAGGGATTTAAAAAAAAAGATTTATTCTTTAACTCACAGGATTCCCTTGAGTTGGATGGCTTCAATTAAAGTTTGCCCTGATGAATTTGTCTTTATATGCAGTAATTGGATTTTAGTTCATCCAGAAATTGATAATAATGGTTGAAGATTTGATATTTCAGACGGTGAGGCTTCCGTTTGTGGCCCTACTGATTTAGTTAACCTTTCTCTGAATTTACTGTTACTGTTTTTGTGTAGGAACAGTCCATTTTTCTAGTAGGATAGACTTAAAATAGGTAGGAGACAAAAACTAGGTAGGGTAATAGGAACCAAACATCTTTTTTAGGTCTAATTGCATTTCTTAAGAGAAGAGGAAGTTTTCTCAGATCTCAAAGGCTCAGAGTTAATTGATTTAAATTAACACGCCAAATTGCATGGACAGCGACATAGTGTAATTCATGGTATGAGCTAAAACACACACAATGGCGGCCAGGGAGTATGGATGTTGTACATGTCCAAGTTTCAACAGGAGGTCTAAAATGTAAACAAGAAACTGATTGTTATAAAACCATTCTAGGCTGGCTCGATTTTAATTGGGTATTAGAAAATTGTGTGTAAAAGAAGTGACTCATATATATACAAGACTCACTAAGCTTTTTATGACTTATGAGATAATATATTAAACATTGTATATGGTGAATGTCTGTCTGATAATATTTTTAAGTATATGAATGAATGTATTTAGTCCATTATAAGCCATTGTGGCCGGCCAGATTTTTAACATTTGCGCATTGCAAGTAATGAATGTCATCATCTGGATTGGACAATCAACTATTTATCAAAACCTTAATCAACTTTTTATCAGATGTTTTATTAATCCAGATCAGTGCCAAATTATGTCTGCTCAAATTCATAGTTGCATATCTTGATATAAGTAGGAGTGTGATCCGTATCCAAGGTTTGGAATCGGAATCGGTAAAAAGGAAATTTTGATTCTTTGCGACAGGGTTGGGTTTACGCCGCCTGAAACTTATTTCTGGCAGGACAGTGACAGAAACCTAGTTTCAGGTGCCTTTTACTAGTTTCTGGCGCCAGAAATGCCAGAAACTCTAGAGATGTGATTTAACATATTAATATGCTTGAAAGGGAAGAATTAATGATAACTAATGATGACAGAAAACAAAACAATATATGTATATATATATATTTATGTATATAACTATACAAATTTAATAGGTCAACTGAACTCTATACATTTGCATAACTAGATAGACATCTAGAAGATGAATTAGTATCCATATGATCATATCAGATGGTATCTGCTAATTTACTGCTTCATTTGGAATTGCTTCATATCATACAATAGGTGGAAATGCAATTAGGAACTAGAAGAAATGTAAGGTTAACATCCATATTCCCTGTCCACCATTGTTAGAGTGTTCTCTCATAACATGAATTACACTGTCCAGTCAATTTGGCTTGTACAATTAAACCCATTGAGACCTGACAAAACTGCTCACAAATTGCAATTATGTGAGTGGACATGTACATTATCCACACTCTCAGGCCACCATTGTTTAAGTTTTTCTTTTACCATGAATTATAGTGCTCAGGCACATCTGAATCAACTAGGCATTTAATGAATAGATAGATTACCACTGTGACCCTTACAAACATTGTTCTCAAGACATGCTAAATATATAAACTTGAAATCCACAATTATCATTGTTTAAGTGTTCTGACATGAATCACATAGGTTAGGTTCTTTGGAACAGATCAGGACTGACAATGAATCTGATAATTAGTAACCATATATGACCTGTATGTAGTCATTGAGAGTTTACGCTTACATTGAGATTAAGCTACTATGCATTTCCTAGCAGTATTTTGACTATTTTGATGGAAAAGAAAACTAATTTTATATTTGTGCTTTATGTCATTTAGTTTCTGGCGAATTAAGTGCCAGAAATGCCAGAAACATATTTCTGGCAGGACGCCAGAAACCCTTTTCTGGCAAGGTATAAACCGTCCTTCGGCGTAAATTGCCAACCCTGCTTTGCGATTCCGATTCTGATTCCTACCGACATATATAGGGGGAAGTATCATAGCATTAAGGTTTAAAACTGTATCAGATGCTACACTGTTTTAATATTTCCCATGCTATAATTTCGTTTTTAGGTAGTAGATTAGATTACCTAGCACAATGAGCTACTGACTGACGTTGTCTCGTTACTTTGTCATCTTACTCCACTGCAATAATAAGCAAGGGTCAATTAGTATCAACATTTTGCCGATTCCGGAATCGGAATGATCGCTATGAGATTCTATACCGATCTTTTAGATGGGATCGGCAATACCATCCGATTCCTTGGTATCGATTACACTCCTAGATATAAGAAGACTAAAAATGATTGACAAGGCCAGCATAAATGTTGTTCAGTTCATAATTGTGATCATGATAGGAAGGCTAGCATGGGTCTTTTCTTTCATCAATTGCAGCGCGGAGCTGTCCAGGTCATAAGTGAAGCATTGAACTTTGCAACTGTAAATACACGTGCCTCTTAAACCATTCTAGTCATGTTTTCCTATTTGATAGCTGTGCTGTACCAGAAGTCGATCGACTTCTGGTAATCGACTTCTGGTACACCTATTAACTGCACCAAAACTTGATTATCTCCTGGGACAGCATTAAGTTGTACCAGTAGTCGATTGACTATTGGGACAGCCTTTAGCTGTACCAAAACTCGAACAACTTCTGGTACAGCAATAGCTGTCCCAATCGACGATTGGCACGACCATTCATTTATGAGGGTCATGTTCCAAAACTCGATCTGTACCAAAAGTCAATTGTGAAAGTGCCAGTCAATTCAGTGGACTGCATCAAACATGGATGTTTAACAAATACATGCAGGGCGCATGCACATCATTGTGAAAAATGGCGAAAACATGGTGCTTTTTCATTGTTTTCAACAACTCTTTCAGTCGTAGTTGACTGGAAAGACTATGAATATCGGTAGAATTGCATGGAACTTGAAGATAAGACTGGTCAGAACGTACATGGATAGTTTATTGTTGGTAGACACTGTCATTTCTTAACACTGCCAGCATTTTGTCTCTACATATGCCAACAAGAACCTGAATGTCTTTAAGAATCCAAATAGCTAATTTAACATAGAAAGGCAAATGTAGAGTCAGATATTACGGCCTACCTTATACAAAATCAGGTGTTTTGTTCTTGGTGCATTGATTTAATAGCAGCTTGGCAGGGACTTAGCCAGGACCCGTCTTACCTGTCTTTTGGACAGGCAGTTTCCTGAAAACCACCTTTTTTTATTTTCAATTTTGACTTTTTGGGGGTTAATACCAAACATTTTCTATACGAACCATCTTCTAGGACATAGCTGAAGTGTAAAATGTCCTTTTTGACACAATAGCCATTAGGCTTTAATATGTAGTTAGTATAAGGATACAAAGTATATTAGTAGCTAAATCTGGACGGGCAGAAATTTTGGAATTGCTGTTTTGGACAGGCATTTTTGAAATCCTGGCTAAGACCCTGCAGCTTGGATGAAGAAAAGAATTGATATGTAGCGAAAAACCAATAACCATATGCGCTTTAGTGAAGAGCTGGACTCATGCCAGGAGTCACTGATCTGGCATCAGCGCAAGGTCACGTGGGAACAAGAACCAATCGGGGCTCTCATATCGATTACACTACAGAGAAACCGGTACCTGATCACCACCATCAGCTGGGCGTGCTCTTAGTTGACACTGGTTGAGGCTAGCCTGTTCAGGTTGACCGGCTTGTTACGAATCCACTTTTGTTTGGTCATCTTAGATAGGAAGACATTTTTTTTTTGTATCTTCACAAAGATGCAAATGCAGGGTGCCTAACCCTGACATGTTCTAACTGTATACAGTTAAAGATCATATATTTTTGTTATTCCCGATATGCTGTTCTTTTAAATGATATATTGTTTGTCAGCTGGTCAGTATTGGACATGATGTTCGACCCTAAACCTGTTCGGGTGCGAGTTGGTGTGTATGCGAGTTGACTTGATTTCTAGCTACCTACCCCATTTGCCCACTGCCACTCTTCTTCTTATTGGGTACTTGTCAAAACCAATTTACTGGGGCGCCGGAATGAATGCTTTGCGAAATCCTCAATGAGATTAATTCACCACATCACAGGAAGACCACATTGAATCATTTAACCGGAAAAAGTCACTGTAAATGACTAAATGCGGTGACACTTGCCCGGTTCTGAGAGTTCAGACTTGAAAGACGCCATCCTCCCACATGTGTGCGGAAATCCTCGATGCGCATGCGCAAGCAGGCCCGAAGTTCAAGCTCTGTGCCGATAGAGGTCGCCTGTGCGTGTAAGCCTGCTACATTAGAAATTAATTGAAAAACTTGACAAAGATAGCATAACTGAGGAGTTTAATACCTTCTTAACGCTTTGTACGCAATGACGTCGATGACACAATATAAATGACTGATAATGAAATGTACATGCAGAAACTATTTGACTCACCCTGTGCTTTTTGTGGTGACCCCACTTTTATTTTAGATTTTTAAAGGGGATCTGTCCATGATCACAATTTCTTGTTGTAAAATAACTCTTCTTCATAATATTTGAAATCCGATTAAGAAATGATAAGACCTGATATCAAAAAAAAAATGAAACATGCCCAAGAACGTTTTCAATCGTAGTAAAATCCAAGCTTTGTAGGATAAATATTGAATCAAGGTTGTCCTAATTATGAGAAGTATGGTGATTTCAGAAAGTTGTCTTAATTGAATTTTACAAGGCAAGGGTAAAATAGTAAATATATATTTATTATTATTATTATTTTTATATAAGTTTTTGATTGTAGTATTTTCTCATAATGTACTATACCTTTTAAGGTCTTACGACACTTTTAGAAATCTCAGTTTAATTTTCCTGAAATTTTGCATAAGGAAATAACATAGCACAGTGATCCTCAAAACAACTTAAAATCATGGGGTCATCAACTTAGTTTTTTTTTCACAGATTTTTGAAAAATTAATGCAATTTATGTCACAAACATCACTTTCTCCAAAATTGGTGTCTTTCTTTGCTAGATCTATCCCTTCAGAATACTGACACTGCCTGAAATACTGTTTTGCCATGTTGAAATTATTTTTTTGCTGTTGCAAAGGAATTATTGGGCAAAATCAAGAAATTCGAGAAACGGGTTTTTAACCCAAAATTGATATAAGTCAGAATTGCCTAGTTTAATTTTCACCAATTTTTGTCTACACTATCTGCACAATGCTCTTAATAAGAAGACACAAAGAAAATGATAGGTCATCAGGTTAGTTTTCGAACCACAGATGGTCAAAGTTTGTGAAATAGGACATTTTTGGGGCAAATTTTCATGAAAATGTTAGAAAAGAGTTACTCAATAGTTACTATTAATGCCCATACTTATATAAGATATTGTTAAGAAAGGGAACCCCACTTTATACACATGGATTATCACACATTATTCCTGAAAATGTGTCAAAACAACAAATTCAATGAATATGGAAATCACTGTAGCCAAAAACAAAAAACTCATAGGATACTATTTATAATAGGCAGGTATAATCAGAATTGGTACATATTCAATAAAATTCAATTTCTTATCAATATTTCCAGTGACGTCAGGTAAATTGTAATAAATTATTTTAGTTTGTCCAATACCCAATAGGTGTCACCGGTATAGAGTATCGTAAGACCTTAATGTACTATACTATACCTTTTAGATGCATTCTCCAGAAGTGAATATTCTGCGGTTTATGTTTCATTTGTATTTTTTCCAAGTATTCTAGCCATATTTGCCTTTTTTATAGTTTATGAATTATCCTTTTAGTTTCAACTCTATAATTTCAGTATGGATGGTATTTTTCAAAGTATATGTATTTGTTTCATTTTTGCCTAAACATGTAGCTTAGCAGGGTGCTTTTCAGGAGTGCTCTAATCTTTACAAAAATTAGTAAAAGTTAGTTTAAAAATGACTAACTAGAGCAGGGGCTCTAGGAACACTCTGAAGTGCATTCTCAGCCATTTCCTGTTTGTCTCACTGTGTGTGTGGTCTGGTTAAATGAATGTTACAATTCTGTTTAGTGTTTAAAATGGCTCACTCAGAGATGTTCTGCAATTAAAAGTAGAATTTTTCACATTGCCCTGATTTCTGCAAACACTCATCCATTAGGCTGTCAATCACAAATATTTTAGGGCCCGTATGTCCCCCAGAGCCAGAGGTCAATAAGGTTACTAGACTAAAACGCCATGTATCTATCTGCTTGATCCCGTTGACAGTAGAAATGTGGGGAGGGGGGCACGGTGAATCTTCCAGGAGATATTCCCCCAGGGGGCAATTTTCCAAAGAAATGGCAAAGCTTCAGGGGCACTCTGTGAGTCAATTTCAAACAATACAATTATGACAATCCTTGCTTTTAGGAATTTTGAAATTCTTATCTAGCCGACTACATTCATAGACCACTTATTGCTAATTCAAGCTAACAATGAGCGATAGTACAAGTTCAGGAGTATAGTCCATTCACTCTGCACAAAAGATTGATAGACCCTACAGGTGGACGTGTGACCTCTACATGTCCACTTCTAAAGTATACAGATGGGTTCTGCCAGTAGCCAAGTAAGTTTTCTGGGTCACAGAGTAGGGAGGCTCTCCAGGGGTATCATATCTCAAGTACCACAATCCCTACATCTTATTTTAGACTACTAGTGTCCCATGTACCAATTGCCCCTTTAGTTCCCCTTATGGTCTAGTTCTCCACACTCAGTGACTGCTAACCACAAACTGACCCATATTTCTATAAGTGTACAGGTCTGTTTGGCCTGAACACCAATAGAGGACAAACCTGTTCTTACAGGCACACAGTTGAAACTTACAAACCCATTCGCTTTGCTCATTGTTAGCTTGAATTAGCTATAATTCACAGAACCAGTTACTTCTCGTAGGGACATTGCAGCTATTAAAAGTCCAGGGTGCGAGTGGATTTGTCAAGTTATATGTTCATATATGTACATTTGTATGTGTGAGATTTCAAGATTGAATAAAGTATTTCAAGTAAATAATGTATGTTACATTTATTACGGATCAAGTTATTGACTTCCAAGAAAGAGAGATGAAAAAGTAGTAAGGCACAGTGAGGACTTCTACTGCAGGAAAAAAAAGCTTATAAGTTATAACTAGTATCACCTGATGAGAGCAGTTGCTGCTTGTCCACTCCGGATGAAGCGGACCAACATTGAAATTTTCAGGACCCTCATTTGTATGTTAACAATTACATGGACACTAAAGATGAGGACACTGATTTCCAGTACTGCTATAATGGAAATCGCTGTCTGCCTAGAAATGAATGTCAATGCCATCACATGATATAGAATGAAGAGATAAAATGTTGATAATTGAGCGGAAACTTAGTTCTGGACAAGATACATGAATCACTAATAACTAATTCGGATCATTTTTACTTATAACTATTTTCATTTGGTAATATCTATACCTTCAGTTAAGGTATGGTATAGCGTAAGTCATTTCCATTCGTTCTTAATTGGTTCATGCTGGTGAAAGATATTCTCTATGAAATTTGGAGATTCACGATCATTTAACTACTTGTCTAGAGCTTTTTAGAGCTAAGAGTGTTAATGAGGATAGGGTAGTGGAGGAACTGCAGATATAACTGTATGAGGCTCTTGTGCTTGAATATTCCTCTCTAGTGCATTATTTTACATGCACTATGGTGTAGAAATTTGTAGCTTTGCTTGCTCTCTCCTCTACCAAAGGGACATGTCATAACCAGCGGGTGGTAAGTAGTGATGGGTGTCCAAGTAGCTGGCGAACACAGCCTAGATCCCGTATTACCCATTGCCATTCTTCTCAGGCATTCCAACTTGGTTAGAAATCAAAGATGTAGAGAGAGAAGCGTGCAATTAGTGACTGCTAGAAACCCGTGTTACCCATTGCCATTCTTCTCATGCATTCCAACTTGGTTAGAAGTCAAAGATGTAGAGAGAGAAGTGTGCAATTAGTGACTGCTCCTGGCTCCGCCGTGCAATAATGTGATTTGTAACTATATTACAATACTTGACTGCTTAGCGTAGTTGACCAACTTTTAAGAGTTACTTGATTGAACATGCATGTTGAAATATAACTATCAAAATTTTAAGTAGATTCAACTTTAGGTAGCCCAACAGGGCCGTTTTTGGAAGTTGAGATGGGACAATGCTATTTGTTGACAGTTGGTAGGTTCTGGCCCCCTTCCCCAGGTGTCAGGTCACTAGGTCAAATAAGAAAATGGTGATGAATCAAATCAAAAAGCTGTCAACTGTATTCATATTCACAATTTATTCAAATGTTTTCCATATTACAATAACAAGTTTTATGAATAAATTTGGGTACATCACTTGCAAGAAAATATAAACACCTTATTCTAATCTTTTATCATTTTTGCTGACCCTCTTAGCATTCTGTTATCACTTTTTTTCTTTCCATCAGATAATTACAGCAACACTCAGGCCAGTTAATAAAAACAGTATTCAAGAAAGGCAGGAATTTCACACTTTACAGTGATTCAAGGGCACATAGAGTAATGACATTGATTAATGTTATAGTCATTAATAAATAAACCTTTAGGTGATGTAAGATACTTTTTTTATATTTTCACACAAAAAGGTGTAACTCATTTAAAGTAGGGAGATGACATGAAATGAAGAACAATTGAGATCATTCTAGATATGTTGCTTTATAGTTAATATGCTGTTCTTCAAATAAATGCAATCATGAGTTTTCCAACTACAAATATGAAAAACAAAGTTAAATATAGATAAATAAAGAGCACTGCCAAAGGTATACCTGAATAATAAGTCCATGGCTGTCATAAATCCATACTGTGGAGGCAATTGCTCAGCTTTATATAATCAAGCCAAAGAAGAGTTCTAAACTCATGCCAGTGTCTTAAGTAATTTATGAGAAAATTTCACTTTTGAGCATTGCTGTGCAAATTTTTTGTTGATAATAGGATATGCCTTCATTTCTATGATGATTTCTAAATTTAAGGAATTCATTTTTAAGGTTTGTAAAGGGGTTATTTTGATGTTAGGACAGTTTTTCTAGGTTTTGTTAACAGACATAACCAATGTAGCTATTTTGGGATGGCTTTGTATTATTCTAGGTCATTGGTCACTATGTGGCAAAATCCGAAGTTCTGGGGTGAATACAAAAGACAACTGGAGCACAACGGTTCAAGTTATGGGGACAAAGTAGCTCAGTTGGTTAGGTGTCAGACTAGTAATCAGAGGGTCGCTGGTTCGATTCCCGGCCACTCCGGGCACTTTGGTCGTTCTTGGGCAAAACAGTTTATTCCATATTGCTTCAGTCTACCCAGCTGCAAAATGGGTACCTAGCATAAATAAGGCAGTGCTTATATGCTGCCAGTTGCTCTGGAATATCCCCCGGGGGATTGAAATGGTTTCTGTATGTACAGTGCCTGCTAGGGGAGGAAGGTCGTATGAGCTCTTCGGTGGATACAAGACTATAAACCGAATACCTTTATTAGATTGGATTTCTTTTACATTTCTATAAGATTGAGCTTGAGAAGTATTGTTATCAATACCATTTTTACATGATATAGGTATTATTTTCCTATGCTAACATGTGAAATCGAAATCCGAATTTTCCCACTCGGACCTCAACATGTGCTTAGAAAAAAAGTAGGTTACCTAACTGCTGTATTCTATACAAGGAACACAGGTTTTGTAAGGGCTATTGATAGATCTTATTGGTTGTTCTTTGATTTCTAAGTTCAAGTACAATGACCTAGGAATAGAAGTGAAAACCAGTTTGATAGCGAAAATTCTTGGTTGCAATCAGCTGTAACTTCCAATATAAATTCAGGAAATTTAAAGATTACAGAACTCTCCCCGGTTCCTGGAAGCCAGATCAGTTATCTAGTTGTAAAATACAGGAATAGATCTTCCTGGACCAGTATATAAAGCAAGACATGTGGTACATAATCCTTCATTCCCAGTCAGACCACAGAGAATGTAACATCAGTTCGAGAGACGGTCTTACCATTGCCAGTGTTTATCCTATGTTGCCTAGCCAAAAGCTCTTGTACCTCCACATGAATTCTCTAGGTTGCACAATGTTGTTTGCTGTACTACTTATGAACTCGCTTCATCCATACGTTATGTAATTGTTAGACATCAAGGCTTTCCTGCTTGACAATGACTTTGACAGGATTTTCCTCCAACTCTTGTTTTATTGGGAGACATTGTCCCTTTTCCTGCTTGACTATCACTTTAATAGGATTTTCCTCCAACTCTTGTTTTATTGGGAGACACTGTCCCTTTTCCTGCTTGACTATCATTCTATTAGCATTTTCCTCCAAGTCTTGTTTTATTGGGAGACACTGTCCATTAATGACAACCCATTGCCTTGGTTCTGATAACTGTGGTTCTGTATTGTCAGTTGAAGCCGTTTGATACGTTAGCTGGTGCTGCTTTGGATGAGATGGTGCCCTACCAGTCTTATTACACTTATCAAACTGAGGAGGTCCATCTACTGAGTGAGTCTGCATGTGTTTTATAAGACCAGAAGGTTGTTTAAATGCCTTGTCACCTTCACTACACTGGAAGGGTCTTTCCCCACTGTGCACCCTCTTATGATATACCAGACTAGAAGAATGAGCGAATGCCTTCCCACATTCATTGCACTGGAAGGGTTTTTCCCCACTGTGCGTCCTCTTATGATTTCCCAGCACAAATGAACAAGTGAATGCCTTGTCACATTCATTGCACTGAAAGGGTCTTTCCCCACTGTGTATCCTCTTATGCTGTGCCAAATTAGAAGATTGAGTGAATGCCTTGCCACATTCATTGCACTGGAAGGGTCTTTCCCCACTGTGTATCCTCTTATGCTTTACCAGACTTGAAGATAGAGTGAATGCCTTGCCACATTCACTGCACTGGAAGGGTCTTTCCCCACTGTGTGTCCTCTTATGATTTTCCAGCATAAAAGAAGAAGTGAATGCCCCGTCACATTCATCGCACTGGAAGGGTCTTTCCGCACTGTGTATCCTCTTATGCTGTACTAGGTGAGAAGACTGTGTGAATGTCTTGTCACATTCATTGCACTGGAAGGGCCTTTCCCCACGGTGCATCCTCTTATGCCTTCCCAGAGAAGAAGACTGTGTGAATGTCATGTCACATTCATTGCACTGGAAGGGTCTTTCCCCACGGTGCATCCTCTCATGCCTTCCCAGAGAAGAAGATTGAGTGAATGCCTTGTCGCATTCATTACACTGGAAAGGTCTTTCCCCACTGTGTATCATCTTATGCTTTTTCAGAGAAGAAGAATGAGTGAATGCCTTGTCACATTCATTGCACTGGAAGGGTCTTTCCCCAGTGTGTATCCTCTTATGTTTTTTCAGATCAGATGAAAAAGTGAATGCATTGCCACATTCATTGCACTGGAAGGGTCTTTCCCCACTGTGTATCCTCTTATGCTGCACCAGATTGGAAGAACGTATGAAGTTCTTGTTACATGAATTACAGTGATAAGAGCTTTCCTTTTCATGCCGATCTGCATGATCTACCTTATCTGAAGACATGGTTAATATGTGACCATGAAATGGATAAATAAATGAAAAATTCTATATAAAATTGCGAGTTGTCTGTTTGCTTCTGATTAATTTTCCTCAGAACTTTCCCTGCAGATACATCCAAGAGTTGTATTCACAATGAAACACCAACTTTATGTGGACCTTTCTGGCTGATGCAGGTAACAACTGTCCCAAACATTGTTACCGTAGTTTCACAGAGGCGAGTCCATCACCTGATTTCTCTCACCAAGATGAAGAAATGAAGAACTTTTAACTTCGACCTTGATTTATTTTGTCTTCATGGGGTAATGTTCAGTTCACACGCTTATGAATCTGAAAATACAGATGAAAAATATCAAAACAAGGAAAACAAAATACAAATTATGTTTGTCTTCATTGGGTGATGTTTAGTCACACAATTGTTATGTTTACCATTATGAATCTGAAAAAAGTCAAAACAAGGAAAACGGAATACAAATTTTACTTATACAGACATTTAGGTAAATCCTCTATTCTATTTTCAATGTGATGTCATCTTTTGTTCCAACTCTCCATTATATTTCAGGAATGGAAAATGAATTCTCCAACCTTACATTGACTGGTTATCTAGGTCATTTTTGTTGCAATGCAATATCCTTTCACAAAATTCAACGCATGGAGTAGTCCTGTA
The DNA here is from genome assembly GCA_963942565.1 of Maea johnstoni. Lineage (NCBI taxonomy): Eukaryota > Metazoa > Annelida > Polychaeta > Spionida > Magelonidae > Maea > Maea johnstoni. Next base: position 17,487,122 of record OZ012690.1, read on the forward strand.
TGCATCACTAGCAGGGACTGGCACCTTTAAAATGTTCATAATACAATACAATTTTGATCCTTCCTTATCAACTCAATACAATACAAAATTGCCAGCTGGTCCACAGAATAATGAATTGATTTCCAAATATAGAACATATAGTGCTACCCTTTGCACACATGCAACTATGTACTCGGGGAGCCTTGTAGACATATTGAGCACATGGGTCTATGAACTTTGACAACCTCATAGGCCCTTTGCGCACACGGGTCTATAGCCATGTCATCAGTAAATCAGCTTTTAATCAGATAATCAAACCCTTCTCTAGGCTTTTTCACCATTAATCTGAAATTGACAATTGGCAATGGCCTTGTAGACCCATTGCACACATGGGTCTATGTATGAACTTTGACAACCTCATAAACCCTTTGCGCACATGGGTCTATAGCCATGTCATCAGTAAATCAGCTTTTAATCAGATAATCAAACCCCTCTCTAGGCTTTTTCCCCATTAATCTGAAATTGCCCTTGTAGACCCATTGCGCACATGGGTCTATGTATGAACTTTGACAACCTCATAAAACCTTTGCGCACATGGGTCTATAGCAATGTCATCAGTAAATCAGCTTTTAATCAAAGCCCTCCTCGAGGCTTTTTCAACAGTAATCTGAAAGTGCCATTTTTTTTCAAGATTTCAGCCAAAAGGAGCAGTCTTAGGAAAAGAAATTCTGGCACACCCAGTGCGGAAGTCTCTCTGCTAAATGCATGTTAATTCTTTCACCATAGTTGCCAAAAAGGCCCTACCATTGAGCTACATGTTGTATCACTCTAACAAATTCATAGGCAATGATTGAGCCACATTTTCTTCAATTATTTATTTTGACAATACTACAATATGAATATCCATGTGTCGTAGGTAGTCATATAACATTTTCATCTTTGCATGAAGTAGTTGATAATTGTAGTTGAAATGTTAGAGCTGGTGCTTTATCTCGTTTCAAAGCCAAAACTAAAATGACAGGAGAAGATACTGCAGGGAACCACAGAAAATATGTTATTGGTAAAGAGGGGAATCATTCTTACAGCTAATTCAAGCTAACAATGAGCAAAGTGAATGGGTTTGTAAGTTTCAACTGTGTGCCTGTAAGAACTGGCTTGGTGGCTATTGGTGGTCAAGTCAAACACACCTGTCTACTTATAGAAATCTGGGTCAGTTTGTGGTTAGCAGTCACTGGGTGTGGAGAACTCGAACATAAGGGGAACTAAAGGGGAAATTGGTACATGGGACACTAGTAGTCTAAATAAGATGTAGAGATTGTGGTACTTGAGATATGATACCCCTGGGGAGCCTCACTACTCTGTGACCATGAAAACTTACTGGGCGACTGGCAGAACCTATGTGTATACTTTACAAGTGGACATGTAGAGCTCACACGTCCACCTGTAGGGTCTATCAATCTTTTGTACAGAGTGAATGGACTATACTCCTGAACTTGTACCATCGCTCATTGTTAGCTTGAATTAGCTATAAAAATATTCAATTCTTCAAAAGAAGGAAAATTCATTGAAGTATTGGTAAGTTTGGGTCGCCTCCACCAGGTGTCAGGTCAGTAAATCAAATGATAATATGGTGATGAATCAAATCAATAAGCTGTCAGCTGTATTCATATTCATTTATTGAATTGTTTTCCACATATACAATAACATGTAAGTTTTGAAAATAAATTTGGGTACCTTATATGCAAGAAAATATCATAAACATGTCGGTCACTCTATTCTAATCTTATATCAATTTTGCTCACGTTACACCTTAGATGAATAAAAGAAAGGATATGTAGCAAGGGACCAATTACTATATGCGCTATAGTTAAGGCCTGGCTATGCCAGGGGTCTCTGATCTGGAATCAGCGTGACATCACGAGGAGAAAAGTACCAATGAGGGCTCTTGTATCGGTTACATCACAGAGAAACTTGCATACCAGCATGCACAGAACATGATTTTTGCGATATTCGCCATAACCAGCCTGTTAAGGTTGACCGCCTGGTTTCATATCCACGCTTTTTTCATCTGATGTTACTCTTAGCATTATGGTATCATTTTTTTTTATATTTCTGTCAGAAACAATAACTCATTCAAGTTAATGAAAACAGTATTAAAAGGAAGGCATTTATTTCACATTATACAGTAATCAGCTTTTCCCAACTTCCAAATGTCAACCCATACTCTCTTTAGCAATGCGCCTGGTTTCATAAAACATCTTAAGGCTGTGATGCTGGTGTCGTGGTGACACACTCAAAACAAGACATATTTTGAGTTTTCGATATAAACACAGTTTCAAAACCATTATTGATCAGGAAAACCTCATTTGAGGTAAAACACTGTAAAATTGAAACTATGTTTATATTGAGGTCAGCTCAAGTAGTTATGTTAAAGAAAACTTATATTTGAAACAGCAACACCTCAGGGATTAGATAACTATTGTTAGAAAAGGTACAGGAGTGCTAAACTAGGAGTGGTCTTATTATGAGTGTGTCACCAGCATCACAGCCTTAAGGTTGGTGAGTAGTATTCGAGGAATGTATCAATTTCACATTGTAAGGTGTACTGCTCTTCCCCGCCTCCAAATGTCACCACATTTTCACCTCAACAATGGGTCTGGTTGCATGAAATATGTTGAGAATAGTGAATTTAATGTTTTCATTAGAGCCAAAGTTTCCCTTAATTTCATTATTTCTGTTAGCCGGCCTGCCAATGTAAATTCAGAGGTGCTCCGTCATTCCAGGCGGTCAGGTCATTGTGAAGTGAAGTAGGGTGCTCACCGGACTGCTATATCAAGCAACCCAAGCAGCATACAGTAGTGGTGTGTCAATTGATGAAAAGCCACAAGTCTGATTAATCAAGCAAGAAAATTTGGTCACTTGTAAACAACAAGCAACACTGAAATAAAATACTGATCTTAGGGTGTTTCCAACAAAGGCAAAATCCCTTCACGATAATAGATGTATTACCTTGTCTCTAACTATTTTCTCTGCCTCTTCACTTCCTGTTTCTCCTATTGACATTGAGACAGTTAAGTCAGGAAAAAGTGGTAAACTCAAACAAAAGACACAATGTCAACACCTTCTTGTCTTGTAAATAAGAGCGTAACACGCCACTATATTTAAAATAATAACATTCAAAATAAACTTAATTATGCAATCTCAGTCTATTACATACATCGTCTAAACCGGCAATGATTTTGGCATCGCTCAAAAGTCTGAGCGCCCATAATGCATTTGCACTGAAGTCAACATCCTACTTCTTTCAAGGTAAACACTGTTGAAATTTTGAACTGTTTGTTTTTTGTTCTTTTTGCACCTGACAAACTCTTTGAAGTAGAAAAAATATGTGAGACTAAAAATTAGATTGGACTGGCCTTATGTATTACATTGTTCAACATAAAGGTTTTTCTGCTCAACTATTGCTTAACTAGCATTTTCCTACACCTCTTGTTTTATTGGGAGACATTTTTCCTTTTCCTGCTTGACTATCACTCTACGAGCATATTCTCCCAACTCTTGTTTTATTGGGAGACATTCTTCCTTTTCCTGCTTGACTATCACTCTACTAGCATATTCTCCCAACTCTTGTTTTATTGGGAGACACTGTCCCTTTTCCTGCTTGACTATTACTCTATTAGCATATTCCTCCAACTCTTGTTTTATTTGGAGAAACTGTCCCTTTTCCTGCTTGACTATCACTCTACTAGCATATTCTCCCAACTCTTGCTTTATTGGGAGACACTGTCCCTTTTCCTGCTTGACTATAACTCTACTAGCATATTCTTCCTCCTCTTGTTTTACTGGGAGACACTGTCCCTTCTCCTGCTTAACTATCACTCTACTAGCATTTTCCTCCAACTCTTGTTTTATTGGGAGACACTGTCCCTTTTCCTGCTTAACTATCACTCTACTAGCATTTTCCTCCAACTCTTGTTTTATTGGGAGACACTGTCCCTTTTCCTGCTTGACTATCACTCTACTAGCATTTTCGTCCTCTTGTCTCATTAGGAAGCACTGTCCATTAATGACAACCCATTTCCTTTGTTCTGATAACTGTTGTTCAGTATTGTCAGTTGAAGCCGTTTGATATGATAACTGGTGCTGCTTCGGATGAGATGGTGCTCTACCAGTCTTATTACACTCATCAAACTGGAAAGGTCCTTCTCCTGTGTGAGTCTGTGTGTGTAATACCAGACCAGAAGATTGTATAAATGTCTTGTCGACTTCACTACACAGGAAGGGTCTTTCCCCATTGTGTATCCTCTTATGCTTTTCCAGATGAGATGACTGTGAGAATGCCTTGCCACATTCATTGCATTGTAAGGATCTTTTCCCACTGTGTATTCTCTTATGCAGTGCCAGAGTTGAGGAATCCCTGAAAGCCTTGCCACATTCCTTGCACTGAAAGGGTTTTTCCCCACTGTGTATTCTCTTATGATGTGTCAGAGTTGAAGATTGGGAGAATGTCTTATCACATTCATTGCACTTGAAGGGTCTTTCCCCTGTGTGTATCCTCTTATGCCTTTCCAGATTATAAGAACATGTGAATGTCTTATCACATTCATTGCACTTGAAGGGCCTTTCCCCAGTGTGTATCCTCTTATGCTTTTTCAGACCAGATGCATGAGTGAATGAGTTGCCACATTCATTGCACTGGAAGGGTTTTTCTCCACTGTGTATCCTTTTATGCTGTGCCAGATTAGAAGATTGGGTGAATGCCTTGCCACATTCATTGCACTGAAAGGGTCTTTCTCCACTGTGTGTCCTCTTATGATTTTTCAGTATAAAAGAAGAAGTGAATGCCTTGTCACATTCATTGCACTGAAAGGGACTTTCCCCACTGTGTATCCTCTTATGCTTTACCAGACTTGAAGAAAGTGTGAAAACCTTGTCACATTCATCGCACTGGAAAGGTCTTCCCCCACTGTGTATCATCTTATGCTTTTTCAGAGTAGAAGAATTAGTGAATGCCTTGTCACATTCATTGCACTGGAAGGGTCTTTCCCCACTGTGTATCCTCTTATGCTGCACTAGATTGGAAGAACGTGTGAAGTTCTTGTTACATACATCACAGTGATAAGAGCTTTCCTTTTCATGCCGATCTGCATGACCTACCTTATCTGAAGACATGGTAAATATGTGACCATGAAATAAAATGAATGAATAAATAAAAGATTCTATATAAAATTGCGAGTTGTCAGTTTGCTTCTGATTAATTTTCCTCAGAACTTTCCCTGCAGATACATCCAAGAGTTGTATTCATAGTGAAGACTTGTATTCATAGTGAAGACACCAACTTCATGTGGACCTTTTGTTGGCTGATGCAGGTATGAATGGTTAAATGACTTGAGATAACCTTGTGATACGGGAAAACAGGTGTCCCAAAACTTCCGCAGTAGTTTCACAGAGTCGAGTCCATCACCTGATTTCTCTCCCCAAGATGAAGAAATGAAGAACTTTTAACTTTGACCTTGATTTATTTTGTCTTCATGGGGTGATGTTCAGTTCACACGCTTATGAATCTGAAAATACAGATAAAAAATATCAAAACAAGGAAAACAAAATACAAATTCTGTTTGTCTTCATAGGTGATGTTTAGTCACACAATTGTTCCGTTTACCATTATGACTCTGAAAGTCAAAAAAAGAAAACGGAATACAAATTTGACTTATACAGACATTGAGGTAAATCTCCCATTCTATTTTCCTCCAACTCTTGTTTTATTGGGAGACACTGTCCCTTTTCCTGCTTGACTATCACTCTACTAGAATATATTCCCAACTCTTGCTTTACTGGGAGACATTGTCCCTTTTCCTGCTTGAACATTACTCTATTAGCATTTTCCTCCAACTCTTGTTTTATTGGGAGACACTGTCCCTTTTCCTGCTTGACTATCACTCTACTAGCACTTTCCCCAAACACTTGCTTTATTGGGAGACACTGTCCCTTTTCCAGCTTGACTATTACTTTACTAGGATTTTCTTCCAGCTCTTGTTTTATTGGGAGACACTGTCCCCTTTCCTGCTTGACTATCACTCTACTAGCATTTTCCTCGAAGTCTTGTTTTATTGGGTGACACTGTTCATTAATGACAACCCATTGCTTTGGTTCTGATAATTGTGGTTCTGTATTGTCAGTTGATGTCTTTTGATATGTTAACTGGTGCTGCTCCGGATGAGATGGTGCCCCACCAGTCTTATTACACTCATCAAACTGGAAAGGTCCTTCTCCTGTGTGAGTCTGCATGTGTGATACCAGACCAGAAGATTGTGTGAATGCCTTGTAACTTTCACTACACTGGAAGGTTCTTTCTCCACGGTGTATGCTCTTATGCTTTCTTATGCATTGGAAGGATCTTTTCCCACTGTGTATCCTCTTATGCCGTGCCAGGGTTGAGGGATCCTTGAAAGCCTTACCACATTCCTTACACTGCAATGGTCTTTCCCCACTGTATCTTCTTATGGTTTTCCAGATAAGAAGAGAGAGGGAATGCCTTGCCACATTCATCGCACTGTGTATCCTCTTATGCACTGCCAGAGATGGAGATTGAGTGAATGTCATGTCACATTCATTGCACTGGAAGGGTTTTTCACCACTGTGTATACTCTATTGCCTGCCCAGATTAGAAGAACATGTGAATGCCTTGTCACATTCATTGCACTGGAAGGGTCTTTCCCCACTGTGTATCCTCTTATGCTTTATCAGATTGGAAGAATTCCTAAAGCTCTTATTACATTCATCACAATGATAAGGGCTTTCCTTTTCATGCCAATCCACATGATCTATTTCATCTGAAGACATGGTAAATACTTGACCACAAAATGAAATAAATGCAATACAATATTGTGAGTCGATAGTTTGCTTTTGATTGCTTTTTCTCAGGTTTGTATTCAGAGTGAAGACACCAACCTCATGTGGACCTTTTGTTGGCTGATGCAGGTATGAATATATAAATGACTTGAGAATTGTTCTTATCATAAAATAAATATAGTTGCCCTAAGACTTCCACTATAGTCTCACCGAGCTGAGTCCATTACCTGATTTCTCTCTTCGAGATATAGAAATAAAGAACTTTTAACTTTGACCATGATTTATGTTGGTGTTCATGGGGTGATGTTCAGTCACACAATTGTTTGGTTGATTGATTGAACAACGTTCATGCAGACCTAGCCAATCACATACCAAGAAATGCAATTATGTACTTGAGAAAATATAATTTAACATCCACATTCCCTGTCCACCATTGTGTGAGTGTTCTCTCATAACATTAATCACACTATCCAGGCAATATCACACTGATCTGGAGAAACAATACATGAGATAACAACTCATCACCTCCCGACCTTTGAGAGCTGACAAAACTTGCTCTCAGGAATTGCAATTATGAACTTTGAAATAATGTACAACATCCATACTCCCTGGCCACCATTGTTTGTTTTTTCACTCAGACCATGAATTACACTGTGTTACTGTCCATGCAATTTGGCATGTGAATCTTAATCAATTAACACTGACTCTTTGAGAGCTAACTAAAGTGACACCTTATATTAAAGACTCCCTATAAGATTTTTATGATTGGTTAGATAATATTTTATACATTGCATATAATGTCTATCTGATAATATTTATCAGTATATTTATGATTGTATTTGGTCCGTCATAAGCCTGCAGGCTCTTTCCATATCAAAATAGTGAAGGCTTATAATGGACCAAATACAATCATAAATATACTGGTAAATAATATCAGATAGACATTCATTATATGCAATGTACAATATATTATATAATCAATCATACATATCTTATAGTGAGACTTTTATAAAAGGAGTGTATTGTGTATTGCATGTAATGAATGTCATTACATGGATTGGACAATAAACTATTATCAACAACAACAACAACAACTCCCATTCCCCTCAAGAAATGCAATTATGCACATGGACATGTACATTATCCACACTCTCTGGTCTAGCAGTATCTTCACTATTTTGATGTGGAAAGAGAACTGATTTTATGTAATGGCCTGTTTTTTTCATGATACTGGGAAAAAGGACTGCCTCTGCTGAAGAGACAGAAATTGACAGAAACCAGTTTCTGTCCAGAACTGTAAAAAACAGTTGCTGTCATGGTAAAAAACAACCAACCCTTGGCAGAAATTGCCAACCCTAATACTAACTAAAATCAACAAATCAAGCATATGATGTTGACTGTTCTTCAATTCATCTCATCTCCCCACTTATGCTTTTACTTTCTGTGAAAAGAAAAATGCAAAATTTCTGACATCACCATGACACTACCTAAAGCTTTATACATAAATGACTATTAATCAATTCCATTACTTTGTATGCAGAAGTGTTCAACATATTTGATCTAAGATTATCTGGAAAGTCATCATAAGATATGTAATTCCGCCGATTAAAGTAGACCCGATGGGAAAAAAATGTAATCCCCCACTTTATTTTATGCTCTGCCGCCCAGCCGTAAGTAGGTCCACCGAGCCTACAATAAATTTTCCATGGATGGTAACAAAACTACAAAACTACAAGAATATCAATACCAGAGAAATACAACATTACAATAGCAATGCAATACAGTGTTGTTAAAATGCATCATCTTCTTAGAAAATCATTCTTTCAATATTCAAAAATATGGTTTAAGTATGTATTTTAGTACTAGCCACTTTATTTTTCTACCTCCCTCTCAACTGTTTGCTTACTTAGATTTCCATGTTAAAGAAAAGAGAAAAAAATCAACTTTATTTTTAATTACCTCCCTCCCGACCCAGTAAAATTGGTCTGGGAAGGATCCAGGATCCAATAAATCAAATAACCGTCGCCTAACTACATGTGCTAAGATCATGGTACTCTTTACTATGTCTAACCATTTACCAACCCCATCTAAACCTGTATTGACTGGTACTCACTTCACAAACCACACAATGAACATTATATGTACATTTATTGAATACAATTTCCATGATCTATGACATACAAATAAAGAGCGGGAAAAAGCTCTTACAAAAACAAACATTGAAATTGAATAAACAAGAGCCCAGGAAATATATTATGAATGACATCAGTACATACTTCAGAATGGACTCAAAAAAATTATTAACATGAACACAGATTGGGTCAGTGTTCATTTCTTTATTCAGTTTCAATTTCCCAGGTCTTGTGAAAAATAAGAAAATAACAATTATTTTGTCCTTTAAAATGTATGTTAAAACTGGTTTCTGGGGATAAACTAAGTTGTCAGGGATAAACTAAGTTGTCATGCTAAATATCTGCACAAAGCCTTCTGAGTGTCAAAGGAAAGCATGATTTTCCTATATTATAGTCTGTCGGAACCAACATTGACTGTTTTTTACTCTTTTGTTGCAAAAAGTTTGTGTGTATATATATATATATATATATATATATATATATATATATATATATATATATATATATATATATATATATATATATATATATGTATATGTATATATATATAAATATATATATATATATATATATATATATATATATATATATATGTATATATGTATATAAATATATAAATATATATATATATATATATATATGTATATATATGTATATATATATTTATATATATATATATATATATATATATATATATATATATATATATATATATATATATATATATATATATATATATATAAATATATATATATATATATATATATATATACATACATATATATCTTGACCCACATTTTTGGAATCCTTATGTGTTGTATTTTAAGAAACTTCGTGCCATCTCGAGTCCTATGCGTCAGTTTAGTGACCATCTTAGCAGCCAGCCATGGCAGAATTTCCATAAAACAGCAAAAGACAATATTTTATTCTTTGACCTTTTTGACATTATTTGACATCCCAAATGACCTCTGTCACTGACCTAAAACGCTTTTATGTTGAAATCGTCGACTTCATTTTTTTCAATAAAGAAAAGCAGATTTTCACCTTTGTCACCGTTTTTACTCAAAGAGACCACAAACGACCTTTCATAATTGACCAATCAGAACATGACCTGTCTTAAAATATGCAAGTAAAATGTTTTAAATTTTGAGACCTCATTTGTTGTAATTGTATTGATATAACTGAATTTACAATTAACAAGAGAGACGCCAGTGGCGTCAAGAGTTTGTCTTGTAACTTACGTTTTTCTGTTGTTCGCTATTTCAAATTTTTCGCTTTTTTGTTTTTCTTTTTGTTTTTTTGTTTTTTGACCTTTAATTTTTCAAATTTTCAACTATTCGTTTTTAGGTCAATTTTGAGTTTATCAATTTTTCTAGTGTGTCCTACTTTTGTTTGATGTGTTGCGGTGATTTGAAAGGTTTTAAAATTGTATGAATATTTGGTTATGGTCAGAGTAGGATGTTTTTATCACTCCAGATTTTTTGGTGTGTTGATAGATTTGTGTGTATGTCAATTATAATGTTATACTTTGTTGTTGCTGAGCTTATCAGTTGCTTTGTTTTTAGGTTTTTGCATAACTTTTTTACAGTGCTTTTGTTTTTGTTTTGAATGTTGATGTTAAAGTCTCCCATTATGATTTTTCTTTTGCATGTTTGAGCGGATGGAATTGTTTTTATGTCTTCAATAAATTGGGGTATTGATGATGTTAGATATTGATACAGACAAACTATTTGGACTTCCCTGGCCTTGTTAAAACAAAAGAAATATTTAAAAATTCAGAGATGGTAAGAAATGTTTAAAAAATCTTAAGAAATATTAAAACTTCAGAGATGGTAAGTAAAAGAGAAATACTATAGAAAACCCTAAAACCAAGAGCTGACAAGAATTAAATATATCGTGACCACACAAGTTCACTAAAAAGCGCTAGAAGCATGGGAGGGCAGGGTTAAAGGTGTAGACTGACTAACAACAGTCATATACAAAACCACAGCGCAACTACTGCAACATTTAACATTGACAGCGTGCGCAATCTCTAACATCAACAGCGAGCAACTAACGCCTATCATTCACAGTGGGCCAGAAAGCTTGCAACATCATCACCTGCAAAATACAAAAAAAACATACAAAACAAAATTTCATAAACAACAATAACCAACTAATACAAAAGAACAATTAAACAAAATACTTAAAGAACATTTAAACAAAATACTTACCACAACCCTGAACACTACGCGACTATGGTTCCCAATACGAGGGAATCCCCAACTCCCAATACGAGGGAAACCCTAAACCACGTGACGTAAAAAAATATCAATCTTTTTTATTAATTTATTTTGAAAAAAAAATTACATTTTTTTTTCATTTTTTTTAAAAAAAATTAAATTTTTTTTAAAAATTAATTAAATTTTTTATTTTTTATTTAAATTTTTTTATTTTGTTTTTTTTATTTTTTATGAGTGCCTTGTGATATAGAAAAACAACGAGGCTGTGACCTGTAAACTTGAGGTCAAACCCATAGTAACCATGGCGAAGGGGGATAAAACATTGAGAGGGGGGATAAAACACTTAGGGCCGTTCCATTTAAAAGTGTGGTGGGGGGGGGAGGAACGGAAGGTAATTAAAAATTCGGCACCCCCCCCCTCCTGCCAGAAATTAAATGTAACCTAATGGGAAAAATTAATTCAGAATTCGGCCCCTCCCCCCCTTCAAAAAACCTTCCGTTCCTCCTCCCCCCCACACTTTTAAATGGAACAGCCCTTATCCCCATCCTAACATTGACAACTAATGAAAAGCAATGAAATACAATCCAGTACCCAACAGCAATTGACCAATCAGCTGCGAGTATCAGAGTGAAGCTGATGATAAAGAGCCCTATCACTCAATACAGATTACTACATCTGCACTATCAGGTGCTGCCATCTATTGGTGGATAGGTAAACTAACAAAACACACTTCTGAGTACATCTTGAAAATTCAAACTACGCAAACAAAGTAAAAAAAAAAAAACTTACAGAGATAAAATAAATACAAAAACAAAAGAATTTCAATAAATACCACACAATGAAACTAAAAAGCGAAATTTTTTTTTAAAAAGACCGGCCAACTAATAGAACATAGATACAATTTAAAAACGAAACAGTGACCGGATGGAAAATTTGAATGTTGTAGCATTAGACTTTGTAAGTACATAGTACTTACAAACTCTAAAAAGGTTACCCCTACCCCTAATTTACTTTCTCTCTTGGCCTGGTTACATAAAAAAGTCATAAAATTTTGTGATTCATGGTTTCCATAAGGGCCTCAGTGCAGTAATTCTTATTTTTAACCTTTGTTTATCTAAAGATAGTCTTAAAGAAAGTTGAACTTCCAATATAAATTCAGGAAATTTAAAGATTGATGAACTCTCCCCAGTTCCTGGAAGCCAGATCAGTTATCTACATTTAGTTGTAAAATACAGCAAATGATCTTCCTGGACCAGTATATAAAGCAAGACATGTGGTACATAATCTTTCATTCTCAGGCAGACCACAGAGAATGTAACATCAGTTCGAGAGACCGTCTCACCAATGCCAGTGTCTATCCTATGTTGCCTAGCCAAAAGCTCTTGTACCTCCACATGAATTCTCTAGGTTGCACAATGTTGTTTGCTGTACTACTTATGAACTAGCTTCAACCATAAATTATGTAATTGTTAGACATCAAGGTTTTCCTGCTTGACTATCACTTTGATAGGATTTTCCTCCAACTCATGTTTTATTGGTAGACACTGTCCCTTTTCCTGCTTAAATATCACTTTGATAGGATTTTCCTCCAACTCATGTTTTATTGGTAGACACTGTCCCTTTTCCTGCTTAAAAATCACTTTGTTAGGATTTTCCACCAACTCATGTTTTATTGGTAGACACTGTCCCTTTTCCTGCTTAAATATCACTTTGATAGCATTTTCCTCCAACTCTGGTTTTATTGGGAGGCACTGTCCCTTTTCCTGCTTGACTATCATTCTATTAGCATTTTCCTCCAACTCTTGTTTTATTGGGTGACACTGTCCTTTAATGACAAACCATTGCCTAGGTTCTGATAACTGTGGTTCTGTACTGTCAGTTGATGTCTTTTGATATGTTAACTGGTGCTGCTTTGGAGGAGATGGTGCTCTACCAGTCTTATTAAACTCATCAAACTGTAAAGGCCCTTCTCCTGTGTGAGTCTGCATGTGTTTTATCAGACCAGAAGGTTGTTTAAATGCTGTGTCATATTGACTACACTGGAAGGGTCTTTCCCCACTGTGTACCCTCTTATGCTTTACCAGACTTATAGAAAGTGTGAAAACCTTGTCACATTCATCGCACTGGAAAAGTGTTTCCCCACTGTGTATCCTCTTATGCTGTGCCAGATTAGAAGATTGAGTGAATGCCTTGCCACATTCATTGCACTGGAAGGGTCTTTCTCCACTGTGGGTCCTCTTATGCATTTTCAGTATAAAAGAAGAAGTGAATGCCTTGTCGCATTCATTGCACTGGAAAAATCTTTCCCCACTGTGTATCCTCTTATGCTTTACCAGACTTGAAGAAAGTTTGAAAACCTGGTCACATTCATCGCACTGGAAGGGTGTTTCCCCACTGTGTATACTCTTATGCTGTGCCAGATTAGAAGATTGAGTGAATGCCTTGCCACATTCATTGCACTGAAAGGGTCTTTCCCCACTGTGTATCCTCTTATACCTTTCCAGACAAAAAGACTGTGTGAATGTCTTGTCACATTCATTGCACTGGAAGGGTCTTTCCCCACGGTGCATCCTCTTATGCCTTCCCAGAGCAGAAGACTGTGTGAATGTCTTGTCACATTCATTGCACTGGAAGGGTCTTTCCCCACTGTGTATCCTCTTATGCGTTTCCAGAGTAGAAGAATGTGTGAATGTCTTGTCACATTCATTGCACTGGAAGGGTCTTTTCCCACAGTGTATCCTCTTATGCTGCATCAGATCGGAAGGACTTGTGAATTTCTTGTTAGATACATTACAGTGATACGAGCTTTCCTTTTCATGCCAATCCGCATGATCTACCTTATCTGAAGACATGGTAAATAGCATACCATGAAATGAATGAATAAATGAAAAATACTACTAGTATATAAATTGTGAGTCATCAGTTTGCTTCTAATTACTTTTTCTCAGAACTTTCCCTGCAAATATATTCAAGAGTTGTATTCACAATGAAACACCAACTTCATGTGGACCTTTCTGGCTGATGCAGGTATCTATGGATAACTAACGTGAGAATTGTCCTTGTGATACTTGAAAATAACTGTCCCAAAACTTTCACTGTAGTTTCACAGAGTCGAGTCCATCACCTGATTTCTCTCACCAAGGTGAAGAAATGAAGAACTTTTAACTTTGACCTTGATTTATTCTGTCTTCATGGGTAGATGTTCAGTTCACACACTCATTAATCTGAAAATACAGATAAAATATATTAAACCAAGGAAAACAAAATGCAAATTATGTTTGTCTTCATTGAGTGATGTTTAGTCAGAGAAAAAAGTCAAAACAAGGGAAATGGAATACAAATTTTACTTTTACAGACACCCAGTGCCAGTCTTTCTGCTGTATGCATGTTAAGTCTTTCACCATAGTTGCCAAAAAGGCCCTACCATTGAGCTACATGTTGTATCACTCTAACAAATGCATAGACAATGATTGAGCCACATTTTCAAAAATTACTTATTTTGCCGATACTACAATATGAATATCCATTCGCGCGTAGGTAGTCAGATACCATTTTTATCTTTGCATGAATAGTTGATAATTCAATTCTTCATAGGAAGGAAAATTCCTAATTGAAGTATTGGTAGGTTCGGGCTCCACCAGGTGTCAGGTCAGTAAATCAAATAATAAAATGATGAATCAAATCAACAAGCTGTCAGCTATAATAATATTCACAATTTATTGAATTGTTTTCCACATATACAATTACATGTAAGTCACCTCCACAATGGGTCCGGTTGCATGAAATATGTTGACATTAGTGATTTAAAGTTTCCATTAGATCCAAGGTTTCCCTTAATTTCATTATTTAGTTGAGCCGGCCTGCCAATGTAAATTCAGAGGATATGAAGACTACAAAGTGCTCGGTCATTCCAGGCAGTCAGGTCATTCTGAAGTGAAGTAGGAAAGAGGTGCTCACCGGACTGCTATATCAAGCAAGACAAGTAGCACATAGTAGTGGTGTGTCAATTAATCAAAAGCCACAAATCTGATTAATCAAGCAAGACAATTTGGTCACTTGTAAACAACAAGCAACACTGAAATATTATACAGTTGAACTTGGATATGACGGACCCAATGGGACCAGGAAAATTGGTCCGTCATGTCAAAAATCTGTCATATACATATGACAAATATTTGATATGTATAAGACTGGGACCAAGCATGTTGTCCGTCATATGCAAACATTTGTCATACAGTGGTCCGTCATATCCAAGTTCACCTGTACTGTTCTTAGGGTGTTCCCAACAAAGGTAAAATCCCTTCACGATAATAGATGTATTACCTTGTCTCTAACTATTTTCTCTGCCTCTTCACTTCCTGTTTCTCCTATTGACATTGAGTCAGGGACTTAGCCAGGACCTGTCCTACCTGTCTCTTGGACAGGTAGTTTCCTAAAAACCTCCTGTTTCTCCTAGACGATAAATCAGGAAAGTGGTTAACTCAAAACAAAAGACACAGAGTCAACACCTTGTCTGTGCTTGTTAACAAGAGCGTAACACGCCACTATATTAAAGAAAAAACATTCAAATAAACTTAATTATGCAATCTCAGTCTATTACATACATTGTCTAAACTGGCAGTGATTTTGGCACCACTCAAAGGTCTGCGCGCCCATAATGCACTTGCACTGAAGTCAACAACCTACTTCTTCTAAGGTAAACACTGTTGGAATTTTTAATTTTTTTTTGTTCTTTTTGCACCTGACAAACTCTTTGAAGTAGAAAAAAAGTGCGAGACCAAAACTTAGATTGGACTGGCCTTATGTATTAAATTGCCCAACATCAAGGTATATTTGCTTAACTATTGCTTTACTAGCATTTTCCTCCACCTCTTGTTTTATTGGAAGACACTGTCCCTTTTCCTGCTTGACTATCATTCTACTATCATTCTTGACTATTCATTCTAATATTTTCCTGCTTGTCCCTTTTCCTGCTTGACTATTACTCTATTAGCATTTTCCTCCAACTCTTGTTTTATTTTGAGAAACTGTCCCTTTTCCTGCTTAAATATCACTCTACTAGCATTTTCCTCCAACTCTTGTTTTATTGGGAGACATTCTTCCTTTTCCTGCTTGACTATCTCTCTACTAGCATTTTCCCCAAACACTTGCTTTATTGGGAGACACTGTCCCTTTTTTAGCTTGACTATCACTTTACTAAGTTTTTCTTCCAACTCTTGTTTTATTGGGAGACACTGTCCCCTTTCCTGCTTGACTATCACTCTACTAGCATTTTCCTCCAAGTCTTGTTTTATTGGGTGACACTGTTCATTAATGACAACCCATTGCCTTGGTTCTGATAACTGTGGTTCTGTATTGTCAGTTGATGTCTTTTGATATGTTAACTGGTGCTGCTTCGGATGAGATGGTGCCCCACCAGTCTTATTACACTCATCAAACTGGAAAGGTCCTTCTTCTGTGTGACTCTGCATGTGTGATACCAGACCAGAAGAGTGTATAAATGCCTTGTCACATTGACTACACTGGAAGGGTCTTTCTCCACTGTGTATCCTCTTATGATTTCTCAGACTTGAAGAATATGCAAATACCTTGGTACATTCATTGCATTGGAAGGATCTTTTCCCACTGTGTATCCTCTTATGCCGTGCCAGGGTTGAGGGATCCTTGAAAGCCTTGCCACATTCCTTACACTGGAAGGGTCTTTCCCCACTGTGTATCCTCTTATGGTTTTCCAGATAAGAAGAGAGAGGGAATGCCTTGCCACATTCATCGCACTGGAAGGGTCTTTCTCCACTGTGTATCCTCTTATGCACTGCCAGAGATATAGATTGAGTGAATGCCTTGTCACATTCATTGCACTGGAAGGGTTTTTCTCCACTGTGTATCCTCTTATGCCTTCCCAGATTAGAAGAACATGTGAATGCCTTGTCACATTCATTGCACTGGAAGGGTCTTTCACCACTGTGTATCCTCTTATGCTTTATCAGATTGGAAGAATTCCTAAAGCTCTTATCACATTCATCACAATGATAAGCGCTTTCCTTTTTATGCCAATCCGCATGATCTACTTTATCTGAAGACATGGTAAATACTTAACCACAAAATGAAGTAAATACAATATAACATTGTGAGTCGCTAGTTTGCTTTTGATTACTTTTTCTCAGGTTTGCATTCAGAGTGAAGACACCAACTTCATGTTGACCTTTTGTTGGCTGATGCAGGTATGAATGGATAAATAACTTGAGAATCGATCTTATCATACAAAAAAAGAGCTGCCCCAAAACTTCCACTGTAGTCTCACCGAGCTGAGTCCATTACCTGATTTCTCTCTCCAAGATAAAGAAATGAAGAACTTTTAACTTTGACCTTGATTTATGTTGGTGTTCATGGGGTGATGTTCAGTCACACAATTGTTTGGTTGATTGATTGAACAACATTCATGCTGACCTTGCCAATCACTGTTTGTCTTCTCATACCAAGAAATGCAATTATGAACTTGTACAAATAAAACGGTAACATCCATAATCCCTTTCTACCATTGTTTGAGTGTTCTCTCATAACATGAATCACACTATCCAGGCAATATCATATAATCATATTATATAATCAATCATATATATCTTATAGTGAGTCTTTTATAAAAGGAGTGTATTGTGTATTGCATGTAATGAATGTCATTACATGGATTGGACAATAAACTATTATAGTATTATCAACAACAACAACAACAAATCCCATTCCCCTCAAGAAATGCAATTATGCACATGGACATGTACATTATCCACACTCTCTGGTCTAGCAGTACCTTCACTATTTTGATGTGGAAAGAGAACTGATTTTATGTAATGGCCTGTTTTTTTTCATGATACTGGGAAAAAGGACTGCCTCTGCTGAAGAGACAGAAACTGACAGAAACCAGTTTCTACCCAGAACTGTAAAAAACAGTTGCTGTCATGGTAAAAAACAACCAACCCTTGGCAGAAATTGCTCACAAAGAGGTGCTCACCGGACTGCTATATCAAGCAAGACAAGTAGCACATAGTAGTGGTGTGTCAATTAATCAAAAGCCACAAATCTGATTAATCAAGCAAGACAATTTGGTCACTTGTAAACAACAAGCAACACTGAAATATTATACAGTTGAACTTGGATATGACGGACCCAATGGGACCATGAAAATTGGTCCGTCATGTGCAAAATCCGTCATATACATATGACAAATATTTGATATGTATAAGACTGGGACCAAGCATGTTGTCCGTCATATGCAAACATTCGTCATACAGTGGTCCGTCATATCCAAGTTCACCTTACTGTTCTTAGGGTGATCCCAACAAAGGTAAAATCCCTTCACGATAATAGATGTATTACCTTGTCTCTAACTATTTTCTCTGCCTCTTCACTTCCTGTTTCTCCTATTGACATTGAGTCAGGGACTTAGCCAGGACCTGTCCTACCTGTCTCTTGGACAGGTAGTTTCCTAAAAACATCCTGTTTCTCCTAGACGATAAATCAGGAAAGTGGTTAACTCAAAACAAAAGACACAGAGTCAACACCTTGTCTGTGCTTGTTAACAAGAGCGTAACACGCCACTATATTAAAGAAAAAACATTCAAATAAACTTAATTATGCAATCTCAGTCTATTACATACATTGTCTAAACCGGCAGTGATTTTGGCACCACTCAACGGTCTGCGCGCATATAATGCACTTGCACTGAAGTCAACAACCTACTTCTTCTAAGGTAAACACTGTTGGAATTTTGAAAAAAATTTTTGTTCTTTTTGCACCTGACAAACTCTTTGAAGTAGAAAAAAAGTGCGAGACCAAAACTTAGATTGGACTGGCCTTATGTATTAAATTGCCCAACATCAAGGTATATTTGCTTAACTATTGCTTTACTAGCATTTTCCTCCACCTCTTGTTTTATTGGAAGACACTGTCCCTTTTCCTGCTTGACTATCATTCTACTAGGATCTTCCTTCAACTCTTGTTTTATTGGGAGACATTCTTCCTTTTCCTGCTTGACTATCTCTCTACTAGAATATTCTTCCAACTCTTGTTTTACTGGGAGACACTGTCCCTTTTCCTGCTTGACTATCACTCTACTAGAATATTCTCCCAACTCTTGTTTTATTGGGAGACACTGTCCCTTTTCCTGCTTGACTATAACTATACTAGCATATTCTTCCAACTCTTGCTTTACTGGGAGACACTGTCCCTTTTCCTGCTTGACTATAACTGTACTAGCATTTTCCTCCAACTCTTGTTTTATTGGGAGACACTGTCCTTTTTCCTGCTTGACTATCACTCTACTAGAATATTCTCCGAACTCTTGCTTTACTGGGAGACATTGTCCCTTTTCCTGCTTGACTATTACTCTATTAGCATTTTCCTCCAACTCTTGTTTTATTTTGAGAAACTGTCCCTTTTCCTGCTTAAATATCACTCTACTAGCATTTTCCTCCAACTCTTGTTTTATTGGGAGACACTGTCCCGTTTCCTGCTTGACTATCACTCTACTAACATTTTGCTAAACACTTGCTTTATTGGGAGACACTGTCCCTTTTTCAGCTTGACTATCACTTTACTAGGATTTTCCTCCAACTCTTGTTTTATTGGGAGACACTGTCCCCTTTCCTGCTTGACTATCACGCTACTAGCATTTTCCTCCAAGTCTTGTTTTATTGGGTGACACTGTTCATTAATGACAACCCATTGCCTTGGTTCTGATAACTGTGGTTCTGTATTGTCAGTTGATGTCTTTTGATATGTTAACTGGTGCTGCTTCGGGTGAGATGGTGCCCCACCAGTCTTATTACACTCATCAAACTGGAAAGGTCCTTCTTCTGTGTGACTCTGCATGTGTGATACCAGACCAGAAGAGTGTATAAATGCCTTGTCACATTGACTACACTGGAAGGGTCTTTCTCCACTGTGTATCCTCTTATGATTTCTCAGACTTGAAGAATATGCAAATACCTTGGTACATTCATTGCATTGGAAGGATCTTTTCCCACTGTGTATCCTCGTATGCCGTGCCAGGGTTGAGGGATCCTTGAAAGCCTTGCCACATTCCTTACACTGGAAGGGTCTTTCCCCACTGTGTATCCTCTTATGGTTTTCCAGATAAGAAGAGAGAGGGAATGCCTTGCCACATTCATCGCACTGGAAGGGTCTTTCTCCACTGTGTATCCTCTTATGCACTGCCAGAGATATAGATTGAGTGAATGTCTTGTCACATTCATTGCACTGGAAGGGTTTTTCTCCACTGTGTATCCTCTTATGCCTTCCCAGATTAGAAGAACATGTGAATGCCTTGTCACATTCATTGCACTGGAAGGGTCTTTCACCACTGTGTATCCTCTTATGCTTTATCAGATTGGAAGAATTCCTAAAGCTCTTATCACATTCATCACAATGATAAGCGCTTTCCTTTTTATGCCAATCCGCATGATCTACTTTATCTGAAGACATGGTAAATACTTAACCACAAAATGAAATAAATACAATATAACATTGTGAGTCGCTAGTTTACTTTTGATTACTTTTTCTCAGGTTTGCATTCAGAGTGAAGACACCAACTTCATGTTGACCTTTTGTTGGCTGATGCAGGTATGAATGGATAAATAACTTGAGAATCGATCTTATCATACAAAAAAAGAGCTGCCCCAAAACTTCCACTGTAGTCTCACCGAGCTGAGTCCATTACCTGATTTCTCTCTCCAAGATAAAGAAATGAATAACTTTTAACTTTGACCTTGATTTATGTTGGTGTTCATGGGGTGATGTTCAGTCACACAATTGTTTGGTTGATTGATTGAACAACATTCATGCTGACGTTGCCAATCACTGTTTGTCTTCTCATACCAAGAAATGCAATTATGAACTTGTACAAATAAAACGGTAACATCCATAATCCCTTTCTACCATTGTTTGAGTGTTCTCTCATAACATGAATCACACTATCCAGGCAATATCATATAATCATATTATATAATCAATCATATATATCTTATAGTGAGTCTTTTATAAAAGGAGTGTATTGTGTATTGCATGTAATGAATGTCATTACATGGATTGGACCATAAACTATTATAGTATTATCAACAACAACAACAACAACTCCCATTCCCCTCAAGAAATGCAATTATGCACATGGACATGTACATTATCCACACTCTCTGGTCTAGCAGTATCTTCACTATTTTGATGTGGAAAGAGAACTGATTTTATGTAATGGCCTGTTTTTTTTCATGATACTGGGAAAAAGGACTGCCTCTGCTGAAGAGACAGAAACTGACAGAAACCAGTTTCTGCCCAGAACTGTAAAAAACAGTTGCTGTCATGGTAAAAAACAACCAACCCTTGGCAGAAATTGCTCACAAAGAGGTGCTCACCGGACTGCTATATCAAGCAACACAAGTAGCACATAGTAGTGGTGTGTCAATTAATCAAAAGCCACAAATCTGATTAATCAAACAAGACAATTTGGTCACTTGTAAACAACAAGCAACACTGAAATATTATACAGTTGAACTTGGATATGACGGACCCAATGGGACCATGAAAATTGGTCCGTCATGTGCAAAATCCGTCATATACATATGACAAATATTTGATATGTATAAGACTGGGACCAAGCATGTTGTCCGTCATATGCAAACATTTGTCATACAGTGGTCCGTCATATCCAAGTTCACCTTACTGTTCTTAGGGTGATCCCAACAAAGGTAAAATCCCTTCACGATAATAGATGTATTACCTTGTCTCTAACTATTTTCTCTGCCTCTTCACTTCCTGTTTCTCCTATTGACATTGAGTCAGGGACTTAGCCAGGACCTGTCCTACCTGTCTCTTGGACAGGTAGTTTCCTAAAAACATCCTGTTTCTCCTAGACGATAAATCAGGAAAGTGGTTAACTCAAAACAAAAGACACAGAGTCAACACCTTGTCTGTGCTTGTTAACAAGAGCGTAACACGCCACTATATTAAAGAAAAAACATTCAAATAAACTTAATTATGCAATCTCAGTCTATTACATACATTGTCTAAACCGGCAGTGATTTTGGCACCACTCAACGGTCTGCGCGCATATAATGCACTTGCACTGAAGTCAACAACCTACTTCTTCTAAGGTAAACACTGTTGGAATTTTGAAAAAAAAATTTGTTCTTTTTGCACCTGACAAACTCTTTGAAGTAGAAAAAAAGTGCGAGACCAAAACTTAGATTGGACTGGCCTTATGTATTAAATTGCCCAACATCAAGGTATATTTGCTTAACTATTGCTTTACTAGCATTTTCCTCCACCTCTTGTTTTATTGGAAGACACTGTCCCTTTTCCTGCTTGACTATCATTCTACTAGGATCTTCCTTCAACTCTTGTTTTATTGGGAGACATTCTTCCTTTTCCTGCTTGACTATCTCTCTACTAGAATATTCTTCCAACTCTTGTTTTACTGGGAGACACTGTCCCTTTTCCTGCTTGACTATCACTCTACTAGAATATTCTCCCAACTCTTGTTTTATTGGGAGACACTGTCCCTTTTCCTGCTTGACTATAACTATACTAGCATATTCTTCCAACTCTTGCTTTACTGGGAGACACTGTCCCTTTTCCTGCTTGACTATAACTGTACTAGCATTTTCCTCCAACTCTGGTTTTATTGGGAGACACTGTCCTTTTTCCTGCTTGACTATCACTCTACTAGAATATTCTCCGAACTCTTGCTTTACTGGGAGACATTGTCCCTTTTCCTGCTTGACTATTACTCTATTAGCATTTTCCTCCAACTCTTGTTTTATTTTGAGAAACTGTCCCTTTTCCTGCTTAAATATCACTCTACTAGCATTTTCCTCCAACTCTTGTTTTATTGGGAGACACTGTCCCGTTTCCTGCTTGACTATCACTCTACTAGCATTTTCCCCAAACACTTGCTTTATTGGGAGACACTGTCCCTTTTTCAGCTTGACTATCACTTTACTAGGATTTTCCTCCAACTCTTGTTTTATTGGGAGACACTGTCCCCTTTCCTGCTTGACTATCACTCTACTAGCATTTTCCTCCAAGTCTTGTTTTATTGGGTGACACTGTTCATTAATGACAACCCATTGCCTTGGTTCTGATAACTGTGGTTCTGTATTGTCAGTTGATGTCTTTTGATATGTTAACTGGTGCTGCTTCGGATGAGATGGTGCCCTACCAGTCTTATTACACTCATCAAACTGGAAAGGTCCTTCTTCTGTGTGACTCTGCATGTGTGATACCAGACCAGAAGAGTGTATAAATGCCTTGTCACATTGACTACACTGGAAGGGTCTTTCTCCACTGTGTATCCTCTTATGATTTCTCAGACTTGAAGAATATGCAAATACCTTGGTACATTCATTGCATTGGAAGGATCTTTTCCCACTGTGTATCCTCGTATGCCGTGCCAGGGTTGAGGGATCCTTGAAAGCCTTGCCACATTCCTTACACTGGAAGGGTCTTTCCCCACTGTGTATCCTCTTATGGTTTTCCAGATAAGAAGAGAGAGGGAATGCCTTGCCACATTCATC
The DNA here is from genome assembly GCA_963942565.1 of Maea johnstoni. NCBI lineage: Eukaryota > Metazoa > Annelida > Polychaeta > Spionida > Magelonidae > Maea > Maea johnstoni. The sequence goes on from OZ012690.1 coordinate 17,510,867, forward strand.
GCACTGGAAGGGTCTTTCTCCACTGTGTATCCTCTTATGCACTGCCAGAGATATAGATTGAGTGAATGTCTTGTCACATTCATTGCACTGGAAGGGTTTTTCTCCACTGTGTATCCTCTTATGCCTTCCCAGATTGGAAGAACATGTGAATGCCTTGTCACATTCATTGCACTGGAAGGGTCTTTCACCACTGTGTATCCTCTTATGCTTTATCAGATTGGAAGAATTCCTAAAGCTCTTATCACATTCATCACAATGATAAGCGCTTTCCTTTTTATGCCAATCCGCATGATCTACTTTATCTGAAGACATGGTAAATACTTAACCACAAAATGAAATAAATACAATATAACATTGTGAGTCGCTAGTTTGCTTTTGATTACTTTTTCTCAGGTTTGCATTCAGAGTGAAGACACCAACTTCATGTTGACCTTTTGTTGGCTGATGCAGGTATGAATGGATAAATAACTTGAGAATCGATCTTATCATACAAAAAAAGAGTTGCCCCAAAACTTCCACTGTAGTCTCACCGAGCTGAGTCCATTACCTGATTTCTCTCTCCAAGATAAAGAAATGAATAACTTTTAACTTTGACCTTGATTTATGTTGGTGTTCATGGGGTGATGTTCAGTCACACAATTGTTTGGTTGATTGATTGAACAACATTCATGCTGACCTTGCCAATCACTGTTTGTCTTCTCATACCAAGAAATGCAATTATGAACTTGTACAAATAAAACGGTAACATCCATAATCCCTTTCTACCATTGTTTGAGTGTTCTCTCATAACATGAATCACACTATCCAGGCAATATCATATAATCATATTATATAATCAATCATATATATCTTATAGTGAGTCTTTTATAAAAGGAGTGTATTGTGTATTGCATGTAATGAATGTCATTACATGGATTGGACCATAAACTATTATAGTATTATCAACAACAACAACAACAACTCCCATTCCCCTCAAGAAATGCAATTATGCACATGGACATGTCCATTATCCACACTCTCTGGTCTAGCAGTATCTTCACTATTTTGATGTGGAAAGAGAACTGATTTTATGTAATGGCCTGTTTTTTTTCATGATACTGGGAAAAAGGACTGCCTCTGCTGAAGAGACAGAAACTGACAGAAACCAGTTTCTGCCCAGAACTGTAAAAAACAGTTGCTGTCATGGTAAAAAACAACCAACCCTTGGCAGAAATTGCTCACAAAGAGGTGCTCACCGGACTGCTATATCAAGCAACACAAGTAGCACATAGTAGTGGTGTGTCAATTAATCAAAAGCCACAAATCTGATTAATCAAACAAGACAATTTGGTCACTTGTAAACAACAAGCAACACTGAAATATTATACAGTTGAACTTGGATATGACGGACCCAATGGGACCATGAAAATTGGTCCGTCATGTGCAAAATCCGTCATATACATATGACAAATATTTGATATGTATAAGACTGGGACCAAGCATGTTGTCCGTCATATGCAAACATTTGTCATACAGTGGTCCGTCATATCCAAGTTCACCTTACTGTTCTTAGGGTGATCCCAACAAAGGTAAAATCCCTTCACGATAATAGATGTATAACCTTGTCTCTAACTATTTTCTCTGCCTCTTCACTTCCTGTTTCTCCTATTGACATTGAGTCAGGGACTTAGCCAGGACCTGTCCTACCTGTCTCTTGGACAGGTAGTTTCCTAAAAACCTCCTGTTTCTCCTAGACGATAAATCAGGAAAGTGGTTAACTCAAAACAAAAGACACAGAGTCAACACCTTGTCTGTGCTTGTTAACAAGAGCGTAACACGCCACTATATTAAAGAAAAAACATTCAAATAAACTTAATTATGCAATCTCAGTCTATTACATACATTGTCTAAACCGGCAGTGATTTTGGCACCACTCAACGGTCTGCCGCATATAATGCACTTGCACTGAAGTCAACAACCTACTTCTTCTAAGGTAAACACTGTTGGAATTTTGAAATTTTTTTTTGTTCTTTTTGCACCTGACAAACTCTTTGAAGTAGAAAAAAAGTGCGAGACCAAAACTTAGATTGGACTGGCCTTATGTATTAAATTGCCCAACATCAAGGTATATTTGCTTAACTATTGCTTTACTAGCATTTTCCTCCACCTCTTGTTTTATTGGAAGACACTGTCCCTTTTCCTGCTTGACTATCATTCTACTAGGATCTTCCTTCAACTCTTGTTTTATTGGGAGACATTCTTCCTTTTCCTGCTTGACTATCTCTCTACTAGAATATTCTTCCAACTCTTGTTTTACTGGGAGACACTGTCCCTTTTCCTGCTTGACTATCACTCTACTAGAATATTCTCCCAACTCTTGTTTTATTGGGAGACACTGTCCCTTTTCCTGCTTGACTATAACTATACTAGCATATTCTTCCAACTCTTGCTTTACTGGGAGACACTGTCCCTTTTCCTGCTTGACTATAACTGTACTAGCATTTTCCTCCAACTCTGGTTTTATTGGGAGACACTGTCCTTTTTCCTGCTTGACTATCACTCTACTAGAATATTCTCCGAACTCTTGCTTTACTGGGAGACATTGTCCCTTTTCCTGCTTGACTATTACTCTATTAGCATTTTCCTCCAACTCTTGTTTTATTTTGAGAAACTGTCCCTTTTCCTGCTTAAATATCACTCTACTAGCATTTTCCCCAAACACTTGCTTTATTGGGAGACACTGTCCCTTTTTCAGCTTGACTATCACTTTACTAGGATTTTCCTCCAACTCTTGTTTTATTGGGAGACACTGTCCCCTTTCCTGCTTGACTATCACTCTACTAGCATTTTCCTCCAAGTCTTGTTTTATTGGGTGACACTGTTCATTAATGACAACCCATTGCCTTGGTTCTGATAACTGTGGTTCTGTATTGTCAGTTGATGTCTTTTGATATGTTAACTGGTGCTGCTTCGGATGAGATGGTGCCCCACCAGTCTTATTACACTCATCAAACTGGAAAGGTCCTTCTTCTGTGTGACTCTGCATGTGTGATACCAGACCAGAAGAGTGTATAAATGCCTTGTCACATTGACTACACTGGAAGGGTCTTTCTCCACTGTGTATCCTCTTATGATTTCTCAGACTTGAAGAATATGCAAATACCTTGGTACATTCATTGCATTGGAAGGATCTTTTCCCACTGTGTATCCTCGTATGCCGTGCCAGGGTTGAGGGATCCTTGAAAGCCTTGCCACATTCCTTACACTGGAAGGGTCTTTCCCCACTGTGTATCCTCTTATGGTTTTCCAGATAAGAAGAGAGAGGGAATGCCTTGCCACATTCATCGCACTGGAAGGGTCTTTCTCCACTGTGTATCCTCTTATGCACTGCCAGAGATATAGATTGAGTGAATGTCTTGTCACATTCATTGCACTGGAAGGGTTTTTCTCCACTGTGTATCCTCTTATGCCTTCCCAGATTAGAAGAACATGTGAATGCCTTGTCACATTCATTGCACTGGAAGGGTCTTTCACCACTGTGTATCCTCTTATGCTTTATCAGATTGGAAGAATTCCTAAAGCTCTTATCACATTCATCACAATGATAAGCGCTTTCCTTTTTATGCCAATCCGCATGATCTACTTTATCTGAAGACATGGTAAATACTTAACCACAAAATGAAATAAATACAATATAACATTGTGAGTCGCTAGTTTGCTTTTGATTACTTTTTCTCAGGTTTGCATTCAGAGTGAAGACACCAACTTCATGTTGACCTTTTGTTGGCTGATGCAGGTATGAATGGATAAATAACTTGAGAATCGATCTTATCATACAAAAAAAGAGTTGCCCCAAAACTTCCACTGTAGTCTCACCGAGCTGAGTCCATTACCTGATTTCTCTCTCCAAGATAAAGAAATGAATAACTTTTAACTTTGACCTTGATTTATGTTGGTGTTCATGGGGTGATGTTCAGTCACACAATTGTTTGGTTGATTGATTGAACAACATTCATGCTGACCTTGCCAATCACTGTTTGTCTTCTCATACCAAGAAATGCAATTATGAACTTGTACAAATAAAACGGTAACATCCATAATCCCTTTCTACCATTGTTTGAGTGTTCTCTCATAACATGAATCACACTATCCAGGCAATATCATATAATCATATTATATAATCAATCATATATATCTTATAGTGAGTCTTTTATAAAAGGAGTGTATTGTGTATTGCATGTAATGAATGTCATTACATGGATTGGACCATAAACTATTATAGTATTATCAACAACAACAACAACAACTCCCATTCCCCTCAAGAAATGCAATTATGCACATGGACATGTACATTATCCACACTCTCTGGTCTAGCAGTATCTTCACTATTTTGATGTGGAAAGAGAACTGATTTTATGTAATGGCCTGTTTTTTTTCATGATACTGGGAAAAAGGACTGCCTCTGCTGAAGAGACAGAAACTGACAGAAACCAGTTTCTGCCCAGAACTGTAAAAAACAGTTGCTGTCATGGTAAAAAACAAACAACCCTTGGCAGAAATTGCTCACAAAGAGGTGCTCACTGGACTGCTATATCAAGCAACACAAGTAGCACATAGTAGTGGTGTGTCAATTAATCAAAAGCCACAAATCTGATTAATCAAACAAGACAATTTGGTCACTTGTAAACAACAAGCAACACTGAAATATTATACAGTTGAACTTGGATATGACGGACCCAATGGGACCATGAAAATTGGTCCGTCATGTGCAAAATCCGTCATATACATATGACAAATATTTGATATGTATAAGACTGGGACCAAGCATGTTGTCCGTCATATGCAAACATTTGTCATACAGTGGTCCGTCATATCCAAGTTCACCTGTACTGTTCTTAGGGTGTTCCCAACAAAGGTAAAATCCCTTCACGATAATAGATGTATTACCTTGTCTCTAACTATTTTCTCTGCCTCTTCACTTCCTGTTTCTCCTATTGACATTGAGTCAGGGACTTAGCCAGGACCTGTCCTACCTGTCTCTTGGACAGGTAGTTTCCTAAAAACATCCTGTTTCTCCTAGACGATAAATCAGGAAAGTGGTTAACTCAAAACAAAAGACACAGAGTCAACACCTTGTCTGTGCTTGTTAACAAGAGCGTAACACGCCACTATATTAAAGAAAAAACATTCAAATAAACTTAATTATGCAATCTCAGTCTATTACATACATTGTCTAAACCGGCAGTGATTTTGGCACCACTCAACGGTCTGCGCGCATATAATGCACTTGCACTGAAGTCAACAACCTACTTCTTCTAAGGTAAACACTGTTGTAATTTTGAAAATTTTTTTTGTTCTTTTTGCACCTGACAAACTCTTTGAAGTAGAAAAAAAGTGCGAGACCAAAACTTAGATTGGACTGGCCTTATGTATTAAATTGCCCAACATCAAGGTATATTTGCTTAACTATTGCTTTACTAGCATTTTCCTCCACCTCTTGTTTTATTGGAAGACACTGTCCCTTTTCCTGCTTGACTATCATTCTACTAGGATCTTCCTTCAACTCTTGTTTTATTGGGAGACATTCTTCCTTTTCCTGCTTGACTATCTCTCTACTAGAATATTCTTCCAACTCTTGTTTTACTGGGAGACACTGTCCCTTTTCCTGCTTGACTATCACTCTACTAGAATATTCTCCCAACTCTTGTTTTATTGGGAGACACTGTCCCTTTTCCTGCTTGACTATAACTATACTAGCATATTCTTCCAACTCTTGCTTTACTGGGAGACACTGTCCCTTTTCCTGCTTGACTATAACTGTACTAGCATTTTCCTCCAACTCTGGTTTTATTGGGAGACACTGTCCTTTTTCCTGCTTGACTATCACTCTACTAGAATATTCTCCGAACTCTTGCTTTACTGGGAGACATTGTCCCTTTTCCTGCTTGACTATTACTCTATTAGCATTTTCCTCCAACTCTTGTTTTATTTTGAGAAACTGTCCCTTTTCCTGCTTAAATATCACTCTACTAGCATTTTCCTCCAACTCTTGTTTTATTGGGAGACACTGTCCCGTTTCCTGCTTGACTATCACTCTACTAGCATTTTCCCCAAACACTTGCTTTATTGGGAGACACTGTCCCTTTTTCAGCTTGACTATCACTTTACTAGGATTTTCCTCCAACTCTTGTTTTATTGGGAGACACTGTCCCCTTTCCTGCTTGACTATCACTCTACTAGCATTTTCCTCCAAGTCTTGTTTTATTGGGTGACACTGTTCATTAATGACAACCCATTGCCTTGGTTCTGATAACTGTGGTTCTGTATTGTCAGTTGATGTCTTTTGATATGTTAACTGGTGCTGCTTCGGATGAGATGGTGCCCCACCAGTCTTATTACACTCATCAAACTGGAAAGGTCCTTCTTCTGTGTGACTCTGCATGTGTGATACCAGACCAGAAGAGTGTATAAATGCCTTGTCACATTGACTACACTGGAAGGGTCTTTCTCCACTGTGTATCCTCTTATGATTTCTCAGACTTGAAGAATATGCAAATACCTTGGTACATTCATTGCATTGGAAGGATCTTTTCCCACTGTGTATCCTCGTATGCCGTGCCAGGGTTGAGGGATCCTTGAAAGCCTTGCCACATTCCTTACACTGGAAGGGTCTTTCCCCACTGTGTATCCTCTTATGGTTTTCCAGATAAGAAGAGAGAGGGAATGCCTTGCCACATTCATCGCACTGGAAGGGTCTTTCTCCACTGTGTATCCTCTTATGCACTGCCAGAGATATAGATTGAGTGAATGTCTTGTCGCATTCATTGCACTGGAAGGGTTTTTCTCCACTGTGTATCCTCTTATGCCTTCCCAGATTAGAAGAACATGTGAATGCCTTGTCACATTCATTGCACTGGAAGGGTCTTTCACCACTGTGTATCCTCTTATGCTTTATCAGATTGGAAGAATTCCTAAAGCTCTTATCACATTCATCACAATGATAAGCGCTTTCCTTTTTATGCCAATCCGCATGATCTACTTTATCTGAAGACATGGTAAATACTTAACCACAAAATGAAATAAATACAATATAACATTGTGAGTCGCTAGTTTGCTTTTGATTACTTTTTCTCAGGTTTGCATTCAGAGTGAAGACACCAACTTCATGTTGACCTTTTGTTGGCTGATGCAGGTATGAATGGATAAATAACTTGAGAATCGATCTTATCATACAAAAAAAGAGTTGCCCCAAAACTTCCACTGTAGTCTCACCGAGCTGAGTCCATTACCTGATTTCTCTCTCCAAGATAAAGAAATGAAGAACTTTTAACTTTGACCTTGATTTATGTTGGTGTTCATGGGGTGATGATTAGTCACACGATTGTTTGGTTGATTGATTGAACAACATTCATGCTGACCATGCCAATCACTGTTTGTCTTCTCATACAAAGAAATGCAATTATGAACTTGAGAAAATATAATTTAACCCTTATCCTGCTGTGAAACCTGTAAGCACTGCTGCACACCACAACAATTGTTGTGGTTAGCAGGATAAGGGTTGACATCCACATTCCCAGTCCACCATTGTTTGAGTGTTCTCTCATAACATGAATCACACTATCCAGGCAATATCACACCGATTTGGAGAAACAAAACATGAGATAACAACTCATCACCTCCCACCCTTTGAGACCTAACAAAACTTGCTCTCAGGAATTGCAATTATGAATTTTGACATGTACAACATCCATACTCCCTGGCCACCATTGTTTGTTTTTTCACTCAGACCATGAATTACACTGTGTCACTGTCCATGCAATTTGGCATGTGAATCTTAATCAATTAACACTGACTCTTTGAGAGCTAACTAAAGTAACACCTTATATTAAAGACTCACTATAAGATTTTTATGATTGGTTAGATGATATTTTATACATTGCATATAATGTCTATCTGATAATATTTATCAGTATATTTATGATTGTATTTGGTCCATTATAAGCCTGCAGGCCATGGTCTGAGCCAGCAGGGCGTCTGGGTGTCTTTTTGGACACCCAAACCCTGAACCCCCCCCCCCCCCCCCAGGACACCCAAAAGATTTTGTGAGGAATTTCTTAAAATGTCAATCTCAATATATAATTGTTTTTTTTGTTATCCATATGATAAGATATCTTGCCTTGGTTTGATGTGTTTATGGTCGAAATCTGAGTATATTGTAATCCCCCTAAAAAATTTGGACGCCCAAAAATTTCACAATTGCCAATTTTGGGCACCCAGTTTCTAAAACCTGGCTAAGACTATGCTGCAGGCCCTTTCCATAATTCACTATTTCCAAAATAGTGAAGGCTTATAATAGACCAAATACAATCATAAATATACTGATAAATATTATCAGATAGACATTCATTATATGCAATGTACAATATATTATATAATCAATCATATATATCTTATAGTGAGTCTTTTATAAAAGGAGTGTATTGTGTCACTACATGGATGGGACAATAAATTATTATCAACAACAACAACAACAACTCCCAAAAACAACCAACCCTTGGCAGAAATTGCCAACCCTGATACTAACTAAAATCAAGCATATGATGTTGACTGTTCTTCATTTCATCTTATCTCCCCACTTATGATTTTTTCTTTCTGTGAAAAGAAAAATGCAAAATTTCTGACATCACCATGACACCAGCTAAAGCTTTATTCATAAATAACTATTAATCAATTCCATTACTTTGTATGCAGAAGTGTTTAACATATTTGATTAGCTGGAAAGTCATCTGTCTTTTATCATAAGATATGTAATTCTGTATCAGAAATCTAAATCTGTATATTCTTTAACGTTTTTTAACTTAAATGAGAACTTCTCATGTCCATAAGGCGACAGTTACTTGATTTATTGGTTCCCTGATCCGCCGATCAAAGTAGAATAGACCCGACGGGAAAAAAATGTAATCCCCCACTTTATTTTGTGCTCTGCCGCCGAGCCGTAAGTAGGTCCACCGAGCCTACAATAAATTTACCATGGATGGTAAAAAAACTACAAAACTACAAGAATATCAATACCAGAGAAATACAACATTACAATAGCAATGCAATACTATATGTTGTTAAAATGCATCATCTTATTAGAAAATCATTCTTTCAATATTCAAAAATATGGTTTAAGTATGTATTTTAGTACTAGCCAAAAAATCCCTTTATTTTTCTACCTCCCTCTAAACTGTTTGCTTACTTAGATTTCCATGTGTTAAAGAAAGAGAAAAAAAATCAACTTTATTTTTAATTACCTCCCTCCCGACCCTGTAAAATTGGTCTGGGAAGGATATGGGAACCAATAAATCAAATAACAATCGCCTAACTACATGTGCTAAGAGCATGGTAATCTTTACTATGTCTAACCATTTACCAACCCCATCTAAACCTGTATTGACTGCTACTCACTTCACAAACCACACAATAAACATTATATGTACATTTATTGAATACAATTTCCATTATCTATGACATACAAATAAAGAGCGAGAAAAAGCTCTTACAAAAACAAACATTGAATATACAAGAGCCCAGGAAACATATTAATGAAATAAAATCAGTACATAATTAAGGATGAACTCAAAAAAATAATTACCATAAATACAGATAGGGTCAGTGTCCATTTCTTTATTCATTTTAAATTTCCCAGGTCTTGTGAAAAATAAGAAAATAACCATTATTTTTGTCCTTTAAAATGTATGCTAAAACTGGTTTCTGGGGAAAAACTAAGTTGTCGGGGATAAACTACATGTATGTTGTCATGCTAAATATCTGCACAAAGCCTTCTGAGTGTCAAACAGTCAAAGGAACGCATGACTTTCCTATATTGTAGTCTGTCGGAACCAACATTGACTGTTTTTTACTCTTTTTGTTACAAAAAAATTGTATTTAAAAAAGTTTGTATTTCCTATGCAAACATGACAAACCTCTCGGGAGTACAGTGCCTTTTCTATACATACCTATTTTTCTTCTTAAAATCCGTAGAATATCAATAGCATTCATTGGGTGCCAATTGTAAAATTCCACTTGAGATCGCTCAAATTTGTTCTGTTTGCAATGAGCGAAATACAACATTTTAAGGAGTTGAGAAAGAAAATAGGTATATAGATGAAGGGCACCGTGCTTTTTAAGAGGTTAGCAGGATTCGGATAGAAAATATGAATAGTTTGTGACAAAAAAAGAGGAAAAAAATGGTCAGCCTGAGACAAGTTTGACTCAGACAGACTTAAGCAATTGTCAGCTGTTCCATTTGTGTTAACATTGAGTAATACAAGATGATTTCCAAGTAGCTTTGAGTGGGAGGCTGATCTGTCAAGAAATACCAAGTTATCAATATGCAGTAAGTTTTTGCCTTTACAAGAAGGTAAGGGGTCTAGGGACACAAACCAGAAACCAAACTTTTAATTGGTATCGTTTTCCAAACCAATGTTCATGCAGTAATTCTTTACTTTAAACCTAAACCTTTCAATTTCCCCTCTGATGGCCTCCTAGCTGATTCAAGGTTGAATTATCTTGCTCACCATATCGTCTAGTGGGAACGTGGGGCCTAAGCGAACCCTCATGATATATATATACATACATACATACATACATACATACATACATATATATATATTTATATATATATATATATATATATATATATATATATATATATATATATCGTGACCCACATTTTTGGAATCCTTATGTGTTGTATTTTAAAAAACTTCGTGCCATCTCGAGTCATATGCGACTGTTTAGTGACCATCTTAGCAGCCAGCCATGGCAGAATTTCCATAAAACAGCAAAAGATAATATTTTATTCTTTGACCTTTTTGACATTATTTGACATCCCAAATGACCTCTGTCACTGACCTAAAACGCTTTTATGTTGAAATCGTCGACTTCATTTTTTTCAATAAAGAAAAGCAGATTTTCACCTTTGTCACCGTTTTTACTCAAAGAGACCACAAACTACCTTTCATAATTGACCAATCAGAACATGACCTGTCTTAAAATATGCAAGTAAAATGTTTTAAATTTTGAGACCTCATTTGTTGTAATTGTATTGATATAACTGAATTTACAATTAACAAGAGAGATGCCAGTGGCGTCAAGAGTTTGTCTTGTAACTTACGTTTTTCTGTTGTTCGCTATTTCAAATTTTTCGCTTTTTTGTTTTTCTGTTTTTCTTTTGTTTTTTGACCTTTAATTTTTCAAATTTTCAATTATTCGTTTTTAGGTAAATTTTTAATTTATCAATTTTTCTAGTGTGTCATACTTTTGTTTGATGTGTTGCGGTGATTTGAAAGGTTTTAAAATTGTATGAATATTTGGTCATGGTCAGAGTAGGATGTTTTTATCATTCCAGATTTCTGGTGTGTTGATAGATTTGTGTGTATGTCAATTATAATGTTATACTTTGTTGTTGCTGAGCTTATCAGTTGCTTTGTTTTTAGGTTTTTGCATAACTTTTTTACAGTGCTTTGGTTTTTGTTTTGAATGTTGATGTTAAAGTCTCCCATTATGATTTTTCTTTTGCATGTTTGAGCGGATGGAATTGTTTTTATGTCTTCAATAAATTGGGGTATTGATGATGTTAGATATTGATACAGACAAACTATTTGGACTTCCCTGGCCTTGTTAAAACAAAAGAAATATTTAAAAATTCAGAGATGGTAAGAAATGTTTAAAAAATCTTAAGAAATATTAAAACTTCAGAGATGGTAAGTAAAAGAGAAATACTATAGAAAACCCTAAAACCAAGAGCTGACAAGAATTAAATATATCGTGACCACACAAGTTCACTAAAAAGCGCCAGAAGCATGGGAGGACAGGGTTAAAGGTGTAGACTGACTAACAACAGTCATATACAAAACCACAGCGCAACTACTGCAACATCTAACATCGACAGCGTGCGCCATCTCTAACATCAACAGCGAGCAACTAACGCCTTTCATTCACAGTGGGCCAGAAAGCTTGCAACATCATCACCTGCAAAATACAAAAAAAAAAAAAAAAAACACATACAAAACAAAATTTCATAAACAACAATAACCAACTAATACAAAAGAACAATTAAACAAAATACTTAAAGAACATTTAAACAAAATACTTACCACAACCCTGAACACTACGCGACTATGGTTCCCAATACGAGGGAATTCCCAACTCCCAATACGAGGGAAACCCTAAACCACGTGACGTAAAAAAAATTTATTTTGTTTTTTAAATTTTTTATGTGTGCCTTGTGATATAAAAAAACAACGAGGCTGTGACCTGTAAACTTGAGGTCAAACCCATAGTAACCATGGCGAAGGGGGAAAAAACATTGAGAGGGGGGATAAAACACTTAGGGCCGTTCCATTTAAAAGTGTGGTGGGGGGGGGGGGGGGGAGGAATGGAAGGTAATTAAAAATTTGGCACAACCCCCCCCCCCCCCCCCCCCCCCTCCTGCCAGAAATTATATGTAACCTAATGGGAAAAATTAATTCAGAATTCGGCCCCTCCCCCCCTTCAAAAAACCTTCCGTTCCTCCTCCCCCCCACACTTTTAAATGGAACAGCCCTTATCCGCATCCTAACATTGACAACTAATGAAAAGCAATGAAATACAATCCAGTACCCAACAGCAATTGACCAATCAGCTGCGAGTATCAGAGTGACGCTGATGATAAAGAGCCCTATCACTCAATACAGATTACTACATCTGCACTATCAGGTGCTGCCATCTATTGGTGGATAGGTAAACTAACAAAACACACTTCTGAGTACATCTTGAAAATTCAAACTACGCAAACAAGGTAAAAAAACAACAACTTACAGAGATAAAATAAATACAAAAACAAAAGATTTTCAATAAACACCACACAATGAAACTAAAAAGCGAAAAAAAAACTTAAAAAGACCGGCCAACTAATAGAACATAGATACAATTTAAAAACGAAACAGTGACCGGACGGAAAATTTGAATGTTGTAGCATTAGACTTTGTAAGTACATAGTACTTACAAACTCTAAAAAGGTTACCCCTACCCCTAGTTTACCTTCTCTCTTGGCCTGGTTACATAAAAAAGTCATAAAATTTTGTGATTCATGGTTTCCATAAGGGCCTCAGTGCAGTAATTCTTATTTTTAACCTTTGTTTATCTAAAGATAGTCTTAAAGAAAGTTGAACTTCCAATATAAATTCAGGAAATTTAAAGATTGCAGAACTCTCCCCAGTTCCTGGAAGCCAGATCAGTTATCTACATTTAGTTGTAAAATACAGCAAAAGATCTTCCTGGACCAGTATATAAAGCAAGACATGTGGTACATAATCCTTCATTCTCAGGCAGACCACAGAGAATGTAACATCGGTTCGAGAGACCGTCTCACCAATGCCAGTGTCTATCCTATGTTGCCTAGCCAAAAGCTCTTGTACCTCCACATGAATTTTCTAGGTTGCACAATGTTGTTTGCTGTACTACTTATGAACTCGCTTCATCCATAAGTTAAATTGTTAGACACCAAGGTTTTCCTGCTTGACTATCACTTTGATAGGATTTTCCTCCAACTCTTGTTTTATTGGGAGACACTGTCCCTTTTCCTGATTGACAATCATTCTATCAGCATTTTCCTCCAACTCTTGTTTTATAGGGAGACACTGTCCATTAATAACATCCCATTGCCTTGGTTCTGATAACTGTGGTTCTGTATTGTCAGTTGCTGTCTTTTGATATGTTAACTGGTGCTGCTTTGGATGAGATGGTGCCCTACCAGTCTTATTACACTCATCAATCTGAAAAGGCCATTCTCCTGTGTGAGTCTGCATGTGTTTTATCAGACCAGAAGGTTGTTTAAATGCCTTGTCATATTCACTACACTGGAAGGGTCTTTCCCCACTGTGTATCCTCTTATGCTTTACCAGACTTGAAGAAAGTGTGAAAACCTTGTTACATTCATCACACTGGAAAAGTGTTTCCCCAGTGTGCATCCTCTTATGCTGTGCCAGAGTAGAAGATTGAGTGAATGCCTTGCCACATTCATTGCACTGGAAGGGTCTTTCTCCACTGTGTGTCCTCTTATGATTTTCCAGTATAAAAGAGGAAGTGAATGCCTTGTTACATTCATTGCACTGGAAGGGTCTTTCCCCACTATGTATCCTTTTATGCGTTTTCAGAGATGAGGAGCGAGTGAATGTCTTGTTACATTCATTGCACTGGAAGGGTGTTTCCCCACTGTGTATCCTCTTATGCTGTGCCAGATTAAAAGATTGAGTGAATGCCTTGCCACATTCATTGCACTGGAAGGGTCTTTCCCCACTGTGTGTCCTCTTATGATTTTCCAGTATTAAAGTAGAAGTGAATGCCTTGTCACATTCATTGCACTGGAAGGGTCTTTCCCCACTGTGTATCCTCTTATGCTTTTCCAGAGAAGAAGACTGTGTGAATGTCTTGTCACATTCATTGCACTGGAAGGGTCTTTCCCCACTGTGTATCCTCTTATGCCTTCCCAGAGCAGAAGACTGTGTGAATGTCTTGTCACATTCATTGCACTGGAAGGGTCTTTCCCCACTGTGCATCCTCTTATGCCTTACAAGAGCAGAAGAATAAGTGAATACCCTGTCACATTCATTGCACTGGAAGGGTTTCTCTACACTGTGTATCCTCTTATGTTGTACCAGTTGAGAAGACCGTGAGAATGTCTTGTCACATTCATTGCACTGGAAGGGTCTTTCCCCACGGTGCATCCTCTTATGCTTTTTCAGAGTAGAAGAATGAGTGAATGCTTTGTCACATACATCACACTGGAAGGGTCTTTCCACACTGTGTATCCTCTTATGCTGCACCAGATTGGAAGAACTTGTAAAGTTCTTGTTACATACATTACAGTGATAAGAGCTTTCCTTTTCATGCCAATCTGCATGATCTACCTTATCTGAAGACATGGTAAATAGCTGACCATGAAATGAATGAATAAATAAAAAATACTTTATGAATTGTGAGTCATCAGTTTGCTTCCGATTACTTTTTCTCAGAACTTTCCCTGCAAATATATTCAAGAGTTGTATTCACAATGGAACACCAACTTCATGTGGACCTTTCTGGCTGATGCAGGTATGAATGGATAACTAACTTAGGAATTGTCCTTGTGATACTTGAAAACAACTGTCCCAAAACTTTCACCGTAGTTTCACAGAGTCAAGTCCATCACCTGATCTCTCTCTCCAAGATGAAGAAATGAAGAACTTTTAACTTTAACCTTGATTTATTTTGTCTTCATGGGTGATGTTCAGTTCAGACTCTTATGAATCTGAAAATACAGATAAAAAATATTAAAACAAGGAAAACAAAATACAAATTATGTTTGTCTTCATTGGGTCATGTTTAGTCACACAATTGTTCCGTTTACCATTATGATCCTGAAAATTCAGATAAAAAAAGTCAAAACAAGGAAAACGGAATCCAAATTTTACTTATACAGACATTTAGGTAAATCCTCCATTCTATTTTCAATTGTTCCAACTCTCCATTATATTTCAGGAATGGAAAATGAATTCTCCGACCTTGAATTTATTGGTTATCTAGGTCATTTTTGTTGCGATGCAATATCCTTTCACAAAATTCAATGCATGGAGTAGTACTGTATGCATCACTAGTAGGATTGGTACCTTTAGAATTTTCATGACACAATAAGATTTTGATCCTTCTTTAACAACTTGATACCAATACAAAATTGCCATCTGGTCCACAGAATAATAGATCAATTTCCAAATATAGAACATATAATGCTACCCTTTGCACACATGGGTCTATGTACTTAGGGAGCCATCGTAGACCCATTACACACATGGGTCTATGACCTTTGTCAACCTCATAGACACTTTGCGCACATGGGTCTATAGCCATGTCATCAGTAAATCAGCTTTTAATCAAAGCCCTCCTCTAGGATTTTTCACCAGTAATCTGAAAGTGACATTTTTTTTCAAGATTTCAGCCAAAAGTACCAGTATTAAGAAAAGAAATTCTGGCACGCCCAGTGCGGAAGTCTTTCTGCTATATGCATGTTAAGTCTTTCACCATAGTTGCCAAAAAGGCCCTACCATTGAGCTACACGTTGTATCACTCTAACAAAGGCTTAGACAATGATTGAGCGACTTTTCTTAAACTATTTATTTTGCCAATACTACAATGTAAATATCCATTTGCACGTAGGTAGTCATATAACATTTTAATCTTTGCATGAAGTAGTTGATAATTGTTCTTTTGTCATATTTTAGGGATGAAATGTTAGAGCTGGTGCTTCATTTCGTTTCAAAGCCAAAACTAAAATGACTGGAGAAGATACTGCAGGGAACCACAGAAAATATGTTATTAATAAAGAGGGGAATCATTCTTAAAAATATTAAATTCTTCAAAAGAAGGAAAATTCCTAATTGAAGTATTGGTAAGTTCAGGCCCCCTCCACCAGGTGTCAGGCCAGTAAATCAAATGATAAAATGGTAATTAATCAAATCAACAAGCTGTTAGCAGTATTCATATTCTCAATTTATTCGATTGTTATCCACATATACAATAACAGGTAAGTTTTGAGAATAAATTTGGGTACATTACATGCAAGAATATATCATAAACATGTCGGTCACTCCATTCTAGTCTTATATCACTTTTGCGAATGTTACTCCTTAGATGAATAAAAAAATGGATATGTAGCAAGAGACCAATTACTATATGCGCTATAGTGAAAGGGTCTCTGATCTGGCTTCAGCGTGACATCACAAGGAGACAAGTACCAATGTATCAGTTAGATCACAGAGAAACTTGCATACCAGCATGCACAGAACATGATTTTTGGGCTATTCGCCATAGCCAGCCTGTTAAGGTTGACCGGCTGGTTTCATATCCGCCTGTTTTTTTTCATCTAATGTTACTCTTAGCATTATGGTATCACTTATAATTCTGTCAGAAACAATAACTCATTCAAGTAAATGAAAACAGTATTAAAAGGAAGGCATTTATTTCACATTATACAGTTATCTGCTTTTCCCAACCTCCAAATGTCACCCCATACTCTCTTTAGCAATGGGCATTAGGTTGGTGAGTAGTACTCGAGGAATATATCAATTTCACATTGTAAGGTGCACTGCTTTTCCCCACCTCCAAATGTCACATTTTCTCCTTCACAATGGGTCCGGTTGCATGAAATATGTTGAGATTTGTGATTTAAAGTTTTCATTAGAGCTAAAGTTTCCCTTAATTTCATTATTTAGGTTAGCTGGCCTGCCAATGTAAATTCAAAGGATCTAGAGACTACAAAGTGCTCGGTCATTCCAGGCGGTCAGGTCATTGTGAAGTGAAGTAGGGGAGAGGTGCTCACCAGACTGCTATATCAAGCAAGACAAGCAGCATACACTAGTGGTGTGTCAATTGATGGAAGGCCACAAGTCTGATTAATCAAGCAAGAAAATTTGGTCACTTGTAAACAACAAGCAACACTGAAATAAAATACTGTTCTTAGGGTGTTTCCAACAAAGGCAAAATCCCTTCAAGATAATAGATGTATTACCTTGTCTCTAACTATTTTCTCTGCCTCTTCACTTCCTGTTTCTCCTATTGAATTTTAGTCAGGGACTTAGCCAGGACCCGTCCTACCTGTCTTTTGGACAGGTAGTTTCCTTAAAACCTTCTGTTTGGACAGGCAAAATTTTCTATTATGATTTATCAATTTTGCCTTTCTGGGTGTAATAACCAAATATTTTCCTAACAAACCATCTTCTAGGACATAGCTGAAGTGTAAATTGCCCTTTTTGACAAACTAGGCTATTAAATGTAGCTGGTATAAGCATTTGAAGTAGATAATAAGCTTAATCTGGATGGGCAGATATTTTGAAATTGCTGTTTTGAACAGGCATTTTTGAAATCCTGGCTAAGACCCTGCATTGAGTCAGGAAAAAGTGGTAAACTCAAATGCGCCACTATTAGTGTTCGGAATCGGTCACAATTTTCAAGATCGATCATCTGTCCATCTGAACGACCAATGATCGATTTATAATCGAAGTTGTATGTGCGCAGTTTTCCTATGGTAGTCTTGGCTTGTTCAAGGGTTCTTGGCTCCATTCTTGTAAAGGAGCTAATCTAACTCTCTTAAACCCCTTAGTTTTACTTGTTACAGTACTGCTTGATATTAATTAAGATTGTGCAGTCTTAAGTGGTGTCTCTCACTTGAACAAAAGGATGTTTCGAGATGCAATTTTTTTTTTCAAAAAACTTAAATAATCAATCTTATAGAATTGCAATCAATCATCAAAATCAGAGGTTGAATGAGTGATTAATCGGTATGTCCGATTAATCGGACGATCCCTAGCCACTATATTTAAAAAAATAACATTCAAAATAAACTTAATAAATGCAATCTCAGTCTATTACATACATCGTCTAAACCGGCAATGATTTTGGCACCGCTCAAAGGTCCGCGCGCCCACAATGCATTTGCACTGAAGTCAACATCCTACTTCTTTCAAGGTAAACACTGTTGGAATTTTGAAATGTTCTTTTTTTGTTCTTTTTGCACCTGACAAACTCTTTGAAGTAGAAAAAATCTGTGAAACTAAAAATTAGATTGGACTGGCCTTATGTATTAAATTGTTCAACATCAAGGTTTTTCTGCTCAACTATTGCTTAACTCGCATTTTCCTAGACCTCTTGTTTTATTGGCGGACACTGTCCCTTTTCCTGCTTGAATATTACTCTACTAGCATTTTCCTCCAATTCTTGTTTTATTGGGAGACATTTTTCCTTTTCCTGCTTGACTATCACTCTACTAGCATATTCTCCCAGCTCTTGTTTTACTGGCAGACACTGTCCCTTTTCCTGCTTGACTATCACTGCAACAAGATCCGCAACCGTCTTGGGGTAGAAAAAGCAGCCAAAATTGTTTTCTGCTATAGGATGTTAAGGGGAAAGGAGGACCTGGATTATTAGTTAACCCCATGTAGGTCAAGTGCAGATGTAGGGCCTCTAATTGTGTAGTTAATCCCATTGAATTGCTATTAGAAAGGAACTGACTACATATAGCTTAACTGCTTCTTTTCAACATCCATAGTTAATAAGAACCCTGTGTATATAATGGACCAGCAACCTGGATATGAAACTAATCCAATGTTAATGTCTTAACTCAAGTTATAAAGAAACAGTTTGTCATTAGACAGAGATAGCTGAACAGTGATCAGCACCAATCAACAGATTAGCACCAGGAGTACACAGATGGTGTGGAAAACTAGAACAGTTTGATTAACTCAAGAGTAAGAATAACTTTCAACTAAATATTTCTCAAATGTTGCATTTTTCTTAAGATATTTCTATAAGAGTCGGGCCAGATGTATGATTATCATGTGAATGGGTTAAGAGGATGTTATCTCACTTTTGCACCCGTTTGTGTATGGTTAACTACTGGAAATATGCATCTCAAAATATTGCTTTGCTATCAAGATATTTCTATTAAGTCCAGGTGTATGACACTCATGTTAATGAGTTCAGAGGATGTTATCTCTCTATTTTCTTACTAAATAACTTTGTATGGTTAACTTAAATCAATATATATATAAGGTTAAACTAGTATGTAAAGGGTCATGTATGTGCAAGGTATCTATCAGATAAAACAAATTTACAAGGGTTAAACAAAGTGTGACATTAGGAATTGATGTAATATATTGTAAGATTATAATGGCATACATATAAACTATTCTACCTCAGATCATTTTGTTTGTTATAACTGCCCATTAATGTTATTCATAACCCATAGTTTTTTCAATTCTTATCGTAGATCCCATTCTTCCATCTCTTCTGGAAGAAAGTGGAAAAATACAGAAGAAACCATGTTTCTTCCGTTGTCCTGGAAGAAATAAGTTTTTTCCGGAAGAAACCCAACCCTGCCACAAACGACCTTTCATAATTGACCAATCAGAACCTGACCTGTCTTAAAATATGCGAGTAAAATGTTTTAAATTTTGAGACCTCATTTGTTGTAATTGTATTAATATAACTGAATTTACAATTAAAAAGGTTACCCCTACCGCTAGTTTTCCTTCTCTCTTGGCCTGGTTACATAAAAAAAAATCATAAGATTTTGTGATTCATGGTTTCCATAAGGGCCTCAGTGCAGTAATTATTATTTCTAACCTTTCGTTTATCTAAAGATAGTCTTAAAGAAAGTTGAACTTCCAATATAAATTCAGGAAATTTAAAGAGTTCAGAACTCTCCCCAGTTCCTGGAAGCCAGGTCAGTTATCCAGTTGTAAAATACAGGAAAAGATCTTCCTGGACCAGTATATAAAGCAAGACATGTGGTATATAATCCTTCATTCTCTGTCAGACCACAGGGAATGTAACATCGGTGCGAGAGACCGTCTCACCAATGCCAGTGTTTATCCTATGTTGCCTAGCCAAAAGCTCTTGTACCCCCACATGAATTCTCTAGGTTGCACAATGTTGTTTGCTGTACTACTTATGAACTCGCTTCATCCATAAGTTTATTTGTTAGACATCAAGGTTTTCCTGCTTGACTATCACTTTGATAGGATTTTCCTCCAACTCTTGTTTTATTGGGAGACACTGTCCCTTTTCCTGCTTAAATATCACTTTGATAGGAATTTCCTCTAACTCTTGTTTTATTGGGAGACACTGTCCCTTTTCCTGCTTGACTATTATTCTATTAGCATTTTCCCCCAACTCTTGTTTTATTGGGAGACACTGTCCATTAATGACAACCCATTGCCTTGGTTCTGATAACTGTGGTTCTGTATTGTCAGTTGATGTCTTTTGATATGTTAACTGGTGCTGCTTCGGATGAGATGCTGCCCTACCAGTCGTATTACACTCATCAAACTGTAAAGGCCCCTCTCCTGTGTGAGTCTGCATGTGTTCTATCAGACCAGAAGGTTGTTTAAATGCCGTGTCATATTCACTACACTGGAAGGGTCTTTCCCCACTGTGTATCCTCTTATGCTGTCCCAGATTAGAAGATTGAGTGAATGCCTTGCCACATTCATTGCACTGGAAGGGTCTTTCTACTCTGTGTGTCCTCTTATGATTTTCCAGTATAAAAGAAGAAGTAAATGCCTTGTCACAATCATTGCACTGAAAGAGTCTTTCCCCACTGTGTATCCTCTTATGCGTTTTCAGAGATGAAGACCGAGTGAATGTCTTGTGACATTCATTGCACTGAAAGAGTCTTTCTCCACTGTGTATCCTCTTATGCGTTTTCAGAGAAGAAGACTGTGTGAATGTCATGCCACATTCAATGCACTGGAAGGGTCTTTCTCCACTGTGTATCCTCTTATGCGTTTTCAGAGAAGAAGACTGTGTGAATGTCTTGTCACATTCATTGCACTGGAAGGGTCTTTCCCCACTGTGTATCCTCTTATGCTTTTCCAGATCAGATGAGAGAGTGAATGCCCTGCCACATTCATTGCACTGGAAGGGTTTTTCTCCACTGTGTATCCTCTTATGCTGTGCCAGATTAGAAGAACATGTGAATGCCTTGTCACATTCATTGCACTGGAAGGGTTTCTCCTCACTGTGTATCCTCTTATGTTGTACCAGTTGAGAAGAACGTGAGAATGTCTTGTCACATTCATTGCACTGGAAGGGTTTTTCTCCACTGTGTATCCTCTTATGCCTTCCCAGATTAGAAGAACGTGTGAATGCCTTGTCACATTCATTGCACTGGAAGGGTTTCTCCTCACTGTGTATCCTCTTATGTTGTACCAGTTGAGAAGACCGTGAGAATACCTTGTCACATACATTACACTGGAAGGGTCTTTCCCCACTGTGTATCCTCTTATGCTGCACCAGATTGGAAGAACTTGTGAAGTTCTTGTTACATACATTACAGTGATAAGAGCTTTCCTTTTCATGCCAATCTGCATGATCTACCTTATCTGAAGACATGGTAAATAGCTGACCATGCAATGAATGAATAAATAAAAAATACTATATAAATTGTGAATCATCAGTTTGCTTCTGATTACTTTTTCTCAGAACTTTCCCTGCAAATATATTCAAGAGTTGTATTCACAATGAAACACCAACTTCATGTGGACCTTTCTGGCTGATGCAGGTATGAATGGATAACTAACTTGAGAATTGTCCTTGTGATACTTGAAAACAACTGTCCCAAAACTTTCACTGTAGTTTCACAGAGTTGAGTCCATCACCTGATTTCTCTCTCCAAGATGAAAAAATGAAGAACTTTTAACTTTGACCTTGATTTATTTTGTCTTCATGGGGTGATGTTCAGTTCACACGCTTATGAATCTGAAAATACAGATAAAAAATATCAAAGCAAGGAAAACAAAATACAAATTATGTTTGTCTTCATTGGGTGATGTTTAGTCGCACAATTGTTCCGTTTACCATTATGAATCTGAAAATTCAGATAATAAAGTCAAAACAAGGAAAACGGAATACAAATTTTACTTATACAGACATTTAGGTAAATCCTTTCATTCTATTTTCAATGTGATGTCATCTTTTGTTCCAACTCTCCATTATATTTCAGGAATGGAAAATTAACTCTCCGATCTTGAATTTACTGGCCATCTAGGTCATTCTTGTTGCAATACAATATTTTTTCACAAAATTCTATGCACTGTGTAATCCTGCACACATCTCTAGTTTGGATTGGCACCTTTATAATTTTCATGATAAGATACAATATTGATATTTCCTTAATGATTTGATGCTGATACAAAATTGCCAGCTGGTCCACTGAACAATAAATTAATTTCCATATAATAATAATAATAATAATAATAATGATAATAATAATAATAATAATCTTTATTTATAGCTGATTCAAGCTAACAATGAGCAAAGTGAATGGGTTTGTAAGTTTCAAGTGTGTGCCTGTAAGAACAGGTCTGTCTGCTATTGATGTTCAATTCAAGCTCACCTGTGCACTAATAGAAATCAGGGTCAGTTTGTGGTTAGCAGCCATGGAGTGTGGAGAACTCGAACATAGGGGGAACTGAAGGGGCAATTGGTACATGGGACACTAGTAGTCTAAAATAAGATGTAGAGATTGTGGTACTTGAGATATGAAACCCCTGGGGAGCCCCCCTACTCTGTGACCCAGAAAACTTACTGGGCTACTCGCAAAACCCATCAGTGTACTTTACAAGTGGACATGTAGAGGTCACACGTCCACCTGTAGGGTCTATCAATCTTTTGTGCAGAGTGAATGGACTATACTCCTGAACTTGTACTAACGCTCATTGTTAGCTTGAATCAGCTGTAAAGAGGGTAACTCAGTCCAATGGTAAGGATATTCCCCGAGGCCCTCTTGGATATATATAGGTATACATAGAACATATGCTACCAAAAAAATGGACATGGACATTATTCATACTCTCTGGTCTAGCAGTATTTCCACTATTTTGATGTGGAAAGAGTAATGATTTTATAATTATGTTTTTTGTCCATTTCTCACATGAAACTGGGAAAGGCTACTGGCGGAAACCAGTTTCTGACAGGATGGTAAAAACAGTTTCTGCCATGGTAAAAAACATCCCAGTGCGGAAATTGCCAACCCCTATATGAACTAAAATCAACAAATCTAGCATTTGATTTTAATTGTTCTTCATTTTATCTCATCACTTTTAATGAGTCAAACCTTCTGTAAAAAGAAAAACGCAAAAATTTCTGACATCACCACATAAAGGTTTATTCATTAAAAACAATTTATTAATTCCATTAAATAATATGCCCAGATGTTCAACGTATTTGTCCTAAGATTAACTGGAAAGTCATGTCTTATTTCATAATATAAGCAATTCTGTATAAGAAATCTAAATCTGCACAGTCTCTAAGCGCTCTTTTATTTAAATTGAGTACTGCTCATACCTATAACTACATGTGCTAAGAATATGGTAGCCTGGCCCTGAACGATGTCTAACCACTTTCGGAATACAGACCCCATCTAAACCTGTACTGAGTAGTTCTCCCTGCACTAACCACAGAATAAATAAAACTACAGTTGAAGTGATGGGCCAAAACAAAGAACTAATATTATTGTGATCTGGGACTGGTCATTTAATGCATTGGTGAAATGAATAAACAGAACAATAGCGAAAATTCTTGGTTGCAAACAGCTGTAATTCCATCATTTAGATTATCTTAAGGTAACCTGAAGGCTGACCTGCCAATGTAAATTCAGAGGATCTAAAGGTTACAGAGTGCTCCCTCATTCCTGGCAGTCATGTCATTTTGAAGTGAAGTAGGAGAGAGATGCTCCCTGCAGGCACCGACATAAATTTCAAGACCTGCTGCAGGTCTTGAAAATCACTTGCCCGAAAGGAATTGTCACTTTCCCGAAAAAAAATAACCAAAACCTAAAAAAGTATACAGATATAATAAACCGAAACACCATCTTATTTATTTCATTCTTATGGCAACCTCTTCGAGAGTTTATTGACCATTTCAATATTTTTTTCTAAATCCTTTTCTAACATTTATAAATCACTTTCTAATATTTATAAATGACTGCATTTACAAATACTAGAAAATGAATTATAAATACTAGAAAATGATTTATAAATTAATACTAGAAAATGATTTATGAATATTAGAAAATCATACACATTTTCTATGATTATTATTTCCTTTTTTAGTAGTCCAGGAAACCCACTTGCCCTGTCGGGAAAGTCAAGTATGAAGTCCGCTTGCCCGACAGGCCTTTTTTAGCAAATCCACTTGCCGGGGCAAGCGGGTTAGTACTTATGTCGGTGCCTGCCCTGAACCACTATATCAAGAAAGACCAGCATATAGTAGTGGTGTGTCGATTAATCAAGAGCTATGTCTGATTAATTATGCAAAACATCTAGTAACTTGTAAACAACAAAAAATATTGAAATAAAACACTGTTTAGGACTAGTAGCATCTATGAGCATACACACTGATACCTTGAAAATGTGTCGGCAAAGTCGGCATCACAGAAATTGGACAAGATTTGTGTTGTGCACAGCTATCTGTGCAAGTTGCTTCCGCGACCTCTATTGGCAGAATACTGTAGAACAGCAAATGATTCCGACCATATAATTAATCTGAATTTACCGAATCAGAAAATCTCGGTATAATTAAATTTGGAATAAAATCTGCCCCCATCTGTGTTAATGTGTAATAATGACTGTTCGGTAAAACTAAATACGAAAATGTCATTTTTGTTCAAATGCAGTATATTTGCACTCCAGATTAATTTCCTATTCTACAGTAAGTCAAAAAATGACTTCATGATGAGACGGCCTCCCACAGGTTACAAAGTCGTAACAAAATCAAAAGCTACAGGTCTGATTTTAAATCAAATAAGAAATCTAGTCACTTTAAGACAACAAGAAACATCAAAACAAAATCCTGGCCTTAGGATACATCTATCATCATAAAGGGATTTTGCCTTCAATGGCAAGCTCCTAAGGCCAGGATTTTGTTTTGATGTTTCTTGTTGTCTTAAAGTGACTAGATTTCTTATTTGATTTAAAATCAGACCTGTAGCTTTTGATTTTGTTATGACTTTGTAACCTGTGGGAGGCCGTCTCATCATGAAGTCATTTTTTGAGCAGGTAGATGTATTTACCTTGTCTCTTATCATTTTCTGTCTCTTCACTTCCTGCCTTTAAAATTGACGATTAGCAACAGACACAATATGAACGCCTTCTTGTCTATGCTTGTAAAGAAGAGTGTGCACGCACACAAATAGCAAGCACAGAAGCTGCAGACAAGCTTGAGTCAGGTCGGGTATTGGTCACTGATATTCGCATGCACTCAAACTCATCACTTTAAATGATTCCCACCTCAAGGTGACTATTTATAGGTTGTGCAATGTTGTTTGTTGAGTAATATTTTTTAATTCACTCCAGCGATAAGTTATGTATTAAATTGTTAGACTTCAAGATTTTCCTGCTTAACAATCACTGCACTTGCAATTTCCTCCAACTCTTGTTCTATTGGGAGACACTCTCCCTTTTCCTGCTTGACTATCACTCTACTAGCATCTTCCTCCAACTCTTGTTTTATTAGGAGACACTCTCCCTTTTCCTGCTTGGCTATCACTCTACTAACATTTACCTCCAAATCTTGTTCCATTGGGAGACACTCTCCCTTTTCCTGCTTCACTATCACTTTACTATCATTTTCCTCCAATTCTTGTTTTATAGGAAGACACTGTCCCTTAACAACAACCCATTGCCTAGGTTGTGATAATTGTGTTTCTGTATTGTCAACTGATGACTTTTGATGTGTTAACTGGTGCTGCTTCGTATGAGATGGTGCCCTACTAGTCTTATTACACTTATTAAACTTAAAGGTTCTTTGACCTGTGTGAGTCCGCATGTGTGATACCAGACCGTAAGATTGTGCGAATGCCTTGTCACATTCATTGCACTTGAAGGGTCTTTCCCCACTGTGTATCCTCATATGATTTTTCAGAATGGAAGAACAACTGAATGCCTTGTCACATTCATTGCACTTGAAGGGTCTTTCCCCACTGTGAAACCTCTTATGCCTTCCCAGATTAGAAGAACATGTGAATGCTTTATCACATTGATTGCACTGGAAGGGTCTTTCCCCACTGTGTATTCTCTTATGCTTTATCAGAGTTGAAGAATCTTTAAATGCCTTGTCACCTTCATTGCACTTGAAGGATTTCTCCTCACTGTGTATCCTCTTATGTTGTATTAGTTGAGAAGACCGTGAGAATGTCTTGTCACATTCATTGCACTGGAAGGGTCTTTCCCCACTGTGTATCCTATTGTGCCGTACCAGGTGAGAAGCATGCGTGAATGCCTTGTCACATTCACTGCACTTGAAGGGTCTTTCCCCACTGTGAAACCTCTTATGCTGTATCAGAGTTGAAGAATCTTTAAATGCCTTGTCACATTCATTGCACTGGAAGGGTCTTTCCCCACTGTGTATCCTCCTATGAGATCTCAGACTAGAAAGCTGAGTGAATGCCTTGTCACATTCATTGCACTGGAAGGGTCTTTCTCCACTGTGTATCCTCTTATGAGTTCTCAGATTAGAAGAAGAAGCAAAAGTCTTGTCACATTCATTGCACTGGAACAATCTTTCACCATTGTGAATGATTTTATGTCTTGCCAGACCAGAAGCATGCTTGAATGCCTTGTCACATTCCTTACACTGGAAGGGTCTTTCCCCACTGTGTAACCTTTTATGCTGTACCAGAGTTGAAGAATATTTAAATGCCTTGTCACATTCATTACACTGGAAGGGTCTTTCCCCAGTGTGCATCCTCTTATGCTGTACAATGTGAGAAGACTGTGAGAATACCTTGTCACATCCATCGCACTGGAAGGGCTGTTCCCCACTCTGTATCCTCTTATGTTTTACCATTTCATTTTAAATCTAAAAAGGCAGAAAAAATACAGAAAATAACATATATGGCTTCTAGAGACATGTACATTTCCAATGGTAGTTTCAATGGACCGAATCTTACAGACATGCAAGAGTTAACAATCTTGAAACTTCAGTTTCCTACCAAAATGTCCATGTACAAAAATTAAGCCATGTTCAGTGAATAAGAAATGCTATCTTACACTCAAACTAAATATATGTGCATCTGCAAGTATATTTATCCTTATGGTAGTAATATGAAGGAATTATGGTCTCTCTTGAAATATTTGTACAGGTGTCTGACAAGTAACCTTTAACCTAGAGACCACCATGTAGCTATCTGTGTTTCATACTAGCCTACTGGGACTGTGGCACATATGTAGTGGACTATCTGAAAAGACCCACAACAGATCATTTAGGGGCAGTAGGGGTATACATTTTATATGTAAGCAGGACAGGGTTGGCAATTTCTGTCAAGGGGCATCTTTTGGCATGCTGTAAACTGTTTTCACCATCCAGACAATAACAGGTTTCTGCCAGTTTCTGCTGCTTCTTCGGCAGACACAAGATTTAGCCTTTCCCAGTTTTGCGTAAAAAAACTGGCCGAACATAAAATCAGTTCTAGTTCATAAGGCCAAACAGGGGTCCAGATACACACTCGCCCGGGAGCCCGAGTCTGTTGGGATGCTCTACGGACTCCAGGGAATCTATTGTTCAAAGTCCGGCTGGCGATGCACTGGTTACATAACCCCTCTGTTGACAAGTTGGCAGTGAGCTATTCTTGGCTATTATACATGCAGCTTTCTTGACCTTTGATCCGTTGTTGGGGCACGGCATCCATGTGAATTAGACTGGAGAAATAGACTAAATTGCCAGTTCTTCACTAGGCCCATGTGTTATGTTGACCTATGAGCTACTTTTATAATAGCTTTTGTGTCAGGCTATCCATTTATAACTCAGGTGCACCCACGTGTTTTAGACTGGTAAAATAGACTTGCTTGCCAGTTCTTCTCTAGGAAACAAATAATTTCTGTTTATTTGATCATAGAGAATTATGACAAATGAGAATTCACTTTCAGAAAAATAATGTAAAATATTGTGGCAAAGATAATTAAAGAATATCAAAACATTATATTTTTCATTTTTTTAGTGGGCTATAAGATTTTCATCCGGGCTATGAAGATTTGAGAAGCTATAGCCTGGCAGTCTTCCTCAGATTTCAGCCTAAGCCTGACCCCTGCCAAAAATGTTTGGTTCCTATTACATCCTAAGAAAATATAGGTAGGGTAGGTAGAGATTTTTTAATTTTTTATCTTTATTCTTTAACTTAAACAATTCTCTGGAGTTGGATGGCTTCAATTAATGTTTGCATTGATGAATTTGTCTTTATATGCAGTAATTGGATTTTAGTTCATCCAGAAATTGATAATAATGGTTGAAGATTTGATATTTTTGACGGTGAGGCTTCCATTTGTGGCCCTACTGATTAAGTTAACCTGTCTCTGAATTTACTGTTACTGTTTTTGTGTAGGAACAGTCCATTTTACTAGTAGGATAGGCTTAAAATCTTAAGGGTAGGAGACAAAAACTAGGTAGGGTAATAGGAACCAAACATCTTTTTTTATGTCTAATTGCATTTCTTAAGAGAAGAGGGTTTCTCAGACCTCAAAGGCTCAGAATTAATTGATTTGAATTAACACGCCAAATTGCATGGACAATGACATAGTGTAATTCATGGTATGAAACACAAACAGTGGTGGCCAGGGATTATGGATGTTGTACATGTCCAAGTTTCAACAGGAGGTCTAAAATGTAAACTAGAAAGTGATTGTTATAAAACCTTTCTAGTCATGTTTTCCAACTATTCGACATAAACTTGGCTGGCTCGATTTTAGTTGGGTATCAGGAAATTGTGTGTAAAAGAAGTGACTCATATATATACAAGACTCGCTAAGCTTTTTATGAATTATGAGATAATATATTAAACATTGTATATGGTAAATGTCTGTCTGATAATATTTTTAAGTATATGAATGATTGTATTTAGTCCATTATAAGCCTTTGTAGCTGGCCAGATTTTTAACTCTTGTGCATTGCATGCAATGAATGTCATCATCTGGATTGGACAATCAACTATTTATCAAAACACTAATCAAGTTGTTATCAGATGTTTTGGTAATCCAGATCAGTGCCAAATTATGTCTGCTCAAATTCATAATTGCATTTCATGATATAAGCAGACTAAAAATGATTGACAAGGCCAGCATAAATGTTGTTCAGTTCATAATTGCATTTCATGATAGGAAAGCTAGCATGGGTCTTTTCTTTCATCAATTGCAGCGCGGAGCTGTCCAGGTCATAAGTGAAGCATTGAACTTTGCAACTGTAAATACACGTGCCTCTTAAACCATTCTAGTCATGTTTTCCTATTTGACAGCTGTGCTGTACCAGAAGTCGAGCGACTTCTGGTAATCGACTTCTGGTACAGCTATTAACTGCACCAAAACTTGAATATCTCCTTGGACAGCATTAACACATTCACACTCAGACGTGCTCTAAAAAATATTGTCTGCTACTCTCATACTTTTGAAAATAACTTGGGAATAAAGTGAAAATTCACAAACTATTTAAAAGAGAGTTGGTGTTTAGCTTCTTATCAACATTTCTCCTTCAAATGTTTTTTCAAAATATGCTTTTGTAAGTTAGATATTTCCAAAATCGTCAGGCCTGTTTTGGCCGCTCTGAGTGCTAATGAGTTAAGCTGTAGCATATTAAGCTGTACCAGTAGTCGATCAACTATTGGGACAGCCTTTAGCTGTACCAAAACTCGAACAACTTCTGGTATGTACAGCAATAGCTGTCCCAA
This sequence comes from Maea johnstoni, assembly GCA_963942565.1. Lineage (NCBI taxonomy): Eukaryota > Metazoa > Annelida > Polychaeta > Spionida > Magelonidae > Maea > Maea johnstoni. Next base: position 17,541,117 of record OZ012690.1, read on the forward strand.
TCGACGATTGGTATGACCATTCATTTATGAGGGTCATGTACCAAAACTCGATCTGTACCAAAAGTTGTTTGTGAAAGTGTCAGTCAATTCAGTGAACTGTATCAAACATGGATGTTTAACAAATACATGCAGTGTGTATGCACATCACTGTGAAAAATGGCGAAAACATGGTGCTTTTTCATCGCTTCAACAACACTTTCAGTCATAGTTGACTGAAAAGAGTATGAATATCGGCAGATTTGCATAGAAGTTGAAGATATGACTGGTCAGAACAGACATGGATAGTTTTTTGTTGGTAGACACTCTCAGATGTCTCAAAAGCTTCTGCAGTAATTTTGCTGGTTCAATCGGTCATTTCTTAACACTGCCAGCATTCTGTCTACATATGCCAACAAGAACTTGAATGTCATTAAGAAACGTCCAAATAGCTAATTTAACATAGAAAATCAATATCAAGGCAAATGTAGAGTCAGATATTACGGCTTAACTTATACAAAATCAGGTGTTTTGTTCTTGGTGCATTGATTTAATAGCAAATTCCTGGTGCCTAACACTGACATGCTCAAACTGTATACAGTTAAAGATGATATATTTTTGGAATCCCGATATGTTGTTCTTTCAAATGATATACTGTTTGTCAGCTGATCAGTAATGGACATGATGTTCGACTCTAAGCCTGCTCGGGTGCGAGTTGGTTTGTATATGCGAGTTGACTTGATTTCTAGTTACCTACCCCACTGCCACTGGAGCATTTGCCCCACTGCCACTCTTCTTCTTTCTGGGTACTTGTCAAAAACAATTTACTGGGGGCGCCGGAATGAATGCTTTGCGAAATCCTCAATGTGATTAGTTCACCACATGGAATCATTTAACCGGAAAAAGTCACTGTAAATGACTAAATGCGGTGACACTTGCCCGGTTCTGAGAGTTGAGACTTGAAAGACGTCATCCTCATGTGTGCGGAAATCCTCGATGCGCATGCGCAAGCAGGCCCGAAGTTCAAGCTCTATGCCGATAGAGGTCGCCTTTGCTTGTAAGCCTGCTACATTAGAAATTAATTGAAAAACTTGACAAAGATAGCATAACCTGAGGAGTTTAATACCTTCTTAACGCTTTGTACGCAATAACGTCGATGACACAATATAAATGACTGATAATGAAATGTACATGCAGAAACTATTTGACTCACCATGTGCTTTTTGTGGTGACCTCACTTTTATTTTACATTTCTAAAGGGGATCTGTCATGATCACAATTTTTTATTGAATCAAGGTTGTCCTTATTATGAGAAGTATGGTGATTTCAGAAAGTTGTCTTTATTGAATTTTACAAGGCGAGGGTAAAATAGTAAATATATATTTATTATTATTATTATTATATAAGTTTTTGATTGTAGTATTTTCTCATAATGTACTATACCTTTTAATGTACTATACTATACCTTTTAGATGCATTCTCCAGAAGTGAATATTCTGCGGTTTATGTTTCATTTGTATTTTTTCCAAGTATTTTAGCCATATTTGTCTTTTTTTATAGTATATGAATTATCTTTATAGTTTCAACTCTATAATTTCAGTATGGATGGTATTTTTCAACGAATATGTATTTGTTTCATTTTTGCCTTAACATGTAGCTTAGCAGGGTGCTTTTCAGGAGTGCTCTTATCTTTACAAAAATTAGTAAAAGTTAGTTTAAAAATGACTAACTAGAATGGGGGCTCTAGGAACACTCTGAAGTGCATTCTCAGCCATTTCCTGTTTGTCTCACTGTGTGTGTGGTCTGGTTAAATCAATGTTACAATTCTGTTTAGTGTTTTGGCTCAGTCAGAGATGTTCTGCAATTAAAAGTAGAATTTTCACATTGCCCTGATTTCTGGAAACACTCATCCATTAAGCTGTCAATCACATATTTTGGGGCCCCTATGTCCCCAGAGCTAGGTCAATAAGGTTACTAGACTAAAACGCCATGTATCTATCTGCTTGATCCCGTTAACAGTAGAAATGTGGGGAGGGGGGATGGTGAATCTTCTAGCAGATATTCCCCCAGGGGGCAATTTTCCAAAGAAATGGCAAAGCTTCAGGGGCACTCTGTGATATAGTCAATTTCAAACAATACAATTATGACAATCCTTGCTTTCAGGGGGCAGAGTACTCACTTGTACAGTTTCAACTGGCATGGCTCATGCAAAATCACATTTTTTGAAATTCTTATCTAGTCGACTACATTCATGGACCACTTATTGCTAATTCAAGCTAACCATGAGCGATAGTACAAGTTCAGGAGTATAGTCCATTCACTCTGCACAAAAGATTGATAGACCCTACAGGTGGACGTGTGACCTCTACATGTCCACTTCTAAAGTATACAGGTGGGTTCTGCCAGTAGCCAAGTAAGTTTTCTGGGTCACTGAGTAGGAAGGCTCTCCAGGGGTATCATATCTCAAGTACTACAATCCCTACATCTTATTTTAGACTACTAGTGTCCCATGTAGCAATTGACCCTTTAGTTCCCCTTATGTTCTAGTTCTCCACACTCAGTGACTGCTTACCACAAACTGACCCAGATTTCTATAAGTGTACAGGTCTGTTTGGCCTGAACACCAATAGAGGACAAACCTGTTCTTACAGACACACAGTTGAAACTTACAAACCCATTCGCTTTGCTCATTGTTAGCTTGAATTAGCTATAATTCACAGAACCAGTTACTTCTCGTAGGGACATTGCAGCTATTAAAAGTCCAGGGTGCGAGTGGATTTGTCAAGTTATATGTTCATATATGTACATTTGTATGTGTGAGATTTCAATAGTGAATAAAGTATTTCAAGTAAATAATGTATGTTACATTTATTACGGATCAAGTTATTGACTTCCAAGAAAGAGAGATGAAAAAGTAGTAAGGCACAGTGAGGACTTCTACTGCAGGAAAAAAAGCTTATAAGTTATAACTAGTATCACCTGATGAGAGCAGTTGCTGCTTGTCCACTCCGGATGAAGCGGACCAACATTGAAATTTTCAGGACCCTCATTTGTATGTTAACAATTACATGGACACTAAAGATGAGGACACTGATTTCCAGTACTGCTATAATGGAAATCGCTGTCTGCCTAGAAATGAATGTCAATGCCATCACATGATATAGAATGAAGAGATAAAATGTTGATAATTGAGCGGAAACTTAGTTCTGGACAAGATACATGAATCACTAATAACTAATTCGGATCATTTTTACTTATAACTATTTTCATTTGGTAATATCTATACCTTCAGTTAAGGTATGGTATAGCGTAAGTCATTTCCATTCGTTCTTAATTGGTTCATGCTGGTAAAAGATATTCTCCATGAAATTTGGAGATTCACGATCATTTAACTACTTGTCCATAGCTAAGAGTGTCAACGAGGGTAGGGTAGTGGAGGAACTGCAGATATAAATGTATGAGGCTCTTGTGCTTGAATATTCCTCTCTAGTGCATTATTTAACATGAACTACCCTAGGGTATGGTCTAGAATTGTGTAGCTTTGCTCGCTCTCTCCTCTACCAAAGGGACATGTCATAACCAGCAGGTGGTAAGTAGTGATGGGTGTCCAAGTAACTGGCGAACACAGCCTAGAAACCTGTATTACCCATTGCCATTCTTCTCAGGCATTCCAACTTGGTTAGAAGTCAAAGATGTAGAGAGAGAAGCGTGCAATTAGTGACTGCTCTTGGCTCCGCCGTGCAATAATGCGATTTGTAACTTTATTACAATACTTGACTGCTTAGCATAGTTGACCAACTTTTAAGAGTTACTTGATTGAACATGCATGTTGAAATATAACTATCAACATTTTAAGTAGATTCAACTTTAGGTAGCCCAACAGGGCCGTTTTTGGAAGTTGAGATGGGACAATGCTATTTGTTGACAGTTGGTAGGTTCTGGCCCCCTCCCCCAGGTGTCAGGTCACTAGGTCAAATAAGAAAATGGTGATGAATCAAATCAAAAATCTGTCAACTGTATTCATATTCACAATTTATTCAAATGTTTTCCATATTACAATAACAAGTTTTATGAATAAATTTGGGTACATCACTTGCAAGAAAATATAAACACCTTATTCTAATCTTTTATCATTTTTGCTGACCCTCTTAGCATTCTGTTATCACTTTTTTTCTTTCCATCAGATAATTACAGCAACACTCAGGCCAGTTAATAAAAACAGTATTCAAGAAAGTATTCATTGTCAGTATTCAAGAAAGGCAGTAATTTCACATTTTACACTGATGCAAGGTTTCCATAAGGGCCTCAGTGCAGTAATTCTTATTTTTAACCTTTCGTTTATCTAAAGATAGTCTTAAAGAAAGTTGAACTTCAAATATGAATTCAGGAAGCCAGATCAGTTATCTAGTTGTAAAATACAGGAAAAGATATTACTGGACCAGTATACTAAGCAAGACATGTGGTACATAATCCTTCATTCTCAGGCAGACCACAGAGAATGTAACATCGGTTCGAGAGACCGTCTCACCAATGCCAGTGTTTATCCTATGTTGCCTAGCCAAAAGCTCTTGTACCTCCACATGAATTCTCTAGGTTGCACAATGTTGTTTGCTGTACAACTTATGAACTCGCTTCATCCATAAGTTTAATTGTTAGACATCGAGGTTTTCCTGCTTGACTATCACTTTAATAGGATTTTCCTCCAACTCTTGTTTTATTGGGAGACACTGTCCCTTTTCCTGCTTGACTATCATTCTATTAGCATTTTCCTCCAACTCTTGTTTTATTGGGAGGAACTGTCCCTTAATGACAACCCATTGCCTTGGTTCTGATAACTTTGGTTGTGTATTGTTAGCTGACGCCTTTTGATATGTTAACTGGTGCTGCTTCGGATGAGATGCTACCCTATCAGTCTTAGTACACTTATCAACCTGTAAAGGCCCCTCTCCTGTGTGAGTCTGCATGTGTCTTATCAGACCAGAATATTGTATAAATGCCTTGCAACATTCACTACACTGGAAGGGTCTTTCCCCAGTGTGTATCCTCTTATGCTGTGCCAGATTAGAAGATTGAGTGAATGCCTTGCCACATTCATTGCACTGGAAGGGTCTTTCTCCACTGTGTATCCTTTTATGATTTTTCAGGTCAGATGAACGAGTGAATACCTTGTCACATTCATCGCATTGGAAGGGTCTTTCCCCACTGTGTATCCTCTTATGCTGTGCCAGATTAGAAGATTGAGTGAATGCCTTGCCACATTCATTGCACTGGAAGGGTCTTTCCCCACTGTGTGTCCTCTTATGATTTTCCAGTATAAAAGAAGAAGTGAACGCCTTGTCACATTCATTGCACTGGAAGGGTCTTTCCCCACTGTGTATCCTCTTATGCTGTACCAGGTGAGAAGACTGTGTGAATGTCTTGTCACATTCATTGCACTGGAAGGGTCTTTCCCCACGGTGCATCTTCTTATGCCTTCCCAGAGCAGAAGAATAAGTGAATACCCTGTCACATTCATTGCACTGGAAGGGTTTCTCCTCTCTGTGTATCCCCTTATGTTGTACCAGTTGAGAAGACTGAAAGAATGTCTTGTCACATTCATTGCACTGGAAGGGTCTTTCCCCACTGTGTATCCTATTATGCTGTACAAGGCGAGAAGACCGTGAGAATACCTTGTCACATACATCACACTGGAAGGGTCTTTCCCCACTGTGTATCCTATTATGCTGTACAAGGTGAGAAGACCGTGAGAATACCTTGTCACATACATCACACTGGAAGGGTCTTTCCCCACTGTGTATCCTATTATGCTGTACAAGGTGAGAAGACCGTGAGAATACCTTGTCACATACATCACACTGGAAGGGTCTTTCCCCACTGTGTATCCTCTTATGCCGTACAAGGTGAGAAGACCGTGAGAATACCTTGTCACATACATCACACTGGAAGGGTCTTTCCCCACTGTGTATTATCTTATGCCTTTTCAGAGTAGAAGAATGAGCGAATGCCTTGTCGCATTCATTGCACTGGAAGGGTCTTTCTCCACGATGTATCCTCTTATGCTGCACCAGATTTGAAGAATTTGTAAAGTTCTTGTTATATACATTACAGTGATAAGAGCTTTCCATTTCATGCCAATCTGTATGATCTACCTTATCTGTAGACATGGTAAATAGGTCACCTTGAAATGAAGTGAATAAATAAATGAAAAATATTATATAAAATTGTGAGTCGTCAGTTTATTTATGATTAATTTTTCTCAGAACTTTTCCTGCAGATACATCCAAGAGTTGTATTCATAGTGAAGACTTGTATTCATAGTGAAGACACCAACTTCATGTGGACCTTTTGTTGGCTGATGCAGGTATGAATGGTTAAATGACTTGTGATACTTGAAAACAGGTGTCCCAAAACTTCCACTGTAGTTTGACAGAGTTGAGTCCATCACCTGATTTCTCTTCCCAAGATGAAGAAATGAAGAACTTTTAACTTTGACCTTGATTTATTTTGTCTTCATGGGTGATGTTCAGTCACACAATTGTTTGATTGGCGCTTATGAATCTGAAAATACAGATAAAAATTATCAAAACAAGGAAAACAGAATACAAATTTGACTTATACAGACATTTAGGTAAATCCTCCATTCTATCTTCAATGCGACGTCATCTTTTGTTCCAACTCTCCATTATATTTCAGGAATGGAAAATGAATTCTCCGACCTTGAATTGACTGGTTATCTAGATAATTTTTGTTGCAATGCAATATCCTTTCACAAAATTCAATGCATGGAGTAGTCCTGTATGCATCACTAGCAGGGATTGGCACCTTTGAAATGTTCATAATACACTACAATTTTGATACTTCCTTATCAACTCAATACAATACACAATTGCCAGCTGGTCCACTGAATAATAAATTGATTTCCAAATATAGAACATACAATGCTATCCTTTGCTCACATGGGTCTATGTACTTAGAGAGCCTCGTAGACCCATTGTGCACATGGGTCTATGAACTTTGTCAACCTCATACACCCTTTGCGCACATGGGTCTATAGCCATGTCATCAGAAAATCAGCTTTTAATCAAAGCCCTCCTCGAGGCTTTTTCACCAGTAATCTGAAAGTGCCATTTTTTTCAAGATTTCAGCCAAAAGGAGCAGTCTGAGGAAAAGAAATTCTGGCACACCTAGTGCCAGAGTCTTTCTGCTATATGCATGTTAAGTCTTTCACCATAGTTGGCAAAAAGGCCCTACCATTGAGCTACATGTTGTATCACTCTAACAAATGCATAGACAATGATTGAGCCACATTTTCTTAAATTATATATTTTGCCAATACTACAATATAAATATCCATTTGCACGTAGGTAGTCATATAACATTTTTATCTTTGCGTGAAGTAGTTGATAATTGTAGTTGAAATGTTAGAGCTGGTGCTTCATCTCATTTCAAAGCCATAACTAAAATGACTGGAGAAGATACTGCAGGGAACCACAGAAAATATGTTATTGGTAAAGAGGGGAATCATTCTTGAAAATATTCAATTCTTCAAAAGAAGGAAAATTCCTAATTGAAGTATTGGTAAGTTCGGGTCAGTAAATCAAATGATAATATGGTGATGAATCGAATCAACAAGCTGTCAGCTATATTCATTTTCACAATTTATTGAATTGTTTTCCACATACACAATAACATGTTTTGAAAATACTTTTGGGTACATCATCTGCAAGAAAATATCATAAACATGTCGGTCCCTCTATTCTAAATTTATATAAATTTTGTTGATGTTACTCCTTAGACTAATAAAAGAATGGATATATAGCGAGAGACCAATTAATATATGCGCTATAGTGAGGGCCTGGCTCTGCTGGGGGTCTCTGATCTGGCCTCAGCGTGATGTCACGAGGAAGACAAGGATCAATGAGGGCTCTTGTATCATTTACACTACAGAGAAACTTGTGCACCACCATGCGCAGAACACAACTTTTGGGCTATTCGCCACAGCCAGCCTGTTCAAGTTGACCATTCTGGTATCACTTTTTTTCTATCTGTCAGAAAAAAGAACTCCGTCAAGTTAATAAAAACAGTATTCAAAGAAGGCATTTATTTCACGTTCAACAGTTATCTTCTTTTCCCAACCCCGAACTGTCACCTCATTCTCTCTTTAGCAATGGGCCTGGTTTCACAAATCATCCTTAGGTTAGTGAGTAGTATTCAAGTTTTTTTTAATTTATTTTTTGCGCCTGACAAACATTTTGGAGTAAAAATAACTGGTATGACCAAAAATCATACTAGACTGGCCTTATGTATCAAATAGTTCAACATCAAGGTTTTCCTGCTTAACTATTGCTTAACTAGCATTTTCCTCCCTCTTGTTTTATTAGGAGACACTGTCCCTTTTCCTGCTTGACTATCACTCTACTAGCATTTTCCTCCAACTCTTCTTTTATTGGGAGACACTCTCCATTTTCCTGCTTGACTATCACTCTACTAGCCTTTTCCTCCTCTTCTTTTATTGGGAGACACTTTCCCTTTTCCTGTTCGACTATCACTCTACTAGCCTTTTCCTCCTCTTCTTTTATTGGGAGACACTCTCCATTTTCCTGCTTGACTATCACTCTACTAGCATTTACCTCCAACTCTTGTTTCATTAGGAGACACTGTCCCTTTTCCTGCTTGACTATCACTCTACTAGCCTTTTCCTCCTCTTGTTTTATTGGGAGACACTGCCCATTAATGACAACCCATTGCCTAGGTTCTGATAATTGTGGTTCTGTATTGTCAGTTGAAGCCGTTTGATACTTTTACTGGTGCTGCTTTGGATGAGATGGTGCTCTACCAGTCTTATTACACTCATCAAACTGGAAAGGTCCTTCTCCTGTGTGAGTCTGCGTGTGTGATACCAGACAAGAAGATTGTGTGAATGCCTTGTCACTTTCACTACCCTGGAAGATTCTTTCTCCACTGTGTATGCTCTTATGCTTTCTCAGACTTGAAGAATGTGCAAATATCTTGGTACATTCATTGCATTGGAAGGGTCTTTCCACACTGTGTATCCTCTTATGCCGTGCCAGGGCTGAAGGATCTTTGTAAGCCTTGCCACATTCCTTACACTGGAAGGGTCTTTCTCCACTGTGTATCCTCTTATGCCGTGCCAGGGCTGAAGGATCTTTGTAAGCCTTGCCACATTCCTTACACTGGAAGGGTCTTTCTCCACTGTGTATCCTCTTATGCTGTGCCAATGATGAAGATTGAGTGAACGTCATGTCACATTCATTGCACTGGAAGGGTCTTTCCACACTGTGTATCCTCTTATGCTTTTTCAGGTGAGATGAAAGAGTGAATGCCTTGCCACATTCATCGCACTGGAAGGGTCTTTCCCCCTTGTGTATCCTCTTATGCCTTCCCAGATTAGAAGAACATGTGAATGCTTTGTCACATGCATTGCACTGGAAGGGTCTTTCCCCACTGTGAATCTTCTTATGGTTTTTCAGATTAGAAGAACATGTGAATGCCTTGTGACATTCATTGCACTGGTAGGGTCTTTCCCCACTGTGTATCCTCTTATGCTTTATCAGATTGGAAGAATTTCTAAAGCTCTTATTACATTCATCACAATGATAAGGGCTTCCCTTTTCATGCCAATCCCCATTATTTATCTTATCTGAAGACATGGTAAATACTTGACCACAAAATGAAATAAATACAATATAAAATTGTGAGTCGCTAGTTTGCTTTTGATTACTTTTTCTAAGGTTTGCATTCAGAGTGAAGACACCACCTTCATGTGGACCTTTTGTTGGCTGATGCAGGTATGAATGGATTAATAACTTAAGAATCTTTCTTATCATACAAAAAAACGAGTTGCCCTAAAACTTCTACTGTAGTCTCACCGAGCTGAGTCCATTACCTGATTTCTCTCTCCAAGATAAAGAAATAAAGAACTTTTAACTTTGACCTTGATTTATGTTGGTGTTCATGGGGTGATGATTAGTCATGTGATTGTTTGGTTGATTGATTGAACAACATTCATGCTGACCATGCCAATCACTGTTTGAATGAATAAATTAAAAATTCTATATAAAATTGCGAGTGGTCTGTTTGCTTATGATTAATTTTTCTCAGAACTTTCCCTGCAGATACATCCAAGACTTGTATTCATAGTGAAGACACCAACTTCATGTGGACCTTTTGTTGGCTGATGCAGGTATGAATGGTTAAATGACTTGAGATGTCCTTGTGATACTTGAAAACAGGTGTCCCAAAACTTCCGCCGTAGCTTCACAGAGTTGAGTCCATCACCTGATTTCTCTCCCCAAGATGAAGAAATGAAGAACTTTTAACTTTGACCTTGATTTATTTTGTCTTCATGGGGTGATGTTCAGTTCACACGCTTATGAATCTGAAAATACAGATAAAAAATATCAAAGCAAGGAAAACAAAATACAAATTATGTTTGTCTTCATTGGGTGATGTTTAGTCACACAATTGTTCTGTTTACCACTATGAATCTGAAAATTCAGATAAAAAAGTCAAAACAAGGAAAACGGAATACAAATTTTACTTATACAGACATTTAGGTAAATCCTTTCATTCTATTTTCAATGTGATGTCATCTTTTGTTCCAACTCTCCATTATATTTCAGGAATGGACCTTAAATTGACTGGTTATTTAGGTCATTTTTGTTGCAATGCAATATCCTTTCACAAAATTCAATGCATGGAGTAGTCTTGTATGCATCACAAGCAGGGATTGGCACCTTTAGAATGTTCATAATACAATACGATTTTGATACTTCCTTATCAACTCAATATGATACAAAATTGCCAGCTGGTCCACAGAATAATAAATTGATTTCCAAATATAACATACAATGCCATCCTTTGCACACATGGGTCTATGTACTTCGAGAGCCTCGTAGACCCATTGTGCACATGGGTCTATGAACTTTGTCAACCTCATAGACCCTTTGCGCACACGGGTCTATAGCATCAGTAAATCAGCTTTTAATCAAAACCCTCCTCGAGGCTTTTTCACCAGTAATCTGAAAGTGCCATTTTTTTTCAAGATTTCAGCCAAAAGGAGGAGTCTTAGGAAAAGAAAATCTGGCACACCCAGTGCGGAAGTCTTTCTGCTATATGCATGTTAAGTCTTTCAACATAGTTGCCAAAAAAGCCCTACCATTGAGCTACATGTTGTATCACTCTAACAAATTCATAGAAAATGATTGAGCCACATTTTCTTCAATTATTTATTTTGCCAATACTACAATATGAATATCCATGTGTCGTAGGTAGTCATATAACATTTTCATCTTTGCATGAAGTAGTTGACAATTGTAGTTGAAATGTTAGAGCTGGTGCTTTATCTCGTTTCAAAGCCATAACTAAAATGACTGGAGAAGATACTGCAGGGAACCACAGAAAATATGTTATTGGTAAAGAGGGGAATCATTCTTAAAAATATTCAATCTTCAAAAGAAGGAAAATTCATTGAAGTATTGGTAAGTTCGGGTCCCCTCCACCAGGTGTCAGGTCAGTAAATCAAATGATAATATGGTGATGAATCAAATCAACAAGCTGTCAGCTGTATTCATATTTATTTATTGAATTGTTTTCCACATATACAATAATTTGTAAGTTTTGAAAATAAATTTGGGTACATTATATGCAAGAAAATATCATAAACAAGTCGGTTACTCTATTCTAATCTTATATCAATTTTGCTCATGCTACACCTTAGATGAATAAAAGAAAGGATATATAGCAAGGGACCAATTACTATATGCGCTATAGTTAAGGCCTGGCTATGCCAGGGGTCTCTGATCTGGCATCAGCGTGACATCACGAGGAGACAAGTACCAATGAGGGCTCTTGTATCGGTTAGATCACAGAGAAACTTCCATACCAGCATGCACAGAACATTATTTTTGGGCTATTCGCCATAGCCAGCCTGTTAAGGTTGACCGCCTGGTTTCATATCCACGTTTTCTTTCATCTAATGTTACTCTTAGCATTATGGTATCATTTTTTTTATATTTCTGTCAGAAACAATAACTCATTCAAGTAAATGAAAACAGTATTAAAAGGAAGGCATTTATTTCACATTATACAGTTATCAGCTTATTTTGCCCAACCTCCAAATGTCAACCCATTCTCTCTTTAGCAATGCGCCTGGTTTCATAAAACATCTTAAGGCTGTGATGCTGGTGACACACTCAAAATAAGACATATTTTGAGTTTTCGATATAAACACAGTTTCTAGGGATGGGAATCGGTTGCAATTTCATGATCGATAATCAGTTACAGCCAACCGATCGATTATCGATCATAATCAGTTCATCGCACTTTTGCAGTAATTGGGTACTAGAGGTCTAGAGCCTAATAATAAGTGATAGTGTATGACAATTACTTGCTATTAGCACCTACCTTAACTTCGTTTTGAAGTGGTTTTGGAGCTTAATTTCATAGCAAGAAAGCTGACAACTTGTCTTTCATTTAGTTCTATATTTTGCCACTAGGTGTCACCTTTTCCGATTATTATCGATTGCCAGTTTTGTAATCGATTAATCAAAATCAGAGAGGTAAACGATTGATTATCGATTATAATCGATGATCGTCTCAACACTAACAGTTTCACAACCATTATTGATCAAGAAAACCTCATTTGAGGTAAAACACTGTAAAATTGAAACTGTGTTTATATTGAGGTCAGCTCAAGTAGTAAGGTTAAATAAAACTTATATTTGAAACAGCAAGACCTCAGGGATTAGATAACTATTGTTAGAAAAGGTACAGGAGTGCTAAACTAGGAGTTGTCTTATTATGAGTGTGTCACCAGCATCACAGCCTTAAGGTTGGTGAGTAGTATTCGAGGAATGTATCAATTTCACATTGTAAGGTGTACTGCTCTTCCCCACCTCCAAATGTCACCACATTTTCACCTCAACAATGGGTCTGGTTGCATGAAATATGTTGAGATTAGTGAATTTAAAGTTTTCAATAGAGCCAAAGTTTCCTTTAATTTCAATATTTCTGTTAGCCGGCCTGCCAATGTAAATTCAGAGGATCTAAAGACTACAAAGTGCTCCGTCATTCCAGGCGGTCAGGTCATTGTGAAGTGAAGTAGGGTGCTCACCGGACTGCTATATCAAGCAACCCAAGCAGCATACAGTAGTGGTGTGTCAATTGATGAAAAGCCACAAGTCTGATTAATCAAGCAAGAAAATTTGGTCACTTGTAAACAACAAGCAACAATGAAATAAAATACTGTTCTTAGGGTGTTTCCAACAAAGGCAAAATCCCTTCACGATAATAGATGTATTACCTTGTCTCTAACTTTTTTCTCTGCCTCTTCACTTCCTGTTTCTCCTATTGAATTTGAGTCAGGGACTTAGCCAGGACCCGTCCTACCTGTCTTTTGGACAGGTAGTTTCCTTAAAACCTCCTGTTTGGACAGGCAAAATTTTCTATTATGATTTATCAATTTTGCCTTTCTGGGTGTAATAACCAAATATTTTCCTAACAAACCATCTTCTAGGACATAGCTGAAGTGTAAATTGCCCTTTTTGACAAACTAGGCTATTAAATGTAGCTGGTATAAGCATTTGAAGTAGATAATAAGCTTAATCTGGATGGGCAGATATTTTGAAATTGCTGTTTGGAACAGGCATTTTTGAAATCCTGGCTAAGACCCTGCATTGAGTCAGGGAAAAGTGGTAAACTCAAACGCGCCACTATTAGTGTTCGGAATCGGTCACAATTTTCAAGATCGATCATCTGTCCATCTGAACGACCAATGATCGATTAATAATCGAAGTTGTATGTGCGCAGTTTTCCTTTGGTAGTCTTGGCTTGTTCAAGGGTTCTTGGCTCCATTCTTGTAAAGGAGCTAATCTAACTCTCTTTACATACCCATTGAACCCCTTAGTTTTACTTGTTACAGTACTGCTTGATATTAATTAAGATTGTGCAGTCTTAAGTGGTGTCTCTCACTTGAACAAAAGGATGTTTCGAGATGCAATTTGTTTTTCAAAAAACTTAAATAATCGATCTTATAGAATTGCAATCAATCATCAAAATCAGAGGTTGAATGAGTGATTAATCGGTATGTCCGATTAATCGGATGATCCCTAGCCACTATATTTTAAAAAATAACATTCAAAATAAACTTAATTATGCAATCTCAGTCTATTACATACATCGTCTAAACCGGCAATGATTTTGGCACCGCTCAAAGGTCCGCGCGCCCACAATGCATTTGCACTGAAGTCAACATCCTACTTCTTTCAAGGTAAACACTGTTGGAATTTTGAAATGTTCTTTTTTTGTTCTTTTTGCACCTGACAAACTCTTTGAAGTAGAAAAAATCTGTGAAACTAAAAATTAGATTGGACTGGCCTTATGTATTAAATTGTTCAACATCAAGGTTTTTCTGCTCAACTATTGCTTAACTCGCATTTTCCTAGACCTCTTGTTTTATTGGCGGACACTGTCCCTTTTCCTGCTTGAATATTACTCTACTAGCATATTCCTCCAATTCTTGTTTTATTGGGAGACATTTTCCTTTTCCTGCTTGACTATCACTCTACTAGCATATTCTCCCAGCTCTTGTTTTACTGGCAGACACTGTCCCTTTTCCTGCTTGACTATCACTGCAACAAGATCTGCAACCGTCTTGGGGTAGAAAAAGCAGCCAAAATTGTTTTCTGCTATAGGATGTTAAGGGGAAAGGAGGACCTGGATTATTAGTTAACCCCATGTAGGTCAAGTGCAAATTTAGGGCCTCTAATTGTGTAGTTAATCCCATTGAATTGCTATTAGAAAGGAACTGACTACATATAGCTTAACTACTTCTTTTCAACATCCATAGTTAATAAGAACCCTGTGTATATAATGGACCAGCAACCTGGATATGAAACTAATCCAATGTTAATGTCTTAACTCAAGTTATAAAGAAACAGTTTGTCATTAGACAGAGATAGCTGAACAGTGATCAGCATCAATCAACAGATTAGCACCAGGAGTACACAGATGGTGTGGAAAACTAGAACAGTTTGCTTAACACAAGAGTAAGAATAACTTTCAACTAAATATTTCTCAAATGTTGCATTGTCGTTAAGATATTTCCATAAGAGTCGGGCCAGATGTATGATTCTCATGTGAATGGGTTAAGAGGATGTTATCTCACTTTTGCACCCGTTTGTGTATAGTTAACTACTGGAAATATGCATCTCAAAATATTGCTTTGCTATCAAGATATTTCTATTAAGTCCAGGTGTATGACACTCATGTTAATGAGTTCAGAGGATGTTATCTCTCTATTTTCTTACTAAATAACTTTGTACGGTTAACTTAAATCAATATATATATAAGGTTAAACTAGTATGTAAAGGGTCATGTATGTGCAAGGTATCTATCAGAAAAAACAAATTTACAAGGGTTAAACAAAGTGTGACATTAGGAATTGATGTAATATATTGTAAGATTATAATGGCATACATATAAACTATTCTACCTCAGATCATTTTGTTTGTTATAACTGCCCATTAATGTTATTCATAACCCATATTTTTTTCAATTCTTATTGTAGATCCCATTCTTCCATTTCTTCCGGAAGAAAGTGGAAAAATACGGAAGAAACCATGTTTCTTCCGTTGTCCTTGAAGAAATGTTTTTTCCGGAAGAAACCCAACCCTGCCACAAACGACCTTTCATAATTGACCAATCAGAACATGACCTGTCTTAAAATATGCGAGTAAAATGTTTTAAATTTTGAGACCTCATTTGTTGTAATTGTATTAATATAACTGAATTTACAATTAAAAAGGTTACCCCTACCGATAGTTTTCCTTCTCTCTTGGCCTGGTTACATCAAAAAAAATCATAAGATTTTGTGATTCATGGTTTCCATAAGGGCCTCAGTGCAGTAATTCTTATTTCTAACCTTTTGTTTATCTAAAGATAGTCTTAAAGAAAGTTGAACTTCCAATATAAATTCAGGAAATTTAAAGATTTCAGAACTCTACCCGGTTCCTGGAAGCCAGATCAGTTATCTAGTTGTAAAATACAGGAAAAGATCTTCCTGGACCAGTATATAAAGCAAGACATGTGGTACATAATCCTTCATTCTCAGTCAGACCACAGAGAAAGTAACATCCGTTCGAGAGGCCATCTCACCAATGCCAGTGTTTATCCTACGTTGCCTAGCCAAAAGCTCTTGTACCTCCACATGCATTCTCTGGGTTGCACAATGTTGTTTGCTGTACTACTTATGAACTCGCTTCATCCATAAATTATGTAATTGTCAGACATCAAGGTTTTCCTGCTTGACTATCACTTTGATAGGATTTTCCTCCAACTCATGTTTTATTGGCAGACACTGTCTCTTTTCCTGCTTGACTATCACTCTACTAGCATTTTCCTCCAACTCTTCTTTTATTGGGAGACACTGTCCATTAATGACAACCCATTGCCTTGGTTCTGATAACTGTGGTTCTGTATTGTTAGTTGCTGTCTTTTGATATGTTAACTGGTGCTGCTTTGGATGAGATTGTGCCCTACCAGTCTTATTACACTCATCAAACTGAAAAGGCCATTCTCCTGTGTGAGTCTGCATGTGTTTTATTAGACCAGAAGGTTGTTTAAATGCCTTGTCATATTCACTACACTGGAAGGGTCTTTCCCCACTGTGTATCCTCTTATGCTTTACCAGACTTGAAGAAAGTGTGAAGACCTTGTTACATTCATCACACTGGAAAAGTGTTTCCCCAGTGTGCATCCTCTTATGCTGTGCCAGAGTAGAAGATTGAGTGAATGCCTTGCCACATTCATTACACTGGAAGGGTCTTTCTCCACTGTGTGTCCTCTTATGATTTTCCAGTATAAAAGAGGAAGTGAATGCCTTGTTACATTCATTGCACTGGAAGGGTCTTTCCCCACTATGTATCCTTTTATGCGTTTTCAGAGATGAGGAGCGAGTGAATGTCTTGTTACATTCATTGCACTGAAAGGGTGTTTCCCCACTGTGTATCCTCTTATGCTGTGCCAGATTAAAAGATTGAGTGAATGCCTTGCCACATTCATTGCACTGGAAGGGTCTTTCCCCACTGTGTGTCCTCTTATGATTTTCCAGTATTAAAGCAGAAGTGAATGCCTTGTCACATTCATTGCACTGGAAGGGTCTTTCCCCACTGTGTATCCTCTTATGCTTTTCCAGAGAAGAAGACTGTGTGAATGTCTTGTCACATTCATTGCACTGGAAGGGTCTTTCCCCACTGTGCATCCTCTTATGCCTTCCCAGAGCAGAAGACTGTGTGAATGTCTTGTCACATTCATTGCACTGGAAGGGTCTTTCCCCACTGTGCATCCTCTTATGCCTTACAAGAGCAGAAGAATAAGTGAATACCCTGTCACATTCATTGCACTGGAAGGGTTTCTCTTCACTGTGTATCCTCTTATGTTGTACCAGTTGAGAAGACTGTGAGAATGTCTTGTCACATTCATTGCACTGGAAGGGTCTTTCCCCACGGTGCATCCTCTTATGCTTTTTCAGAGTAGAAGAATGAGTGAATGCTTTGTCGCTTATATCGCACTGGAAGGGTCTTTCCCCACTGTGTATGCTCTTATGCTGCACCAGATTGGAAGAACTTGTGAAGTTCTTGTTACATACATTACAGTGATAAGAGCTTTCCTTTTCATGCCAATCTGCATGATCTACCTTATCTGAAGACATGGTAAATAGCTGACCATGAAATGAATGAATAAATGAAAAATACTATATGAATTGTGAGTCATCAGTTTGCTTCCGATTACTTTTTCTCAGAACTTTCCCTGCAAATATATTCAAGAGTTGTATTCACAATGAAACACCAACTTCATGTGGACCTTTCTGGCTGATGCAGGTATGAATGGATAACTAACTTGAGAATTGTCCTTGTGATACTTGAAAACAACTGTCCCAAAACTCTCACCGTAGTTTCACAGAGTCGAGTCCATCACCTGATTTCTCTCCCCAAGATGAAGAAATGAAGAACTTTTAACTTTGACCTTGATTTATTTTGTCTTCATGGGGTGATGTTCAGTTCACACGCTTATGAATCTGAAAATACAGAAAAAAATAATAAAACAAGGAAAACAAAATACAAATTATGTTTGTCTTCATTGGGTGATGTTTAGTCACACAATTGTTCCGTTTACCATTATGAATCTAAAAAAAAGTCAGATAAAAAAGTCAAAACAAGGAAAACGGAATACAAATTTTACTTATACAGACATTTAGGTAAATCCTCCATTCTATTTTCAATGTGATGTCATCTTTTGTTCCAACTCTCCATTATATTTCAGGAATGGAAAATGAATACTCCGACCTTGAATTGACTGGCTATCTAGGTCATTTTTGTTGGCTGAAGATTTGATATTTCGGACGGTGAGGCTTCCATGTGTGGCCCTACTGATTTAGTTAACCTGTCTCTGAATTTACTGTTACTGTTTAAGTGTAGGAACAGTCTATTTTTCTAGTAGGATATGCTTAAAATCTGAAGGGTATGAGACGAAAACTAGGTAGGATAATAGGAACCAAACATCTTTTTTTAGGTCTCATTGCATTTCTTAAGAGAAGAGGAGGTTTTCTCAGATCTAAAAGGCTCAGAGTTAATTGATTTGGATTAACATGCCAAATTGCATGGACAATGACATAGTGTAATTCATGGTATGAAACACAAACAGTGGTGGCCAGGGAGTATGGATGTTGTACATGTCCAAGTTTCAACAGGAGGTCTAAAATGTAGACTAGAAACTGATTGTCATAAAACCATTCTAGTCATGTTTTCCAACTATTCAACATAAACTTGGCTGGCTCGATTTTAGTTGGGTATCAGGAAATTGTGTGTAAAAGAAGTGACTCATACATATACAAGACTCACTAAGCTGTTTATGACTTATGAGATAATATATTAAACATTGTATATGGTGAATGTCTGTCTGATAATATTTTTAAGTATATGAATGATTGTATTTAGTCCATCATAAGCCTTTGTAGCTGGCGAGATTTTTAACACTTGTGCATTGCATGTAATGAATGTCATCATCTGGATTGGACAATCAGCTATTTATCAAACCATTAATCAAGTTGTTATCAGATGTTTTGGTAATCCAGATCAGTGCCAAATTATGTCTGCTCAAATTCATAATTGCATTACTTGATATAAGAAGACTAAAAAAGATTGACAAGGCCAGCATAAATGTTGTTCAGTTCATAATTGCATTTCATGATAGGAAAGCTAGCATGGGTCTTTTCTTTCCTCAATTGCAGCGCGGAGCTGTCCAGGTCATAAGTGAAGCATTGAACTTTGCAACTGTAAATACACGTGCCTCTTAAACCATTCTAGTCATGTTTTCCTATTTGACAGCTGTGCTGTACCAGAAGTCGATCGACTTCTGGTAATCGACTTCTGGTACAGCTATTAACTGCACCAAAACTTGAATATCTCCTTGGACAGCATTAAGCTGTAGCATATTAAGCTGTACCAGTAGTCGATCGACTATTGGGACAGCCTTTAGCTGTACCAAAACTCGAACAACTTCTGGTATGTACAGCAATAGCTGTCCCAATCGACGATTGGTACGACCATTCATTTATGAGGGTCATGTACCAAAACTCGATCTGTACCAAAAGTTGTTTGTGAAAGTGTCAGTCAATTCAGTGAACTGTATAAAACATGGATGTTTAACAAATACATGCAGTGTGTATGCACATCACTGTGAAAAATGGCAAAAACATGGTGCTTTTTCATCGCTTCAACAACACTTTCAGTCATAGTTGACTGAAAAGAGTATGAATATCGGTAGATTTGCATAGAAGTTGAAGATATGACTGGTCAGAACAGACATGGATAGTTTTTTGGTGGTAGACACTCTCAGATGTCTCAAAAACTTCTGCAGTAATTTTGCTGGTTCAATCGGTCATTTCTTAACACTGCCAGCATTCTGTCTACATATGCCAACAAGAACTTGAATGTCATTAAGAAACGTCCAAATAGCTAATTTAACATAGAAAATCACTATCAAGGCAAATGTAGTCAGATATTACGGCTTAACTTATACAAAGTCAGGTGTTTTGTTCTTGGTGCATTGATTTAATAGCAGCTTGGATGAAGAAAAGAATTGATATGTAGCGAAAAACCAATAACTATATGCGCTATAGTGAAGAGCTGGACTTGTGCCAGGAGTCACTGATCTGGCATCAGCGCAAGGTCACGTGGGAACAAGAACCAATCAGGGCTCTTGTATCAATTACATTACAGAGAAACCGGTACCTGATCACCACCATCAGCTGGGCATGCTCTTAGTTGACACTGGTTGAGGCTAGCCTGTGCAGGTTGATTGGCTGGTTTCAAATCCACTTGTGTCTGGTCATCTAAGATAGCAGGACATTTTTTTGTATTTTCACAAATATGCAAATTCGTGGTGCCTAACCCTGACATGCTCAAACTGTATACAGTTAAAGATGATATATTTTTGGAATCCCGATATGTTGTTCTTTCAAATGATATACTGTTTGTCAGCTGGTCAGTATTGGACATGATGTTCGACCCCAAGGCTAAGCCTGCTCGGGTGCGAGTTGGTGTGTATGCGAGTTGACTTGATTTCTAACCTACCCCATTTGCCCCACTGCTACTCTTCTTCTTTCTGGGTACTTGTCAAAACCAATTTACTGGGGCCGCCGGAATGAATGCTTTGCGAAATCCTCAATGTGATTAGTTCACCACATGGAATCATTTAACCAGAAAAAGTCACTGTAAATGACTAAATGCGGTGACACTTGCCCGGTTCTGAGAGTTGAGACTTGAGAGACGTCATCCTCATGTGTGCGGAAATCCTCGATGCGCATGCGCAAGCAGGCCCGAAGTTCAAGCTCTATGCCGATAGAGGTCGCCTTTGCTACATTAGAAATTAATTGAAAAACTTGGCAAAGATAGCATATCTGAGGAGTTTAATACCTTCTTAACGCTTTGTACGCAATGACGTCGATGACACAACATAAATGACTGATAATGGAATGTACATGCAAAAACTATTTGACTCACCCTGTGCTTTTTGTGGTGACCCCACTTTTATTTTACATTTCTAAAGGGGCGGGATCTGTCATGATCACAATTTTCTTGTAAAATAACTCTTCTTCATATTTGAAATCCGATTAGGAAATGATAAGACCTGATATCAAAAAAAATTAAACATGCCCAAGAATGTTTTCAATCGTATTAAAATCCAAGCTTTGTAGGACCAATATTGAATCAAGGTTGTCCTATGCCTACTACTCCCAGGGTGATTTCAGAAAGTTGTCTTTATTGAATTTTACAAGGCGAGGGTAAAATAGTGAATATATATTTATTATTATTATTATTATTATACAAGTTTTTGATTGTAGTATTTTCTCACAATGTTCTATACCTTTTAATGTACTATACTATACCTTTTAAATGCATTCTCCAGAAGTGAATATTCTGCGGTTTATGTTTCATTTGTATTTTTTCCAAGTATTCTAGCCATATTTGCCTTTTTTTATAGTTTATGAATTATCTTTATAGTTTCAACTCTAATATGATGAGGCATGGCCTCGACGACGAGCGAAGCTCTTAACAATAACATAGCTGCAATTTTCTACCCGTAATGCCAGCATGTCCCGGGGGGGGGGGGGGGGGGGCACTTTGGTATTTAGGGGGGGTATATTATCAAAATTTAAAAATACCCCCAAGACCTAAAGCTCTGATTTCTGGCCAAAATGCACCCTTTAAAAAAAAAAAACGCTGACTTTTTGCAGTATAAAAACACCCTTTCTTTTATCAAAACAATGACATCGGATGAACGGGAACACATATTTTAACTTTATATTTTATAATCCTCTGCCTGTTCGGTTAGTGGCAGCAGAATCGGACGCCCACGTCACTTTGGGAGTCACTCGGCGTCAGAGCCGCGTATATTTCGTGGATTATTAGGGGATTTTCACCCCCATACTTAATTCGTACCTGGTTACAAAAAAATACCTTCTTATACAAAATCGCGGACATTCAGAGGTCTTAGAAAAGACCCCTTCTTCCGCAAAATACGTAAGGCGGGTGAGGCCCCCCTCTGTACCTGCGTGGCGCGATTGTATCACGTTCGCTATTTGGCGCCAGTTTCTAAGGAAAATGAACGCTGCACGTCACAACACACGCACATTACCATTGTTGAATTAGTGCATAGGCTTCACAATAAAACACGTATATTTCTCTTTTTCTGTCCGCTACCGTGGGTGATTGAAACATATCCATAGTTCGTATGTTGTACAACATAGAACTGGGCCTGGGAATGAGCATAAGAAAGCTCAGTGTTTACCTTCACGCGACTCCGTCTGACGTCACTTCCTTTTTAACAGCGGGACCCGGACGTACCATAAATTGATCGATGGAAATTTAAGGCTATCATCCTACTGACAACAATGAGGTATCTCGCGCATTGCCATTGTACTCGCTACGCTCGCTAGCTGCTTCGCAGCTTGCGAGCTTCGCTCGTTATAATTTCAGTATGGATGTTATTTTTCAACGAATATGTATTTGTTTCATTTTTGCCTTAACATGTAGCTTAGCAGGGTGCTTTTCAGGAGTGCTTTTAAAAGTTAGTTTAAAAATGACTAACTAGGAACACTGAAGTGCATTCTCAGCCATTTCCTGTTTGTCTCACTGTGTGTGTGGTCTGGTTAAATGAATGTTACAATTCTGTTTAGTGTTTTGGCTCAGTTAGAGATGTTCTGCAATTAAAAGTAGAATTTTTCACATTGCCCTGATTTCTGCAAACACTCATCCATTAAGCTGTCAATCACATATATTTTGGGGCCCCTATGTCCCCCAGAGCCAGAGGTCAATAAGGTTACTAGACTAAAACGCCATGCATCTATCTGCTTGGTCCCGTTGACAATAGAAATGTGGGGAGGGGGGGATCGTGAATCTTCTAGGAGATATTCTCCCAGGGGGCAATTTTCCAAAAAAATGGCAAAGCTTCAGGGGCACTCTGTGATAGAGTCAATTTCAAACAATACAATTATGACAATCCTTGCTTTGAGGGGGCGGAGTACTCACTTGTACAGTTTCAACTGGCATGGCTCATGCAAAATAACATTTTTTGAAATTCTTATCTAGCCGACTACATTCATAGACCACTTATTGCTAATTCAAGCTAACAATGAGCGATAGTACAAGTTCAGGAGTATAGTCCATTCACTCTGCACAAAAGATTGATAGACCCTACAGGTGGACGTGTGACCTCTACATGTCCACTTCTTAAGTATACAGATGGGTTCTGCCAGTAGCCAAGTAAGTTTTCTGGGTCACAGAGTAGGGAAAATCTCCAGGGGTATCATATCTCAAGTACCACAATCACTACATCTTATTTTAGACTACTAGTGTCCCATGTACCAATTGCCCCTTTAGTTCCCCTTATGTTCTAGTTCTCCACACTCAGTGACTGCTAACCACAAACTGACCCAGATTTCTATAAGTGTACAGGTCTGTTTGGCCTGAACACCAATAGAGGACAAACCTGTTCTTACAGGCACACAGTTGAAACTTACAAACCCATTCGCTTTGCTCATTGTTAGCTTGAATTAGCTATAATTCACAGAATCAGTTACTTCTCGTAGGGACATTGCAGCTATTAAAAGTCCAGGGTGCGAGTGGATTTGTCAAGTTATAAATGCATTTATGTACATAATGTATGTGTGCGACTTCAATGGGGAATAAAGTATTTCAAATAAATAATGCATGTTACATTTATTACTGATTAAGTTATTGACTTTCAAGAAAAAAAATGATAAGTAGTATATATGGCACAGTGAGGTCTTCTACTGTAGGAAAAAAAGCTTATAACTAGTACTAGTATCACCTGATGAGAGCAGATGCTGCTTGTCCACTCCGGATGAAGCTGACCAACATTGAAATTTTCAGGACCCTCATTTGTATGTTAACAATTACATGGACAATAAAAATGAGGAAGAAGAGAAAAAATGTTGATAATTGAGCGGACACTTAGTTCTGGACAAGATACATGACTCATTAATAACTAATTTGGATCATTTTTACTCATAACTATTTTCATTTGGTAATATCTATACCTTCAGTTAAGGTATGGCATAGCGTATGCCATTTGCATTCATTCCTATTTGGTTCATGCTGGTGAAAGATATTCTCTATGAAATTTGGAGATTCACGATCATTTAACTACTTGTCCAGAGCTTTTTAGAGCTAAGAGTGTTAACGAGGACAGGGTAGTGGAGGAAATGCAGATATAACTATATGAGGAACTTGTGCTTGAATATTCCTCTCTAGTGCATTGTTTTACATGAACTATGGTCTAGAATTTTGTAGCTTTGCTTGCTCTCTCCTCTACCAAAGGGACATGTCATAACCAGCAGGTGGTAAGTAGTGATGGGTGTCCAAGTAACTGGTGAACACAGCCTAGAAACCCGTATTACCCATTGCCATTCTTCTCAGGCATTCCAACTTGGTTAGAAATCAAAGATGTAGAGAGAGAAGCCTGCAATTAGTGACTGCTAGAAACCTGTATTACCCATTGCCATTCTTCTCATGCATTCCAACTTGGTTAGAAATCAAAGATGTAGAGAGAGAAGCGCGTAATTAGTGACTGCTCTTGGCTCCGCCGTGCAATAATGCGATTTGTAACTTTATTACAATACTTGACTGCTTAGCATAGTTGACTAACTTTTAAGAGTTACTTGATTGAACATGCATGTTGAAATATAACTATCAAAATTTTAAGTAGATTCAACTTTAGGTAGCCAGACAGGGCCGTTTTTGGAAGTTGAGATGGGACTATGCTATTTGTCGACTGCTGGTAGGTTCTGGCCCCCTCCCCCAGGTGTCAGGTCACTAGGTCAAATAAGAAAATGGTGATGAATCATATTCACAATTTATTCATATGTTTTCCATATTACAATAACAAGTTTTATGAATAAATGTGGGTACATCACTTGCAAGAAAATATAAACACCTTATTCTAATCTTTTATCATTTTTGCTGACCCTCTTAGCATTCTGTTATCACTTTTTTTCTTTCCATCCGATAATTACAGCAACACTCAGGCCAGTTAATAAAAACAGTATTCAAGAAAGTATTCATTGTCAGTATTCAAGAAAGGCAGGAATTTCACATTCTACAGTGATGCAAGGTTTCCATAAGGGCCTCAGTGCAGTAATTCTTATTTTCAACCTTTCGTTTATCTAAAGATAGTCTTAAAGAAAGTTGAACTTCCAATATAAATTCAGGAAATTTAAAGAATACAGAACTCTCCCCGGTTCCTGGAAGCCAGATCAGTTATCTAGTTGTTAAATACAGGAAAAGATCTTCCTGGACCAGTATACTAAGCAAGACATGTGGTACATAATCCTTCATTCTCAGGCAGACCACAGAGAATGTAAAATCGGTTCGAGAGACCGTCTCACCAATGCCAGTGTTTATCCTACGTTGCCTAGCCAAAAGCTCTTGTACCTCCACATGAATTATCTTGGTTGCACAATGTTGTTTGCTGTACTACTTATGAACTCGCTTCATCTATAAGTTTAATTGTTAGACATCAAGGTTTTCCTGCTTGACTATCACTTTAATAGGATTTTCCTCCAACTCTTGTTTTATTGGGAGACACTGTCCCTTTTCCTGCTTGACTATCATTCTATTAGCATTTTCCTCCAACTCTTCTTTTATTGGGAGGCACTGTCCCTTAATGACAACCCATTGCCTTGGTTCTGATAACTTTGGTTGTGTATTGTAAGCTGACGCTGTTTGATATGTTAACTGGTGCTGCTTCAGATGAGATGCTGCCCTATCAGCCTTAGTACACTTATCGAACTGTAAAGGCCCCTCTCCTGTGTGAGTCCGCATGTGTTTTATCAGAGCAGAAGATTGTATAAATGCCTTGTCACATTCACTACACTGGAAGGGTCTTTCCCCAGTGTGTATCCTCTTATGTCGTGCCAGAGCTGATGTATCTGTGAATGCCTTGCCACATTCATTGCACTGGAAGGGTCTTTCCCCACTGTGTATCCTCTTATGCTTTACCAGACTTGAAGAAAGTGTGAATACCTTGTCACATTCATCGCACTGGAAGGGTGTTTCCCCACTGTGTATCCTCTTATGCTGTGCCAGATGTGAAGATTGAGTGAATGCCTTGCCACATTCACTGCACTGGAAGGGTCTTTCCCCACTGTGTGTCCTCTTATGATTTTCCAGTATAAAAGAACAAGTGAACGCCTTGTCACATTCATTGCAATGGAAGGGTCTTTCCTCACTGTGTATCCTCTTATGCTGTACCAGGTGAGAAGACTGTGTGAATGTCTTGTCACATTCATTGCACTGGAAGGGCCTTTCCCCACAGTGCATCCTCTTATGCCTTCCCAGAGAAGAAGACTGTGTGAATGTCATGTCGCATTCATTGCACTGGAAGGGTCTTTCCCCACGGTGCATCCTCTTATGCCTTCCCAGAGAAGAAGAATGAGTGAATGCCTTGTCGCATTCATTGCACTGGAAGGGTCTTTCCCCACTGTGTATCCTCTTATGCTGCACCAGATTGGAAGAACGTGTGAAGTTCTTGTTACATACATTACAGTGATAAGGGCTTTCCTTTTCATGCCAATCTGTATGATCTACCTTATCTGTAGACATGGTAAATAGATGACCATGAAATGAAGTGAATAAATAAATGAAAAATATTATATAAAATTGCGAGTCATCTGTTTGCTTCTGATTAAGTTATCTCAGAACTTTCCCTGCAGAAATATCCAAGAGTTGTATTCATAGTGAAGACACCAACTTCATGTGAACCTTTTGTTGGCTGATGCAGGTATGAAAGGTTGAGATGTCCTTGTGATACTCGAAAACAGGTGTCCCAAAACTTCCACTGTAGTTTCACAGAGTTGAGTCCATCACCTGATTTCTCTCCCCAAGATGAAGAAATGAAGAACTTTTAACTTTGACCTTGATTTATTTTGTCTTCATGGGGTGATGTTCAGTCACACAATTGTTTGATTGGCGCTTATGAATCTGAAAATACAGATAAAAAATATTAAAACAAGGAAAACAAAATACAAATTGTTTGTCTTCATTGGGTGATGTTTAGTCACACAAATGTTCCATTTACCATTATGAATCTGAAAGTAAAAACAAGGAAAACAGAATACAAATTTGACTTATATAGACATTTAGGTAAATCCTTCTTTCTATTTTCAATGTGACGTCATATTTTGTTCTAACTCTCCATTATATTTCAGGAATGGAAAATGAATTCTCCGACCTTGAAATGACTGGTTATCTATGTCATTTTTGTTGCAATGCAATATCCTTTCACAAAATTCAATGCATGGAGTAGTCTTGTATGCATCACAAGCAGGGATTGGCACCTTTAAAATATCCATAATACAATACGGTTTTGATACTTCCTTATCAACTCAATACGATACAAAATTGCACACATGGGTCTATGTACTTAGAGAGCCTCGTAGACCCATTGTGCACATGGGTCTATGAACTTTGTCAACCTCATAGACCCTTTGCGCACACGGGTCTATAGCAATGTCATCAGTAAATCAGCTTTTAATCAAAGCCCTCCTCGAGGCTTTTTCACCAGTAATCTGAAAGTGCCATTTTTTTCAAGATTTCAGCCAAAAGAAGCAGTCTTAGGAAAAGAAAATCTGGCACACCCAGTGCGGAAGTCTTTCTGCTAAATGCATGTTAAGTCTTTCACCATAGTTGCCAAAAAGGCCCTACCATTGAGCTACATGTTGTTTCACTCTAACAAATTCATAGAAAATGATTGAGCCACATTTTCTTCAATTATTTATTTTGCCAATACTACAATATGAATATCCATGTGTCGTAGGTAGTCATATAACATTTTCATCTTTGCATGAAGTAGTTGACAATTGTAGTTGAAATGTTAGAGCTGGTGCTTTATCTCGTTTCAAAGCCATAACTAAAATGACTGGAGAAGATACTGCAGGGAACCACAGAAAATATGTTATTGGTAAAGAGGGGAATCATTCTTAAAAATATTCAATTCTTCAAAAGAAGGAAAATTCATTGAAGTATTGGTAAGTTCGGGTCCCCTCCACCAGGTGTCAGGTCAGTAAATCAAATGATAATATGGTGATGAATCAAATCAACAAGCTGTCAGCTGTATTCATATTCATTTATTGAATTGTTTTTCACATATACAATAACATGTAAGTTTTGAAAATAAATTTGGGTACATTATATGCAAGAAAATATCATAAACAAGTCGGTTACTCTATTCTAATCTTATATCAATTTTGCTCACGTTACACCTTAGATGAATAAAAGAAAGGATATATAGCAAGGGACCAATTACTATATGCACTATAGTTAAGGCCTGGCTATACCAGGGGTCTCTGATCTGGCATCAGCGTGACATCACGAGGAGACAAGTACCAATGAGGGCTCTTGTATCGGTTAGATCACAGAGAAACTTCCATACCAGCATGCACAGAACATGATTTTTGGGCTATTCGCCATAGCCAGCCTGTTAAGGTTGACCGGCTGGTTTCATATCCATATTTTTTTCATCTAATGTTACTCTTAGCATTATGGTATCATTTTTTTATATTTCTGTCAGAAACAATAACTCATTCAAGTAAATGAAAACAGTATTAAAAGGAAGGCATTTATTTCACATTATACAGTTATCAGCTTCTTTTCCCAGCCTCCAAATGTCAACCCATACTCTCATTAGCAATGCGCCTGGTTTCATAAAACATCTTAAGGCTGTGATGCTGGTGACACACTCAAAATAAGACATATTTTGAGTTTTCGATATAAACAGTTTCAAAACCATTATTGATCAAGAAAACCTCATTTGAGGTAAAACACTGTAAAATTGAAACTGTGTTTATATTGAGGTCAGCTCAAGTAGTTAGGTTAAAGAAAACTTATATTTGAAACAGCAAGACCTCAGGGATAACTATTGTTAGAAAAGGTACAGGGGTGCTAAATTAGGAGTTTTCTTATTATGAGTGTGTCACCAGCATCACAGCCTTAGGGTTGGTGAGTAGTATTCGAGGAATGTATCAATTTCACATTGTAAGGTGTACTGCTCTTCCCCACCTCCAAATGTCACCACATTTTCACCTCAACAATGGGTCTGGTTGCATGAAATATGTTGAGAGAATTTAAAGTTTTCATTAGAGCCAAAGTTTCCCTTAATTTCATTATTTCTGTTAGCCGGCCTGCCAATGTAAATTCAGAGGATCTAAAGACTACAAAGTGCTCCATCATTCCAGGCGGTCAGGTCATTGTGAAGTGAAGTAGGGTGCTCACCGGACTGCTATATCAAGCAACCCAAGCAGCATACAGTAGTGGTGTGTCAATTGATGAAAAGCCACAAGTCTGATTAATCAAGCAAGAAAATTTAGTCACTTGTAAACAACAAGCCACACTAAAATAAAATACTGTTCTTAGGGTGTTTCCAACAAAGGCAAAATCCCTTCACTTTAATAGCTGTATAACCTGGTCTCTAACTATTTTCTCTCCCTCTTTACTTCCTGTTTCTCCTATTGACATTGAGTCAGTGACTTAGCCAGGACCCGTCCACCATATTTGATTAGCTGGAAAGTCATCTGTCTTTTATCATAAGATATGTAATTCTGTATCAGAAATCTAAATCTGTATATTCTTTAACGTTTTTTAACTTAAATGAGAACTTCTCATGTCCATAAGGCGACAGTTACTTGATTTATTGGTTCCCTGATCCGCCGATCAAAGTAGAATAGACCCGACGGGAAAAAAAATGTAATCCCCCACTTTATTTTGTGCTCTGCCGCCGAGCCGTAAGTAGGTCCACCGAGCCTACAATAAATTTACCATGGATGGTAAAAAAACTACAAAACTACAAGAATATCAATACCAGAGAAATACAACATTACAATAGCAATGCAATACAGTGTTGTTAAAATGCATCATCTTATTAGAAAATCATTCTTTCAATATTCAAAAACATGGTTAAAGTATGTATTTTAGTACTAGCCAAAAAATCCCTTTATTTTTCTACCTCCCTCTAAACTGTTTGCTTACTTAGATTTCCATGTGTTAAAGAAAGAGAAAAAAAATCAACTTTATTTTTAATTACCTCCCTCCCGACCCTGTAATATTGGTCTGGGAAGGATACGGGAACCAATAAATCAAATAACAATCGCCTAACTACATGTGCTAAGAGCATGGTAATCTTTACTATGTCTAACCATTTACCAACCCCATCTAAACCAGTATTGACTGCTACTCACTTCACAAACCACACAATAAACATTATATGTACATTTATTGAAAACAATTTCCATTATCTATGACATACAAATAAAGAGCGAGAAAAAGCTCTTACAAAAACAAACATTGAATATACAAGAGCCCAGGAAACATATTAATGAAATAACATCAGTACATAATTAAGGATGGACTCAAAAAAATAATTACCATAAATACAGATAGGGTCAGTGTCCATTTCTTTATTCATTTTAAATTTCCCAGGTCTTGTGAAAAATAAGAAAATAACCATTATTTTTGTCCTTTAAAATGTATGCTAAAACTGGTTTCTGGGGAAAAACTAAGTTGTCGGGGATAAACTACATGTATGTTGTCATGCTAAATATCTGCACAAAGCCTTCTGAGTGTCAAACAGTCAAAGGAACGCATGACTTTCCTATATTGTAGTCTGTCGGAACCAACATTGACTGTTTTTTACTCTTTTTGTTACAAAAAAATTGTATTTAAAAAAGTTTGTATTTCCTATGCAAACATGACAAACCTCTCGGGAGTACAGTGCCTTTTCTATACATACCTATTTTTCTTCTTAAAATCTGTAGAATATCGATAGCATTCATTGGGTGCCAATTGTAAAATTCCACTTTAGATCGCTCAAATTTGTTCTGTTTGCAATGACCGAAATCAACATTTTAAGGAGATGAGAAAGACAATAGGTATATAGATGAAGGGCACGGTGCTTTTTAAGAGGTTAGCGGAATTCAGATAGGAAATATGAATAGTTTGTGACAAAAAAGAGGAAAAAACGGTCAGCCTGAGCCAAGTTTGACTCAGACAGACTTAAGCAATGGTCAGCTGTTCCATTTGTGTTAACGTCGAGTAATACAAGAAGATTTCCAAGTAGCTTTGAGTGGGAGGCTGATCTGTCCAGAAATACCAAGTTATAAATATGCAGTAAGTTTTTGCTTTTACATGAAGGTAAGGAGTCAAGGGACACAAACCAGAAACCAAACTTTTAATTGGTATCGGTTTCCAAAACCAATGTTCATGCAGTAATTCTTTACTTTAAACCTAAACCTTTCAATATCCCCTCTGATGGCCTCCAAGCTGATTCAATGTTGAATTATCTTGCTCACCATATCGTCTAGTGGGAAAGTGGGGCCTACGTGAACCCTCATGATATATATATATATTATATATATATATATATATATATATATATATATATATATAATCATATATATATATATATACATATATATCTATATCTATATATAAATATACATATATATACATATATATTTATATATATATATATATATATATATAGATATATATATATATATATAGATATATAAATACATATATATATATAGATATATAAATACATATATATCTTGACCCACATTTTTGGAATCCTTATGTGTTGTATTTTACGAACTTCGCGCCATCTCAAGTCCTATGCGTCTGTTTAGTGACCATCTTAGCAGCCAGCCATGGCAGAATTTCCATAAAACAGCAAAAGATAATATTTTATTCTTTGACCATTTTGACATTTTTTTACATCCCAAATGACCTCTGTCACTGACCTATAACGTCTTATGTTGAAATCGTCGACTTCATTTTTTTCAATAAAAAAAGCAGATTTTCACCTTTGTGACCGTTTTTACTCAAAGAGACCACAAACGACCTATCATAATTGACCAATCAGAACATGACCTGTCTTAAAATATGCGAGTAAAATGTTTTAAATTTTGAGACCTCATTTGTTGTAATTGTATTAATATAACTGAATTTGCAATTAAAAAGGTTACCCCTACCCCTATTTTTCCTTCTCTCTTGGCCTGGTTACATAAAAAATCATAAGATTTTGTGATTCATGGTTTCCATAAGGGCCTCAGTGCAGTAATTCTTATTTTTAACCTTTCGTTTATCTAAAGATAGTCTTAAAGAAAGTTGAACTTCCAATATAAATTCAGGAAATTTAAAGATTACAGAACTCTCCTCGGTTCCTGGAAGCCAGACCAGTTATCTAGTTGTAAAATACAGGAAAAGATCTTCCTGGACCAGTATACTAAGCAAGACATGTGGTACATAATCCTTCATTCTCAGTCAGACCACAGAGAATGTAACATCGGTTCGAGAACCGTCTCACCAATGCCAGTGTTAATCCTATGTTGCCTAGCCAAAAGCTCTTGTACCTCCACATGAATTCTCTGGGTTGCACAATGTTGTTTGCTGTACTACTTATGAACTCGCTTCATCCATAAATTATGTAATTGTTAGACATCAAGGTTTTCCTGCTTGACTATCACTTTGATAGGATTTTCCTCCAACTCATGTTTTATTGGTAGACACTGTACCTCTTCCTGCTTAAATATCACTTTGATAGGATTTTCCTCCTTCAACTCATGTTTTATTGGTAGACACTGTCCCTTTTCCTGCTTAAATATCACTTTAATAGGATTTTCCTCCAACTCATGTTTTATTGGTAGACACTGTCCCTTTTCCTGCTTAAATATCACTTTGATAGCATTTTCCTCCAACTCTTGTTTTATTGGGAGACACTGTCCCTTTTCCTGCTTAAATATCACTTTGATAGGATTTTCCTCCTTCAACTCATGTTTTATTGGTAGACACTGTCCCTTTTCCTGCTTAAATATCACTTTGATAGGATTTTCCTCCAACTCATGTTTTATTGGTAGACACTGTCCCTTTTCCTGCTTAAATATCACTTTGATAGCATTTTCCTCCAACTCTTGTTTTATTGGGAGACACTGTCCATTAATGACAACCCATTGCCTTGGTTCTGATAACTGTGGTTCTGTATTGTCAGTTGATGTCTTTTGATATGTTAACTGGTGCTGCTTCTGATGAGATGGTGCTCTACCAGTCTTATTACACTCATCAAACTGTAAAGGCCACTCTCCTGTGTGAGTCTGCATGTGTGATACCAGACCAGAAGAGTGTATAAATGCCTTGTCACATTGACTACACTTGAAGGATCTTTCTCCACTGTGTATTATCCTCTGATGATTTCTCAGACTTGAAGAATGTGCAAATACCTTGGTACATGCATTGCACTGGAAGGGTCTTTCCCCACTATGTATCCTCTTATGCTTTTCCAGATAAGAAGAGAGAGGGAATGCCTTGCCACATTCATTACACTGGAAGGGTCTTTCTCCACTGTGTATCCTCTTATGCTGTGCCAGATTAGAAGATTGAGTGAATGCCTTGTCACATTCATTGCACTGGAAAGGTCTCTCCCCACTGTGTATTATCTTATGCCTTTTCAGAGTAGAAGAATGAGTGAATGCCTTGTCACATTCATCGCACTGGAAGGGTGTTTCCCCACTGTGTATCCTCTTATGCTGAGCCAGACTAGAAGATTGAGTGAATGCCTTGCCACATTCATTGCACTGAAAGGGCGTTTCCCCACTGTGGACTACTTTATGCTGTGCCAGATTAGAAGATTGAGTGAATGCCTTGTCACATTCATCGCACTGGAAGGGTGTTTCCCCACTGTGTATCCTCTTATGCTGTACCAGATAAGAAGATTGAGTGAATGCCTTGCCACATTCATTGCACTGGAAGGGTCTTTCTCCACTGTGTATCCTCTTATGATTTTTCAGTATAAAAGAAGAAGTGAATGCCTTGTCACATTTATTGCACTGAAAGGGTCTTTCCCCACTGTGTATCCTCTTATGCTTTACCAGACTTGAAGAAATTGTGAAAACCTTGTCACATTCATCGCACTGGAAGGGTGTTTCCCCACTGTGTATCCTCTTATGCTGTACCAGATAAGAAGATTGAGTGAATGCCTTGCCACATTCATTGCACTGGAAGGGTCTTTCTCCACTGTGTATCCTCTTATGATTTTTCAGTATAAAAGAAGAAGTGAATGCCTTGTCACATTCATTGCACTGAAAGGGTCTTTCCCCACTGTGTATCCTCTTATGCTTTACCAGACTTGAAGAAATTGTGAAAACCTTGTCACATTCATCGCACTGGAAGGGTGTTTCCCCACTGTGTATCCTCTTATGCTGTGCCAGATTAGAAGATTGAGTGAATGCCTTGTCACATTCATTGCACTGGAAGGGTCTTTCCCCACTGTGTATGCTCTTATGCGTTTTCAGAGATAAAGACCAAGTGAATGTCTTGTCACATTCATTGCACTTGAAAGGTCTTTCTCCACTGTGTATCCTCTTATGCATTTTCAGAGAAGAAGACTGTGTGAATGTCTTGTCACATTCATTGCACTGGAAGGGTCTTTCCCCAGTGTGTATCCTCTTATGCTGTGCCAGATTAGAAGATTGAGTGAATGCCTTGTCACATTCATTGCACTGGAAAGGTCTCTCCCCACTGTGTATTATCTTATGCCTTTTCAGAGTAGAAGAATGAGTGAATGCCTTGTCACATTCATCGCACTGGAAGGGTGTTTCCCCACTGTGTATCCTCTTATGCTGAGCCAGACTAGAAGATTGAGTGAATGCCTTGCCACATTCATTGCACTGAAAGGGCGTTTCCCCACTGTGGACTACTTTATGCTGTGCCAGATTAGAATATTGAGTGAATGTCTTGTCACATTCATCGCACTGGAAGGGTGTTTCCCCACTGTGTATCCTCTTATGCTGTACCAGATGAGAAGATTGAGTGAATGCCTTGCCACATTCATTGCACTGGAAGGGTCTTTCTCCACTGTGTATCCTCTTATGATTTTTCAGTATAAAAGAAGAAGTGAATGCCTTGTCACATTTATTGCACTGAAAGGGTCTTTCCCCACTGTGTATCCTCTTATGCTTTACCAGACTTGAAGAAATTGTGAAAACCTTGTCACATTCATCGCACTGGAAGGGTGTTTCCCCACTGTGTATCCTCTTATGCTGTGCCAGATTAGAAGATTGAGTGAATGCCTTGTCACATTCATTGCACTGGAAGGGTCTTTCCCCACTGTGTATGCTCTTATGCGTTTTCAGAGATAAAGACCAAGTGAATGTCTTGTCACATTCATTGCACTTGAAAGGTCTTTCTCCACTGTGTATCCTCTTATGCATTTTCAGAGAAGAAGACTGTGTGAATGTCTTGTCACATTCATTGCACTGGAAGAGTCTTTCCCCAGTGTGTACCCTCTTATGCTTTATCAGATCAGATGAGAGAGTGAATGCCCTGCCACATTCATTGCATTGGAAGGGTTTTTCTCCACTGTGTATCCTCTTATGCCTTCCCAGATCAGAAGAACATGTGAATGTCTTGTCACATTCATTGCACTGGAAGGGTTTCTCCTCACTGTGTATCCTCTTATGTTGTACCAGTTGAGAAGAACCTGAGAATGTCTTGTCACATTCATTGAACTGGAGGGGTGTTTCCCCACTGTGTATCCTCTTATGCTGTGCCAGATTAGAAGATTGAGTGAATGTCTTTTCACATTCATTGCACTGGAAGGGTCTTTCCCCACGGTGCATCCTCTTATGCTTTTTCAGAGTAGAAGAATGAGTGAATGCTTTGTCGCATATATTGCACTGGAAGGGTCTTTCCCCACTGTGTATCCTCTTATGCTGCACCAGATTGGAAGAACGTGTGACGTTCTTGTTACATACATTACAGTGATAAGAGCTTTCCTTTTCATGCCAATCTGCATGATCTACCTTATCTGAAGACATGGTAAATAGCTGACCATGCAATGAATGAATAAATGAAAATACTATATAAATTGTGAGTCATCAGTTTGCTTCTGATTACCTTTTCTCAGAACTTTCCCTGCAAATATATTCAAGAGTATTCACAATGAAACACCAACTTCATGTGGACCTTTCTGGTTTGATGCAGGTATGAATGGATAACTAACTTGAGAATCGTCCTTGTGATACTTGAAAACAACTGTCCCAGAACTCTCACCGTAGTTTCAGAGTCGAGTCCATCACCTGATTTCTCTCCCCAAGATGAAGAAATGAAGAACTTTTAACTTTGACCTTGATTTATTTTGTCTTCATGGGGTGATGTTCAGTTCACACGCTTATGAATCTGAAAATACAGATAAAAAATATTAAAACAAGGAAAACAAAATACAAATTATGTTTGTCTTCATTGGGTGATGTTTAGTCGCACAATTGTTCCGTTTACCATTAAGAATCTGAAAATTCAGATAAAAAAGTCAAAACAAGGAAAACGGAATACAAATTTTACTTATACAGACATTTAGGTAAATCCTTTCATTCTATTTTCAATGTGATGTCATCTTTTGTTCCAACTCTCCATTATATTTCAGGAATGGAAAATTAACTCTCCGATCTTGAATTTACTGGCCATCTAGGTCATTCTTGTTGCAATACAATATTTTTTCACAAAATTCTATGCACTGTGTAATCCTGCACACATCTCTAGTTGGGATTGGCACCTTTATAATTTTCATGATACGATACAATATTGATATTTCCTTATAGTCCAGTAGCCAGATCAAGAAAAGGGCTCTATTTTAGAAGTTAGGTTAACCCGAGAGCTAGAAAATTTCCGTTGGTATCATGTTTTAGGCCCACACTTGGGGCATACCGCCAGGGTGGATGTAGACTTCAGAAGTGGTGCACATCTTTTTTATGGGGTCATGTCTTAGACACCCCAATATATGTAAAAAGGCTCCAAAATGGTCAAAATAATAGGTATAGGGGTAGGAAAGGCACCCTAAAACACTCATAACTCAGCTTGAACCAACCATAGGGATGAGTGTTTGGTATCAAAAGTTAGGTATGAAAGAGAAGTATCTTTTGAAATAGTAAATACATAACTAACTCTATCCCATGATGTTATAAAGGTCATTCAAGGTCAAAATGGCTGCCAAATCAAGAATCTGGGATTTTCCGATATTCTATAGTTTCCGTTTATGAACTTCTCAGTTTTTTTGACGGTATGTATTTCTTTTTTGTAGCCACTTTTTCTGAAGGAATGTCTTTTAATGGAATTGGTGAACATTTTAGAAAGCTCATAGACTAGAGTTTTAAGTCCAATTTTGAGCTGTAAGGTACAAAGTAGGGTACCAAGCCCACCTGGAGACCCCAAAAAGTGCCTAAAATGGTAAAAATTTGAAAATCAAAATGACTTTATCTTAAGTTTTGTAAGTAGGAAGGGAGCAGATGATGTACCAAAACATCAGGTTTAATTTTCTCCTCAATCTTGAAGATAATGGAAAAATAATATTGAAATTAAGGGGTTGTTGAAGGTCAAATAAAGGTCAAAATGTCGTTTTTCCTCTAAAGAATTCATATTTAGATCAAGAAATTTTGATGAAGTAGTTGTGTTATGTAACTATTTAATTTCCAAACCAAGTTACCACAATGATTGACGGATAAATAATCTCAACTATGGTCCAACAAATCATTTTTTACCATTTTCTGGTGAAAATGAAGTAGTTTTAAGTCAATATGGAGGTGTGGAAGTTGGCGTTTGGCTATTCCATGCTTATAATAAGTGTTTACAAACGGGTTGTGAGAAGGTGCTAGTATGGGACGACTGTTTAGGTCATAAAAGTTTTGAGCATCAAACAATATAGGCATTGTTTGGTATCAATTTTTTTGTTGTAAGACAGTCTTTCCATTCCATGCAACCAACCAAGGGTAGGGTCTATTGTTGCGATACTAGAGGTCATTCAAGGTCAAACTAACCCCAATTTCATAATTTGAGGCATTTTGTCTTTGAATTTTCCATTTAACAGCTTATCATATTCTCCTAGAATACATATTTTATCCTGGAAATATTTTTAGGTGAGATATAATTTTTAAAAAGGATTCTGAGACATTTTTAGGTCATTTCAAGAGAAAGTCTGGACCAATTTGGAATATGTCAGGACCTAAATTACAAATGCCTGGTTATGGGTGCACTCAAAAATTTAAGTGAAGCAGCAGAAAGTTGACATAACAGATCGAGTCATATCTTATGGTATGTCAGTTTTCATTTTCAATAGGGAGAATAAGCCTTTTAACTTGCGGCATTACTTGCCTATTGTGTTTGTCATGTAAGATTATAAAGGCAGTGTAAAATATCTCTGAGATTTAAGGAAAAAATGAAGGTCAAATAAAGGTCAAATATCATTTTTTCTCTAAAAAAATTCATATTTTGAAGGAGAAATTTTGATGGAGTACTTGGTGTTTTGTTATTACATAATTTCCTAACCAAGTTACCACACTAATTGACAGACAAGATACCTTAAATATGTTTTAGCAAAACATTTCCACCCTTTACCTGTGAAAATGAAGTAGTTTAAAGTCAATATGGAGGTGTGGAAGGTGGTAATTGGCTATTCCATGCATATAATAAGTGTTTACGAACGGGTTGTGAGAAGGTGCTAGTATATGGGACCACTGTTTAGGTCATAAAAGTTGTGGGCTTTAAACATTATAGGCATTGTTTGGTACCTAAATGTTTGTTGTAAGACAATCTTTCCATTCCATGCAACCAACCTAGGGTAGGGTCTATTGTTGTGATACTAGAGGTCATTCAAGGTCAAACTAACCCCAATTTCATGAATTAAGGCATTTTGTCTTTGGATTTTCCACTTGGCAGCTTATCAAATTCTCCTAAAATACATATCTTATCCTGGAAATATTTTTAGGTGAAAAATATTTCTTAAAAAGGATTCTGAGACATTTTCAGGTCATTTCAAGAGAAAGTTTGAGCCAATCTGGAATATTTAGGGGCCAACATGACAAAATGCCTGATTACGGGTGCACTCAAATATTTAAGTGAAGCAGCAGAAAGTTGACATAACAGATAGAGACTCATATCTTATGGCATGCCAGCTTTCATTTTTAATAGGGAGAATAAGTCTTTTAACTTGCCTATTATGTTTTTTTATGTAAGATTATAAAGGCAGTGTAAAATATCTCTGAGATTTAAGGAAAAAATGAAGGTCAAATAAAGGTCAAAATGTCATTTTTTCTCTAAAATGTTCAAATTTTGATGATGAAATTTTGATGAGGTACTTCTGTTTTGTCATTACATAATTTCCTAAGCCTGTCACCACAACAATTGACAGACAAGATACCTTGAATATGTTTTAACAAAAATAAAA
This sequence comes from Maea johnstoni, assembly GCA_963942565.1. Taxonomy (NCBI): domain Eukaryota; kingdom Metazoa; phylum Annelida; class Polychaeta; order Spionida; family Magelonidae; genus Maea; species Maea johnstoni. The sequence goes on from OZ012690.1 coordinate 17,580,459, forward strand.
TACCCTTTACCTGTGAAAATGAAGTCTAGTTTCAAGGTAACATGTAGATGTGGAATGTGCTATTGGACAATTCATGCCTAATTGAGTTGATCGCAAGTGCTAGTAACATATGGGACCACTGTTTAGGTCATAAAAGTTGTGAGCACCAAACATTATAGGCATTGTTTGCTATCAAAATGCTTGTTGTAAGACAATCTTTCCATTTCATGCAACCAGGCTAGGGTAGGGCATTTTGCTGTGATATAAGAGGTCATTCAAGGTCAAACTACCCCCAATTTCATGACTTAAAGGTATTCGGTTTATAGTCTTGTAACCACTGAAGTGCTCACACTTAAGGCATTTTGTCTTTGAATTGCCAGTGTATATTATCTCATCAAATTCTCCTAGAATACATATCTAATGATATCTTTTCCTGCAAATATTTTTAGGTGAAAAATGTCTTTTAAAAGAGAAACTCATGCCTTTTAAGGTTATTTCAAGACAAAGTCTGTGCTAATCTTGAATATTTAGGCATCAAAATGACAAAATGCCGGATTTTAGGTGCACCCAAATATCAATTTAGCAGCAGAAAGTTGACACAACAGCCTTATCATATGGTACGTGAGCTTTCATTTTCAATTGGGCATATACACCTTTTAACTTGCCAATTTGTGTTTGCCACGTAAGGTTAAGGATAGCGTTAAATATTATTGAGATTTAAGGAAAAATGGTATGTCAAACCAAGGTCAAAAGGACACATAGAGCATTTTCGACTTTGAATATTCACGATTAGAACGGACTTTGTCTTGAAATAACCTTAAAAGGCATGAGTTTCTCTTTTAAAAGATATTTCTCACCTAAAAATAATATTTGCATGAAAAAATATCATTAAATACTGTATACCGTGCTAATATTGCGCATATAAAATAATGCGCCCGGCAGATAACTGCCTTTGATGCGCAGTTTAATCATTGCGCATTGATAACCTCCAGATCAAGTTGTGTGAGGGAGCCAAGGGTATGCAACCTAACCGGCTTTTGGGTAGGGTGGTCTTGCTATATTCAAGCCGGCCAGCCCCTTAAGGATGCTGCCAGTATTATAGGCAAGTGCAATCATTATTTCGTCACCAGCCACGAACAGTGTTATCTTGGTTACAATCAGTAACCCTGAATAGTGGTTACCGGCATGTTTGATCACACTCGGGTGTGCAAGTTGTCTTCATCGTAATTGAACTCAGTTCCAGCAGAGGCCGCGAAGGGTCTTCATGTTGAATGACAAGCTATCATATCAGTGTGTTGAACGATTAAAGAATAGGGATCCAATATCCAAATAATAGTGCGCAGTTTAATAAATGCGGACTGCATGGATGCGCAAAGTACGCATTAATTAAACTGCCGCAATATTAACACGGTATACAGTATGTATTTTAGGAGAACTTGATGAGATACTACACAGGCAATTCAAAGACAAAATGCCTTAAGTCATGAAATTGGGGGTAGTTTGACCTTGAATGACCTCTTATATCACAGCAAAATGCCCTACCCTAGCCTGGTTGCATGAAATGGAAAGATTGTCTTACAACAAGCATTTTGATAGCAAACAATGCCTATAATGTTTGGTGCTCACAACTTTTATGACCTAAACAATGGTCCCATATGTTACTGGCACTTGCTAACAACTCAATTAGGCATGAATTGTCCAATAGCACATTCCACATTTGCATATTACCTTGAAACTAGTACTTCATTTTCACGGGTAAAGGGTAAACTTTTTTTGTTAAAACATATTTAAGGTATCTTGTCTGTCAATTAAAGTGGTGACATGCTTAGGAAATTATGTATTGACAAAAAAGAAGTACCTCATCAAAATTTCATCATCAAAATTTGAACATTTTAGAGAAAAAATGACATTTTGACCTTTATTTGACCTTCATTTTGTCCTTAAATCTCAAAGATATTTTACACTTCCTTTATAATCTTACATAAAAACACAATAGGCAAGTTAAAAGACTTATTCTCCCTATTAAAAATGAAAGCTGACATGCCATAAGATACGAGTCTCTTTCGTTTTGTCAACTTTCTGCTGCTTCACTTAAATATTTGAGTGCACCCGTAATCAGGCATTTTGTCATTTTGGCCCCTAAATATTCCAGATTGGCTCAAACTTTCTCTTAAAATGACCTGAAAATGTCTCAGAATCCTTTTTGAAAAAAAATTCTCACCTAAAAATATTTCCAGGATAAAATATGTATTCTAGAAGAATTTGATAAGCTGCCAAGTGGAAAATTCAAAGACAAAATGCCTTAAATCATGAAATTGGGGTTAGTTTGACCTTGAATGACCTCTAGTATCACAACAATAGGTTGGTTGCCTGAAATGGAAATATTGCCTTACAACAAACATTTAGATACCAAACAATGCCTATAATGTTTGGTGCTCACAACTTTTATGACCTAAACAGTGGTCCCATACTAGCACCTTCTCACAACCCATTCGTAAACACTTATTATAAATATGGAATAGCCAAATACCACCTTCCACACCTCCATATTGACTTTAAACTACTTCATTTTCACAGGTAAAGGGTGGAAATGTTTTGCTAAAACATATTTAAGGTATCTTGTCTGTCAATTAGTGTGGTAATGTGGTTAGGATATTATGTAATGACAAAACACAAAGTACTCCATCAACATTTCTTCATCAAAATTTGAATTTTTTAGAGAAAAAATGATGTTTTGACCTTTATTTGACCTTCATTTTTTCCTTAAATCTCAGAGATATTTTACACTGCCTTTATAATCTTACATGACAAACACAATAGGCAAGTAATGCCGCATGTTAAAAGGCTTATTCTCCCTACAGAAATTGAAAACTGACATACCATAAGATATGACTCGATCTGTTATGTCAACTTTCTGCTGCTTCACTTAAATATGTGAATGCACCCGTAACCAGGCATTTTGTAATTTTGGTCCTGAAATATTCGAAATTGGTCCTGACTTTCTCTTGAAATGACCTAAAAGTGTCTCAGAATCCTTTTTAAAAATTATATCTCACCTAAAAGTATTTCCAGGATAAAATATGTATTATAGGAGAATATGATAAGCTGTTAAACGGAAAATTCAAAGACAAAATGCCTCAAATTATGAAATTGGGGTTAGTTTGACCTTGAATGACCTCTAATATCGCAACAATAGACCCTACCCTTGGTTGGTTGCATGGAATGGAAAGACTGTCTTACAACAAAAAAATTGATACCAAACAATGCCTATAATGTTTGATGCTCACAACTTTTATGACCTAAACAGTGGTCCCATACTAGCACCTTCTCACAACCCGTTCGTAAACACTTATTATAAGCATGGAATAGCCAAATGCCACCTTCCACACCTTCATATTGACTTAAAACTACTTCATTTTCACCGGTAAATGGTAAAAAATGATTTGTTGGACCAAATTTGAGATTATTTATCCGTCAATCATTGTGGTAACTTGGTTTGGAAATTAAATAATGACAAAACACAACTACTTCATCAAAATTTCTTAATCAAAATATGAATTTTTTAGAGGAAAAATGACATTTTGACCTTTATTTGACCTTCAACAACCCCTTAATTTCAATGTTATTTTTCCATAATCTCCCAAATTGAGGAGAAAATTAAACCTGATGTTTTGGTACATCATCTGCTCCCTTCCTACTTATAAAACTTAAGATTAAGTCATTTTGATTTTCAAATTTTTACCATTTTAGGCACTTTTTGGGGTCTCCAGGTGGGCTTGGTACCCTACTTTGTACCTTACAGCTCAAAATTCTACTTAAAACTCTAGTCAATGAACTTTCTAAAATGTTCACCAATTCCATTAAAAGACATTCCTTCAGAAAAAGGGGCTACAAAAAAGAAATACATACTGTCAAAAAAACTGTAAAGTTTAAAAACGGAAACTATAGAATATCGGAAAATCCCAGATTCTTGATTTGGCAGCCATTTTGACCTTGAACGACCTTTATTACATCATGGGATAGAGTTAGTTATGTATTTACTATTTCAAAAGATACTTCTCATTCATACCAACTTTTTTATACCAAACACTCATCCCTATGGTTTGGTTTAAGCTGAGTTATGAGTGTTTTAGGGTGCCTTTCCTACCCCTATACCTATTATTTTGACCATTTTGGGGCCTTTGTACACATATTGGGGTGTCTAAGACATGACCCCATAAAAAAGATGTGCACCACTTCTGAAGTCTACATCCACCCTGGCGGTATGCCCCAAGTGTGGGCCTAAAACATGATACCAACGGAAATTTTCTAGCTCTCGGGTTAACCTGAATCCCAAATATGGGTGGCTGGCTACTGTACTATTAACGATTTGATGCTGATACAAAATTGACAGCTGGTCCACTGAACAATAAATTAATTTCCATATAATAATAATAATAATAATAATAATAATAATAATAATAATAATAATAATGATAATAATAATAGTAATAATAATCTTTATTTAAAGAGGGTAACTCAGTCCAATGGTAAGGATCTTCCCCGAGGCCCTCTTGGATATATATAGGTATATATAGAACATATGCTACCAAAAAAATGGACATGGACATTATTCATACTCTCTGGTCTAGCAGTATTTCCACTATTTTGATGTGGAAAGAGTAATGATTTTATAATTATGTTTTTTGCCCATTTCTCACATGAAACTGGGAAAGGCTACTGGCGGAAACCAGTTTCTGACAGGATGGTAAAAACAGTTTATGCCATGGTAAAAAACATCCCAGTGCGGAAATTGCCAACCCCTATATGAACTAAAATCAACAAATCTAGCATTTGATTTTAATTGTTCTTCATTTCATCTCACCACTTTTAATGAGTCATACCTTCTGTAAAAAGAAAAACGCAAAAATTTCTGACATCACCACATAAAGGTTTATTCATTAACAACAATTTATTAATTCCATTAAATAATATGCCCAGATGTTCAACGTATTTGTCCTAAGATTAACTGGTAAGTCATGTCTTATTTCATAATATAAGCAATTCTGTATAAGAAATCTAAATCTGCACAGTCTCTAAGCGCTCTTTTATTTAAATTGAGAACTGCTCATACCTAGTATAACTACATGTGCTAAGAATATGGTAGCCTGGCCCTGTACGATGTCTAACCACTTTCGTAATACATACCACATCTAAACCTGTACTGACTAGTTCTCCCTGCACTAACCACAGAATAAACAAAGCTACAGTTGAAGTGATGGGCCAAACATAGAACTTGAATCATTGTGAGCTGGGACTGGTCTTTTAATGTATTGGTGAAATGAATAAACAGAACAATAGCGAAAATTCCTGGTTGCAAACAGCTGTAATTCCATCAATTAGATTATCTTAAGGTAACCTGAAGGCTGACCTGCCAATGTAAATTCAGAGGAACTAAAGGTTACAGAGTGCTCCCTCATTCCTGGCAGTCAGGTCATTCTTAAGTGAAGTAGGAAAGAGGTGCTCCCTGAACCACTATATCAAGAAAGACAAGCTAATAGTAGTGGTGTGTCGATTAATCAAGAGCTATGCCTGATTAATTATGCAAAACATCTAGTAACTTGTAAACAACAAAAAATATTGAGATAAAACACTGTTTAGGACTAGTAGCATCTATGAGCATACACACTGATAGCTTGAAATCTGAGTCAGCATACCAGAAATTTATTTCGACAAGATTTGCGTTGTGTTCAGCTATCTGCACAAGTTGCTTCTGCGATCTCTATTGGCTGGTCCACTGAATAATAAATTGATTTCCAAATATAGAACATACAATGCTATCCTTTGCACACATGGGTCTATGTACTTAGAGAACCTCGTAGACCCTTTGCGCACATGGGTCTATAGCAATGTCATCAGAAAATCAGCTTTTAATCAAAGCCCTCCTCGAGGCTTTTTCACCAGTAATCTGAAAGTGCCATTTTTTTCAAGATTTCAGCCAAAAGGAGCAGTCTGAGGAAAAGAAATTCTGGCACACCTAGTGCCAGAGTCTTTCTGCTATATGCATGTCAAGTCTTTCACCATAGTTGGCAAAAAGGCCCTACCATTGAGCTACATGTTGTATCACTCTAACAAATGCATAGGCAATGATTGAGCCACATTTTCTTAAATTATATATTTTGCCAATACTACAATATAAATATCCATTTGCACGTAGGTAGTCATATAACATTTTTATCTTTGCGTGAAGTAGTTGATAATTGTAGTTGAAATGTTAGAGCTGGTGCTTCATCTCATTTCAAAGCCATAACTAAAATGACTGGAGAAGATACTGCAGGGAACCACAGAAAATATGTTATTGGTAAAGAGGGGAATCATTCTTGAAAATATTCAATTCTTCAAAAGAAGGAAAATTCCTAATTGAAGTATTGGTAAGTTCGGGTCAGTAAATCAAATGATAATATGGTGATGAATCAAATCAACAAGCTGTCAGCTATATTTATTTTCACAATTTATTGAATTGTTTTCCACATACACAATAACATGTTTTGAAAATACTTTTGGGTACATCATCTGCAAGAAAATATCATAAACATGTCGGTCCCTCTATTCTAATCTTATATAAATTTTGCTGATGTTACTCCTTAGACTAATAAAAGAATGGATATGTAGCGAGAGACCAATTAATATATGCGCTATAGTGAAGGCCTGGCTCTGTTGGGGGTCTCTGATCTGGCCTCAGCGTGATGTCACGAGGGGGACAAGGACCAATGAGGGCTCTTGTATCATTTACACTACAGAGAAACTTGTGCACCACCATGCGCAGAACACAACTTTTGGGCTATTCGCCACAGCCAGCCTGTTCAAGTTGACCATTCTGGTATCACTTTTTTTCTATCTGTCAGAAAAAAGAACTCCGTCAAGTTAATAAAAACAGTATTCAAAGAAGGCATCTCCTTTTCCCAACCCCGAACTGTCACCTCATTCTCTCTTTAGCAATGGGCCTTGTTTCACAAATCATCCTTAGGTTGGTGAGTAGTATTCAAGTTTTTTTAAATCTATTTTTTGCGCCTGACAAACATTTTGGAGTAAAAATAACTGGTAAGACCAAAAATCATACTAGACTGGCCTTATGTATCAAATAGTTCAACATCAAGGTTTTCCTGCTTAACTATTGCTTAACTTACTAGCATTTTCCTCTCTCTTGTTTTATTAGCAGACACTGTCCCTTTTCCTGCTTGACTATCACTCTACTAGCATTTTCCTCCAACTCTTCTTTTATTGGGAGACACTCTCCATTTTCCTGCTTGACTATCACTCTACTAGCCTTTTCCTCCTCTTCTTTTATTGGGAGACACGTTCCCTTTTCCTGTTTGACTATCAATCTACTAGCCTTTTCCTCCCCTTCTTTTATTGGGAGACACTCTCCATTTTCCTGCTTGACTATCACTCTACTAGCATTTACCTCCAACTCTTGTTTCATTAGGAGACACTGTCCCTTTTCCTGCTTGACTATCACTCTACTAGCCTTTTCCTCCTCTTGTTTTATTGGGATACACTGCCCATTAATGACAACCCATTGCCTAGGTTCTGATAATTGTGGTTCTGTATTGTCAGTTGAAGCCGTTTGATACTTTAACTGGTGCTGCTTCGGATGAGATGGTGCTCTACCAGTCTTATTACACTCATCAAACTGGAAAGGTCCTTCTCCTGTGTGAGTCTGCGTGTGTGATACCAGACCAGAAGATTGTGTGAATGCCTTGTCACATTGACTACACTGGAAGGGTCTTTCTCCACTGTGTATCCTTTTATGATTTCTCAGACTTGAAGAATGTGCAAATATCTTGGTACATTCATTGCATTGGAAGGGTCTTTCCACACTGTGTATCCTCTTATGCCGTGCCAGGGCTAAAGGATCTTTGTAAGCCTTGCCACATTCCTTACACTGGAAGTGTCTTTCTCCACTGTGTATCCTCTTATGCCGTGCCAGGGCTGAAGGATCTTTGTAAGCCTTGCCACATTCCTTACACTGGAAGGGTCTTTCTCCACTGTGTATCCTCTTATGCCGTGCCAGGGCTGAAGGATCTTTGTAAGCCTTGCCACATTCCTTACACTGGAAGGGTCTTTCTCCACTGTGTATCCTCTTATGCTGTGCCAGAGATGAAGATTGAGTGAACGTCATGTCACATTCATTGCACTGGAAGGGTCTTTCCACACTGTGTATCCTCTTATGCTTTTTCAGGTGAGATGAAAGAGTGAATGCCTTGCCACATTCATCGCACTGGAAGGGTCTTTCCCCCTTGTGTATCCTCTTATGCCTTCCCAGATTAGAAGAACATGTGAATGCTTTGTCACATGCATTGCACTGGAAGGGTCTTTCCCCACTGTGTATCTTCTTATGGTTTTTCAGATTAGAAGAACATGTGAATGCCTTGTCACATTCATTGCACTGGTAGGGTCTTTCCCCACTGTGTATCCTCTTATGCTTTATCAGATTGGAAGAATTTCTAAAGCTCTTATTACATTCATCACAATGATAAGGGCTTCCCTTTTCATGCCAATCCCCATTATTTATCTTATCTGAAGACATGGTAAATACTTGACCACAAAATGAAATAAATACAATATAAAATTGTGAGTCGCTAGTTTGCTTTGATTACTTTTTCTCAGGTTTGCATTCAGAGTGAAGACACCAACTTCATGTGGACCTTTTGTTGGCTGATGCAGGTATGAATGGATTAATAACTTAAGAATCTTTCTTATCATACAAAAAAACGAGTTGCCCTAAAACTTCCACTGTAGTCTCACCGAGCTGAGTCCATTACCTGATTTCTCTCTCCAAGATAAAGAAATAAAGAACTTTTAACTTTGACCTTGATTTATGTTGGTGTTCATTGGGTGATGATTAGTCACACGATTGTTTGGTTGATTGATTGAACAACATTCATGCTGACCATGCCAATCACTGTTTGAATGAATAAATTAAAAATTCTATATAAAATTGCGAGTGGTCTGTTTGCTTATGATTAATTTTTCTCAGAACTTTCCCTGCAGATACATTCATAGTGAAGACACCAACTTCATGTGGACCTATTGTTGGCTGATGCAGGTATGAATGGTTAAATGACTTGAGATGTCCTTGTGATACTTGAAAACAGGTGTCCCAAAACTTCCACTGTAGTTTCACAGAGTCGAGTCCATCACCTGATTTCTCTCCCCAAGATGAAGAAATGAAGAACTTTTAACTTTGACCTTCATGTATTTTGTCTTCATGTGGTGATGTTCAGTCACACAATTGTTTGATTGGCGCTTATAAATCTGAAAATACAGATAAAAAATATCAAAACAAGGAAAACAAAATACAAATTATGTTTGTCCTCATTGGGTGATGTTTAGTCACACAATTGTTCTGTTTACCACTATGAATCTGAAAATTCAGATAAAAAAGTCAAAACAAGGAAAACGGAATACAAATTTTACTTATACAGACATTTAGGTAAATCCTTTCATTCTATTTTCAATGTGATGTCATCTTTTGTTCCAACTCTCCATTATATTTCAGGAATGGGAAATGAATTCTCCGACCTTGAATTGACTGGTTATCTAGATCATTTTTGTTGCAATGCAATATCCTTTCACAAAATTCAACGCATGTAGTAGTCCTGTATGCATCACTAGTAGGGATTGGCACCTTTAAAATGTTCATAATACAATACGATTTTGATACTTCCTTATCAACTCAATACGATACAAAATTGCCAGCTGGTCCACAGAATAATAAATTGATTTCCAAATATAGAACATACAATGCTATCCTTTGCACACATGGGTCTATGTACTTAGAGAGCCTCGTAGACCCATTGTGCACATGGGTCTATGAACTTTGTCAACCTCATAGACCCTTTGCGCACATGGGTCTATAGCCATGTCATCAGAAAATCAGCTTTTAATCAAAGCCCTCCTCGAGGCTTTTTCACCAGTAATCTGAAAGTGCCATTTTTTTCAAGATTTCAGCCAAAAGGAGCAGTCTGAGGAAAAGAAATTCTGGCACACCTAGTGCCAGAGTCTTTCAGCTATATGCATGTCAAGTCTTTCACCATAGTTGGCAAAAAGGCCCTACCATTGAGCTACATGTTGTATCACTCTAACAAATGCATAGACAATGATTGAGCCACATTTTCTTAAATTATATATTTTGCCAATACTACAATATAAATATCCATTTGCACGTAGGTAGTCATATAACATTTTTATCTTTGCGTGAAGTAGTTGATAATTGCAGTTGAAATGTTAGAGCTGGTGCTTCATCTCATTTCAAAGCCATAACTAAAATGACTGGAGAAGATACTGCAGGGAACCACAGAAAATATGTTATTGGTAAAGAGGGGAATCATTTTTGAAAATATTCAATTCTTCAAAAGAAGGAAAATTCCTAATTGAAGTATTGGTAAGTTCGGGTCAGTAAATCAAATGATAATGTGGTGATGAATCAAATCAACAAGCTGTCAGCTATATTCATTTTCACAATTTATTGAATTGTTTTCCACATACACAATAACATGTTTTGAAAATACTTTTGGGTACATCATCTGCAAGAAAATATCATAAACATGTCGGTCCCTCTATTCTAATCTTATATAAATTTTGCTGATGTTACTCCTTAGACTAATAAAAGAATGGATATGTAGCGAGAGACCAATTAATATACCGTAATTTCGCGTGTATAAGACGCACTTTTTTACACTAAATTCTACACTCAAATAGGGAGTGCGTCTTATACACAAAGCTAGAAATCTAGGGTGTTTTACATCGAGTTACCAGGCCACTCGGAGATCGCCAATTACAATTATAATGCGGCGGCCAAGACAATGCCCATCGATGTTTGCCTCGTCATTGATGGACGATATTAACCCAGTACCGACTTTTTAGACGGAGCCGATAGGTGAAAAAATCGGGACCGACCTGCCGATTTTTAAATTGTGCGATAGTCGGACCCTAGTGTGACTGGGCCTTACCGAACCACTCTCCGCTAGAATTTACTGATTACAATCCATGTGACATGCCTAGGACAATGGGTAGTGAGTACCGACACTGGGTGATACGCATTGATGTCACGGTGATGTCACATTTCACTCATCTCAATATGCGTTTTACTGGGTTTCTAGCGTTATTCATGAGGAGTTGATATCCTACAATAATTCCCAAAAGGGGGTGCGCACTATGCACAAAGCTAAGGTCTATACATCATTTTAGAGGCCTGGACAAGGGGTGCGTCTTATATACGGGTGCGTCTTATACACGCGAAATTACGGTATGCGCTATAGTGAAGGCCTGGCTCTGCTGGGGGTCTCTGATCTGGCCTCAGCGTGATGTCACGAGGGGGACAAGGACCAATGAGGGCTCTTGTATCATTTACACTACAGAGAAACTTGTGCACCACCATGCGCAGAACACAACTTTTGGGCTATTCGCCACAGCCAGCCTGTTCAAGTTGACCATTCTGGTATCACTTTTTTTCTATCTGTCAGAAAAAAGAACTACGTCAAGTTAATAAAAACAGTATTCAAAGAAGGCATTTATTTCACATTCAAAGGTAAAGGTATTCGGTTTATAGTTCAACAGTTTTCCCAACCCCGAACTGTCACCTCATTCTGTCTTTAGCAATGGGCCTTGTTTCACAAATCATCCTTAGGTTAGTGAGTAGTATTTAAGTTTTGCTTATAGTATTTTTTGCGCCTGACAAATCTTTGTAGTAAAAAAACTGTAAGACCAAAAATTATGTTGGACTGGCCTTATGTATTAAATAGTTCAACAACAAGGTTTTCCTGCTTAACTATTGCTTAACTAACATTTTCCTCCACCTCTTGTTTTATTGGGAGGCACTGTCCCTTTTCCTGCTTGACTAGCACTCTACAAGAATTTCTCTCCACCTCTTGTTTTATTGGGAAACATTGTGCCTTTTCCTGCTTGACTATCACTCTATTAACATTTTCCTCCAACTCTTGTTTTATTGCGAGACACTGTCCCTTTTCCTGCTTGACTATAACTCTACTAGCATTTTCATCGACCTTTTGTTTTATTGGGAGACACTGTCCCTTTTCCTGCTTGACTATCACTCTACTAGCATTTTCCTCCAACTCTTGTTTTATTGGGAGACATTCTTCCTTCTCCTGCTTGAATATTACTCTACTAGCATATTCTTTAAACTCTTGTTTTACTGGGAGACACTGTCCCTTTTCCTGCTTGACTATAACTCTACTAGCATTTTCTTCCAACTCCTGTTTTATTGGGAGACACTGTCCCTTTTCCTGTTTAACTATCACTCTACTAGCATTTTCCCCAAACACTTGTTTTATTGGGAGACACTGTCCCTTTTCCTGCTTGACTATAACTCTACTAGCATTTTCCTCCAACTCCTGTATTATTGGGAGACACTGTCCCTTTTCCTGTTTAACTATCACTCTACTAGCATTTTCTTCCAACTCTTGCTTTACTGGGAGACACTGTCCCTTTTCCTGCTTGACTATAACTCTACTAGCATTTTCCTCAAACACTTGTTTTATTGGGAGACACTGTCCCTTTTCCTGTTTAACTATCACTCTACTAGCATTTTCCCCAAACACTTGTTTTATCGGGAGACACTGTCCCTTTTCCTGCTTGACTATCACTTTACTAGGATTTTCCTTGATTGGGAGACACTGTTCATTAATGACAACCCACTGCCTAGATTCAGATAACTGTGGTTCTGTATTGTCAGTTGATGTCTTTTGATATGTTAACTGGTGCTGCTTCGGATGAGATGGTGCCCTACCAGTCTTATTACACTCATCAAACTGGAAATGTTCTTCTCCTGTGTGAGTCTGCATGTGTGATACCAGACCAGAAGAGTGTATAAATGCCTTGTCACATTGACTACACTGGAAGTGTCTTTCTCCACTGTGTATCCTCTTATGATTTCTCAGACTTGAAGAATGTGCAAATACCTTGGTACATTCATTGCATTGGAAGGGTCTTTTCCCACTGTGTATCCTCTTATGCCGTGCCAGAGTTGAGGGATCCTTGAAAGCCTTGCCACATTCCTTACACTGGAAGGGTCTTTCCCCACTGTGTGTCCTCTTATGGTTTTCCAGATAAGAAGAGAGAGGGAATGCCTTGCCACATTCATTGCACTGGAAGGGTCTTTCTCCACTGTGTATCCTATTATGCAAGGCCAGAGATGTTGATTGAGTGAATGTCATGTCACAGTCATGGCACTGGAAGGGTTTTTCTCCACTGTGTATCCTCTTATGCCTTCCCAGATTAGAAGAACATGTGAATGCCTTGTCACATTGGTTGCACTGGAAGGGTCTTTCCCCACTGTGTATCCTCTTATGCTTTATCAGATTGGAAGAATTTCTAAAGCTCTTATTACATTCATCACAATGATAAGGGCTTTCCTTTTCATGGCAATCCGCATGATCTATCATATCTGAAGACATGGTAAATACTTGACCCAAAATGAAATAAATACAATATAAAATTGTGAGTCGCTAGTTTGCTTTTGATTACTTTTTCTCAGGTCTGTATTCAAAGTGAAGACACCAACTTCATGTGGACCTTTTGTTGGCTGATGCAGGTATGAATGGATAAATAACTTGAGAATCTTTTTTTATCATACAAAAAAAAGAGTTGCCCCAAAACTTCCACTGTAGTCTCACCGAGCTGAGTCCATTACCTGATTTCTCTCTCCAAGATAAAGAAATGAAGAACTTGTAACTTTGACCTTGATTTATGTTGGTGTTCATGGGGTGATGTTCAGTCACACAACTGTTTGGTTGATTGATTGAACAACATTCATGCTGACCTTGTCAATCATTGTTTGTCTTCTCATACCAAGAAATGCAATTATGAACTTGAACAAATAAAACGTTAACATCCATATTCCCTGTCCACCATTGTTTGAGTGTTCTCTCATAACATGATTCACACTATCCAGGCAATATCTCACTGATCTGGAGAAACAAAACATGTGATAAAGACTCATAATCTCCAACCCTTTGAGAGCGGACAAAACTTCCTCTCAAGAATTGCAATTATGAACTTTGACATGTACAACATTCATACCCCCTAGCCACCATTGTGTTTTCACTCATACCATGAATTATACTGTGTCACTGTCCATGCAATTTGGCATGTGAATCTTAATCAATTAACTCTGACCCTTTGAAAGCTGACAAAACTTCCATTCCTCTCAAGGAATGCAATCATACACATGGACATAGACATTATCCATACTCTCTGGTCAAGCAGTATTTTCACTATTTTGATGTGGAAAGCGAAATGATTTTATGTTTTTGCCCATTTTTCACATAAAACTGGGAAAGGCTACTTGCGGAAACCAGTTTCTGACATGTTGGTAAAAACAGTTTCTGCCACGGTAAAAAACATCCCAGTGCGGAAATTGCCAACCCCCATATGAACTAAAATCAACAAATCTAGCATTTGATTTTAATTGTTCTTCATTTCATCTCATCACTTTTAATGAGTCATACCTTCTGTAAAAAGAAAAATGCAAAATTTCTGACATCACCACATAAAGGTTTATTCATTAACAACAATTTAGCAATTCCATTAAATAATATGCCCAGATGTTCAACGTATTTGTCCTGTCATGTCTTTTTTCATAATATAAGCAATTCTGTATAAGAAATCGAAATCTGCACAGTCTCTAAGCGCTCTTTTATTTAAATTGAGAACTGCTCATACCTATAACTACATGTGCTAAGAATATGGTAGCCTGGCCCTGTACGATGTCTAACCACTTTCGGAATACAGACCCCATCTAAACCTGTACTGACTAGTTCTCCCTGCACTAACCACAGAATAAATAAAACTACAGTTGAAGTGATGGGCCAAAACAAAGAACTAATATTATTGTGATCTGGGACTGGTCATTTAATGCATTGGTGAAATGAATAAACAGAACAATAGCGAAAATTCCTGGTTGCAAACAGCTGTAATTCCATCCTTTAGATTATCTTAAGGTAACCTGAAGGCTGAGCTGCCAATGTAAATTCAGAGGATCTAAAGGTTACAGAGTGCTCCCTCATTCCCGGCAGTCAGGTCATTCTGAAGTGAAGTAGGAGAGAGGTTCTCCCTGAACCACTATACCAAGAAAGACCAGCATATAGTAGTAGTGTGTCGATTATTCAAAAGCTACAAGTCTGATTAATCATGCAAAAATCTAGTCACTTGTAAACAACAAGAAACATTGAAACAAAACGCTGTTTAGGTCTAGTAGCATCTATGAGCATACACACTGATACATTGAAAACTGCGTCAGCATCCCAGAAATTTATTTGGACAAGATTTGCGTTGTGTTCAGCTATCTGCACAAGTTGCTTCTGCGACCTCTATTGGCAGAATACTGTAGAATAGGAAATGATTCTGAGCATGTAACTAATCTGAATTTAACAAAATAGAAAATCTCGGTATTATCAAATGCGGAATAAAATCTGCCCCCATCTTTGTTAATGAGTAATAATGACTGTTCAGTAAAATTAAATTCAGAAAAATAATTTTTGTTCAAATTTGGTATATTTGCACCCCAGATTAATTTCCTATTCTACAGAATGTCGCAGAATGACGTCATGACGAGACGACATCCCGTCACAGGTTACAAAGTCATAACAAAATCAAAAGCTACAGGTCTGATTAATCAAGCAACACATTTAGTCACTTAAAGACAACAAGATACATTGAAAAAAATCCTGGCCTTAGGAGCTTGCCAATGAAGGCAAAATCCCTTTACGATGATAGATGTATTTACCTTGTCTCTTATCATTTTCTGTCTCTTCACTTCCTGCCTTTAAAATTGACGATTAGTCAGGAAAAACTCAAGCAACAGACACAATATGAACGCCTTCTTGTCTATGCTTGTAAAGAAGAGTGCGCACGCACACACATAGCAAGCACAGAAGCTGCAGACAAGCTTGAGTCAGGTCGGGTATTGGTCACTGATATTCGCATGCACTCAAACTCATCACTTTAAATGATTCCCACCTCAAGGTGACTATTTATAGGTTGTGCAATGTTGTTTGTTGAGTAATATTTTTTAATTCAC
Organism: Maea johnstoni; assembly: GCA_963942565.1. Taxonomy (NCBI): domain Eukaryota; kingdom Metazoa; phylum Annelida; class Polychaeta; order Spionida; family Magelonidae; genus Maea; species Maea johnstoni. The sequence continues at coordinate 17,596,519 of OZ012690.1, forward strand.
TCCAGCGATAAGTTATGTATTAAATTGTTAGACTTCAAGATTTTCCTGCTTAACAATCACTGCACTTGCCATTTCCTCCAACTCTTGTTCTATTGGGAGACACTCTCCCTTTTCCTGCTTGACTATCACTCTACTAGCATCTTCCTCCAAATCTTGTTCCATTGGGAGACACTCTCCCTTTTCCTGCTTGACTATCACTTTACTATCATTTTCCTCCAATTCTTGTTTTATAGGAAGACACTGTCCCTTAACAACAACCCATTGCCTAGGTTGTGATAATTGTGTTTCTGTATTGTCAACTGATGACTTTTGATGTGTTAACTGGTGCTGCTTCGTATGAGATGGTGCCCTTCTAGTCTTATTACACTTATTAAGCTTAAAGGTTCTTTGACCTGTGTGAGTCCGCATGTGTGATACCAGACCGTAAGATTGTGCGAATGCCTTGTCACATTCATTGCACTTGAAGGGTCTTTCCCCACTGTGTATCCTCATATGATTTTTCAGAATAGAAGAAACAATAAGCAACACTGAAATAAAATACTGTTCTTAGGGTGTTTCCAACAAAGGCAAAATCCCTTCACGATAATAGATGTATCACCTTGCCTCTATTTTCTCTGCCTCTTCACTTCCTGTTTCTCCTATTGACATTGAGACAGTCTCAGGGACTTAGCCAGAACCCGTCCTACCTGTCTTTTGGACAGGTAGTTTCCTAAAAACCTCCTGTTTGGACAGGCAAAAATTTCTATTATGATTTATCAATTTTGCCTTTCGGGGTGTGGTAACCAAATATTTTCCTAACAACTTAATGATTAAGTCAGGAAAAAGTGGTAAACTCAAACAAAAGACACAATGTCAACACCTTCTTGTCTTGTAAATAAGAGCGTAACACGCCACTATATTTAAAATAATAACATTCAAAATAAACTTAATTATGCAATCTCAGTCTATTACATACATCGTCTAAACCGGCAATGATTTTGGCATCGCTCAAAGGTCTGCGCGCCCATAATGCATTTGCACTGAAGTCAACATCCTACTTCTTTCAAGGTAAACACTGTTGGAATTTTGAAATGTTTGTTTTTTGTTCTTTTTGCACCTGACAAACCCTTTGACGTAGAAAAAATATGTGAGACTAAAAATTAGATTGGACTGGCCTTATGTATTAAATTGTTCAACATCAAGGTTTTTCTGCTCAACTATTGCTTAACTAGCATTTTCCTCCACCTCTTGTTTTATTGGGAGACACTGTCCCTTTTCCTGCTTGACTATCACTCTACTAGCATTTTCCTCCAACTCTTGTTTCATTTGGAGAAACTGTCCCTTTTCCTGCTTGACTATCACTCTACTAGCGTTTTCCTCCACCTCTTGTTTTATTGGGAGACACTGTCCCTTTTCCTGCTTGACTATCACTCTACTAGCATTTTCCTCCAACTCTTGTTTTATTGGGAGAAACTGTCCCTTTTCCTGCTTGACTATCACTCTACTAGCGTTTTCCTCCACCTCTTGTTTTATTGGGAGACACTGTCCCTTTTCCTGCTTGACTATCACTCTACTAGCATTTACCTCCAACTCTTGTTTTATCGGGAGACACTGTCCCTTTTCCTGCTTGACTATCACTCTACTAGCATTTTCCTCCAACTCTTGTTTCATTTGGAGAAACTGTCCCTTTTCCTGCTTGACTATCACTCTACTAGCGTTTTCCTCCACCTCTTCTTTTATTGGGAGACACTGTCCCTTTTCCTGCTTGACTATCACTCTACTAGCATTTACCTCCAACTCTTGTTTTATTGGGAGACACTGTCCCTTTTTCTGCTTGACAATAACTCTACTAGCATTTTCCTCCAACTCTTGTTTTATTGGGAGACACTGTCCCTTTTCCTGCTTGACAATCACTCTACTAGCATTTACCTCCAACTCTTGTTTTGTTAGGAGACACTGTCCCTTTTCCTGCTTGACTATCACTCTACTAGCATTTACCTCCAACTCTTGTTTTATTGGGAGACACTGTCCCTTTTTCTGCTTGACAATAACTCTACTAGCATTTTCCTCCAACTCTTGTTTTATTGGGAGACACTGTCCCTTTTCCTGCTTGACAATCACTCTACTAGCATTTACCTCCAACTCTTGTTTTGTTGGGAGACACTGTCCCTTTTCCTGCTTGACACTCACTCTACTAGCATTTTCCTCCACCTCCTGTTTTATTGGAAGACACTGTCCCTTTTCCTGCTTGACTATCACTCTACTAGCATTTTCCTCCACCTCCTGTTTTATTGGAAGACACTGTCCCTTTTCCTGCTTGACTATTACTCCACTAGCATTTTCCTCCAAGTCTTGTTTTATTGGGTGACACTGTTCATAAATGACAACCCATTGCTTTGGTTCTGATAACTGTTGTTCTGTTTTGTCAGTTGATGTCTTTTGATATGTTAACTGGTGCTGCTTCGGATGAGATGGTGCCCTACCAGTCTTATTACACTCATCAAACTGGAAAGGTTCTTCTCCTGTGTGAGTCTGCGTGTGTGATACCAGACCAGAAAATTGTATAAATGCCTTGTCACCTTCACTACACTGGACGGGTCGTTCCCCAATGTGTATCCTCTTATGCTTTTCCAGATGAGATGAAAGAGTGAATGCCTTGTCACATTCATTGCATTGGAAGGGTCTTTCCTCAGTGTGTATACTCTTATGTCGTGTCAGATTTGAGGGATCTGTGAATGCCTTGCCACATTCCTTGCACTGGAATGGTCTTTCCCCACTGTGTATCCTCTTATGCTTTTTCAGATCAGATGAAAGAGTAAATGCCTTGCCACATTCATTGTACTGGAAGGGTTTTTCTCCACTGTGTATCCTCTTATGATGTGTCAGAGTTAAAGATTGGGAGAATGTCTTATCACATTCATTGCACTTGAAGGGTCTTTTACCAGTGTGTATCCTCTTATGCTTTTTCAGATCAGATGAAAGAGTGAATGCCTTGTCACATTCATTGCACTGGAAGGGTCTTTCACCACTGTGTATCCTCTTATGCCTTTCCAGATTAGAAGAACATGTGAATGTCTTATCACATCCATTGCACTTGAAGGGTCTTTCCCCACTGTGTATCCTCTTATGCTGTCCCAGATTAGAAGATTGATTGAATGCCTTGCCACATTCATTGCACTGGAAGGGTCTTTCTACTCTGTGTGTCCTGTTATGATTTTCCAGTATAAAAGAAGAAGTAAATGCCTTGTCACAATCATTGCACTGAAAGAGTCTTTCCCCACTGTGTATCCTCTTATGCGTTTTCAGAGATGAAGACCGAGTGAATGTCATGCCACATTCATTGCACTGGAAGGGTCTTTCCCCACTGTGTATCCTCTTATGCTGTGCCAAATTAGAAGATTGAGTGAATGCCTTGCCACATTCATTGCACTGGAAGGGTCTTTCCCCACTGTGTATCCTCTTATGCTTTACCAGACTTGAAGAACTTTTGAATACCTTGTCACATTCACCACACTGGAAGGGTGTTTCCCCACTGTGTATCCTCTTATGCTGTGCCAAATTAGAAGATTGAGTGAATGTCTTGTCACATTCATCGCATTGGAAGGGTGTTTCCCCACTGTGTATCCTCTTATGCTGTGCCAGATTAGTGGATTGAGTGAATGCCTTGCCACATTCATTGCACTGGAAGGGTCTTTCCCCACTGTGTGTTCTCTTATGCCTTCCCAGATTAGAAGAACGTGTGAATGCCTTGTCACATTCATTGCACTGGAAGGGTTTCTCCTCACTGTGTATCCTCTTATGTTGTACCAGTTGAGAAGAATGTGAGAATGTCTTGTCACATTCATTGCACTGGAAGGGTCTTTCCCCACTGTGTATCCTCTTATGCTGTACCAGGTGAGAAGCCTGTGAAAATGTCCTGTCACATACATCACACTGGAAGGGTCTTTCACCACTGTGTATCCTCTTATGCTGCACCAGATTGGAAGAACTTGTGAAGTTCTTGATACATACAGTACAGTGATAAGAGCTTTCCTTTTCATGCCAATCTGCATGATCTACCTTATCTGAAGACATGGTAAATAGCTGACCATGAAATGGATGAATAAATAAAAAATACTATATAAATTGTGAGTCATCAGTTTGCTTCTGATTACTTTTTCTCATAACTTTCCCTGCAAATATATCCAAGAGTTGTATTCAAAGTGAAGACACCAACTTCATGCCAACTTCATGTGGACCTTTCTGGATGATGCAGGTATGAATGGATAACTAACTTGAGAATTGTCCTTGTGATACTTGAAAACAACTGTCCCAAAACTTTCACCATAGTTTCACAGAGTTGAGTCCATCACCTGATTTCTCTCACCAAGATGAAGAAATGAAGAACTTTTAACTTTGACCTTGATTTATTTTGTCTTCATGGGGTGATGTTCAGTTCACACGCTTATGAATCTGAAAATACAGATAAAAAATATCAAAGCAAGGAAAACAAAGTACAAATTATGGTTGTCTTCATTGGGTGATGTTTAGTCACACAATTGTTCCGTTTACCATTATGAATCTGAAAATTCAGATAAAAAAGTCAAAACAAGGAAAACGGAATTCAAATTTGACTTATACAGACATTTAGGTAAATCCTTTCATTCTATTTTCAATGTGATGTCATCTTTTGTTCCAACTCTCCATCATATTTCAGGAATTAGGAAAATTAACTCTTCGATCTTAAATTACTGGCCATCTAGGTCATTCTTGTTGCAATACAATAATTTTTCACAAAATTCTATGCACTGTGTAATCCTGCACACATCTCTAGTTGGGATTGGCACCTTTATAATTTTCATGATACGATACAATATTGATATTTCCTTAAACGATTTGATGCTGATACAAAATTGCCAGCTGGTCCACTGAACAATAAATTAATTTCCATATAATAATAATAATAATAATAATAATAATAATAATAATAATAATGATAATAATAATAATGATAATAATAATAATAATAATCATCTTTATTTAAAGAGGGTAACTCAGTCCAATGGTAAGGATCTTCTCCGAGGCCCTCTTGGATATATATAGGTATATATAGAACATATGCTACCAAAAAAATGGACATGGACATTATTCATACTCTCTGGTCTAGCAGTATTTTCACTATTTTGATGTGGAAAGAGTAATGATTTTATAATTATGTTTTTTGCCCACTTCTCACATGAAACTGGGAAAGGCTACTGGCGGAAACCAGTTTCTGACAGGATGGTTAAAACAGTTTCTGCCATGGTAAAAAACATCCCAGTGCGGAAACTGCCAACCCCTATATGAACTAAAATCAACAAATCTAGCATTTGATTTTAATTGTTCTTCATTTCATCTCATCACTTTTAATGAGTCATACCTTCTGTAAAAAGAAAAACGCAAAAATTTCTGACATCACCACATAAAGGTTTATTCATTAACAACAATTTATTAATTCCATTAAATAATATGCCCAGATGTCCAACGTATTTGTCCTAAGATTAACTGGTAAGTCATGTCTTATTTCATAATATAAGCAATTCTGTATAAGAAATCTAAATCTGCACAGTCTCTAAGCGCTCTTTTATTTAAATTGAGAACTGCTCATACCTATAACTACATGTGCTAAGAATATGGTAGCCTGGCCCTGTACGATGTCTAACCACTTTCTGAATACAGACCCCATCTAAACCTGTACTGACTAGTTCTCCCTGCACTAACCACAGAATAAATAAAACTACAGTTGAAGTGATGGGCCAAAACAAAGAACTAATATTATTGTGATCTGGGACTGGTCATTTAATGCATTGGTGAAATGAATAAACAGAACAATAGCGAAAATTCCTGGTTGCAACCAGCTGTAATTCCATCATTTAGAAATATGTTAAGGTAACCTGAAGGCTGACCTGCCAATGTAAATTCAGAGGATCTAAAGGTTACAGAGTGCTCCCTCATTCCTGACAGTCAGGTCATTCTTAAGTGAAGTAGGAAAGAGGTGCTCCCTGAACCACTATATCAAGAAAGACAAGCTAATAGTAGTGGTGTGTCGATTAATCAAGAGCTATGTCTGATTAATTATGCAAAACATCTAGTAACTTGTAAACAACAAAAAATATTGAGATAAAACACTGTTTAGGACTAGTAGCATCTATGAGCATACACACTGATAGCTTGAAATCTGAGTCAGCATACCAGAAATTTATTTCGACAAGATTTGCGTTGTGTTCAGCTATCTGCACAAGTTGCTTCTGCGATCTCTATTGGCTGGTCCACTGAATAATAAATTGATTTCCAAATATAGAACATACAATGCTATCCTTTGCACACATGGGTCTATGTACTTAGAGAACCTCGTAGACCCTTTGCGCACATGGGTCTATAGCAATGTCATCAGAAAATCAGCTTTTAATCAAAGCCCTCCTCGAGGCTTTTTCACCAGTAATCTGAAAGTGCCATTTTTTTCAAGATTTCAGCCAAAAGGAGCAGTCTGAGGAAAAGAAATTCTGGCACACCTAGTGCCAGAGTCTTTCTGCTATATGCATGTCAAGTCTTTCACCATAGTTGGCAAAAAGGCCCTACCATTGAGCTACATGTTGTATCACTCTAACAAATGCATAGACAATGATTGAGCCACATTTTCTTAAATTATATATTTTGCCAATACTACAATATAAATATCCATTTGCACGTAGGTAGTCATATAACATTTTTATCTTTGCGTGAAGTAGTTGATAATTGTAGTTGAAATGTTAGAGCTGGTGCTTCATCTCATTTCAAAGCCATAACTAAAATGACTGGAGAAGATACTGCAGGGAACCACAGAAAATATGTTATTGGTAAAGAGGGGAATCATTCTTGAAAATATTCAATTCTTCAAAAGAAGGAAAATTCCTAATTGAAGTATTGGTAAGTTCGGGTCAGTAAATCAAATGATAATATGGTGATGAATCAAATCAACAAGCTGTCAGCTATATTTATTTTCACAATTTATTGAATTGTTTTCCACATACACAATAACATGTTTTGAAAATACTTTTGGGTACATCATCTGCAAGAAAATATCATAAACATGTCGGTCCCTCTATTCTAATCTTATATAAATTTTGCTGATGTTACTCCTTAGACTAATAAAAGAATGGATATGTAGCGAGAGACCAATTAATATATGCGCTATAGTGAAGGCCTGGCTCTGTTGGGGGTCTCTGATCTGGCCTCAGCGTGATGTCACGAGGGGGACAAGGACCAATGAGGGCTCTTGTATCATTTACACTACAGAGAAACTTGTGCACCACCATGCGCAGAACACAACTTTTGGGCTATTCGCCACAGCCAGCCTGTTCAAGTTGACCATTCTGGTATCACTTTTTTTCTATCTGTCAGAAAAAAGAACTCCGTCAAGTTAATAAAAACAGTATTCAAAGAAGGCATCTCCTTTTCCCAACCCCGAACTGTCACCTCATTCTCTCTTTAGCAATGGGCCTTGTTTCACAAATCATCCTTAGGTTGGTGAGTAGTATTCAAGTTTTTTTAAATCTATTTTTTGCGCCTGACAAACATTTTGGAGTAAAAATAACTGGTAAGACCAAAAATCATACTAGACTGGCCTTATGTATCAAATAGTTCAACATCAAGGTTTTCCTGCTTAACTATTGCTTAACTTACTAGCATTTTCCTCTCTCTTGTTTTATTAGCAGACACTGTCCCTTTTCCTGCTTGACTATCACTCTACTAGCATTTTCCTCCAACTCTTCTTTTATTGGGAGACACTCTCCATTTTCCTGCTTGACTATCACTCTACTAGCCTTTTCCTCCTCTTCTTTTATTGGGAGACACGTTCCCTTTTCCTGTTTGACTATCAATCTACTAGCCTTTTCCTCCCCTTCTTTTAATGGGAGACACTCTCCATTTTCCTGCTTGACTATCACTCTACTAGCATTTACCTCCAACTCTTGTTTCATTAGGAGACACTGTCCCTTTTCCTGCTTGACTATCACTCTACTAGCCTTTTCCTCCTCTTGTTTTATTGGGATACACTGCCCATTAATGACAACCCATTGCCTAGGTTCTGATAATTGTGGTTCTGTATTGTCAGTTGAAGCCGTTTGATACTTTAACTGGTGCTGCTTCGGATGAGATGGTGCTCTACCAGTCGTATTACACTCATCAAACTGGAAAGGTCCTTCTCCTGTGTGAGTCTGCGTGTGTGATACCAGACAAGAAGATTGTGTGAATGCCTTGTCACTTTCACTACCCTGGAAGATTCTTTCTCCACTGTGTATGCTCTTATGCTTTCTCAGACTTGAAGAATGTGCAAATATCTTGGTACATTCATTGCATTGGAAGGGTCTTTCCACACTGTGTATCCTCTTATGCCGTGCCAGGGCTGAAGGATCTTTGTAAGCCTTGCCACATTCCTTACACTGGAAGAGTCTTTCTCCACTGTGTATCCTCTTATGACGTGCCAGGGCTGAAGGATCTTTGTAAGCCTTGCCACATTCCTTACACTGGAAGGGCCTTTCTCCACTGTGTATCCTCTTATGCTGTGCCAGAGATGAAGATTGAGTGAACGTCATGTCACATTCATTGCACTGGAAGGGTCTTTCCACACTGTGTATCCTCTTATGCTTTTTCAGGTGAGATGAAAGAGTGAATGCCTTGCCACATTCATCGCACTGGAAGGGTCTTTCCCCCTTGTGTATCCTCTTATGCCTTCCCAGATTAGAAGAACATGTGAATGCTTTGTCACATGCATTGCACTGGAAGGGTCTTTCCCCACTGTGTATCTTCTTATGGTTTTTCAGATTAGAAGAACATGTGAATGCCTTGTGACATTCATTGCACTGGTAGGGTCTTTCCCCACTGTGTATCCTCTTATGCTTTATCAGATTGGAAGAATTTCTAAAGCTCTTATTACATTCATCACAATGATAAGGGCTTCCCTTTTCATGCCAATCCCCATTATTTATCTTATCTGAAGACATGGTAAATACCTGACCACAAAATGAAATAAATACAATATAAAATTGTGAGTCGCTAGTTTGCTTTTGATTACTTTTTCTCAGGTTTGCATTCAGAGTGAAGACACCAACTTCATGTGGACCTTTTGTTGGCTGATGCAGGTATGAATGGATTAATAACTTAAGAATCTTTCTTATCATACAAAAAAACGAGTTGCCCTAAAACTTCTACTGTAGTCTCACCGAGCTGAGTCCATTACCTGATTTCTCTCTCCAAGATAAAGAAATAAAGAACTTTTAACTTTGACCTTGATTTATGTTGGTGTTCATTGGGTGATGATTAGTCACACGATTGTTTGGTTGATTGATTGAACAACATTCATGCTGACCATGCCAATCACTGTTTGAATGAATAAATTAAAAATTCTATATAAAATTGCGAGTGGTCTGTTTGCTTATGATTAATTTTTCTCAGAACTTTCCCTGCAGATACATTCATAGTGAAGACACCAACTTCATGTGGACCTATTGTTGGCTGATGCAGGTATGAATGGTTAAATGACTTGAGATGTCCTTGTGATACTTGAAAACAGGTGTCCCAAAACTTCCACTGTAGTTTCACAGAGTTGAGTCCATCACCTGATTTCTCTCCCCAAGATGAAGAAATGAAGAACTTTTAACTTTGACCGTCATGTATTTTGTCTTCATGGGGTGATGTTCAGTCACACAATTGTTTGATTGGCGCTTATAAATCTGAAAATACAGATAAAAAATATCAAAACAAGGAAAACAAAATACAAATTATGTTTGTCTTCATTGGGTGATGTTTAGTCACACAATTGTTCTGTTTACCACTTTGAATCTGAAAATTTAGATAAAAAAGTCAAAACAAGGAAAACGGAATTCAAATTTGACTTATATAGACATTTAGGTAAATCCTTTCATTCTATTTTCAATGTGATGTCATCTTTTGTTCCAACTCTCCATTATATTTCAGGAATGGAAAATGAATTCTCCGACCTTGAATTGACTGGTTATCTAGGTCATTTTTGTTGCAATGCAATATCCTTTCACAAAATTCAACGCATGGAGTAGTCCTGTATGCATCACTAGCAGGGATTGGCACCTTTAAAATGTTCATAATACAATACAATTTTGATACTTCTTTATCAACTCAATACGATACAAAATTGCCAGCTGGTCCACTAAATAATAAATTGATTTCCAAATATAGAACATATAATGCTATCCTTTGCACACATGGGTCTATGTACTTAGGGAGCCTCGCAGACTCATTGCGCACATGAGTCTATGAACTTTGTCAACCTCATAGACCCTTTGCGCACATGGGTCTATAGCAATGTCATCAGTAAATCAGCTTTTAATCAAAGGCCTCCTCTAGGCTTTTTCACCAGTAATCTGAAAGTACCATTTTTATTCAAGATTTCAGCCAAAAGTACCAGTCTTAGGATAAGAAATTCTGGCACACCCAGTGCCGGAGTCTCTCTGCTATATGCACGTTAAGTCTTTCACCATGGTTGCCAAAAAAGCCCTACCATTGAGCTACATGTTGTATCACTCTAACAAATGCTTAGACAATGATTGAGCCACATTTTCTCAAATAATTTATTTTGCCAATACTACAATATAAATATCCATTTGTCGTAGGTAGTCATATAACATTTTCATCTTTGCAGTTGATAATTGTAGTTGAAATGTTAGAGCTGGTGCTTTATCTCGTTTCAAAGCCATAACTAAAATGACTGGAGAAGATACTGCAGGGAACCACAGACAATATGTTATTAATAAAGAGGGAAATCATTCTTAAAAATGTTCAATTCTTCAAAAGAAGGAAAATTCCTAATTGAAGTATTGGTAAGTTCGGGTCCCCTCCATCAGGGGTCAGGTCAGTAAATCAAATGATAATATGGTGATGAATCAAATCAACAAGCTGTCAGCTGTATTCACATTCACAATTTATTGAATTGTTTTCCACATACAATAACATGTAGGTTTTGAAAATACATTTGGGTACATCATCTGCAAGAAAAAATCATAAACATGTCGGTCACTCTATTCTAATCTTATATCAATTTTGCTAATGTTACTCCTTAGATGAATAAACGAATGGATATGTAGCGAGAGACCAATTACTATATGCGCTATAGTGATAGTCTGGCTCTGCTGGGGGTCTCTGATCGGGCATCAGCGCGCGTGATGTCACGAGGGAACAAGGACCAATGAGGGCTCTTGAAGCATTTACATTACAGAGAAACTTTATAGAGAGCGCAAAACACATCATTTGGGCTATTCGCCGCAGCTAGCCTGTTCAGGTTGACCAGCTGGTTTCATATCCACTCGTTTTTTTCATATCCACTCATTTTTTTTATCAACCTCCAACTGTCTCCCCATTTTCTCTTTAGTAATGGGCCTGGTTTTACAAATCATCCATAGGTTGGGGAGTAGTATGCAAGTTTTTCTTTTAGTTTTTTTTGCGTCTGACAAACTTTTTGGAGTAAAAAAACCTGTAAGACCAAAAATTATATTGGACTGGCCTTATGTATTAAATAGTTCAACAACAAGGTTTTCCTGCTTAACTATTGCTTAACTAGCATTTTCCTCCCTCTTGTTTTATTAGGAGACACTGTCCCTTTTCCTGCTTGACTATCACTCTACTAGCATTTTCCTCCAACTCTTCTTTTATTGGGAGACACTCTCCATTTTCCTGCTTGACTATCACTCTACTAGCCTTTTCCTCCTCTTCTTTTATTGGGAGACACTCTCCATTTTCCTGCTTGACTATCACTCTACTAGCATTTACCTCCAACTCTTGTTTCATTAGGAGACACTGTCCCTTTTCCTGCTTGACTATCACTCTACTAGCCTTTTCCTCCTCTTGTTTTATTGGGATACACTGCCCATTAATGACAACCCATTGCCTAGGTTCTGATAATTGTGGTTCTGTATTGTCAGTTGAAGCCGTTTGATACTTTAACTGGTGCTGCTTCGGATGAGATGGTGCTCTACCAGTCTTATTACACTCATCAAACTGGAAAGGTCCTTCTCCTGTGTGAGTCTGCGTGTGTGATACCAGACCAGAAGATTGTGTGAATGCCTTGTCACATTGACTACACTGGAAGGGTCTTTCTCCACTGTGTATCCTTTTATGATTTCTCAGACTTGAAGAATGTGCAAATATCTTGGTACATTCATTGCATTGGAAGGGTCTTTCCACACTGTGTATCCTCTTATGCCGTGCCAGGGCTAAAGGATCTTTGTAAGCCTTGCCACATTCCTTACACTGGAAGGGTCTTTCTCCACTGTGTATCCTCTTATGCCGTGCCAGGGCTGAAGGATCTTTGTAAGCCTTGCCACATTCCTTACACTGGAAGGGTCTTTCTCCACTGTGTATCCTCTTATGCCGTGCCAGGGCTGAAGGATCTTTGTAAGCCTTGCCACATTCCTTACACTGGAAGGGTCTTTCTCCACTGTGTATCCTCTTATGCTGTGCCAGAGATGAAGATTGAGTGAACGTCATGTCACATTCATTGCACTGGAAGGGTCTTTCCACACTGTGTATCCTCTTATGCTTTTTCAGGTGAGATGAAAGAGTGAATGCCTTGCCACATTCATCGCACTGGAAGGGTCTTTCCCCCTTGTGTATCCTCTTATGCCTTCCCAGATTAGAAGAACATGTGAATGCTTTGTCACATGCATTGCACTGGAAGGGTCTTTCCCCACTGTGTATCTTCTTATGGTTTTTCAGATTAGAAGAACATGTGAATGCCTTGTGACATTCATTGCACTGGTAGGGTCTTTCCCCACTGTGTATCCTCTTATGCTTTATCAGATTGGAAGAATTTCTAAAGCTCTTATTACATTCATCACAATGATAAGGGCTTCCCTTTTCATGCCAATCCCCATTATTTATCTTATCTGAAGACATGGTAAATACTTGACCACAAAATGAAATAAATACAATATAAAATTGTGAGTCGCTAGTTTGCTTTTGATTACTTTTTCTCAGGTTTGCATTCAGAGTGAAGACACCAACTTCATGTGGCGTTTTGTTGGCTGATGCAGGTATGAATGGATTAATAACTTAAGAATCTTTCTTATCATACAAAAAAACGAGTTGCCCTAAAACTTCCACTGTAGTCTCACCGAGCTGAGTCCATTACCTGATTTCTCTCTCCAAGATAAAGAAATAAAGAACTTTTAACTTTGACCTTGATTTATGTTGGTGTTCATGGGGTGATGATTAGTCACACGATTGTTTGGTTGAATGATTGAACAACATTCATGCTGACCATGCCAATCACTGTTTGAATGAATAAATTAAAAATTCTATATAAAATTGCGAGTGGTCTGTTTGCTTATGATTAATTTTCCCCAGAACTTTCCCTGCAGATACATCCAAGAGTTGTATTCATAGTGAAGACACCAACTTCATGTGGACCTTTTGTTGGCTGATGCAGGTATGAATGGTTAAATGACTTGAGATAACCTTGTGATACTTGAAAACAGGTGTCCCAAAACTTCCGCTGTAGTTTCACAGAGTCGAGTCCATCACCTGATTTCTCTCCCCAAGATGAAGAAATGAAGAACTTTTAACTTTGACCTTGATTTATTTTGTCTTCATGGGGTGATGTTCAGTTCACACGCTTATGAATCTGAAAATACAGATAAAAAATATCAAAACAAGGAAAACAAAATACAAATTCTGTTTGACTTCATAGGTGATGTTTAGTCACACAATTGTTCCGTTTACCATTATGACTCTGAAAGTCAAAAAAAGAAAACGGAATACAAATTTGACTTATACAGACATTGAGGTAAATCTCCCATTCTATTTTCCTCCAACACTTGTTTTATTGGGAGACACTGTCCCTTTTCCTGCTTGACTATCACTCTACTAGAATATATTCCCAACTCTTGCTTTACTGGGAGACATTGTCCCTTTTCCTGCTTGAACATTACTCTATTAGCATTTTCCTCCAACTCTTGTTTTATTTTGAGAAACTGTCCCTTTTCCTGCTTAAATATCACTCTACTAGCATTTTCCTCCAACTCTTGTTTTATTGGGAGACACTGTCCCTTTTCCTGCTTGACTATCACTCTACTAGCATTTTCCCCAAACACTTGCTTTATTGGGAGACACTGTCCCTTTTCCAGCTTGACTATTACTTTACTAGCATTTTCCTCCACCTCTTGTTTTATTGGGAGACACTGTCCCTTTTCCTGCTTGACTATCACTCTACTAGCATTTTCCTCGAAGTCTTGCTTTATTGGGTGACACTGTTCATTAATGACAACCCATTGCTTTGGTTCTGATAACTGTGGTTCTGTATTGTCAGTTGATGTCTTTTGATATGTTAACTGGTGCTGCTTCGGATGAGATGGTGCCCCACCAGTCTTATTACACTCATCAAACTGGAAAGGTCCTTCTCCTGTTTGAGTCTGCATGTGTGATACCAGACCAGAAGATTGTGTGAATGCCTTGTAACTTTCACTACACTGGAAGGTTCTTTCTCCACGGTGTATGCTCTTATGCTTTCTTATGCATTGGAAGGATCTTTTCCCACTGTGTATCCTCTTATGCCGTGCCAGGGTTGAGGGATCCTTGAAAGCCTTGCCACATTCCTTACACTGGAATGGTCTTTCCCCACTGTATCCTCTTATGGTTTTCCAGATAAGAAGAGAGAGGGAATGCCTTGCCACATTCATCGCACTGGAAGGGTCTTTCTCCACTGTGTATCCTCTTATGCACTGCCAGAGATGGAGATTGAGTGAATGTCATGTCACATTCATTGCACTGGAAGGGTTTTTCACCACTGTGTATACTCTATTGCCTGCCCAGATTAGAAGAACATGTGAATGCCTTGTCACATTCTTTGCACTGGAAGGGTCTTTCCCCACTGTGTATCCTCTTATGCTTTATCAGATTGGAAGAATTCCTAAAGCTCTTATTACATTCATCACAATGATAAGGGCTTTCCTTTTCATGCCAATCCACATGATCTATTTTATCTGAAGACATGGTAAATACTTGACCACAAAATGAAATAAATGCAATACAATATTGTGAGTCGCTAGTTTGCTTTTGATTGCTTTTTCTCAGGTTTGTATTCAGAGTGAAGACACCAACTTCATGTGGACCTTTTGTTGGCTGATGCAGGTATGAATATATAAATGACTTGAGAATTGTTCTTATCATACAAAAAATATAGTTGCCCTAAAACTTCCACTATAGTCTCACAGAGCTGAGTCCATTACCTGATTTCTCTCTTCGAGATATAGAAATAAAGAACTTTTAACTTTGACCTTGATTTATGTTGGTGTTCATGGGGTGATGTTCAGTCACACAATTGTTTGGTTGATTGATTGAACAACATTCATGCTGACCATGCCAATCACTGTTTGTCTTCTCATACAAAGAAATGCAATTATGAACTTGAGAAAATATAATTTAACCCTTATCCTGCTGTGAAACCTGTAAGCACTGCTGCACACCACAACAATTGTTGTGGTTAGCAGGATAAGGGTTGACATCCACATTCCCTGTCCACCATTGTTTGAGTGTTCTCTCATAACATGAATCACACTATCCAGGCAATATCACACCGATTTGGAGAAACAAAACATGAGATAACAACTCATCACCTCTCACCCTTTGAGAGCTGACAAAACTTGCTCTCAGGAATTGCAATTATGAATTTTGACATGTACAACATCCATACTCCCTGGCCACCATTGTTTGTTTTTTCACTCAGACCATGAATTACACTGTGTCACTGTCCATGCAATTTGGCATGTGAATCTTAATCAATTAACACTGACTCTTTGAGAGCTAACTAAAGTAACACCTTATATTAAAGACTCACTATAAGATTTTTATGATTGGTTAGATGATATTTTATACATTGCATATAATGTCTATCTGATAATATTTATCAGTATATTTATGATTTTATTTGGTCCATTATAAGCCTGTAGGCTCTTTCCACATCAAAATAGTGAAGGCTTATAATGGACAATCATAAATATACTGGTAAATATTATCAGATAGACATTCATAATATGCAATGTAAAATATATTATATAATCAATCATATATATCTTATAGTGAGTCTTTTATAAAAAGGAGTGTATTGTGTATTGCATGTAATGAATGTCATTACATGGATTGGACAATAAACTATTATCAACAACAACAACAACAACAACTCCCATTCCCCTCAAGAAATGCAATTATGCACATGGACATGTACATTATCCACACTCTCTGGTCTAGCAGTATCTTCACTATTTTGATGTGGAAAGAGAACTGATTTTATGTAATGGCCTGTTTTTTTCATGATACTGGGAAAAAGGACTGCCTCTGCTGAAGAGACAGAAACTGACAGAAACCAGTTTCTGTCCGGAACTGTAGAAAACAGTTGCTGTCATGGTAAAAAACAACCAACCCTTGGCAGAAGTTGCCAACCCTAATACTAACTAAAATCAACAAATCAAGCATATGATGTTGACTGTTCTTCATTTCATCTCACCTCCCCACTTATGATTTTTTTCTTTCTGTGAAAAGAAAAATGCAAAATTTCTGACATCACCATGACACCACCCAAAGCTTTATACATAAATGACTATTAATCAATTCCATTACTTTGTATGCAGAAGTGTTCAACGTATTTGATCTAAGATTAGCTGGAAAGTCATCTGTCTTTTATCATAAGAAATGTTATGCTGTATCAGAAATCTAAATCTGTATATTCTTAAACCTTTTTTAACTTAAATGAGAACTTCTCATGTCCATAAGGCGACAGTTACTTGATTTATTGGTTCCCGGATCCGCCGACCAAAGTAGAATAGACCCTAAGGGGAAAAAAATGTAATCCCCCACTTCATTTTGTGCTCTGCCGCCGAGCCGTAAGTAGGTCCATCGAGCCTACAATAAATTTACCATTGATGGAAACAAAACTACAAAACTATAATATCAATACCAGAGAAATACAACATTACAATAGCAATGCAATACAGTGTTGTTAAAATGTATCATCTTATTAGAAAATCATCCTTTCAATATTCAAAAATATGGTTTAAGTATGTATTTTAGTACTAGCCAAAAAATCACTTTATTTTTCTACCTCCCTCTCAACTGTTTGCTTACTTAGATTTCCATGTGTTAAAAAAAGAGAAAATTTTAACTACCTCCCTCCCGACCCAGTGGGAAGGATCCGGGAACCAATAAATCAAATAACCGTCGCCTAACTACATGTGCTAAAAGCATGGTAATCTTTACTATGTCTGACCATTTTCTGACACCATCTAAACCTGTATTGACTGGTACTCACTTCACAAACCACACAATAAACATTATATGTACATTTATTGAATACAATTTCCATTATCTATGACATAAAGAGCGGGAAAAAGCTCTTACAAAACCAAACATTGAATATACAAGAGCCCAGGAAATATATTAATGAAATAACATCAGTACATAATTAAGGATGGACTCAAAAAAATATATATTTGAGTATATATATATATATACATATATATCTATATATAAATATATATAAATATACATATATATACATATATATATATATAGATATATATAGATATATAGATATATAAATACATATATATCTTGACCCACATTTTTGGAATCCTTATGTGTTGTATTTTACGAACTTCGCGCCATCTCAAGTCCTATGTGTCTGTTTAGTGACCATCTTAGCAGCCAGCCATGGCAGAATTTCCATAAAACAGCAAAAGAAAATATTTTATTCTTTGACCATTTTGACATTTTTTTACATCCCAAATGACCTCTGTCACTGACCTATAACGTTTTATGTTGAAATCGTCGACTTCATTTTTTTCAATAAAAAAAAGCAGATTTTCACCTTTGTGACCGTTTTTACTCAAAGAGACCACAAACGACCTATCATAATTGACCAATCAGAATATGACCTGTCTTAAAATATGCGAGTAAAATGTTTTAAATTTTGCGACCTCATTTGTTGTAATTGTATTAATATAACTGAATTTGCAATTAAAAAGGTTACCCCTACCCCTATTTTTCCTTCTCTCTTGGCCTGGTTACATAAAAAATCATAAGATTTTGTGATTCATGGTTTCCATAAGGGCCTCAGTGCAGTAATTCTTATTTTTAACCTTTCGTTTATCAAAAGATAGTCTTAAAGAAAGTTGAACTTCCAATATAAATTCAGGAAATTTAAAGATTACAGAACTCTCCTCGGTTCCTGGAAGCCAGACCAGTTATCTAGTTGTAAAATACAGGAAAAGATCTTCCTGGACCAGTATACTAAGCAAGACATGTGGTACATAATCCTTCATTCTCAGTCAGACCACAGAGAATGTTACATCGGTTCGAGGACCGTCTCACCAATGCCAGTGTTTATCTTATGTTGCCTAGCCAAAAGCTCTTGTACCTCCACATGAATTCTCTGGACGCAAATGTTCATGCAGCGCGTAGCGCCCCCAAAAGTGAAACGGCAGCAGATGTAACTAATTGAACCTCAGAATAGCAAGTTCATAACACTAGGAAAATTGGATTGCGAAACTGGCGATGCCATAAAGTTAACGACATGTAAAGGCGTATTGATATAATCATTATTTTTTATCTATTTGAAAAGGCATAAGATTAAAAGATCAAATACAATTTTTCAGCTATTTTGGCGCTCCTTATTGGGTTCTAACGACATTCGGGTGATGGCGAGCCGTCTGGCAGTAGTTAG
Organism: Maea johnstoni; assembly: GCA_963942565.1. Lineage (NCBI taxonomy): Eukaryota > Metazoa > Annelida > Polychaeta > Spionida > Magelonidae > Maea > Maea johnstoni. The sequence goes on from OZ012690.1 coordinate 17,615,237, forward strand.
ACAACAGGCGCCATATTTGATTTGGTTATTTACCAAAGGTGACGAAGGTAGGTCATAATCAGTTTCGGGCCGTATGTAAATGTGTGGGGTCATTGATAAAAGTGGCTTAGTGGTACATGTACCTAACAAAAATCTACTACGGTTGTCAGTCACGTAAATGACAAGAATGACTCGGAATACTAGGAACGATCCCAAATAGAGTTACGGGATTTCATCAATATGGTTCTCTTCTCACTCCGTCTCACACAATAGAAGGAATAGCCTGATTGATAGCCCAGTCAGGGTAGCCCAGTCGACTCCCCATCCTAGGGTCGCGGGTTCGATTCCATCTCTCGATCGTGCAATTTTTTTTCCACCCACCCAGTGCTTCGTGTGGTACTTAGAAATATTTCATACTCAAAATAACGGTGGCTTTATTTCTATAAAAAATTTTTACTTAACTTTGCTAAAATGAATTGTTGGTCAAAACCGTTGATCCCAGAAAAGACGTCTGCCTGAATTGCCGTTCGCTATAAGGGCCGATGACTTTATGTTGGGCTTAGACTAAAAACAATCTTTTATCTTTGATTTATTATAATAAACATTTCCACAGTTGTGAAGTTAGGAATTTCTTCGAGAAAATATATAGTTTAATGGATGCAAGTAATGCCTAGCCTTCATATAAAAATTGAGATCTGTGAAGTTTAATGGGTGTAAGTATTAATTTATATCTGTTGATGAAGGACACTAATCAATGCATGCACACTTGCTGCACATGACTTTACCTTAGATCACCAAACACAAGTGGATTCGAAACCAGCCGGTCAACATGAACATGCAAGCCTCAACTAATGTCAACTAATAGCCGCTAATAGGCCAGAAATTGGTGCTTTGGGCACCCCCAGCTGGTGGTGGAGATAAGGTGTCTCAGTAATGTAATCGATGCGAGAGCCCTGATTGGTCCTTGTTCCCACGTGAGCCCGCACTGATGGCTTATGTGGTACTCCTGACATGAGTCCAGCACTTAACTATAAGGCATTACTTTATGCAACTCCCACCCATCTACCTTCTATCTGCCCTTTCACACGTCCCCACGTGATCATCAGTGCCCTATCCATGCACCTTCCACCTGTACTTTGGGCTTGGATCCGTGCGCCCGCCACTCACTTTTTGGGCGCACGGATCCTTACTACACTGCCACTTTCTATTCCTCCTGCGGCCTTTAGCGCCTTGCCGCAACACTTGCCTTCCCCCTTCTCTGTAATTATACTGTCCTCCCAGTACCTCTTTCAACGGGGCCCTATCTGGGTTGCACAATGTTGTTTGCTGTACTACTTATGAACTCGCTTCATCCATAAATTATGTAATTGTTAGACATCAAGGTTTTCCTGCTTGACTATCACTTTGATAGGATTTTCCTCCAACTCTTGTTATATTGGGAGACACTGTCCCTTTTCCTGCTTGACTACCACTTTGATAGGATTTTCCTCCAACTCATGTTTTATTAGGAGACACTGTCCCTTTTCCTGCTTGACTATCACTTTGATAGGATTTTCCTCCAACTCTTGTTTTATTGGGAGACACTGTCTCTTTTCCAGCTTGACTATCACTTTGATAGGATTTTCCTCCAACTCTTGTTTTATTGGGAGACACTGTCCCTTTTCCAGCTTGACTATCATTCTATTAGCATTTTCCTCCAACTCTTCTTTTATTGGGAGACACTGTCCTTTAATGACAACCCATTGCCTTGGTTCTGATAACTGTGGTTCTGTATTGTCAGTTGATGTCTTTTGATATGTTAACTGGTGCTGCTTCGGATGAGATGGTTCCCTACCAGTCTTATTACACTCATCAAACTGTAAAGGCCCCTCTCCTGTGTGAGTACGCATGTGTGTTATCAGACCAGAAGATTGTATAAATGCCTTGTCACATTCACTACACTGGAAGGGTCTTTCCCCAGTGTGTATCCTCTTATGTCGTGCCAGAGTTGAGGTATCTGTGAATGCCTTGCCACATTCATTGCACTGGAAGGGTCTTTCCCCACTGTGTATCCTTTTATGCTGTACAAGGTGAATAGACCGTGAGAATGCTTTGTCACATACATCACACTGGAAGGGTCTTTCCCCACTGTGTATTATCTTATGCCTTTTCAGAGTAGAAGATTGAGTGAATGCCTTGTCACATTCATCGCACTGGAAGGGTCTTTCCCCACTGTGTATGCTCTTATGCTGAGCCAGACTAGAAGATTGAGTGAATGCCTTGTCACATTCATTGCACTGGAAGGGTGTTTCCCCACTGTGTATCCTTTTATGCTGTACAAGGTGAATAAACCGTGAGAATACTTTGTCACATACATCACACTGGAAGGGTCTTTCCCCACTGTGTATTATCTTATGCTGTGCCAGATTAGAAGATTGAGTGAATGCCTTGCCACATTCATTGCACTGGAAGGGTCTTTCTCCACTGTGTATCCTCTTATGATTTTTCATTATAAAAGAAGAAGTGAATGCCTTGTCACATTCATTACACTGAAAGGGTCTTTCCCCACTGTGTATCCTCTTATGCTTTACCAGACTTGAAGAAAGTGTGAAAACCTTGTCACATTCATCACACTGGAAGGGTGTTTCCCCACTGTGGACTACTTTATGCTTTGCCAGATTAGAAGATTGAGTGAATGCCTTGTCACATTCATCGCACTGGAAGGGTGTTTCCCCACTGTGTATCCTCTTATGCTGTGCCAGATTAGAAGATTGAATGAATGCATTGCCACATTCATTGCACTGGAAGGGTTTTTCCCCACTGTGTATCCTCTTATGCTGTGCAAAATTAGAAGATGAAGCGAATGCCTTCCCACGTTCATTGCACTGGAAGGGTTTTTCCCCACTGTGTGTCCTCTTATGATTTCCCAGCACAAATGAACAAGTAAATGCCTTGTCACATTCATTGCACTGGAAGGGTCTTTCCCCACTGTGTATCCTCTTATGCTGTACCAGACTTGAAGAACTTGTGAATACCTTGTCACATTCACCACACTGGAAGGGTGTTTCCCCACTGTGTATCCTCTTATGCTGTGCCAAATTAGAAGATTGAGTGAATGTCTTGTCACATTCATTGCACTGAAAGGGTCTTACCCCACTGTGTATCCTCTTATGCTGTACAAGGTGAGACGACCGTGAGAATGTCTTGTCACATTCATTGCACTGGAAGGGTCTTACCCCACTGTGTATCCTATTATGCTGTACAAGGTGAGACGACCGTGAGAATGTCTTGTCACATTCATTGCACTGGAAGGGTCTTTCCCCACTGTGTATCCTATTATGCTCTACCAGGTGAGAAGACCGTGAGAATACCTTGTCACATACATTACACTGGAAGGGTCTTTCCCCACAGTGCATCCTCTTATGCTGTACCAGGTGAGAAGACTGTGTGAACGCCTTGTCACATTCATTGCACTGGAAGGGTCTTTCCCCACTGTGTATCCTCTTATGCTGCACCAGATTGGAAGAACTTGTAAAGTTCTTGTTACATACATTACAGTGATAAGAGCTTTCATGCCAATCTGTATGATCTACCTTATCTGTAGACATGGAAAATAGGTGACCATGCAATGAGGTGAATAACTAAATGAAAAATATTATATAAAATTGTGAGTCGTCAGTTTGCTTATGATTAATTTTTCTCAGAACTTTCCCTGCAGATACATCCAAGAGTTGTATTCATAGTGAAGACTTGTATTCATAGTGAAGACACCAACTTCATGTGGACTTTTTGTTGGCTGATGCAGGTATGAAAGGTTAAATGACTTGAGATGTCCTTGTGATACTTGAAAACAGGTGTCCCAAAACTTCCGCCATAGCTTCACAGAGTTAAGTCCATCACCTGATTTCTCTCCCCAAGATGAAGAAATGAAGAACTTTTAACTTTGACCTTGATTTATTTTGTCTTCATGGGGTGATGTTCAGTCACACAATTGTTTGATTGGCGCTTATGAATCTGAAAATACAGATAAAAAATATCAAAGCAAGGAAAACAAAATACAAATTATGTTTGTCATCATTGGGTGATGTTTAGTCACACAATTGTTCTGTTTACCATTATGAATCTGAAAATTCAGTCAAAACAAGGAAAACAGAATACAAATTTTACTTATACAGACATTTAGGTAAATCCTTTCATTCTATTTTCAATGTGACGTCATCTTTTGTTCTAACTCTCCATTATATTTCAGGAATGGAAAATGAATTCTCCGACCTTGAATTGACTGGTTATCTAGGTTATTTTTGTTGCAATGCAATATCCTTTCACAAAATTCAATGCATGGAGTAGTCTTGTATGCATCACTAGCAGGGATTTACACCTTTAAATTTTTCATAATACACTACTATTTTGATACTTCCTTATCAACTCAATACGATACAAAATTGCCAGCTGGTCCACAGAATAATAAATTGATTTCCAAAGATAGAACATATAGTGCTACCCTTTGCACACATGGGTCTATGTACTCGGGGAGCCTTGTAGACATATTGAGCACATGGGTCTGTGAACTTTGACAACCTCGTAGGCCCTTTGCACACATGGGTCTATAGCCATGTCATCAGTAAATCAGCTTTTAATCAGATAATCAAACCCTTCTCTAGGCTTTTTCACCATTAATCTGAAGTTGCCAATTGGCAATGGCCTTGTAGACCCATTGCGCACATGGGTCTATGTATGAACTTTGACAACCTCATAAACCCTTTGCGCACATGGGTCTATAGCAATGTCATCAGTAAATCAGCTTTTAATCAAAGCCCTCCTCGAAGCTTTTTCACCAGTAATCTGAAAGTGCCATTTTTATTCAAGATTTCAGCCAAAAGTACCAGTCTTAGGAAAAGAAATTCTGGCACGCCCAGTGCCAGTCTTTCTGCTATATGCATGTTAAGTCTTTCACCATGGTTGCCAAAAAGGCCCTACCATTGACCTACATGTTGTATCACTCTAACAAATGCATAGACAATGATTGAGCCACATTTTCTTCAATTATTTATTTTGCCAATACTACAATATAAATATCCATTTGTCGTAGGTAGTCATATAACATTTTCATCTTTGCAGTTGATTATTGTAGTTGAAATGTTAGAGCTGGTGCTTTATCTCGTTTCAAAGCCATAACTAAAATGACTGGAGAAGATACTGCAGGGAACCACAGACAATATGTTATTAATAAAGAGGGAAATCATTCTTAAAAATGTTCAATTCTTCAAAAGAAGGAAAATTCCTAATTGAAGTATTGGTAAGTTCGGGTCCCCTCCATCAGGGGTCAGGTTAGTAAATCAAATGATAATATGGTGATGAATCAAATCAACAAGCTGTCAGCTGTATTCACATTCACAATTTATTGAATTGTTTTCCACATATACAATAACATGTAGGTTTTGAAAATACATTTGGGTGCATCATCTGCAAGAAAATATCATAAGTATGTCGGTCACTCTATTCTAATCTTATATCAATTTTGCTAATGTTACTCCTTAGATGAATAAACGAATGGATATGTAGCGAGAGACCAATTACTATATGCGCTATAATGATAGTCTGGCTCTGCTGGGGGTCTCTGATCGGGCATCAGCGCGCGTGATGTCACAAGGGAACAAGGACCAATGAGGGCTCTTGAAGCATTTATATTACAGAGAAACTTTATAGAGAGCGCAAAACACATCATTTGGGCTATTCGCCGCAGCTAGCCTGTTCAGGTTGACCAGCTGGTTTCATATCCACTCGTTTTTTTCATATCCACTCATTTTTTTATCAACCTCCAACTGTCTCCCCATTTTCTCTTTAGTAATGGGCCTGGTTTTACAAATCATCCATAGGTTGGGGAGTAGTATGCAAGTTTTTCTTTTATTTTTTTTTGCGTCTGACAAACTTTTTGGAGTAAAAAAACCTGTAAGACCAAAAATTATATTGGACTGGCCTTATGTATTAAATAGTTCAACAACAAGGTTTTCCTGCTTAACTATTGCTTAACTAACATTTTCCTCCTCCTCTTGTTTTATTGGGAGACACTGTCCCTTTTCCTGTTTGACTATCGCTCTACTAGCATTTTCATCGCCCTTTTGTTTTATTGGGAGACACTGTCCCTTTTCCTGCTTGACTATAACTCTACTAGCATATTCGTCCAACTCTTGCTTTACTGGGAGACACTGTCCCTTTTCCTGCTTGACTATAAGTCTACTAGCATTTTCCTCCAACTCTTGTTTTATTTGGAGAAACTGTCCCTTTTCCTGCTTAAATATCACTCTACTAGCATATTCCTCCAACTCTTGTTTTACTGGGAGACACTGTCCCTTTTCCTGCTTGACTATAACTCTACTAGCATATTCGTCCACCTCTTGCTTTACTGGGAGACACTGTCCCTTTTCCTGCTTGACTATAAGTCTACTAGCATTTTCCTCCAACTCTTGTTTTATTTGGAGAAACTGTCCCTTTTCCTGCTTAAATATCACTCTACTAGCATATTCCTCCAACTCTTGTTTTACTGGGAGACACTGTCCCTTTTCCTGCTTGACTATAACTCTACTAGCATATTCTTCCACCTCTTGCTTTACTGGGAGACACTGTCCCTTTTCCTGTTTGACTATCACTCTACTACCATCTTCCTCCAACACTTGTTTGATTGGGAGACACTGTCCAATTTCCTGCTTGACTATCACTCTACTAGCATTTACCTCCACCTCTTGTTTTATTGGGAGACACTGTCCCTTTTCCTGCTTAACTATCACTCTACTAGCATATTCCTCCAAGTCTTGTTTTATTGGGAGACACTGTCCCTTTTCCTGTTTCACTATCACTCTACTAGCATTTCCGTCCTTGTGTCTCATTGGGAAGAACTGTCCATTAATGACAAACCATTTCCTTTGTTCTGATAACTGTTGTTCAGTATTGTCAGTTGAAGCCGTTTTATACGTTAACTGGTGCGGCTTCGGATGAGATGGTGCTCTACCAGTCTTATTATACTCATCAAACTGTAAAGGTCCTTCTCCTGTGTGAGTCTGCATGTGTGATACCAGACCAGAAGATTGTATAAATGCCTTGTCACATTGACTACACTGGAAGGGTCTTTCTCCACAGTGTATCCTTTTATGATTTCTCAGACTTGAAGAATGTGCAAATACCTTGGTACATTCATTGCATTGATATGATCTTTTCGCACTGTGTATTCTCTTATGCCGTGCCAGGGTCGAGGAATCCTTGAAAGCCTTGCCACATTCCTTACACTTGAAGGGTCTTTCCCCACTGTGTGTCCTCTTATGGTTTTCCAGATAAGAAGAGAGAGGGAATGCCTTGCCACATTCATCGCACTGGAAGGGTCTTTCTCCACTGTGTATCCTCTTATGCACTGCAAGAGATGGAGATTGAGTGAATGTCATGTCACATTCATCGCACTGGAAGGGTTTTTCTCCACTGTGTATCCTCTTATGCCTTCCCAGATTAGAAGAACATGTGAATGCCTTGTCACATTCATTGCACTGGAAGGGTCTTTCCCCACTGTGTATCCTCTTATGCTTTTTCAGATTGGAAGAATTCCTAAATCTCTTATTACATTCATCACAATGCAAAGGGCTTTCCTTTTCATGCCAATCCACATCTTTTTTATCTGAAGACATGGTAAATACTTGACCACAAAATGAAATAAATACGATATAAAATTGCGAGTCCCTAGTTTGCTTTTGATAACTTTTTTCAGGTTTGCATTCAGAGTGAAGACACCAACTTCATGTGGACCTTTTGTTGGCTGATGCAGGTATGAATCGATAAATAACTTGAGAATCGTTCTTATCATACAAAAAAGAGTTGCCACAAAACTTCTACTGTGATGATTACTCAACACTTTTTACTGATAATAATGATGGTTAGCAGGATAAGGGTTAACATCCACATTCCCCGCCCACCATTGTTTGAGTGTTCTCTCATAACATGAATCACACTATCCAGGCAATATCTCACTGATCTGGAGAAACAAAACATGAGATAACAACTCATCACCTCCCACCCTTTAAGAGCTGACAAAACTTACTCTCAGGAATTGCAATTATAAATTTTGACATAATGTACAACATCCATACTCCCTGGCCACCATTGTTTGTTTTTTCACTCATACCATAAATTACACTGTGTCACTGTCCATGCAATTCGGCATGTGAATCTTAATCAATTACCACTGACTCTTTGAGAGCTAACTAAAGTGACACCTTATATCAAAGACTCACTATAAGATTTTTATGATTGGTCAGATAATATTTTATACATTGCATATAATGTCTATCTGATAATATTTATCAGTATATTTATGATTGTATTTGGTCCATCATAAGCCTGCAGGCTCTTTCCATATCAAAATAGTAAAGGCTTATAATAGACCAAATACAATCATAAATATACTGATAAATATTATCAGATAGACATTCATTATATGCAATGTACAATATATTATATAATCAATTATATATATATATATCTTATAGTGAGTATTTTATAAAAGGAGTGTATTGTGTATTGCATGTAATGAATGTCATTACATGGATTGGACAATAAACTATTATCAACAACAACAACAACAACAAAACTCACATTCCCCTCAAGAAATGCAATTATGCACATGTACATTATCCACACTCTCTGGTCTAGCAGTATCTTCACTATTTTGATGTGGAAAGAGAACTGATTTTATGTAATGGCCCGTTTTTTACATGAAACTGGGAAAAAGGACTGTCGCTGCCAGAGAAGCAGAAACTGACAGAAACCAGTTTCTGCCAGAACTGTAAAAAACAGTTGATGTCATGGTAAAAAACAACCAACCCTTGGCAGAAATTGCCAACCCTAATACTAACTAAAATCAACAAATCAAGCATATGATGTCGACTGTTCTTCATTTCATCTTATCTCCCCACTTATACTGATTTTTACTTTCTGTGAAAAGAAAAATGCAACATTTCTGATATCACCCTGACACCACCTAAAGATATTCATAAATGACTATTAATTAATTCCACTAGTTTGTATGCAGAAGTGTTCAACATATTTGATCTAAGATTAGCTGGAAAGTCATCACCCCATTCTCTCTTTAGCAATGGGCATTAGGTTGGTGAGTAGTACTCGAGGAATATATCAATTTCACATTGTAAGGTGTACTGCTTTTCCCCACCTCCAAATGTCACCACATTTTCTCCTTCACAATGGGTCCGGTTGCATGAAATATGTTGAGATTTGTGATTTAAAGTTTTCATTAGAGCTAAAGTTTCCCTTAATTTCATTATTTAGGTTAGCTGGCCTGCCAATGTAAATTCAAAGGATCTAGAGACAACAAAGTGCTCGGTCATTCCAGGCGGTCAGGTCATTTTGAAGTGAAGTAGGGGAGAGGTGCTCACCAGACTGCTATATCAAGCAAGACAAGCAGCATACACTAGTGGTGTGTCAATTGATGGAAGGCCACAAGTCTGATTAATCAAGCAAGAAAATTTGGTCACTTGTAAACAACAAGCAACACTGAAATAAAATACTGTTCTTAGGGTGTTTCCAACAAAGGCAAAATCCCTTCAAGATAATAGATGTATTACCTTGTCTCTAACTATTTTCTCTGCCTCTTCACTTCCTGTTTCTCCTATTGACATTGAGTCAGGGACTTAGCCAGGACCCGTCCTACCTGTCTTATGGACAGGTAGTTTCCTTAAAACCTCCTGTTTGGACAGGCAAAATTTTCTATTATGATTTATCAATTTTGCCTTTCTGGGTGTAATACTGTAAAGTTCGAAATATTGGCGTGCTTCAATTTAGCGTATTGATCCATTTATCCATATTAGCGAATCGTAATATTAGCGTGTGAACCATCTCTTGCGCAATTACAAATAACAGAATGGCGAATAATGCACGGAAGCTTCATATTTGGTATCATTTTTTTTAAATCATACAATGAAACAGAACGGAACTTAAAAAACATGCAGAGTGATTATGTGATTAGTAGCAGCGATACTAGTCGTGTAGCAATCCAGCCGAAGACGGTATGCTGGTGCAAAAGGCCTCCAATCACAGAAATGCGCCTGGAGGCCTGTGCAAAATGAAAAATCGTTGAAAAATGGAACAAATATAAACGGATCGTAATATTAGCGAATCTGACCCACTCGCTAATGTCGCCAATAATAGTTCCACGCCAATATTTCGAACTTTACAGTAACCAAATATTTTCCTAACAAACCATCTTCTAGGACATAGCTGAAGTGTAAATTGCCCTTTTTGACAAACTAGGCTATTAAATGTAGCTGGTATAAGCATTTGAAGTAGATAATAAGCTTAATCTGAATGGGCAGATATTTTGAAATTGCTGTTTTGAACAGGCATTTTTGAAATCCTGGCTAAGACCCTGCATTGAGTCAGGAAAAAGTGGTAAACTCAAACGCGCCACTATTAGTGTTCGGAATCGGTCACAATTTTCAAGATCGATCATCTGTCCATCTGAACGACCAATGATCGATTTATAATCGAAGTTGTATGTGCGCAGTTTTCCTTTGGTAGTCTTGGCTTGTTCAAGGGTTCTTGGCTCCATTCTTGTAAAGGAGCTAATCTAACTCTCTTTACATACCCATTGAACCCCTTAGTTTTACTTGTTACAGTACTGCTTGATATTAATTAAGATTGTGCAGTCTTAAGTGGTGTCTCTCACTTGAACAAAAGGATGTTTCGAGATGCAATTTTTTTTTTCAAAAAACTTAAATAATCGATCTTATAGAATTGCAATCAATCATCAAAATCAGAGGTTGAATGACTGATTAATCGGTATGTCCGATTAATCGGACGATCCCTAGCCACTATATTTAAAAAAATAACATTCAAAATAAACTTAATAAATGCAATCTCAGTCTATTACATACATCGTCTAAACCGGCAATGATTTTGGCACCGCTCAAAGGTCCGCGCGCCCACAATGCATTTGCACTGAAGTCAACATCCTACTTCTTTCAAGGTAAACATTGTTGGAATTTTGAAATGTTCTTTTTTTGTTCTTTTTGCACCTGACAAACTCTTTGAAGTAGAAAAAATCTGTGAAACTAAAAATTAGATTGGACTGGCCTTATGTATTAAATTGTTCAACATCAAGGTTTTTCTGCTCAACTATTGCTTAACTCGCATTTTCCTAGACCTCTTGTTTTATTGGCGGACACTGTCCCTTTTCCTGCTTGAATATTACTCTACTAGCATTTTCCTCCAATTCTTGTTTTATTGGGAGACATTTTTCCTTTTCCTGCTTGACTATCACTCTACTAGCATATTCTCCCAGCTCTTGTTTTACTGGCAGACACTGTCCCTTTTCCTGCTTGACTATCACTGCAACAAGATCCGCAACCGTCTTGGGGTAGAAAAAGCAGCCAAAATTGTTTTCTGCTATAGGATGTTAAGGGGAAAGGAGGACCTGGATTATTAGTTAACCCCATGTAGGTCAAGTGCAAATGTAGGGCCTCTAATTGTGTAGTTAATCCCATTGAATTGCTATTAGAATGAAACTGACTACATATAGCTTAACTGCTTCTTTTCAACATCCATAGTTAATAAGAACCCTGTGTATATAATGGACCAGCAACCTGGATATGAAACTAATCCAATGTTAATGTCTTAACTCAAGTTATAAAGAAACAGTTTGTCATTAGACAGAGATAGCTGAACAGTGATCAGCATCAATCAACAGATTAGCACCAGGAGTACACAGATGGTGTGGAAAACTAGAACAGTTTGATTAACTCAAGAGTAAGAATAACTTTCAACTAAATATTTCTCAAATGTTGCATTGTTCTTAAGATATTTCTATAAGAGTCGGGCCAGATGTATGATTATCATGTGAATGGGTTAAGAGGATGTTATCTCACTTTTGCACCCGTTTGTGTATGGTTAACTACTGGAAATATGCATCTCAAAATATTGCTTTGCTATCAAGATATTTCTATTAAGTCCAGGTGTATGACACTCATGTTAATGAGTTCAGAGGATGTTATCTCTCTATTTTCTTACTAAATAACTTTGTATGGTTAACTTAAATCAATATATATATAAGGTTAAACTAGTATGTAAAGGGTCATGTATGTGGAAGGTATCTATCAGATAAAACAAATTTACAACGGTTAAACAAAGTGTGACATTAGGAATTGATGTAATATATTGTAAGATTATAATGGCATACATATAAACTATTCTACCTCAGATCATTTTGTTTGTTATAACTGCCCATTAATGTTATTCATAACCCATAGTTTTTTCAATTCTTATCGTAGATCCCATTCTTCCATCTCTTCCGGAAGAAAGTGAAAAAATACAGAAGAAACCATGTTTCTTCCGTTGTCCTGGAAGAAATAAGTTTTTTCCGGAAGAAACCCAACCCTGCCACAAACGACCTTTCATAATTGACCAATCAGAACATGACCTGTCTTAAAATATGCGAGTAATATGTTTTAAATTTTGAGACCTCATTTGTTGTAATTGTATTAATATAACTGAATTTACAATTAAAAAGGTTACCCCTACCGCTAGTTTTCCTTCTCTCTTGGCCTGGTTACATAAAAAAAAATCATAAGATTTTGTGATTCATGGTTTCCATAAGGGCCTCAGTGCAGTAATTATTATTTCTAACCTTTCGTTTATCTAAAGATAGTCTTAAAGAAAGTTGAACTTCCAATATAAATTCAGGAAATTTAAAGAGTTCAGAACTCTCCCCAGTTCCTGGAAGCCAGGTCAGTTATCTAGTTGTAAAATACAGGAAAAGATCTTCCTGGACCAGTATATAAAGCAAGACATGTGGTATATAATCCTTCATTCTCTGTCAGACCACAGAGAATGTAACATCGGTTCGAGAGACCGTCTCACCAATGCCAGTGTTTATCCTATGTTGCCTAGCCAAAAGCTCTTGTACCCCCACATGAATTCTCTAGGTTGCACAATGTTGTTTGCTGTACTACTTATGAACTCGCTTCATCCATAAATTATGTAATTGTTAGACATCAAGGTTTTCCTGCTTGACTACCACTTTGATAGGATTTTCCTCCAACTCATGTTTTATTGGTAGACACTGTCCCTTTTCCTGCTTAAATATCACTTTGATAGCATTTTCCTCCAACTCTTGTTTTATTGGGAGACACTGTCCCTTTTCCTGCTTGACTATCGCTTCGATAGGATTTTCCTCCAACTCTTGTTTTATTGGGAGACACTGTCCCTTTTCCTGCTTGACTATCACTCTACTAGCATTTTCCTCCAACTCTTGTTTTATTGGGAGACACTGTCCATTAATGACAACCCATTGCCTTGGTTCTGATAACTGTGGTTCTGTATTGTCAGTTGATGTCTTTTGATATGCTAACTGGTGCTGCTCTGGATGAGATGGTGCCCTACCAGTCGTATTACACTCATCAAACTGTAAAGGCCCTTCTCCTGTGTGAGTCTGCATGTGTTTTATCAGACCAGAAGGTTGTTTAAATGCTGTGTCATATTCACGACACTGGAAGGGTCTTTCCCCACTCTTATGCTGTCCCAGATTAGAAGATTGATTGAATGCCTTGCCACATTCATTGCACTGGAAGGGTCTTTCTACTCTGTGTGTCCTGTTATGATTTTCCAGTATAAAAGAAGAAGTAAATGCCTTGTCACAATCATTGCACTGAAAGAGTCTTTCCCCACTGTGTATCCTCTTATGCGTTTTCAGAGATGAAGACCGAGTGAATGTCATGCCACATTCATTGCACTGGAAGGGTCTTTCCCCACTGTGTATCCTCTTATGCTGTGCCAAATTAGAAGATTGAGTGAATGCCTTGCCACATTCATTGCACTGGAAGGGTCTTTCCCCACTGTGTATCCTCTTATGCTTTACCAGACTTGAAGAACTTTTGAATACCTTGTCACATTCACCACACTGGAAGGGTGTTTCCCCACTGTGTATCCTCTTATGCTGTGCCAAATTAGAAGATTGAGTGAATGTCTTGTCACATTCATCGCATTGGAAGGGTGTTTCCCCACTGTGTATACTCTTATGCTGTGCCAGATTAGTGGATTGAGTGAATGCCTTGCCACATTCATTGCACTGGAAGGGTCTTTCCCCACTGTGTGTTCTCTTATGCCTTCCCAGATTAGAAAAACGTGTGAATGCCTTGTCACATTCATTGCACTGGAAGGGTTTCTCCTCACTGTGTATCCTCTTATGTTGTACCAGTTGAGAAGAATGTGAGAATGTCTTGTCACATTCATTGCACTGGAAGGGTCTTTCCCCACTGTGTATCCTCTTATGCTGTACCAGGTGAGAAGTCTGTGAAAATGTCCTGTCACATACATCACACTGGAAGGGTCTTTCACCACTGTGTATCCTCTTATGCTGCACCAGATTGGAAGAACTTGTGAAGTTCTTGTTACATACAGTACAGTGATAAGAGCTTTCCTTTTCATGCCAATCTGCATGATCTACCTTATCTGAAGACATGGTAAATAGCTGACCATGAAATGGATGAATAAATAAAAAATACTATATAAATTGTGAGTCATCAGTTTGCTTCTGATTACTTTTTCTCATAACTTTCCCTGCAAATATATCCAAGAGTTGTATTCAAAGTGAAGACACCAACTTCATGCCAACTTCATGTGGACCTTTCTGGATGATGCAGGTATGAATGGATAACTAACTTGAGAATTGTCCTTGTGATACTTGAAAACAACTGTCCCAAAACTTTCACCATAGTTTCACAGAGTTGAGTCCATCACCTGATTTCTCTCACCAAGATGAAGAAATGAAGAACTTTTAACTTTGACCTTGATTTATTTTGTCTTCATGGGGTGATGTTCAGTTCACACGCTTATGAATCTGAAAATACAGATAAAAAATATCAAAGCAAGGAAAACAAAGTACAAATTATGTCTGTCTTCATTGGGTGATGTTTAGTCGCACAATTGTTCTGTTTACCATTATGAATCTGAAAATTCAGATAAAAAAGTCAAAACAAGGAAAACGGAATACAAATTTTACTTATACAGACATTTAGGTAAATCCTTTCATTCTATTTTCAATGTGATGTCATCTTTCGTTCCAACTCTCCATTATATTTCAGGAATGGAAAATTAACTCTCCGATCTTGAATTTACTGGCCATCTAGGTCATTCTTGTTGCAATACAATATTTTTTCACAAAATTCTATGCACTGTGTAATCCTGCACACATCTCTAGTTGGGATTGGCACCTTTATAATTTTCATGATACGATACAATATTGATATTTCCTTAATGATTTGATGCTGATACAAAATTGCCAGCTGGTCCACTGAACAATAAATTAATTTCCATATAATAATAATAATAATAATAATAATAATAATAATAATAATAATAATAATAATAATAATAATAATATTCTTTATTTAAAGAGGGTAACTCAGTCCAATGGTAAGGATCTTCCCCGAGGCCCTCTTGGATATATATAGGTATATATAGAACATATGCTACCAAAAAAATGGACATGGACATTATTCATACTCTCTGGTCTAGCAGTATTTCCGCTATTTTGATGTGGAAAGAGTAATGATTTTATAATTATGTTTTTTGCCCATTTCTCACATGAAACTGGGAAAGGCTACTGGCGGAAACCAGTTTCTGACAGGATGGTAAAAACAGTTTCTGTCATGGTAAAAAACATCCCAGTGTGGAAATTGCCAACCCCTATATGTACTAAAATCAACAAATCTAGCATTTGATTTTAATTGTTCTTCATTTCATCTCATCACTTTTAATGAGTCATACCTTCAGTAAAAAGAAAAACGCAAAAATTTCTGACATCACCAAATAAAGGTTTATTCATTAACAACAATTTATTAATTCCATTAAATAATATGCCCAGATGTTCAACGTATTTGTCCTAAGATTAACTGGAAAGTCATGTCTTATTTCATAATAAAAGCAATTCTGTATAAGAAATCTAAATCTGCACAGTCTCTAAGCGCTCTTTTATTTAAATTGAGAACTGCTCATACCTATAACTACATGTGCTAAGAATATGGTAGCCTGGCCCTGTACGATGTTTAACCACTTTCGGAATACAGACCCCATCTAAACCTGTACTGACTAGTTCTCCCTGCACTAACCACAGAATAAATAAAACTACAGTTGAAGTGATTGGCCAAAACAAAGAACTAATATTATTGTGATCTGGGACTGGTCATTTAATGCATTGGTGAAATGAATAAACAGAACAATAGCGAAAACACTGTAAAATAGAAACGGTGGTCCTATATAGGTCAGCTCAAGCACCTAGGTCAAAGAAAACTTATAGTTGAAACACCAAAACCTCAGGGATTAGATAACCATTGTTAGAAAGGGGACAAGAGTGCTAAACTAGATGTCTTATTTTTAGTTTGTCCCCAGCACCACAGCTTTAATCAAAAAAGTAATCTAGTCACTTTAAGACAACAAGAAACATTGAAATAAAATCCTAGCCTTATAGAGCTAGGAGCTAGCCAATGAAGGAAAAATCCCTTTACAGGTGAACTTGGATACGCTAGACCACTGTATGACAGACTTTTGGCTATGACAGACGATATGCTTGGTCCCAGTCCCATGCATATCAAGTATGTGTATTGGACCATACATATGCCGGATTCTGTATGCCGGAACTTTGCTACGATGGACCAATATCACGGCACACACAATGCTCTTTACTATGTAATTAGCAATGTGTATGCCGGACAATTACGTTTTTAGCAGTCGGCTTATTCCCGCCGAGACTGACACATGTGCTGAGTTACGTTCGGCCAGACAGAACTCAGTTCGCATTGTCTGGTATTTCTCAACAGAAAAATACATGTATAATAAAAGTCCAGCCAGGCATATTCTTTTGCTGTTTTGACTTTTATATACATATATTGTGAGGTCCCCAATGCAATAACATACACACTTGCATATGACGTACTGAGTCCGTCATATGCATATGACGGATTATGCATATGACGGACCAATTTTCCTGGTCCCACTGAGTCCGTCATATCCAAGTTCACCTGTACTATGATAGATGGATTACCTTGTCTCTTATTATTTTCTCTGTCTCTTCACTTCCTGTCTTTATATTGCCGAATAATAAGAAAAAGGTGGTAGACTCAAGCAACAGACACAATATGAACGCCTTCTTGTCTATGTTTGTATAGATGAGCTGGCACGCACACACATAGCAAGCACAGAAGCTGCAGACAAGCTTGAGTCGGGCGGGTATTGGTCACTGATATTTGCTTCCACTCAAACTCATCACTTTAAATGATTCCCACCTCCAGGTGACTAATTTAAGGTTACAAATGCAATGTTGTTTGTTGAGTAATATTTTTTAATTCACTTCAGCAATAAGTTATGTATTAAATCGTTAGACTTCAAGATTTTCCTGCTTAACAATCACTTCACTTGCCATTTCCTCCAAATCGTGTTCTATTGGGAGACACTGTCCCTTTTCCTGCTTGACTATCACTCTACTAGCATCTTCCTCCAACTCTTGTTTTATAGGGAGACACTCTCCCTTTTCCTGCTTAACTATCACTCTACTATAATTTTCCTCCAACTCTTGTTTTATAGGAAGACACTGTCCATTAACCACAACCCATTGCCTAGGTTCTGATAATTGTGGTTCTGTATTGTCAGTTGATGACTTTTGATGTGTTAACTGGTGCTGCTTCGGATGAGATGGTGCTCTACCAGTCTTATTACACTTATCAAACTTATAAGGTTTTTGACCTGTGTGAGTCCGCATGTGTGATACCAGACCAGAAGATTGTGCAAAAGCCTTGTCACAGTCACTGCACTGGAAGGGTCTTTCCAAACAGTGTATCCTCTTATGCCTTATCAGACCTGAAGAATATGCAAATGTCTTATCACATTCATCGCAGTGCAAGGGGCTTTCCCCACTGTGTATCCTCATATGGTTTTTCAGAATAGAAGAACGACTGAATGCCTTGTCACATTCATTGCACTTGAAGGGTCTTTCCCCACTGTGAAACCTCTTATGCTGTATCAGAGTTGAAGAATCTTTAAATGCCTTGTCACATTCATTGCACTGGAAGGGTCTTTCCCCACTGTGTATCCTCTTATGAGTTCTCAGAATAGAAGGATGAGTGAATGCCTTGTCACATTCATTGCACTGGAAGGGTCTTTCTCCACTGTGAATCCTCTTATGAGTTCTCAGATTAGAAGAACAAGCAAAAGTCTTGTCACATTCATTGCACTGGAACAATCTTTCACCACTGTGAATCATTTTATGTCTTGCCAGACCAGAAGCATATGTGAATGCCTTGTCACATTCATTACACTGGAAGGGTCTTTCCCCGCTGTGAAACCTCTTATGCTGTATCAGAGTTGATGAATATTTAAATGCCTTGTCACATTCATTGCACTGGAAGGGTCTTTCCCCACTGTGCATCCTCTTATGATTTCTCAGAAAAGAAGAATGAATGAAAGCTTTGTCGCATTCATCGCATTTGAAAGGTTTTTTCCCATTGTGTATCCTCTTATGATTTTCAAGATGAGAAGCACAAGTATAAGCCTTGTCACATTCATTGCACTGGAAGGGTCGTTCTCCACTGTGTAACCTTTTATGCCTTTCCAGACTAGACGGTTGAGTGAATGCCTTGCCACATTCATTGCACTGGAAGGGTCTTTCCCCACTGTGTGTTCTCTTATGGTTTTCTAGATTAGCAGAACAAGTGAATGTCTTGTCACATTCATTGCACTGGAAGGGTCTTTCCCCAGTGTGTATCCTCTTATGCCTTGCCAGACCTGAATAATGTGCAAATGCCTTGTCACATCCATCACACTGGAAAGGCTGTTCCCCACTCTGTATCCTCTTATGTTTTACCATTTCAATTTATATCTAAAAAGGCAGAAAAAATACAGAATATAGAGACACTCATGTAATTTTCCAACGGTAATTCCAATGGACAGTTATCTTATAGACAAGCAAGAGTTATCAAATCTTGAAACTTCAGTTTCCTCCCAAAATGTCCTTGCCATACACATAGCTTAAGCCATGTTCAGTGAATAAGAAATGCTATTTTATACTCAAACTAAATATATGTGTATCTGCAAGTATATTTATCCTTATGGTAGTAATATGAAGGAATTATGGTCTCTCTTGAAATATTTGTACAGGTGTCTGACAAGTAACCTTTAACCCTGCTCTTGCTAACACCGGATATATCCGGTGAACATATCTTGCCTATGTGACTAACACCGGATATATCCGGTCTTTGGGTACCCTTGCACTTAGCAAAATAAAAACTACATGGGTCGCTTTAAGGGGTATTGAATTATACTAGATATCAAGGTTTTACCTTTTACTATGTTTCTATTTCAGTTTGTGAAACACATTATTGAAACAGTAATATAAATTATGAAATCCTTCTGATTTGGTGGGTAGACCCACAGTATACCTGGTCCCAGGGGATACTGTATAACGGGTATATTTCACGGGACTTTTATTTCCCGAAAATTAATGATTTTGACTTTTTCCCGTTTTTAAATTTCCCGTCCTGCACATGGCTGCACTGATATTAAATTTCCCGAAAATGCTACTGAGCGTTTTTGCTTTTGAATCTGGCAGTGCAGACGAATGTTGTGTGCACTGAACTTGCTGTGGTGTACGTGCAGAAAAACAAAGTCTGACCGGTTCGTGGGCAGGTTGAGAAACTTTGTGAGTACTGCAAACATGTATCACTGGTTAAAGGAGGCACAATGCCCAAACCTGCCCAGGCCATTATCACCATTATTTAACAATAAATGTTTTAATTTCTATCGTTGTTTGTTGACTTTGGAGCATTAAAAAATCCACTATTCAGATTACATAGGGCGACATCTGCTGGGAAAGGGAATAACTTAAATATACGGCTTTACTACTCAATCTGAATATGTGCATCGTCTGCCCCACCCAGCAAATACTACTCCCAGGCCCCACCATACCAACAAAAATGATTAAAGATAACGTTTTTATTGTTCCCGTCTCAAACCCATTCGGTAAATTCGGGAAGATTAAGCACACGTTAACATTACCCTTTATACAGTATGTTCTCCCATAAGGGGGTCTAGCAAGACAAGGGTTAACCTAGAGACCACCATGAAGCTATCTGTGTTCCATACTAGCCTACTAGGACTGTGGCACATATGTAGTGGACTATCTGAAAAGACCCACAACAGATCATTTAGGGGCAGTAGGGGTACACATTTTATATGAAAGCAGGACAGGGTTGGCAGTATCTGTTAAGGGGCATTTTTTGGCATGGCGTAAACCATTTTCACCATCCTGACAATAACAGGTTTCTGCCAGTTTCTGCTGCTTCTTCGGCAGACACAAGATTTAGCCTTTCCCAGTTTTGCGTAAAAAAACTGGCCGAAGATAAAATCAGTTCTAGTTCATAAGGCCAAATATGTTTGGTTCCTATTACATCCTAAGAAAATATAGGTAGGGTAGGTAGGGATTTTTTTTATTTTTATCTTTATTCTTTAACTTACACAATTCTCTGGAGTTGGATGGCTTCAATTAATGTTTGCACTGATGAATTTGTCTTTATATGCAGTAATTGGATTTTAGTTCATCCAGAATTTGATAAAAATGGTTGAAGATTTGATATTTTTGACGATGAGGCTTCCATTTGTGGCCCTACTGATTAAGTTAACCTGTCTCTGAATTTACTGTTACTGTTTTTGTGTAGGAACAGTCCATTTTACTAGTAGGATAGGCTTAAAATCTTAAGGGTAGGAGACAAAAACTAGGAGGGTAATAGGAACCAAACATTTTTTTTTTTATGTCTAATTGCATTTCTTAAGAGAAGAGGGTTTCTCAGACCTCAAAGGCTCAGAATTAATTGATTTGAATTAACACGCCAAATTGCATGGACAATGACATAGTGTAATTCATGGTATGAAACACACACAGTGGTGGCCAGGGATTATGGATGTTGTACATGTCCAAGTTTCAACAGGAGGTCTAAAATGTAAACTAGAAAGTGATTGTTATAAAACCTTTCTAGTCATGTTTTCCAACTATTCGACATAAACTTGTCTGGCTCGATTTTAGTTGGGTATCAGGAAATTGTGTGTAAAAGAAGTGACTCATAAATATACAAGACTCGCTAAGCTTTTTATGAATTATGAGATAATATATTAAACATTGTTTATGGTGAGTGTCTGTCTGATGATATTTTTAAGTATATGAATGATTGTATTTAGTCCATTATAAGCCTTTGTAGCTGGCCAGATTTTTAACACTTGTGCATTGCATGTAATGAATGTCATCATCTGGATTGGACAATCAACTATTTATCAAAACACTAATCAAGTTGTTATCAGATGTTTTGGTAATCCAGATCAGTGCCAAATTATGTCTGCTCAAATTCATAATTGCATTTCATGATATAAGTAGACTAAAAATGATTGACAAGGCCAGCATGAATGTTGTTCAGTTCATAATTGCGTTTCATGATAGGAAAGCTAGCATGGGTCTTTTCTTTCATCAATTGCAGCGCGGAGCTGTCCAGGTCATAAGTGAAGCATTGAACTTTGTAACTGTAAATACACGTGCCTCATAAACCATTCTAGTCATGTTTTCCTATTTGACAGCTGTGCTGTACCAGAAGTCGATCAACTTCTGGTAATCGACTTCTGGTACAGCTATTAACTGCACCATAACTTGAATATCTCCTTGGACAGCATTAAGCTGTAGCATATTAAGCTGTACCAGTAGTTGATTGACTATTGGGACAGCCTTTAGCTGTACCAAAACTCGAACAACTTCTGGTATGTACAGCAATAGCTGTCCCAATCGACGATTGGTACGACCATTCATTTATGAGGGTCATGTACCAAAACTCGATCTGTACCAAAAGTTGTTTGTGAAAGTGTCAGTCAATTCAGTGAACTGTATCAAACATGGATGTTTAACAAATACATGTAGTGTGTATGCACATCACTGTGAAAAATGGCGAAAACATGGTGCTTTTTCATCGCTTCAACAACACTTTCAGTCATAGTTGACTGAAAAGAGTATGAATATCGGTAGATTTGCATAGAAGTTGAAGATATGAATGGTCAGAACAGACATGGATAGTTTTTTGTTGGTAGACACTCTCAGATGTCTCAAAAACTTCTGCAGTAATTTTGCTGGTTCAATCTGTCATTTCTTAACACTGTCAGCATTCTGTCTACATATGCCAACAAGAACTTGAATGTCATTAAGAAACGTCCAAATAGCTAATTTAACATAGAAAATCAATATCAAGGCAAATGTAGAGTCAGATATTACGGCTTAACTTATACAAAATCAGGTGTTTTGTTCTTGGTGCATTTATTAAATAGCAGCTTGGATGAAGAAAAGAATTGATATGTAGCGAAAAACCAATAACTATATGCGCTATAGTGAAGAGCTGGACTTGTGCCAGGAGTCACTGATCTGGCATCAGCGCAAGGTCACGTGGGAACAAGAACCAATCAGGGCTCTTGTATCAATTACATTACAGAGAAACCGGTACCTGATCACCACCATCAGCTGGGCATGCTCTTAGTTGACACTGGTTGAGGCTAGCCTGTGCAGGTTGATCGGCTGGTTTCAAATCCACTTGTGTCTGGTCATCTAAGATAGCAGGACATTTTTTTGTATTTTCACAAATATGCAAATTCCTGGTGCCTAACCCTTCCTAACCCTGACATGCTCAAACTGTATACAGTTAAAGATGATCTATTTTTGGAATCCCGATATGTTGTTCTTTCAAATGATATACTGTTTGTCAGCTGGTCAGTATTGGACATGATGTTCGACCCTAAGCCTGCTCGGGTGCGAGTTGGTGTGTGTGCGAGTTGACTTGATTTCTAGTTACCTACCCCACTGCCACTGGAGCATTTGCCCCACTGCCACTCTTCTTCTTTCTGGGTACTTGTCAAAACCAATTTACTGGGGGCGCCGGAATGAATGCTTTGCGAAATCCTCAATGTGATTAGTTCACCACATTGAATCATTTAACCGGAAAAAGTCACTGTAAATGACTAAATGCGGTGAGACTTGCCCGGTTTTGAGAGTTGAGACTTGAAAGACGTCATCCTCATGTTTGCGGAAATCCTCGATGCGCATGCGCAAGCAGGCCCGAAGTCCAAGCTCTATGCCGATAGAGGTCGCCTTTGCTTGTAAGCCTGCTACATTAGAAATTAATTGAAAAACTTGGCAAAGATAGCATAACTGAGGAGTTTAATACCTTCTTAACGCTTTGTACGCAATAACGTCGATGACACAATATAAATGACTGATAATGAAATGTACATGCAGAAACTATTTGACTCACCCTGTGCTTTTTGTGGTGACCCCACTTTTATTTTAGATTTCTATAGGGGATCTGTCATGATCCAAAAAATAATGTAAAATAACTCTTCTTCTTCATATTTGAAATCCGATTAAGAAATGATAAGACCTGATATCAAAAAAAAAATGAAACATCTCCAAGAACGTTTTCAATCGTAGTAAAATCCAAGCTTTGTAGGATAAATATTGAATCAAGGTTGTCCTAATTATGAGAAGTATGGTGATTTCAGAAAGTTGTCTTAATTGAATTTTACAAGGCAAGGGTAAAATAGTAAATATATATTTATTATTATTATTATTTTTATATAAGTTTTTGATTGTAGTATTTTCTCATAATGTACTATACCTTTTAAGGTCTTACGACACTTTTAGAAATCTCAGTTTAATTTTCCTGAAATTTTGCATAAGGAAATAACATAGCACAGTGATCCTCAAAACAACTTAAAATAATGGGGTCATCAACTTAGTTTTTTTTCACAGATTTTTGAAAAATTAATGCAATTTATGTCACAAACATCACTTTCTCCAAAATTGGTGTCTTTCTTTGCTAGATTTATCCCTTCAGAATACTGACACTGCCTGAAATACTGTTTTGCCATGTTGAAATTATTTTTTTGCTGTTACAAAGGAATTATTGGGCAAAATCAAGAAATTCGAGAAACGAGTTTTTAACCCAAAATTGATATAAGTCAGAATTGCCTAGTTTAATTTTCACCAATTTTTGTCTACACTATCTACACAATGCTCTTAATAAGAAGACACAAAGAAAATGATAGGTCATCAGGTTAGTTTTCGAACCACAGATGGTCAAAGTTTGTGAAATAGGACATTTTTGGGGCAAATTTTCATGAAAATGTTAGAAAAGAGTTACTCAATAGTTACTATTAATGCCCATACTTATATAAGATATTGTTAAGAAAGGGAACCCCACTTTATACACATGGATTATCACACATTATTCCTGAAAATGTGTCAAAACAACAAATTCAATGAATATGGAAATCACTGTAGCCAAAAACAAAAAACTCATAGGATACTATTTATAATAGGCAGGTATAATCAGAATTGGTACATATTCAATAAAATTCAATTTCTTATCAATATTTCCAGTGACGTCAGGTAAATTGTAATAAATTATTTTAGTTTGTCCAATACCCAATAGGTGTCACCGGTATAGAGTATCGTAAGACCTTAATGTACTATACTATACCTTTTAGATGCATTCTCCAGAAGTGAATATTCTGCGGTTTATGTTTCATTTGTATTTTTTCCAAGTATTCTAGCCATATTTGCCTTTTTTATAGTTTATGAATTATCCTTTTAGTTTCAACTCTATAATTTCAGTATGGATGGTATTTTTCAAAGTATATGTATTTGTTTCATTTTTGCCTAAACATGTAGCTTAGCAAGGTGTTTTTCAGGAGTGCTCTAATCTTTACAAAAATTAGTAAAAGTTAGTTTAAAAATGACTAACTAGAGCAGGGGCTCTAGGAACACTCTGAAGTGCATTCTCAGCCATTTCCTGTTTGTCTCACTGTGTGTGTGGTCTGGTTAAATGAATGTTACAATTCTGTTTAGTGTTTAAAATGGCTCACTCAGAGATGTTCTGCAATTAAAAGTAGAATTTTTCACATTGCCCTGATTTCTGCAAACACTCATCCATTAAGCTGTCAATCACAAATATTTTAGGGTCCGTATGTCCCCCAGAGCCAGAGGTCAATAAGGTTACTAGACTAAAATGCCATGTATCTATCTGCTTGATCCCGTTGACAGTAGAAATGTGGGGAGGGGGGCATGGTGAATCTTCCAGGAGATATTCCCCCAGGGGGCAATTTTCCAAAGAAATGGCAAAGCTTCAGGGGCACTCTGTGAGTCAATTTCAAACAATACAATTATGACAATCCTTGCTTTTAGGGGCCGCAGTACTCACTTGTACAGTTTCAACTGGCATGGCTCATGCGAAATCACATTTTTGAAATTCTTATCTAGCCGACTACATTCATAGACCACTTATTGCTAATTCAAGCTAACAATGAGCGATAGTACAAGTTCAGGAGTATAGTCCATTCACTCTGCACAAAAGATTGATAGACCCTACAGGTGGACGTGTGACCTCTACATGTCCACTTCTAAAGTATACAGATGGGTTCTGCCAGTAGCCAAGTAAGTTTTCTGGGTCACAGAGTAGGGAGGCTCTCCAGGGGTATCATATCTCAAGTACCACAATCCCTACATCTTATTTTAGACTACTAGTGTCCCATGTACCAATTGCCCCTTTAGTTCCCCTTATGGTCTAGTTCTCCACACTCAGTGACTGCTAACCACAAACTGACCCATATTTCTATAAGTGTACAGGTCTGTTTGGCCTGAACACCAATAGAGGACAAACCTGTTCTTACAGGCACACAGTTGAAACTTACAAACCCATTCGCTTTGCTCATTGTTAGCTTGAATTAGCTATAATTCACAGAACCAGTTACTTCTCGTAGGGACATTGCAGCTATTAAAAGTCCAGGGTGCGAGTGGATTTGTCAAGTTATATGTTCATATATGTACATTTGTATGTGTGAGATTTCAATAGTGAATAAAGTATTTCAAGTAAATAATGTATGTTACATTTATTACGGATCAAGTTATTGACTTCCAAGAAAGAGAAATGAAAAAGTAGTAAGGCACAGTGAGGACTTCTACTGCAGGAAAAAAAAGCTTATAAGTTATAACTAGTATCACCTGATGAGAGCAGATGCTGCTTGTCCACTCCGGATGAAGCTGACCAACATTGAAATTTTCAGGACCCTCATTTGTATGTTAACAATTACATGGACACTAAAGATGAGGACACTGATTTCCAGTACTGCTATAATGGAAATCACTATCTGCCTAGAAATGAAGGGTGATGCCATCACATGATACAGAATGAAGAAATAAATTGTTGATAATTGAGCAGAAACTTAGTTCTGGTCAAGATACATGAATCA
This sequence comes from Maea johnstoni, assembly GCA_963942565.1. Classification (NCBI taxonomy): domain Eukaryota; kingdom Metazoa; phylum Annelida; class Polychaeta; order Spionida; family Magelonidae; genus Maea; species Maea johnstoni. Next base: position 17,641,562 of record OZ012690.1, read on the forward strand.
CTAATAACTAATTCGGATCATTTTTACTCATAACTATTTTCATTTGGTAATATCTATACCTTCAGTTAAGGTATGGCATAGCGTAAGTCATTTCCATTCGTTCTTAATTGGTTCATGCTGGTGAAAGATATTCTCCATGAAATTTGGAGATTCAGGATCATTTAACTACTTGTCCAGAGCTTTTTAGAGCTAAGAGTGTTAACAAAGGTAGGGTAGTGGAGGAACTGCAGATATAACTGTATGAGGCACTTGTGCTTGAATATTCCTCTCTAGTGCATTATTTTACATAAACTACCCTAGGGTATGGTCTAGAATGTTGTAGCTTTGCTTGCTCTCTCCTCTACCAAAGGGACATGTCATAACCAGCAGGTGGTAAGTAGTGATGGGTGTCCAAGTAACTGGCGAACACAGCCTACAAACCCGTATTACCCATTGCCATTCTTCTCACGCAGTTGTCACAGGGGAAATGATCATCTAAACCCACTTAAAAATATATGACTTTCAATTAAAGAGTATGGTCCACACCTAGTGTAAAATATTGACATTTTTTTATCACAATAGTGTTAATAGCTTGATTACTGATTACAAAGTTAAAGGGTATGGACCACACCTGGTGTAAAAAGGTGACACTTGATTGCAATGATGTTAATAGACAAGTACTAATTACAAACACTAATGGGCCCTTCCTTGATCTAGGAGTTGCCATTTTTAATTAGCGTTATCCTTAAGTCATTAGCATATCTGACCGCTATTGTACCTGTGTTGTAATTGCAATGTACCTTGTTTAATATGATGTTATATAAGGTCATGTAGAGAGGTAGTCAACAGCTTGGATGAAGAAAAGAATGGATATGTAGCGAGAGATCAATTACTATATGCGCTGTAGTGAGGTGCTGGACCCATGCCAGGAGTTACTGACTGACAGCAGCGCGAGGTCACATGGGAACAAGGACCAATCAGGGCTCTCGTATCGAGTACATTACAGAGAAACCTGATCTCCACCATGAGCTGGGCACCAATTAGGGGGCTATTAGTTGACACTGGTTGAGGCTAGCATGTTCAGGTTGACCGGCTGGTCTCTAATCCACTTGTGTTTGGTCATCTAAGTCAACAGTTATGAAGTAGAGTTAGAAGGTAAAGGCTAGGTGGTTAGGTAAGGATACCCTCTGCTGGAAGCCAGCTAGGAAAATTCCTTCTATATGTTTTGCCTGTTGTGGAGTCATCCCCAACTTGGATTGGATAATAAACCAGATACACCACCAAGAATATAGACTCTCATTATTATATAACCCAGTAACACCTCCCAAACAAGTGTTACACATTCCAACTTGGTTAGAAATCAAAGATGTAGAGAGAGAAGTGTGCAATTAGTGACTGCTCTTGGCGCTGCCGCACAATAATGTGATTTGTAACTATATTACCATACATGACTGCTTAGCGTAGTTGACCAACTTTTAACAGTTACTTGATTGAACATGCATGTTGAAATATAACTTTATCCAAATTTTAAGTAGTTTATAATATATCTATTGAAAGAAAGATTCCTTATTTTGCCATTTTGTGAAATTCCATACTCTTTACACATCTGTTGGTGACTTCCAATTTTTTTCATAGCTGCTCATGAATATTAATTGACCGCAGTTCCGCCTTTGTCAATTCATCGACCATGTTTGGGCCACAATTTATGTACTTTGCCAATACCACAATATGAAAATCCATTCGCACGTAGGTAGTCTCATTATTTTAATCTTTGCATTAAGTAGTTGATAATTGTTCTTATGACATACTTTTCAGTGGAAATGTTCACCCCGTTTCAAGGCCGAAACTAAAATGACTGGAGAGGATACTGAAATGAACTACACTCTTCCTGAAAACGTGTTTTTAATATAGAGGGGAATCTTTCTTAAAAATATTCAATTCTTCAAAAGAAAGAAAATTCACTTAAGTATTGGTAGGCAGGGCTCAACGGTCCCCAGAAGGACTAGGTAGTCTGGTGGGGCTACCTAAACCCAAAATCAGGTAGTCCTGCGAGCATTTTAGGTAATGCCGCCATTTTTTTTTCAAAAAAGGTTCTTTCCCCCTTTTCATATTAGTAATGGTACTTAGAGCATGCTTTTTTCTTCTTTTGTAGGTGTATGCTTAAGGGATGCTGCACATTTCTTTTTTTAATAGTCTTTTTGCTACCATTTTGTATGTGGTGGAACTTCCAGAGCATTCAGGTAGTGCACAGGGCTACCTAAATTCAACTTTAGGTAGCCAGACAGGGCATTTTTTGGAAGTTTGATCTCCCAGGAGATGGGACTATGTATATTTTTCAACTGCTGGTAGGTTCTGGCCCCCTCCCCCAGGTGTCAGGTCACTAGGTTAAATAAGAAAATGGTGATGAATCAAATCAATAAGCTGTCAACTGTATTCATATTCACAATTTATTCAAATGTTTTCCATATTACAATAACAAGTTTTATGAATAAATTTGGGTACATCACTTGCAAGAAAATATAAACACCTTACTCTAATCTTTTATCATTTTTGCTGACCCTCTTAGCATTCTGTTATCACTTTTTTTTCTTTCCATCAGAAAATTAACACTCAGGCCATTTAATTCAAAGTTTTCGAGAAAGGCAGTAATTTCACATTTCACAGTTATCTGTTTTTCCCAACCCAAAGTGTCACCCCATTCTCTCTTTAGAAATGCGCCTGGTTTTACAAAACATCTTAGGCCACTCCAATTTAATTACTTGTTTTATGAGCTCCACAGGCAGGAAATGAGCCATTTTGGAATAAAAAAAAAGTTGAAAAATGTTTTGTTTTTATTTATTTTAGAGTCTGCTGACTAGGACTGGTAGCGATATGTTTCTACCAGCCTATTCCCAATTAAATAAAATCAATCAATTAATTAATCCCTGTAACCTGAAGGGTGGGAGATATACATCCTCATATCTGAGGCTCTACTACAGCATTGATAAATTCCTGTAGTTGATTGAATCACCATTACAATGAATATTCTTTAAACATGCACTTTTTCTTTATTTGGAGTGTGACAGAAAATTTCTAAACCACTTTCATCCATAAGACACCAAAGTCGACTTTTTTTTTTTAGTTTGACAGAATTGTTTTTTCCAAAAAAAGCTCGTAAGACAAGTAATTAAATTGGAGTTGCCTTAAGGTTAGTTAGTAGTTTTCAAGCAATGTATCAATTTCACATTTTAAGGTATACTGCTTTTCCCTACCTCCAAATGTCACCACATTTTCTCCTTCACAATGGGTCTGGTTGCATGAAATATGTTGTGCCCACAAAACTCAACATTCGCCTGGAGTGTATAGGAACCCCTGTTTTGGCTAATCGATATGAATAGCTTCAAGCCAAACTCAATCAAAAGACAGTGTCAATGCCACAAGTGTGCATGCACAGACATAACTCGCACATCAGCTGCACATATGTTTTGGTCACTGTAATTTGCATGCATTCTAGCTCAAAAGTTTCAACGATTCCCATCCATAGCACATAGCATTTGATTCAGAGTCAGACCACAAAGCAGATATCGCAGCTCAAGAGCCCACCTCACCATGGCCAGAGTCAAGCCTAGATTGCCTTACAAAAGCCCTGGAATCTCCAGGTGACTATTTTTAGGTTGTACAATATTGTTATGTGAGGTAAAACCTTTGAATTCACTTCATCTATAAGTAATTTATTAAATTGCAAGACAACACGTTTTTTTTGCTTAACATTCACTTAACTAGCATTTTCCTCCAACTCTTGTTTTAGTGGCAGACACTCTCCATTAATGACAATCCATTGCCTTGGTTCTGATAACTGCGGTTCTGTTTTGACAGGTGACGACTTTTGATATGTTGGCTGGTGCTGATTTGGATGAGATAGTGCCCTACCAGTCTTATTACACTTATCGTGAGTCCACATGTGTGATACCAGACCAGAAGATTGTGTGAATGACTTCTCACATTCAGTGCACTTGAAGGGTCTTTCCCCACGGTGTATCCTTTTATGCTTTGCCAGACTTGAAGGACCTGGGAAAGCCTCGCCACATTCATTGCACTGAGAGGGTCTTTCTCCACTGTGTATCATCTTATGCTGTGCCAGAGTAGAAGATTGTGTGAATGCCTTGTCACATTCATTGCACTGGAAGGGTCTTTCTCCACTGTGTATCCTCTCATGCCGTGCCAGAGAAGAAGACTGTGCGAATGCCGCGTCACATTCACTGCACTTGAAGGGTCTTTCCCCACTGTGTATCCTCTTATGCCTTTCCCGATCAGAGGGGGGAGTGAATGCCTTTTCACATTCACTGCACTTGAAGGGTCTTTCCCCACTGTGTGTCATCTTATGATTTCTCAGAATAGAAGAATGAGTGAATGCCTTGTCACATTCATTGCACTTGAAAGGTCTTTCTCCACTGTATATTCTCTTATGACCTGTGTGAATCCACATGTGTGATACCAGACCAGAAGATTGTATGAATGCCTTGTCACATTCACCACACTGGAAGGGTCTTTCTCCACTGTGTATCCTTTTATGATTTACCAGACTTGAAGAATGTGCAAATACCTTGTCACATTCATTGCACTGGAAGGGTTTTTCCCCACTGTGTATTCTCTTATGCCTTCTCAGATCTCTAGATTCTGTGAATGCCTTGTCACATTCATTGCACTGGAAGGGTCTTTCCCCACTGTGTCTCATCTTATGATTTTCAAGAATAGTAGAACTAGTGAATGCCTTGCCACATTCATTGCACTGGAAGGGTCTTTCTCCACTGTGTATCATCTTATGCCTTTCAAGACTAGGAAACCGAGTGAATTTCTTGTCACATTCATTGCACTGGAAGGGTCTTTCCCCGCTGTGTATCCTCTTATGCCTTACAAGATTGGAAGAATGTGTAAAGGTCTTGTTACATTCATCACAATGATAAGGGCTTTCCTTTTTGTGCCAATTTGCATTATCTATCTCATCTGAAGACATGGTAGATACTTGACCACAAAATGAAATGAGTCGAGTCCATCACCTGATTTCTCTCTCCAACTTTGACCTTGATTTATGTTGGTGTTCATGGGGTGATGTTGAGTCACACAATTTTGTGGTTGACCGTAATGAATCTGAAAATACAGATAAAGTCAAAAGTCAAAACAAGGAAAACAAATTTGATATTTACAGACATTTGGGTAAATTGCCTATGCTATTTTCAATGGACAGTCACAGCAGGGTATTACCCAGGATTTGAAAACAGGGGGTCAGAGGATTTATGAAATTTTGGGGGTCGAAAGTCAGTTACCCAATTTACAAGAATAATCATAACAACCCTATATATTAACACAGCAAGACAAGTCTACTTCTTTACACCATCTAATGTACCAATTGTCTTGTATGAGTAAAACTTTTACAATATTCACCTAGACTCAACATATGCAGAAAATCTTACAATATAGAACTGGGTGTCATTTTGCCAAAAAACTTGTGTTTGGGAGTCAAAATGGTAGGTAAATCCCTGAGTCACAGTATCTTATAGATGATAACAAGTTCACTATCCTTGAACGCCTTGAGAAAAAGCATTTCAGGTAATCACAAAAACAGATATTTTGTGCCACACACATTGATTAAACCATGTTTTATGAATTATATTGAACGTTTCATGGAAATGAAATAAGTGAGCTCAAACCTTCACTTGCCTATCTGAATTTGAACTTGGCTTACTGTGATTCACTGAATGGTCCTTTCAGAAACAATGAATCAGCTGTGACTTCATCTTTTGTTCCAACTCTCCATTATATTTCAGGAATGGAAAATCAACTCTCTAGCCTTGAATTGACTGGCTAGCTAGATCATTTTTGTTGCAATGTAACATTTTTTCAAAATTTCTAGTGCACAGTGTAATCCTGTATGCATCACTACTCCCTTGGACATTTGCTATATACAGGTGACCTTGGATATGCCAGACTCAATGGGACCAGGAAAATTGGTCTGCCATATGCAAAATCCGTCGTATATATATGACGAATAGTTGATATGCATCGGACTGGGACCAAGCATGTCGTCCGTCATATGCAAAAATCTGTCATACAGTGGTCCGTCATATGCAAGTTCACCTGTATATTGAAGAGAGGTACAATTCTTAGCATTCAGTCCATGGCTGTTTTAATTCAAAACTCCTAATGGAAATGAGTGTCAACAGTGCTACCTTTCTTTTCAGCCAGCTGCAGTATCTACCTTTTTTTTTTTATATCATGCAGTATTTAGATCTTAACCCTTATATGCTGGTGGCAGCTAATTTGGTCAATGCAAAATGATTTTAAAACATGACAAATGACTGAAACCCAGGCATATGGGTACTCATCTGAGACTACTCAGCGAGAGCTATCCAATGAATACCAACATGACAGGGTTTAGATGGACAAAGGTAGCCTCAGCATTGGAAGGGTTAACTTTCTAAGTGTTTTTTTTAATCAATCATGAAACTGAAATGTATACCATGTGATAATATGAATGATATGATGACTGTGTAACCTTTTGATGCTGGTATGTTTATGGATACTGTTGAACTGGTATTTTTACAGGCATTTAATTTTCGCTATTTTCGTGCTCCCATGATGGCACCAAAATAACAACCTTCAAATAAATATCAATCTAGTTATGAATGTATATACCGGGTATTGAGTGCTTGAATGCCCAAATTTAAAGTAGCACAAATATCCTCCAGCAGGGCTGTAAAGCAAAAAATTTAGCACTCCAAATTAAAGCTATATAGAGTATGTAGTCAGTTGGTTGAAAAGATATCTTGACCCTCAATGTAAACCATGTCATAATCTGAATTATATGTTACATGTAATGACGTCACACATCAAAATATTCTGCGAAATAGAACCGGTGTGGTGCCAGAGATACTAGATGCGAGGTTCCGGAACCCGCCGATAGGCGGCTTCAAACACGTCGAATGCCTTTGTGGAACGCCTGGGATTGTTTCATTACTGAAAACTTGGTTCTTCCAGTTATGTATGATAGCGTCCACTCTGTTTTGGTCAAACAGCATGGATACATTCAATGGACTAATTGTACTAAGAATACACTTTTGGGAAATTAAATAACCTTTTTTAAATCAGTGAAATTAGCGATTTTACAGTTTTGATGACGTCACAAGTAATTATAATATTATAATATGCGACGGTGGCGACGCGTAGCGGGCGTTCATTTACACTACAGACCTGTAGTGTAAATGAACGCCGAACACGAACACATTACAGTCAACCTCCCCCCCCCCCCCCCCCCCCCCCCTACTACACACATTCTACTGCCGACACATGGCATCCAACCCTAGATCTATGCATAGCGGGATCTATGTGTGGAGAGTGAGAATATTTCCATCAACTCATTTTCATCTTATTCCTACAATAGAAAAGAAAGGTCACTGTAAATTTGACACAACACTTGCCTGGGTGTGAGTTTTGAGAGGGCCTTGAACGTCTGTCATGTGTGAATCATGAGAGCACAAATGTGCGGATTTCCGGACCCTCACCCTTCGAGGGCTCGAGGCCCTTCGAGGGTTCAGGGGAGTCATTATACCCACCTACCCGAACGGCCACCTGCCAGTATGGCCAATTTTCGGGTCTTTATGGCCACCTTCAGTGAGTCATTATGGCCAACTCCACAAAAAAAGGTGATATAAGGCAAGTTTGAAGTTATTATTAATAAAGATTTAGGAGTAATATATTTCAAACTCCCATGAATTAAGTCACTTGATGAGTGCTTTTAGGACTAGTGATAGAGGTTTTAGGAAGGAAAATGGGTCACCATTGTTTGGCCTACTCACAATTGTCAAGAACCTCCATTACTGAGTACTTAGTGTACACTTTGAATTAGAAGTTTAGGGTATAACTAATAATGATTTTATGATATAAGGAACTGAATCTGAAATAAATACTGTGACGGAATGACCCCAGGGCTAAGAAACAGGTCATGTTCCGTCACTTCTATTATTGTAAGCTGGGTCTCCGCCTTCGCAGAGCCTAGCATTTAGACGTGCTACAAAGTATCTAGTTATTTCGAGTGCTCTGTGACGTAGCGCTCGTGCGGCCTCAACGATTGATGTACCGCGCGTGCGATTGGAAGGAAGGGCGGGAAGCTAGGTTAGATTCGAATCACGTCAGTCTTAGATTAGAGTTAGAGTAGAGTAGAAGTAGAGTTAACGACAGAGGTGTTTACAGACGGATTAAGGTGCTTGAGAGCTGGATTTAGACTACCCAGAGAGTAACGATTACAAGGTCAAGTAGCCAGAAAGAGACTGAAGCTGTTCACGGATTATTATGTGTATATAGAGAAGATTATGATGACAGCATAGAGAGGAACTGTAGCTGAGCAGAGTGTGTATTTACATCCGGATTTACCAGATATCGAGACCAGAGATTAGAGAGATCAAAAACTTTTTGTGGACTTGTGATGTCGAGATGGTCATTTACATAGAGTGGACTTGTTGTGTTGATGCTGCTGTATAGAGAACGAGTGCGGTGGTATGTATATTGTACTGTGATGATTAAACTGTATTGTTGATTTATACTTGCTCGTCCCGTCTTCTCTTCAACACCACATCCATCCCCAACCTTCGCTAAGCGTTATTGTAAGAGTCAGAAAACCCAACTGAGCTTTATTTCATTTCAAGAGAGAACTAAGAAACCTTTTATTTAAGTAATGTGATTCTGTTTGTTAGTCGGATCATCCCTTCGGCCAGGGATCCATTCCGCTACATATAGCACACTCTTCTTTGGTGACAGCGGTGGGATAGTGTTTAGCACTATCGGCGAAATTCTCGAAACTTTTTGTCGGAACGAACTCACAGTTGGTAGTAATAATCAGTGGGGATGGAAGGTGAAGCGGAACGAAAGCAAATTGTCGAGGTGGTGGAGGAACAGGCGGACGGTGCGTTGCGGCTCGAGGGGGTAGACATCACGCAGCCGTGGCTGGCGGCGCAGTCACTGGCGATGGCGGCGGCCAACAGATCGGGATCGGAGTTTGGGCGAGAACATTCACCAAAAGTGGCATTGAGTCCACCTCAAGACACAGAATTATCGTCCAAACCACGCATAAAGCGAACCTTTCTTACGCCTGAGCGAACCGATTCCTTACGCATTGAGCGAACCTTTCTTACGCCTGAGCGAACCGTTAAAACTTTCAGAGAACAGATCTCGGGTGCCCGTTTGGACGATTTTATGTCAGCAGATCGTTCATTTGGTGCAACCCGAGAGACAGAGTGGCCGTCCGAGCGACCGGTAGCTGAGAGACACGCGGTTCTTCAGAGAGAGAGCAAGGTAGAGGCGGGAGATTCGTCGTCAGATGCAGAGTCGGTGGCGCCAGATCGACCGTGCCGTGACGTCACAGGGGAGCGGGTGACCTCCAGAGCCGAGCAGAGGACAGAAGCTGATTGCGGTACACGAGCACCACCAGGCCATCCCTCGGCGAGTAGAAGAGGAGCGGTCAACGCCTCGTTAGACACTACGGTGCCCATGATGGAAGTGCCGTTAGCCAGTAGCAGCTCCGGGGTGATTGACTTTCCCAGGAAGGGAATTGTGGGGGCAGGGCGGACGACAGCCCCGGCCCGAGGTACAGAGTCACCGCGAGAGAGAGAGCCGATTGGTATGGAACAGGTGATAGCAGACATGGCAGCCCTGATGGGAGGAACGTTGAAGACGATAGCGGAGACGCAGCGGGCCATGGCAGCACGAGTAGAGGGAACGGGCGAGCCCCAACGGCCGAAGACATCAGAGCACTGGCGAAACGCCCGAGTGGACCGCTTTGACGGGGTGAGCGAGTCATGGGTGGATTATTGCATGCACTTCGAGGCGACAGCGAAGCTCAACAAGTGGAGCGACAGCGAGAAAAGCCTGTGCCTTATCGCGGCTATGAAGGGAGGAGCCCAGCGGGTGGTGCAGCACCTGTCCGACGCCGAGAGATCCTCGTACCGAAACATCGTCAGGGTTCTTGACCAGCGCTACGCATCGGATGACCAGGCCGAGAAACACGCCATGGAGTTAGCACAGCGTCGCCAGAAGCCAGAAGAGAGTCTGCAGGAGTTGGGTGACGTGTGTAGACGGCTGTTCACCCTGGCCTACCCCGACGCAGAAGGGAAGTTGAAGGATCGTCTCATGAAGAAGGCGTTCATCGAGATGATTGCGGACGAGAAGATACAGCGTTTGACCGCCAGAGGGGATGCCCAGACCTTGGAGGAAGCCGTGCACCTAGCCATCAAGTACGAGGGCACCGAAAGCGGGCGTGGCGCGAAAGAACTGAAGGGAAAACCCCTGCTGACCACGGTAGCACGACAGGTGGGGACAGTGACACCCACTGCGGATAACACCATCCAAGCGAAATTAGAGGCCTTGGAAGAACTCGTCCTGAAGTTGCAGCCCAGAAGATGGGAGGGTGCTGGAGGACAACAGAGGCCGTTCCTGTGCTATAGCTGCCGACAGCCAGGTCACATGGCGAGAGACTGCCCCAACAAGACCGGTTCGGGAAACGGACCGAGTGCCGCCCCCGGGGCAGGAGGGCCGGCACAGGAGGAGTAGAACAGACGCCCAAGAAAATACACTTCGACGGGGAAGATGAGGGGAGCCCCTACATGATTGGAAAGATAGGAGGAAAAGAGTACGAATGCTTGTTGGATACCGGCGCCACGAAGTCGATTATCTCGCCCGAGGTCTACCTGAACCACCCGAATAGAAACGACCTAGCCCTGAGAGAGTGCAGAGAGAGGCTAGTCTCCATCGACAAATCACCAGTGACAGTTCGGGGAGAAGTGGAACTAGAAGTGGATTTGTGTGGAACGATATTGGTAGGACACTTCATGATCGCCGAGATAGCCGATGACGTCGTGTTAGGTATAGGACTACAGAGAGCGGGCGGAATCATGGTGAACCATCATACTCAACAAGTCGAGTTCGAGGGAGGAAAAACAGTCCCCTACATCAGCCAGAGAATATCAGGGCTGTCGAAGTGTTGCAAGGTGCTGGCGGACAGAACAGTGGTGATACCCCCCCGAAAGGAAATCCTGACCACGGGGTATATCTGCGGCCGCACGAAAGAATTGGAGAAAGTAAGAGGATCAGGATTGGTGGAACCTAGTTCGAAGGGGAAGATGGGACAGAGGGGCGTCATGGTGGGGAAAGCACTGGTGGATGTGGGCAAGGATTATATACCCATCCGACTCCTCAATACCACCAGCGAACCTATCACGATCTACAAGGGCACGCCAGCAGGAGTAGTGACCCCGGTGGCCGGAGAGCCGCCCGTCCCCGTGGAAACCAAGAAAGAACCAGAGAAGAAAAGATGTACAGAAAAGATGCCCGACTTCCTGCGGCCATTGTGCAAGGATGGAAGTGAGAACCTGTCGTCGGAAGGGAAGAAGAAACTGACGGAGCTGCTGACCAAACACCAGAGTGCTTTTGCTAGCGGGCCAGACGACCTGGGGCGGACGCATTTGGTCCAGCACGAGATCAGGACACCCCCAGACCTGCGACCACTGCGACAGCCGGCCAGAAGGTTCCCGTTTTGGAAACAAACAGAAGCCAAGGAAATAGTGGACGACCTGCTGAAGAGGGACCTGATAGAGCCGTCGGCGAGCCCGTGGGCGGCACCAGTGGTGATGGTGAAAAAGAAAGACAACACGACCCGTCTGTGCGTAGACTACCGACGTCTGAACAGCCACACCATCCAAGACGCCTACCCCTTGCCCAGAATCGACGATTCACTGGATGCCTTGGGAGGAAGCAAGTGGTTTTGTACCCTTGACCTGGCCAGCGGCTACTGGCAGGTGGGAATGTCCAAGAGTGCACAGGAGAAGTCCGCGTTTATCACCAGTGGGGGGTTGTATTCCTGGAAGGTCATGCCCTTTGGCTTGAGTACAGCACCCGGTACTTTTGAGCGGCTGATGGAAACAGTGCTGTCGGGACTACAGTGGGAAACCTGCCTCATCTACCTGGATGACGTCATCATCTTCGGGAAAACAGAGCAGCAGACCCTGGACCGCCTGGATGCGATCCTGAGCAGAATAGGACAGGCGGGAATGAAGCTCAAGCCCAGCAAGTGTCGCTTATTCCAGAAGAGAGTACATTACCTGGGGCACGTGGTGACGGAGGAGGGAGTCATGACGGACCCTGAGAAGATCGAGACCGTGAGAGAGTGGCCAGTGCCCACCACGCAGACAGAGGTACGCAGCTTCCTGGGGACTGCATCGTACTACAGGAGGTTTGTACAGAATTTCGGGACAATTGCCCGTCCCCTGCATAGGCTGACGGAGAAGAACAGACCCTTCTTGTGGACCACCGAATGCCAGGTTGCCTTCGAGACACTGCGGAAGAAATTGGTGGAGGCCCCCATCCTAGCTTACCCTAGCAGTGAGGAAGACTTCATCTTAGATACCGACGCCAGTGCCACAGGAATCGGGGCGGTACTGTCACAGGTGCAAGACGGCGTAGAGAGACCCATAGCATATGCAAGTCGGGGGCTGAGCAAGTCGGAGAGGAACTACAGCGTGACCAAGAGAGAGCTGTTGGCGGTGGTTTTCTACTGCAAGTATTTCCGGCACTACCTGATAGGAAGAAAGTTCAAGCTACGCACAGATCACGCCGCCTTGAGGTGGTTGCAAACCTTCAAAGACGCCACGGGAATGTGGGCCAGGTGGCAGAATACCCTGGCAGAGTTCAACAAGGAAATTGTGCACAGAGCTGGCAGGAGTCACGGTAACGCCGACGGCTTGAGCAGACGACCAAACGAACAACCAGAGAGGGGGAGAAGCTCCGACAGTGGTGACCCCGAAATCAAGAGTACAGAGAGTGAATCGCCTGAAGAGGTGGAAGAGAACATCACCTGCCTTCGTCCAGAGGAAAACCACAGGGTGGCAGCGGTCACTATACAGCCGCTGTGGACGAATGCTGAGTGGAGAGAATTACAGAAAGAAGACCCCGACATCGCGCCAATCTGGACTAGGCTGGCCAGGGGGGAAGAGAGACCCAGATGGAATGAGATATCTGAACACAGCTTGGCCACCAAGTCCTACTGGGGAGAATGGCAACGCCTGAAGATGAGAGAAGGTGTCATCTACAGAAAGTGGGAGAGTTCCGACGGAGCGAAAGTTCACACTCAAGTGCTGGTTCCAAGGAGCAAGCGGAAAGAGTTCCTACAGCAAGCCCACGGTGAGAGGTGGACAGCTCATCTGGGAGTGAAGCGAACAGTGGCACGTCTACATGAGAAGTACTTCTGGTATGACATGCGAGCTGACGTCAGGAGTTGGCTGGCCCAGTGCGGGGTCTGCGTCAGAGCCAAGGGACCGGGAGGCAGGACCAGGAAGAATCCTATGACCATTGTGAGATCGGGGACGCCCTTTGAGAGAATCGCCATAGACATGTATGGACCGCTGCCTGAGACAGCCAGAGGGAACTCGAAGATCCTAGTCATCACTTGTTATTTTACCAAGTGGGTAGAAGCCTATGCCTTGCCGGACGAGACAGCCGAGACGGTAGCCGAGGCCCTGGTGAATGACTTCGTCAGCAGATATGGTACTCCTGTCTCCATCCACAGCGATCAGGGAAGAAACTTCGAGAGTACGCTGTTCCAGGAGGTGTGCAGATTACTGGGAATACGCAAGACAAGAACAACTGCCTATCACCCTGAGGGAAATGGAATGGTGGAGAGTTTCAACCGGACGATGGGAGCCATGATCAGAAGCCTGATAGGAGAAGAACACGACAACTGGGATAAAATCTTACCCCTCACCCTGATGGCTTACCGATCCAGTGTGCATGAGACCACTCAACAGACACCACACATGATGCTGTTTGGAAGAGAGATGACCGTCCCCTTGGCACTCACCATGTCCGAGTTGCCCACCAGCCTGGTGGAGCAGGACGAGCTGGAGCACACCTGGGACCTCCGAGAGAAATTGGCTAAAGTCCACCGACGGGCCAGGGAAGTCACCGGTCAAGCAATGCGACGACAGAAACTACAGCATGATCGGGGGGCAATGGGCCACCGGAGAGACGTGGGAGACTTAGTCTGGCTGATCACCAAGGTTAGAAGACAGGGTAGAGCTGCCAAGTTTGAACACAAGTGCAAGGGACCCTATACCGTGATCGACGTGATGGCCGACGTGACGTACCGAATAGAAGACAAGAAAGGAAAGAGAACAGTGGTCAATGGAGAGAGGCTGATAACCTTTGTCAAGCCCGGGGATTGGTCTAGCACCGATGGAGCTGAGGATGAGCCGAGAGAACATGAGATTCCGACATCGGTAGACTCCGAAAGTGGTGATGACCAACCCGACGTGAGACCAGAGAAAGAAAATTCCCAGAGAACCTCAGGGCGGAGAGAAAGAAGAGCTCCGCAGCGCTATGGGTGTGAATAGAAAGTGAAGGAAACCAGGTGGTCTAAGGCAGAGAGAGATCGTATGGAAGTGTAAAGGATAGAGAAAGACAAGACACTGAAGTTCGAGCTACGAAATACGCGTGTATATGCTGTGCCGGCTGGTAGCAGGGGAAATGGCAAGACTAGCCAGCAACAAGGATAACTCCTACAACCCTGGATCATGCTGACATCAACTCAAAAGCTAATGCACCGTGAGGACTGAAGAATATTCGTCTAGCTGGAGGAGGAGTCATTCCGAAGAGTGAGAAGGACGCCAAGTAAATTACCAAATCCGGAATTGTGCACACACCCCCTAGATGTCTTTTGGCTCAAGAATGGTGATTTCGACCACTTGGGGAAGTGACCAGCCGCCTGAGTACCAGCAGGAAGAGACGATGGAGAGAAAATGTCCGACAGAAAGTCCTTATGATGACACCTGGGGAGAAATGGTTGCCATGGAAACGAGAAAGGAAGGCATCCGGAAGAAAAATCCCAGAACAATCAGGAGATTGTAGCGTAAAAGAAGAGGGGGAGTAGGGTGACGGCATCATCCAGACCACCAAGAACAGTGAAGACAAAAGAAATTTTTGAAGTATGAAAACTGAAGAGAAGAAGAATCGCTCTGGCGTAGGAAATCGCTGGAGAAGAGAAGAAGAATCGCTCTGGCGTAGGAAATCGCTGGAGAAGAGAAGAAGAATCGCTCTGGCGTTAGGAAATCGCTGGAGGAGAGAAGAAGATTCGCTCTGGCGTTAGGAAGTTGCTAGAGAAGAGAAGAAGATTCGCTCTGGCGTTAGAAAGTTGCTGGAGAGAAGACATAGAGACGCTCTGGCGTGAGAAGCTGCTGGAGAATGGAGACTGTGGAGAGCGGCGAACTGTGCCTGTTGCTGCGTCGAGTGTTGGCGGGTCGAGTGAGAAGTCCCGTCTGGAGACCAAGGGGTTTCCCGCACGTGAGAGGGAGTCCCCGCATGACGTCACGGCAGTGGCTGAGTTTGACCTAGTTGGCGAAGCGAGGAATTTGCCGTGGGCGAAAGTACAGAAATAATCTCCGCGCGGCGAAATAGAAACCAACCGAGCTGATGGCAAGCAGTCAAGCAGTAACTGAATGGAATGCGGGAACGTGGAGGCTGGAGAACGAGGAGACTTGGGATATTTCGGCGGTGATGGTGAAGGATGGCGGCGGCGAGAGAGTCCGAAAAACAACAAGTGTCGCAGAGGTCACCTGAGAACCAATCAGATGTCTCCAAGGGGTGCCACACCCCCGGAACCGCATCACCAGATTGACCCAGTTAGCGGAAAGACGCCATTCTTCATCTCACGCCTGAGCGAACCAAACAGACCACGAATTAATCGCCGCTAATCCCATTGTCATCAAGTCATCCGATACAAAAGAAAGCAACATGAGCATGCAGCCGACACACTCGCTTCGAGAAGAGGGATACTGCGGCATCTGCAAGAGGAATTTTCGGGATATGGGCCGACACAACCTAGACTTGCACGATGGAAGGGGAATACACGCGTGGAGGTGCCTGAGTTACAAGGGAACGGGACATGGCGGACGGTGCACCTACGTAGACTGCAACTTTACCGAGATGAAGATGCACTACATGAAACATCATGCCGAAGAACTCGAGTGCATACAAGTCAAGTGGAAGAAGGGGTATTATGCAGTCGAAGACGGACACATCGTGCCTGGGGCTCCATTCTACCCATCGGAGCACCCGTTTAGCGCCGTCGACGACCCGGATTTCCCTGCCCGACGTCTTGAGATCGACGAGGAGAGATACCAGCAAACAGAGAGGGGAGCGACGCCGTTCGATCCGATGGTGCGGCCTACTTCGGCGAGTGCGATGTATCGCATGGAGGCGAGAAGATGGGAAGGCGAGACTCCACCACCAAGGAAGCGAACGAGGACACCTTCACCACCTCGCACCCGCACTCCCGAGAAGAAAGCAGGCGAGATACCGACAGGCGCAGCTATGGGGGAGGCGATAACTGGCACCAAGATAGCGAGCCCGGAGCAGCGGGAGGCTACCCTCGAGATGACCATCCCCGTGGAGTGCAACCGGCTCACGTGCGGTATGAAGCTAATGCAGACAGGGCGAGAAAGGCCGAGGCAGAGTGGGACGCGCTGGCCCAGCGAATCCAGAGCGTCGAAGAAGAACTTTTACAGTCCATGCAAGATGTGGAGGACCTCTGGAGGGAAAAGTACAGTGCCCTCGAAGAAAGCCACAAGGTATCGCTGAAGACGAAAGCCGAGATGGAGCAGAAGATCGACCTGATGACGCTACACGAGACCGAGTTAGAGCGGCAGTACAGAGAGCTGAGCGACAGGTGCCGAGCCCAGAAAGACTCGCTCACCCTAGCCCACCAGTCCGAGCAGAGGGCCGTGGCGGGTCGACGGGACGATGGGCGAACCATCCAGCAGCTACGCCGGAAAGTGACCAGCATCCGACAGGAAATGGCAGAGTGGGCTGGCGCCGAGACAGCGAAGGCAACAGAGAACTACAAGAGAAAGAAAGAGATCACCGAAAAGATGCTGGCAGAAACCCTGCTCAACATGGAAGAAGCTGAAGAAGCCAAGAGACAGCTTGACGTTCGTCTGAAGGCAGCAGAACAAGACGTAGAGAACTACAGAGAGTGTTGCGAGACGGCGCTAGAAGATCTCCGGTTAGAGAAACACGCCAACAAAGAAGCCACGAAGGTAGCCATGCAGGCTGCCCACTGCCAAGACCAAGAGAGACTGGTTCTACAGAAGCAGGTGACGGAGATCCGACTAGAGGCCAAGGAAGCGCAAGAACTGGTGCAGAGTTGCAGATTAGAGATCGACCATATGCAGCACCAGATAGAACGTCGAGAGCGGCAGCTGACGACGGCTGAGAATGAAATCCGACTTGTCCAGGAGCAGTCAGCCGGAAAGCAGGAAGAAATAGACGCCCTGACGACAAGCCTGGAAGACCTAAGACTACAGTGGGACGAACTGAGCGGAGGCCGAACTTCGAGACCGCGAACGATGGTGGGGAGTGAAACGACCATGGCCCGATTCCCACCAGTAGAAGACAGAGAAACAGACCAAGTCGAAGTGAGGCGAACCCTGGCGGTAGCCTACGACATCAGAGCAGTCCAGCGGGGACAGGTTGTCGAGCAGTCTCGTCGTCTCACCTTCGATGCCAACGTGCTGAGCCCCATCGTGAGAACCAGCCCTGATGAACTGATGACATACCTGGAGAAATTCACCAAGGCGCGCATCGATGAAATCCGAATGGACCTCGAGAGGAAGGCCTTTGATCGGGGGGTGTTGGAGGGGATGCGACGACAGCAGATGGCAGACCGGGATGCGGCTGACGGGATCATCCTTATCTCCGATTCGGACCCCTTCTCCGACTCGGAACCCATGCCCGACTCGGATGCTTAAGTGAAGAAACTTGGGGCAAGAAAGAACAGACAACCTCGATCTCACGCATTAAGCGAACCAATTTATCTTACGCCTGAGCGAACCATTATTTATTTATTTATTTATTATTTTTATTGTGATCATCATGAGACGTCTACTTCTACTTTCTGGCGCTGGAGTACCCAGCAGCAGCGGTCGAACCTTCGACCTGCCTGCTATTCCTGATACAACCTATTTCCGTCCATCCTCTGTGGCGCTGGATTACCCAGTCACGAGGATTTGTGTCTCTTCCATGGATAATTACCCGAAGTGCCAATTTACTACGTCCATCGTCTGTGGCGACGGATTAACAAGTCACGACGATTTTTGTGCCTAATTATTGGATTATTATTGACTACTCTACGAACTACCGGACCTGTGTACCATCCATGACGTCCCAGGAAGAAATCGGCGACCAAGGAGAAGTTTTAACGAAGTGACACTTGAGAGATTTTGGACTATGCTGGTGTGTCGGAGTCGTTCACATTTTTGTGAACTTAAAATAAGCGAACAATTTTGAGACCTTAGCGACACAACAGCTGGTAGCCGTAACGTGAGTAAACCACTGTATTGCATGATTTCGATTGTTTTTATCTTGCCATGTTTTATCAATGTTTTTATTGTTCTTAGAGTTAACTCAGAGTGCTATTTTTCTAGTCAAAGATTTTATATAAGTCGAGTATTTTAAGGATTAACGTTTAACGTTTAGGTATAAGAGGTGCGTTATTTTAATTAGTAGTTATAGTAGTTCTTTTTAAGTATTCCGCTCCAGTGCAGAGTTCGTGTTTATGTAGATTTTCGAGAGTTAAGAGTATGTCGCTGAGCGATATTGGAAGTAAACAAAGTGAGCGATAATTGGGAGAGTGGGACCGGAAGTCCAGGACTTGTCCACTCTCGGGAATTGTGTACATTAGAAGTTAGTATTCCTATACTGTGTTTAGTGACCTGTGTGTCACTTGGTTAGTCTGTTCATAACAGACGAGTTTAGAACTTTTTCGAGAGAATTGTTTGTTTAACGTTCGAGTTACGTTTAGAGTTCCCTTTTTGGAAATTTGTGAAATTTAAGAATCGAGGACGATTCAGAGCAAGTCGGGGGCTGTGTGACGCAATGACCCCAGGGCTAAGAAACAGGTCATGTTCCGTCACTTCTATTATTGTAAGCTGGGTCTCCGCCTTCGCAGAGCCTAGCATTTAGACGTGCTACAAAGTATCTAGTTATTTCGAGTGCTCTGTGACGTAGCGCTCGTGCGGCCTCAACGATTGATGTACCGCGCGTGCGATTGGAAGGAAGGGCGGGAAGCTAGGTTAGATTCGAATCACGTCAGTCTTAGATTAGAGTTAGAGTAGAGTAGAAGTAGAGTTAACGACAGAGGTGTTTACAGACGGATTAAGGTGCTTGAGAGCTGGATTTAGACTACCCAGAGAGTAACGATTACAAGGTCAAGTAGCCAGAAAGAGACTGAAGCTGTTCACGGATTATTATGTGTATATAGAGAAGATTATGATGACAGCATAGAGAGGAACTGTAGCTGAGCAGAGTGTGTATTTACATCCGGATTTACCAGATATCGAGACCAGAGATTAGAGAGATCAAAAACTTTTTGTGGACTTGTGATGTCGAGATGGTCATTTACATAGAGTGGACTTGTTGTGTTGATGCTGCTGTATAGAGAACGAGTGCGGTGGTATGTATATTGTACTGTGATGATTAAACTGTATTGTTGATTTATACTTGCTCGTCCCGTCTTCTCTTCAACACCACATCCATCCCCAACCTTCGCTAAGCGTTATTGTAAGAGTCAGAAAACCCAACTGAGCTTTATTTCATTTCAAGAGAGAACTAAGAAACCTTTTATTTAAGTAAGGTGATTCTGTTTGTTAGTCGGATCATCCCTTCGGCCAGGGATCCATTCCGCTACAATACATATGAAAGACTGATATAAAATATGTTTTGTTGGTATTTATTAACAAAGAGGAGTTGAGGGGAATCCAATACATTGTGGGATACTGATGGTACACATTGATACATGTTCTGAATTCATTTTTTCTCAATTGCATAGAATAAACACATTTGAACCATGAGAAGTGTAGATATGTTAAAATATACATATTGTATCATGAAGTCAAATAATAATACTTATAATATATTTTGTTTATGCAGTATTTTATGTCCAATGTAGGAGGTTACATGCCAGACAGAGAGAAGGTTAATATTGTTTGCACTGCAAACATTACTCATTACTGAATTGTGCAAACATTTGACTGAAAGTTCAGGTGACATGTTATGTAATGATTGAAATATATGATAAAAACGAGGCCTTGAATAAATTCATAAACTATTTATGCACAAAATATCTCATTCTATAACTCTTTATTGATTCATGATAGTAACACCAATTCCTAATCACACAAATATTTTCATTTTGAATGGATCTTTCAAATATGATACCTGTATTATGTCATAACCCTGAACTTTCAGTCAAATGTTTACACAATTCAGTAAGGAGTAATGTTTGCAATTATGAGTTGTGCAAACATTACCCCATCAGTATCCCACAATGTATTGGATTCCCCTCAACTCCTCTTTGTTAATAAATACCAACAAAACATATTTTATATCAGTCAATCATATGTATTTATTTCAGATTCAGTTCCTTATATCATAAAATCATTATTAGTTATACCCTAAACTTCTAATTCAAAGTGTACACTACTCAGTAATGGAGGTTCTTGACAATTGTGAATAGGCCAAACAATGGTGACCCATTTTCCTTCCTAAAACCTCTATCACTAGTCCTAAAAGCACTCATCAAGTGACTTAATTCATGGGAGTTTGACATATCTTCCTCCTAAATCTTTATTAATAATAACTTGCCTTATATCACCTTTTTTGTGGAGTTGGCCATAATGACTCACTGAAGGTGGCCATAAAGTCCCAAAAATTGGCCATACTGGCAGGTGGCCGTTCGGGTAGGTGGGTATAAGGTCCTGTCACCCCTTCGAGCACTTTCGACTTTCAGATTCAATACTGACATCAAGACAATGAAGACGGTAATAGGAATAAGATCAAATGTGGCAGATGAGGACATATAAGAAACATGAGATAGTGTGTAAATGGGAGTACAAGTAGAGGGGTGCGTGAAAATATATGTATATATTGATCTGTACATACACATGTTACTTTATTGTTATTGTTACACTTGATTTCCATGTTAATAACTAACAGTAGTAACACCATATCTGTATAGCAGGAAAGGGGTATCACCACTAACGCTATGTGTGAATGGAGTCACAATACTGTGACGGAATGAATGCTTGGGGAATGAGTAAGAAAGAGAGGAATGAGAGAAGGGTTTATATAACCACTAAACAGGGGGAGGGGGGTCGGGCGCCACCCCTAGATCAGGGGCCCAGTAGATAGAGATCTGGGAAAGGGGACCCCTCGGTAGCTCCCCTGTAGTGGGGTGAGCCCGCGAGCCAAAGCGGTTGCCGATCATTACCTACCTACCTACCTACCTACCTACCTACCTACCTTCAAGTGCCGCTTTATTGATACTACTCCCAGTTTATAGTGACCTTTCCTTTGTATGGTTGCAGATGGTGACCCAATCTCATGGATGATTTCGAACCATTCGGCACTGTGTATTTTGTGGAGTGAATGTTTTAGGTAAGTAGGAAATCCAGAAGGACTCAATTCTAGAAGGGAAAGTGAGCATTGAGCATGTAATATTTTGATGGGAAACGCGAAGTTGTGCGGAGAGAGGCGCCCGCGACCGCATGTTAATGGCTGTTATAGTTCTATCTCACTATACTCTATTGATAACTTGAACAATTGAGCTTTTGTTGTAGTTAGATATGATCCCATAATATGTTGTGTGCTTCATGCACGAGTCCACACAGCTGAAAGGCACCAGACCACCCGCTGTATAGGGCCATATCAAGCTATTAAAATCGTTGTGGACGGGAATTTTAGAGAGTTTAATTCAATATTTTTCCTTAAATTCATGTTACCTTCCTGATTTGGTTGTTTTATCTTATAGATATATCATTCTAAAACACTATAATATGATGAAGCATGGCTTCGACGACAAGCGAAGCTCTTAAAATAGATACAATCTTCTCCCCGTAGTGCCAGCATTTATCTCATGATTGGCAAAATTCTAGGCTTTTGATTGGTCAATTGGCATGTGATATGAAGTTGTATTAACCGCTCAGAATCCTGTATCAACCTCCTAGTATTTGTATGTATGTATGTATGTTCATTTTTATTACCTGTGCAGAGGTCGAGGAGGCAATCATGAGATAAATTCGTTATCAACTGTTTTGGAGTATGATACAACTTATATCTCGCAATCAGAAGGCTGTATCACCCTCAGCTGCGCCTCGGGTGATACAGCCATCTGATTGCGAGATATAAGTTGTATCATACTCCAAAACTGTTGATAACTAATAGTATTGCGAGCTATGTAGTTAATGCTGAAAAGACAGTGGCATGCATGTTTCACATAGACAATTTGGCTTCAGTTTCTAAGGAAAATAAACGCTGCACGTTACAACACGCACCCATTACCATTGTTGAAGTAGTGCATCGGCTTCACAATAAAACGTGTATATTTTTCTTTTTGTCCGCTACCGTGAGTGGTTAAAACATATCCATGTTTATGTTTTGTGGGACAGAGAACTGGGCCTGGGAATGAGCATAACAAAGCTCAGTGTTTACCCATTTCACGCGACTCTGACGTCACTTACTTTTTAACAGCAGGAACCGGACGTACAATAATTTGGTTGATAAAAAATGAAGGCCATCGTCCTCCTGACAACAATGAGGTATCTCGGGCATTACCATTTTACGCGCTACCCAATGATGTGACGTATTAAGGTGGTGGTGGTACGCTACCGAGCTTCGCCTCGTTATCATAAAAACAGTTTATTCAATTTTTTTGACAAAATAGTAGATTTTAATGAATTTATTACTGTTGCGGACGGGAAACTCTGCAACGGAGGTTTTAGATACCTTCACAAAAACAGAAATCCTTCTTCAAACACTGAAGAAAATTAAAGTTTTGCATATGTGCAATGTAGCCAAGATCCTAAATTCTCTATTTCTGCAAGTATTTCAAATTTTGATCATCCCACTCAAATTTTGGAGGAATTTATTCAGTGTTGCAGGCGGAAAATGCATACTTTTGCGGACGGGAAACTTTCGTCGCAAGTACAGGAGAGGAAGGATTCAGTACATAAAACATTTGGAAGAGGTCAAAATTTGATAATATCACTCAAAAATTGGAAATAGTCATATGGAAGACTCACATAAGAATGTTTTATACAAAATTATTCATAGATCAGTAGTCTAAATGCTGAGTTACAGACAAAATGATACCAGAAACTAAATTTCATCGGATTTAGCTCAGAGACTGATACTCTCAATTGTAGGTTCTTAAAGTATTGTGGCTTAAACATTGAAAACACTCAAAACAAGAATTCTACATTCTTTCTGTTAGAAAAGATAACTATAAACAGCAATTTAAGCAAGTTAAGAGAGGATTCTTATAACCAGGTTGTTGAGAGATGCTGGTGCTCCAAATTGCAATGGGCTATATACCCAGATCTTAGTACTGAAATCGTTGTTGAAGCCATTATGACACTAAACTTGACTAAAGACGAGGGAAGACTTGAGCTGTACTTGAGAAACTATGCTTTATTCCATCCAACTTGACCACTCCATACAGTTACACAGCATTGATTGACCACACCTGGTCAGTCAAACCAGTTTCTGGTAGTGTTCAGAAACGGTAACGTTCACAAACATCCCAACACTCTCATGGCTGTGTTCAGTCATGTAACGTAAGTTTTCAACATGATATTACATTAAACTAAAGAGTATGTTCAACAATCGTAAGTGCAATATAACACATATTAGTGATCAGGGCTCAACTTTAAGGCCTGCCCGGAGAAACCGCTGCCTAGTGAAAACGCACCTTTAAGTTGATGAGAGAGATTGCAGAATGGTGGCACTGCGGACATTTATCTGCTTCAAGCAGACAAGGTTATAGAAGATTACTTCAGGACTTTACATACAAACTGTATTATTTGTCTTTTTTCAAAAAATGAATTAAAATCTTCATGATTCGAGACATTCGATCTATTTGAATACTATTTGTATGAGAACTCATTGTTAAACAATGAACTGGAGAACTGGAAATTCACAGTAACCAGCATGGCACGAGTTACAGCTATGCAAGAAGTTGTTGTTTTGTATTGTTTTCAATTCATGATCTTTTGAATATAGTTTTCTTCCCTTAGCAGCAAATTTAGAATAGTCAAAAACACAAAACATTTTGTTTCCAAACATCAGCCTGGCTTAACCCTTACACTGCTGGTGGCTTAGTTGGCCAATACAAAATAAAGCAAAAATCCTGAAAAATGACTGTAACCCTGGCATATTGGTACTCACCTGAAAGTACTTAGCGAGTGCTATCCAATGAACAACAACAATTTCAGAATTTCGATAGTTTTCAAAGGTTTTTGCCTCCTTGTGCTTTGGATGAAAGTAGGTTAAGCATTGGAAGGGTTAACCCAAAAAACATACAATATAATTGATAGAATATAAGTCAAATAGTCTGTATAATTGTCTGTATAAGTCAAATTTGTATTTTGTCTTCCTTGTTTTTGACTTTTTTATCTGTATTTTCAGATTCATAATGGTCAACCAAACAATTGTGTGACTGAACATCACCTCGTGAAGACAAAAATAAATCAAGGTCAAAGTTAAAAGTTCTTCATTTCTTCATCTTGGAAAGAGAAATCAGGTGGTGGACCCAACCCTGTGAAACTACAGTGAAAGTTTTGGGACAAGTTATTTACTCATTCATACCTGCATCAGCAAAAAAGGTCCACATGAAGTTGGTGTCTTCATTCTGAATGCAACTCTAGAATGTATTTGTAGGGAGAGTCCTGAGAAAAAATACTCAGAAGCAAACTGACGACACAATTTTATGTTGTATTTATATTATTAATTTATTTCATTTCATGGTAACGTATTAACCATGTCTTTAGATAAGATAGATCATGCAAATTGGCATGAAAAGGAAAGACCTTATCACTGTGATGAATGCAACAAGAGCTTTACGAATTCGGTCAATCTGGGTCAGCACAAGAGGATACACAGTGGGGAAAGACCTTTCAAATGCAATGAATGTGACAAGGCATTCATTAGTTCTTCCGATCTGAAAAAACATAAGAGGATACACAGTGGGGAAAGACCCTTCCATTGCAATGAATGTGATAAGGCATTCAGTCGTTCTACTCATCTGAAGGATCATAAGAGGATGCACACTGGGGAAAGACCCTTCCAGTGCAATACATGTGTCAAGGCTTTTACTTCTGCTGCTTATCTGGAAATTCATAAGAGGATACACAGTGGAGAAAGACCCTTCCAGTGCAATGACTGTGACAAGGCATTTACAGATTCCTCAGGTCTGCTAAAGCATAAGAAGACACACAGTCGGGAAAGACCCTATCTGTGTAATGAATGTGACAAGGCATTCACACAGTTTTCTAGACTTGAAAGCCATAAAAGGATACACAGTGGAGAACGACCCTTCCAGTGCAATGAATGTGACAAGGCATTCAGTCGTTCTTGTACTCTGGTAAATCATAAGAGGACACATCGTGAGGAAAGACCCTTCCAGTGCAATAAATGTGACAAGGCATTCAAGCAATCTTCTGGTCTTGTAATGCACATGCAGACTCACACAGGTCAAGAGTGTAATAAGACTGGTAGGGCCCTCATCTGAAGCAGCACCAGTTAACATATCAAAAGACATCAACTGACAAAACAGAACCACAGTTATCAGAACCACGGCAGTGGGTTGTCATTAATGGACAGTGTCTTCTAATAAAACGAGAGGAGGAGAACAATCCTAGTAAAGTGATAGTCAAGCAGGAAAAGGGACAGTGTCTCCCAATAAAACAAGATGCGGAGGAGAATCCTAGTAAAGTGATAGTCAAGCAGGAAAACGGACAGTGTCTCCTAATCAAACTAGAGGCGGAGGAAAATACTAGCAGCGTGATAGTCAAGCAGGAAAACCTTGATGTCTAAGAATTACATAACTTATGGATGAAGCGAATTCATAAGTGGTTCAGCAACCTGAAAAAGATCACCTGGAGGTACAAGAGCTTTTAGCTAGGCAACCTAGGGCAGTAGGCTAAACGCTGGTTATGGTGAAGTGGACTTTTGAGCTGCGATTTCTGCTTCATGGTCTAACTGCGAATCAAACGGAAATAAAATTTTTATACCAGAATGCTAACAGTAACATGAGCAAAAGTGATAAAAGATAAGAATGAAGTTGCTGACTTTTCTCGAATTTGTTTTTAAAACTTGCATGTTATTATGATTTAGAAAACAATTGAATAAATTGTAAATATGAATATAGCGGACAGCTTATTGATTTGATTCATCACCATATTTTCATGTAACTTACTGACCTGACACCTGGTGGAGGGGGCTGGAACCTATCAATGCTACATGCATGCCTCTTGTGAGTGCAATTTTGAAGAAAACAACAGAAACACAGTCATATTGTTAAAGCGAACCATCTGCTTCATTTGAGAAAAATATGTCTGCTATAGTAGGAAATGTATTACACAATACACGTGTAAATGTGAGCCTTTGCGTTTTAGTTTTCATCATGTCATTCAAGGTAGGGCTTGACTTATGCCTGACTGTGCTTAAAGGTGGTCTCCTTGTGTAGAGCTAGAATAAAACTCCTAGAATGCAGTCCACTAGCAGGCTGAGCTTCATATTCAGGTTTTTGGGCTTGTTGCATCGGATCAAGGAGATTATTATGGCTTCATACTTTGAGGCCATGGTGTCCTAAGTACCTTATTCGACCAATTAAGCGCACGGTCCCCCCTATTTTTCATGGTTAGAGGGGGAATGGCTAGCGCAATTGTCATGAAAAACGTGTAAAACTTCCCCTCAGAAGAAGTAAGAAAGCAAGATTACAAACCTTTCCTCTTGCCGTGTCTGCAAAACAGCACTAAATTCCGCCATTTCGGCAGTTCCTTCGCGCTCTCACTGTTCATATTTGCCGCATGATCATACTATTGACCAATTAACGATCTTTTTGAATGCGGCGAGCGTCTACGCACACTGAACAGCGAGAGCGCAAAGGTGCAGTAACGGCTAATACGCTCCGACCGGCAATCATTGAGGGGTGCGGCTAAACGGATGATTGCCAACATCCCTTCTACAGAAAATTTTCCCAATCTCTACCTGCACCGTGCGCTTAATCGGGCGAATATGGTATATAACTTTGTATAATCATGCTTGCTATTTGTTCGTTATTAGGAATATGTCGCAGTGCTGTTTGGGTTTTGTTAACAAGTAGACTGAAACATCTCTTAAATAATGATATTCTAATTATCATGATTACCAAATATGAATAATTATCGGTATGATAAACATTTCGGGAGAACAATGGAATTGCTGATCACAGCCGCAGTGAGCGCACTACACTGGGTTTCATCCATAGACCACCAGAAAATTTATGTCAATTTAAACATTGCATAGTCTTTGTGATGTGCCTGGGAGTAAAAAGGGAGAATAATACACTAACGATTATCCATGATTCCTTAATGTACACAGTTTCAACTGTACACAAATGATACCCATGATTAAGGAATTTTGTCTGCGCCACTATTAGTGTCATATCCTAAGATTTTCTGCTCATAGATAAAAGAGCGATAAATATATCTTTTACAGTTTCAAGATATGACTTTTTTTCAATTTCAAATTCCAGAAAGGTGATTTACAAGCTTATACTTTAAAATGAGGATTGAATTGTTTTCGCAGGTTTGAATTTGACATTAATCTTAATTATGATGATATAGCCACTATTTTATGAGATTCATAAATGGTTACAGCATTTTTCACACATCCAGCTGATTTTCTTAGAATTGTTATCAATGCATGAGATATGATACCACTGATGACATTTTCTGCATGTACGACTACTCTCAAGTAATTCAGTACCCTGTTGTTTGCAAATAAACAAGTATTTTCCACAAATTTATATGAATACGATTTCCTTTTTGAGGGGCAGCCAAGAACAGATCCATCCCATTACTTTTCCCCTGGTATTAGGCATTTCTTCAATGTTACTCATACAGGGTATGGCCTCACTCTCATATTTCATAGGTCTTTTATCATTGAATGAAATTCTTTCATAACTTGATTCACTGCAAAACCAATTTCCTACTTTTCTTTCAATTCATGAGTCACCAGTTCTGGAGCCACATATTTGAGATAAAAGAATTCCAGGTTACTGGCAAGTGAAGCCCAATATTTTCACTTTCTGAGTTGGCTTAAAAGTCTACATACACATAGATTCTGTTCTGATACTGGTACTTTTCCCTAGAACACTAGGTTTCTTCCACTCCAGATCTTCTATTCTCATCAGCACATGTCAGCACCACCATTTTTGACGAACCAACTGTGATCCACAAACATGACTGAGAGGCACATAAAGGGTTAGCATAGCCGTTATCCCAGACAAAGCCCACCTTCAAATCAGTGCTGCTACATGATTGCATGTTTGTCTGAGTTTACCAAAAAAGAAATTTTAATTTTCAATCACGTTTTACCCCTTTTTTTAAATTGCTCCAGTATATATGTTCAGAAAAGAAGTATAAGATGAAAAAGTAAATGCTGAAATGAGTAAGGTAACCCTGATATAAAAGGGGGAATATTCCTCGAAACCGATCTGATTGTTATTATCATTCTTATTAGTACTACAAATGATAATTCCAAGGTAAATTAGATTATCATTAACATAAGCATGATCAAAGTCATGAATGGCGATGTAGTTATGTTAGTATTATTATTTATTAACTCAACTTGCCTGCATATCATCCAAAAAGCTGGATGGTGATCCTCACATACTCTTTTATATGAAGGAAATTTGAAGATCTTGACAGTCCATCCAGTCCCTATTTTGTGGAGCCATTGTGTGGCTAAATTCCTTTTTTCTGGATATGTGTTCGGATTAGGAATTGAAAAAAATTATCTTTCGTCACTAAGATTCCTGTCAGTACTATTATTGCAATCATATGCTGCAAACAGCGCAATGATTCATGAATTTCCCAACATGAACTGAAGAACTGGGTATTGAGTGTAGTTGTAGTGCCAGTCATCTGCAGTGCTGCGGTGCTCAGTTGATGACAGGATATGGGGTCATTTGACACAAAGATGGATGCCCCTATGGATTTGGTCATGAAACCCCTGGCTTCACAGAAAATTTCAATTCCCTTTTCAACAGGAACTGGGAATGGATTTGTGAGTGGGGCAATGGACATACCATATAGCACTTCACTTTTAGCCCAGGTTATCCCAATGGTGCATTTGCCCTTAAATCATGATAAAGATTTTTTTGGATATCATGCTGTAAAGCATTGAATTTGGTGAACATCAACAATTGTTGAATTTGGATTTTGAAACGCTTTGCTGTATTATCTTATTTTCTTTGTTAAATATCTCAGCCATTTAACATATGTTTTGCATGATTGAAAGTGAGTTGAATTTTATGTAAATTCTTTGGGTTATCCCAAATATGTATATTTTTGGGGTTGATGTTCACTGTGTTCTTCATAGCCTGTACCAGTTGTTGTAGTCGGAGGCTAGACTATGCCAGAAAGGTTTATTTTCTATTTCCTATACCAACTGTTTAAGGGACAAAGAGTCAGTTTGGAATGGTCTGTTTATTTTGTAAAATATTGCAAATTTGCCCCAGTCTGGTGACCATGTAATTTTTGTTGGTGTAATATTTCAACAATTTATTTTTTATATTCCTTCTGGTACATTAGTTCCTTCTTGATCTTATGTCCTTTCTTATTCCATGCAAAATTGATACACAATATTTAGAAACATTTTTTGTTTGGTGAAGGAATTTGGAATTTTGTTTTTCGTCACATTTATGCCATTTGTAAGTAGTGGAGGAAACGGGAGTACCGACGAAAACCACCGCCTAACCCCAAGTCACTGGCAACTTTCTCACATGCCCAGGCCAGGATTCTAACCCACGCAGTAGTGAGAGACAGCGAGCAGTCAGTGGCAGTGTCTTAGACCACACAGCCGTCAGAGCACTGGTGACACAGGCTGGTGCTTAGAAGAGGTCAAAAACAGAGTGCATCTTGGGATGCATGGAGGCCCTCTATGGCTGCCTCAGGACTGTTACTTGCTGAACTTCTGTAAGCTTAAACTGAGTAGTGCTGAAGAGGACAGGTTCGGGGGAGGTCTTATTTGAAAGGTGACATGTATAGGATCATTTTGAACCTAAATCTTTCTGATGGTGCATTTGCCCTTTAACCCTTTCATACCTGGAGATCTACTTGACTAGTAGCAATTATGGCTGATACGGGTATAAATGGGTTAAGAAAAAAGTAATTGTTTAAGCGAATAAACTTTCCAGACAATTACTCTACCCATTGGTGTAATATTTCTATTAACCCAGGTCTGTATCAATATTTTCATTAAAGAAAATATTTACAGCTTTTGTTATTGATTGTTGTGTTATCTATATCCATTACATCATATTTGATTCCCTGGAATGCGAAGGATGAGACCCATTCTAGATTGTTTTCTCTGAAATACATACAGCTTGATTCTCTAAATGTACTAATTCTTATTGTTTTTTTGTTCAGTTTAAGTCCTGTCTGCGCAAAAAAAATGATACTGAAGAACACACAATGTTAGCGTCTGTTTATATATAGCGTACATAGTGTGTGGTTCCGATTCGCTATATATAAAAACGCTGTACTTTTTTCTTACTGTACTGGCGCTGTCAGCGGCGGCTACTGTCGCTAACATAAAGATACGCTAGGATGCAAAAACTCCCCAATTCGCTATATTTGGGACACTCGTCATATGAGTGTTCTACAGTATTTTCAAACTCATTTTCAAGTTTTACTCTGAAGGGCCTCATAAATACAGGTGTGTCTTCAGCATATTGACATACTTTGCACCCTTTACTTAGTATTTTAATGCCTTTGTAGTCTTTTTCTTTTTTGAAGACTTGAGTATTAGAAATTCAATGCAGGGGATGAACAGGTCACCATGACGGATGTCACATTCCAATAGAAAGGAGTTAGACTGGTTACCGCACAGTGTGATTTTAGAGTTCAAATTATCTTGAAATACTTAAATCTAGTTGATAAATTTTGTGCCTGATTTGTAAACTTTCAGACTTTTGAATATATTTTCATAAGGTACTCTCGAATACTTTTTCCAAGTCCGCAAGAAGCACTAAGCCGTTGATATGCTTATCATTGCATTTGAAAATAAAGTCATAATATTATGATACAGTCATTAATGAAGCAAACCTTTCTGGAAACCCTTTTTGTTCATTGCTAATTAGTTAATGTAACAATGGTTTATTCTGTTAGTGATGTAAGCTGGTATTAGTTTGTATCGTGTATTTAATAAGGAGAGAGATGTGTCTCCAATTTTTAAGAGGTTTCTTTCCTTTCTCGGTTCTGGGAGACATATTGGTTCCTTCAAATAACTAGTTTGGGAATTGTTTATTCTTGTGGCATTCATTTATAAAGTCTAGAAAAGAAACCTAACTGAGGCCAGAATTTTTTATAGAAATTTGGACTTTTAGTTATTGGAAGTTCCAGGTACTTTCCATAATTGTTTAGGGTGTAGTTCTGGGTAGTAGTTACTTTAGTGTAGTATCGTACCTTGGCTTGCTGAGAAGATTCAAATAAAAATTTGCTGATGCTTCAATGATGTTTTAATCTTTTACTATGGTATTGTCGTTTACTTATATCTCATTTATGGGTTATTTATTCTGTTCCTATTTTCGAAGTTCAGGAAAAACTTACTTGGTTTTTCACCTAAGCCTAAAGCCCCTGTCCTACATAGGAAATCCAGCCAGAAATTGCGACTGCAACGAATAAGCAAAAAATTTAATGGGTATGGCATCGTAATCTTATTCAGCGGGATCTGTTATGCCCCATCACTACGGTCGCTGTGTTTCCCTGCAGTCGGTGAGCATGTTCAAAAAAATTGTAACAGCTCCTTCTGAGATCAGGCTCATAATAAAATCTTCTTTAATAAAATTTTCTGTTGTGAGTAGGTAGTAATTTTTCCCCTTTATTTATATAGCGACCAAGCCAACCTGCTTCGAGTAAAGACTCGAACCTGCCAACTCACGCTTGGAAGCCAGGCATCATAACCACTAGGCCACAGCATGTTGCCGGAGATACCCTGAAGCCATGTTAATATTTTTGTCAGGGTTTTGGATTCTCCGGACATCTTTGAGATGAAATTTATCGCACACTGTTCATTTATTGAATTTAGTAGATTTGAGGTTATTTCTGGAGAAAATCCCCATCTAATATCATGTTAGGGTTTTCATATTCAGTTTGCCGGTTGCCCAGTTTTTGGTAAACCTCTGGATTATCCTCACTGGGGCCGCATATTGAGACAATTACAATTGATAAGTTATCTGGTAAAAGTAGTTCTGCTATTGTGCAGTTTCCATTAATGTCTTTGGGATTCCTGCCTTAACTTTATTCAAGTGAGTTTTTTTTTATCAAAATTGCTGTTCCTCATGCATTTGATTATAATTACTAGCAATTTCTTTAAATTCCCATTCCCATTCGTTTTTACTCGTGTTAAGGTTTTTGTAGACAAGTGGATATCTTGTAGAAGTATGAAGTCATAGTTCTCTTCATTCCCTTTCTTAAATAAATTAAGTCTTTTTTGTGTGGCCGCTAATCCTATGCAGTTTACTGGTATTATTTTACTTTTGCTCATTTATCGTGGGTGCTCTCATTCAAATTGGAGTATGACATGTTGTTATCGGAATATTTTTGAGAGGTTTGTATGTTTGGATAGATAGAACAAGAAGGCCATGCACTATGACATTGTCTCTCTGTGCTTTACATGCATCAATGTTGGAGCAGGCCTCGACGTTAACTCAAAATGATACTGGCCCTGTAGGACCAGTAACACCTAGCATCTGCTGGTCCTGCAAAGTTTCTACTGGTTGAGTCTGGTCCTACATTTTTTCTTTAACATAACAAGAAAGAGCATTGCATAAAATTCACCACAACATTTATCTTTATAGATTTTATCTTCATTTTTCTCAAAAACATTTGAGGACATTCTCGGGGGAAAACTTTTTAACAAGAATGTCTTCAAATGTTTACTGGGCCTGTAGGACCACTTGAGGTATTCTTTTACTGGCCCGAAGCTGTTTTGGGGAATTTTTACTGGCCTGGGGCCATAGGTTCACCCTTAGCGTCGAGCCCTGTGGAGTTACGAACACTTTTGTCGAGGATTTCCTGGATGAAGTTAAACTCAGTTGTGACTTCCTCTAGATCTTGGATTTATGTCCTCAACTGTGCTGATACAAGTTTTGAGTTTCCATAAATTTTCCTCCATATTTTTCCAAGTTGTTACTTAATTTTACTTGCATCTTTCGTCAGGTACCCAACCATACCTTCTACTTTATTGTTAATGTCTTCCATCATTTCTAGAATGTCAAGCTGTTCTTATTTCCTAGATCTTTCTCTGAAGGGGGTAGGATCTAATGGTTCTGTTGCTGGAGGGGTGTTTCTATCTGTGGTTCTAGTTCTGGTGCCGATAGGGGTGGTTCCTGTTTATGTAGTTTGCTTTTTTTTGTTTATATTGGTGCTTGTGAGTTTTTGACTATTGAGTAATATTTGAAGAATTTGGTGAGACAGTAGTGTGGAGTGGTTGGTAGGAAGACGCAACACAAACGCAGTGCATAAGGTGAATAATATAACATTTTGTTACTTCGAACAAGTCAATACAATACAAATACTAGTAACTGAGTAATAAGTAACGCTATGTTAGAAAATAACCTCTTGACTTAAAATTCAGTATGTCTGTTTGATTCTATATCTCTTGCTTCAGGACAAAAAATAATTAATAATTATATACACCTAAGGCTAAGCATGTCAGCCACTGAAAATATCTGTGCTGTGCAAGTATCTAAGAAAAGTTAATATGTCCAACTAAGGTTAAATACACCAAAATATTTTCTGCAAAAGTTGATATATTTTCGGTTAAGTTGAAGTACTTAGCTTCTAGGAAATACAAGTTTGTGATAAGGCAGGTATACTCTGTTTATGAAAATACAGAAGAACTTTCAAGAAGAGTGGTATCAGGTAGTAAGTCAAAGATGTCTGCCTACCGCTGTACATAAACTATGTTCTGGCATTCATGGTAGTGGTAGTGGTCCAACAGAAAAACGTTTAATTTCACCCGAACCAGGCATTATTTCAAAAGACAGATCACAGGTGTAAACTTATAACGAGGTATTACAGCTAATTCAAGCTAACAATGAGCGATAGTACAAGTTCAGGAGTATAGTCCATTCACTCTGCACAAAAGATTGATAGACCCTACAGGTGGACGTGTGACCTCTACATGTCCACTTATAAAGTATACTGATGGGTTTTGCCAGTAGCCAAGTAGGTTTTCTGGGTCACAGAGTAGCGAGGCTCTCCAGGGGTATCATATCTCAAGTACCACAATCTCTACATCTTATTTTAGACTACTAGTGTCCCATGTACCAATTGCCCCCTTAATTCCCCTTTGTTCTAGTTCACCAACCTCAAGAGACTGCTAACCACAAACTGACCCAGAATTCCATAAGTGGACAGGTGGGTTTGGCCTGATGATCAATAGAAATCAAACCAGTTCTTACAGGCACACAGTTGAAACTTACAAACCCATTCACTTTGCTCATTGTTAGCTTGAATTAGCTATAAAGCTAGTAGACTTCCACAGGAATAATATGAGTACCCACACTCCAAGCATTGTTTCAAGGGATAAATAGCAGGTGGTACCAACATGGTACCGATGCTAACTGTCCAGCCCCAAGTACTCCCAGAGTACACTCAATTGATAGTATTCTTTCATTATTTAGAATTATTTCAAGAGGCAGATCATCTATGTAACCTTGTAATCATATAAACATGAGATATCACAACTACCGTAAATTCTCGCAAATCGCGGCCGCCCTTGGAAACTCGGCCACTATAATTCATCTACAAAATAATTACTGGGGAAATTCGCCCACCCCCGATTCATCCAAGGACACATTTCACCAAAAGTCGGCCACCAAGTAAAATTCATTGATATAAGAAAAAAACATTTAGATTTCCAAAGTTTGCGATTGATTTTAGAAACCGGAAGTGGGTATCGTATTTCTGCGTGTAGAGTGGAATACAGCTTGGGCAGCGCCATTTCGAAATAAGACTTGTCAAGCTCAACAAGTATAATTCAATGCATAATTGGCGTGCAGCAGCAAGAATAAACAAGTAAACAACATACAAGGGAGGCAAGTTACTTAACAAGTATATATGGCAGAGGAATGACAAGTCAGGTAGGTGGACAATAATGATTTTGTTGGGGTAAATTGTGTACAAAGTTAGCGATCGATTTTCCATCTAGCTTTCGTTTCAATTGATAATTTCGGCCACTGTGCCTGAGCTTTGATCGCTATTTTCAGAAAATTCCAGCCACCATCAGCCAACGAAAATCGTAATTAATAAAAAAGTGTCAGAGATTTGCGAGAATTTACGGTAGTGATATTCTACTAGGACTGCACTCACACAGGGAGATCACCTCATGAGCTCGCCACCATTTTGCTTCATGAACTCACACACACACTTTTTTTAATAAACATTTATTATTCAGCCCAGCAATTAAAAGATAGATACTTACTGATGGAGATTTATTAACATTTACATATTCATTTCATTTTAAAATGTGGTGGCTAATGTTTCATAGCATCCACCGGTTGATAAGAAACAAGACCCCAAATGACCTTTCATAATTGACCATTCAGAACATGGCCTCTCTTAAAATTAGAGAATGAAATGTTTAAATTGTGAGACCTCATTTGTTGAAATTGTATCGATATAACTAATGTCATGTTTGAAAAGGTTACTTATTCCTACCACTATTTTTTCTTCTCTCCTTAGCTTTCTGGCTGGTTATATAAAACATAAATTAGGGATTTAAGGTTACCATCAGGGCCAAAGTATTCCTTATTTTCAACTTTTAGGTACCGTACACCCCGCACTTTTATACACTGCAGCATCTACGTCAAGGAGGGGTTGCGTGTTATTAACTGTAACATCGATGCTATGGATGTGTTGGGCATGGTCGAAAATACTTCGGTGGGTTCCTATTGTATATTGGCCTGTCACCATGACGACGTTATGATGATTGCCATTCTGATATCCTGGATGTACCAGATCATGTTTAAAAACAGACTTTTCCCATACTGTTAATTAGTATCACTTGCACAGTGACTCTAAGCACAATAAACACTGTACGATTTAAGCCTCTAATTCTCTGAGTCAACGCGGGTAACAGTACTGGGGTCAAGATTCCCACTCCCCAACTCCGCCTCCGTGTTATAAACAGGGCATTGTATTTTACACATGGGAAAGGGACTTGGGGAGGGGGTGCGTATTATCTGTGGGGTGCGGGTTGTATGCGGGGTAATACGGTAATCTAAAGTTAACCTCAAAGAAAGCTGACTTTTCAAGGTAAATTCAGAAATCTAAAGATTACAAAACACTCCCTCATTCCTGAAAGTCAGGTCAATTAGAAGTAAAATGCAGGAGAGGAACTCCCTTGACCAGTTTATAAAGCAAGACAATCAGTACATAACTCTTCATTCTCAGTCAGACCACATAGCATCTTCTCGAGTCCACCTCACCTTGGCCAGCATCTAGCCTACGTTGCCTTCCCGAAAGTTCCTGTACCTCCAAGACAATGTTGTTGGCCGCATAGGTACTACTTATGAACTTGCTTCATCTATAGGTTATGTAATTGTAAGACATCAAGATTTTCCTGCTTGACTATCACTTTACTGGCATTGTCATCCAACTCTTGTTCCATTGGGAGACACTCTCCATTTTCCTGCTTGACTATCACTTTACTAGCATTTTCCTCCAACTCTTGTTCCATGGGGAGACACTCTACATTTTCCTGCTTGACTAGCACTTTACTAGCACTTTCCTCCAATTCTTGTTTTATTGGGAGACACTCTCCATTAATGACAACCCATTGCCTTGGTTTTGATTGCTGTGGTTCTGTTTCCTTGGTTAATGACTTTTTATTTGTTAACTGGTCCTGCTTCAGTTGAGATAGGGCCAAATCGGTCTTATTACACTTATCAACCTGAAAAGATCTTTCTCCCCAGTGTATCTTCTTATGCTTTACCAGACTTGAAGAATGTGTGAATATCTTGTCACATTCATTGCACTGGAATGGTCTTTCCCCACTGTGTATCCTCTTATGGCTAAGCAGAGCAGAAGATTGTGCAAATGCCTTGTTACATTCATTGCACTGGAAGGGTCTTTCCCCACTGTGTGTCCTCTTATGGCTACGCAAAGAAGAAGATTGTGCGAATGCCTTGTCACATGCATTGCACTGGAAGGGTCTTTCCCCACTGTGTATCCTCTTATGCTGGACCAGGTGTGACAAAATAGCGAATGCCTTGTCACATTCATTGCACTGGAAGGGTCTTAACCCACTGTGTATCCTCTTATGGCTATGTAGAGAACAAGATTGTGTGTATGCCTTGCCACATTCATTGCACTGGAAGGGTCTTTCCCCACTGTGTAACCTCTCATGCCTTGCCAAATCTGAAAGATCTTTGAATGCCTTGTCACATTCATTGCACTGGAAGGGTCTTTCCCCACTGTGTGTCCTCTTATGCCTGAGCAGAGCAGAAAGCTGTGTGAATGCCTTGTCACATGCATTGCACTGGAAGGGTCTTTCCCCACTGTGTATCCTCTTATGGGTTACCAGACCAGAAGAACAAGTGAATGCCTTGCCACATTCATTGCACTTGAAGGGTCTTTCCCCACTGTGTATCCTCTTGTGCCGTTCCAGGCAAGAAGAATTATTAAATGCCTTGTCACATTCATTGCATTGGAAGGGTCTTTCCCCACTGTGTGTCTTCTTATGCCGTTTCAGATCAAAAGAACGGGTGAATGCCTTGTCACATTCATTGCACTGGAAGGGTCTTTCCCCACTATGTATGTTCTTATGGCTTACCAGCTCAGAAGAACGTGTGAATGCTTTGTCACATTCGTTGCACTTGAAGGGTCTTTCCCCACTGTGTATCCTCTTATGCTGTGTTAGAGCTGAAGGGTCTGTGAATGCCTTGTCACATTCACTACACTGGAAGGGTTTTTCCTCACTGTGTGTCCTCTTATGCTTTAGCAGACCTGAGGAATCTGTAAATGCCTTGTCACATTCATTGCATTGAAAGGGTCTTTCCCCACTATGTGTCCGCTTATGCCTTTTCAGATCAGAAGAACAGGTGAATGCCTTGACACATTCATTGCATTGAAAGGGTCTTTCCCCACTGTGCATCCTCTTATGCCGTTCCAGACCAGAAGAACAAGTGAATGCCTTGTCACATTCATTGCACTGGAAGGGTCTTTCCCCACTGTGTATCCTCTTATGGCTATGCAGAGCAGAAGAATGAGTGAATGCCTTGTCACATTCATTGCACTGGAAGGGTCTTTCCCCACTGTGTATCCTCTTATGGCTTTTCAGATGAGAAGAACGAGAGAATGCCTTGTCACATTCATTGCACTGGAAGGGCTGTTCCCCACTGTGTGTCCTCTTATGGCTAAGCAGAGCAGAAGAAATAGTGAATGCCTTGTCACATTCATTGCACTGAAAGGGTCTGTCTGAACCGTGTATCCTCTTATGCCTTTCTAGATAATATGAACAGGTGAATGTCTTACCACATTCATTGCATTGGAATGGTCTTTCCCCACTGTGTATCCTCTTATGCCTTCCCAGATCATAGGAACGGGTGAATCCCATGTCACATTCATTGCACTGGAAGGGTCTTTCCTCACTGTGTAACATCTTATGAATTTTCAGATCATTAGAACAGGTGAATGCCTTGTCACAGTCATTGCATTGGAAGGGTCTTTCCCCACTGTGTATCCTCTTATGTCTTTTCAGATCATGAGAACGGGTGAATGCCTTGTCACATTCATTGCATTGGAAGGGTCTTTTCCCACTCTGTACCATTTCATGCTGATCCAGACTGGAGGAGTTTGTAAAGCTTTTGTTACATTCATACAAATGATAAGGGCTTTCCTTTTCATGCCACTCCATATGATCTACCTGATCTGAAGACATGGTAAATACTTGACCATGAAATGCAATGAATAAATAAATGAATGAAATGAGTGATTTGTCTTAGAACTTTCCCTGCAAAATATATCGAAGAGTTGCATTCAGAATGAAGACACTAACTTCATGAGGACTTTTCTTGGCTGATGCAGTTATGAATGGGTAAATAACTTGTGAATTGTACTTGTCATACTTGAAAATAGTTACTCCTTTATAGTTGGCTCCATTCCCTGATGAAGGAAAGACAAACGTTCGACTTTGTCCTTCATCTATTTATATCTTCCTGTGGTGATGTTCAGCCACATTATTGTCCAGTTTACAGCATGAATCTGAAAATACAGATAAGTAAAAGTTAAAACAAGGAAAACAAATTACAAATTTGGCTTAAATAGACATTTGGGCCATGCAGTTTCTAATGGACCGTATATTATAGAAGGTACTGAGTTCACAAACCTGGAACATTTTGAGAAAAAGCATTTCAAACAGTCAATCTAATCCCCCCCCCCCCCCCCCCCCCAAAAAAAAAAAAAACACAAAAAAACACACACATTTCAGTGCCACATAAAGGGATTTAATCATGTTTTATGAATTATATGGAGTGTTTTGTGGATTAAGCCACTGTTGTATGGAAATGAAACGTTTTGAACCACATGTTGAGCCAAGTAGCTCAGTTGGTTAGGTATCGCACTAGACTAGGTTCGTAGTCCCTAAAGAGATGACATTCCCTTCTGACCAAGCAGTGTGTTGTAGTACCAGGTATGGCAGATAGATGGCACTACCTGCTCCCCCTATCTCTAGAGGATTTAGGTCATGTCATACTCAAACTGAATCCTGGTGAGATAAATGTAAACTAAATTGACCACTGTGGCTACCTACACTATTTTGTGATAGGTAACAGAAAAAGAAACATAACAGAAAAATACATATGACAGCCTAGAAATCTAGGCTAGTATCGGACTAGTAATAAGTAAGTCGCTGGTTCAATTCCCGGCCGGGGCACTTTGGTCTGTCCTTGGGAAAGACAGTTTATTCCATATTGCCTCAGTCTACCAGGCTGCAAAATGGGTACCTAGCATTAATAAGGCAGTGCTTAGAGTTTGTGCACTTTATGCCGCAGCTGCTCTGGAATATCCCTCGGGGGATTGAAAAGGTTTCCATGTGTACAGGCCTGCTAGGGGAGGAAGGTTGTGTGAACATTTCGGGGGATTCAAGACTATAAACCGATTACCTCTACCTTTACATTAAAAGTGGCCTATAAAAGATTGAATATATATTTGGTACAGACTGGGCCTTGGCCAGCACGACATCATTGCATCATTTAGACACCAGTGGTGAAAATACACAGTAGCCCACCTGTCTGTTTCTATCAAAAGTTTGAATGGGCACAGTAGCCCACCGGTCCGTTTCTATCAAAAATTTGAATGGCCTAGTAAAAGTCTATGTTTACTTGCCCAAAAAGTCTGCTAAATATTCTTACCACATTAATTTAGAAAGCTCACATCAAGTTTCACATTTCTTCTACATTAAATT
Organism: Maea johnstoni; assembly: GCA_963942565.1. NCBI lineage: Eukaryota > Metazoa > Annelida > Polychaeta > Spionida > Magelonidae > Maea > Maea johnstoni. The sequence continues at coordinate 17,682,128 of OZ012690.1, forward strand.
ATAACTGTCACAATTCATAAATTAAGCACAATTAACCATGAATTCTCAGTTATGAAATGGCTGTTGGCTACCATTTTGGTTATCAAAGTGATATGGACCCCTAATTTTTCTGGTGGACCACTAGACTATTTATTTTGATGGACCGTTTGACTACCAAGGCTTAGCTAACTACTTTTCAGTAGTGAGACACCTAAATTCTGGACATTCTCACTCACTCCAATGTAAATGCAACATTTTTCCCCAACTTTCCGGTGTAATCCTATATGCATATGCATCACTACTCCCTAGGACAATTGCTATGTATATTGAGGAGTGGTACAATTCTTAGCAACCAATCCATTGTGCCTAATGGAAATGAGTGTAAACAGAGATATCCCCCAAATTAGTGATAGGAATCGGCTCGGATTTTCATGATCGATCATCGGTTGGGTACAACCGATCGATGATCGATCATGACCAATTGCGCGTGCTTTCATTCCAGCAGCACTAATCCCCAAAATAGTTGGATGGTTACAGGCAGTATGGGCATGAATGGGTTAAGAGACCAAGCCACTTGCATGAGGGGGATAGAGGATTATAATGCAGTTATTGGCCTCATAACCCTCCATCAATTGATGATAGAGAAGTCTTACCTGTTGGGCTCTGCTCCAATATTATCAACAAAAGGATAGTTAGAAGGCCATATCCTTAAACTGCTCACACTCAAAGCGGTCAAAACAGGCTTGACAATTTTAGAAATATTCTTCTAACAAAAGCATTTATTGAAAAATATTTGAAGGAGAAATGATAACCAGAAGTTAAACGACACCTCTCCTTCAAATATTTTGTGAACTTTGACTTTATTCCCAAGTTATTTTCAAAAGTATGAAAGTTGAAGACGATACTCTCTACAGGAACTCTGAGTGTGGATGAGTTAAATGAGTTTTGAACACCCCTAAATTTGCAACTAAGGGCTAGAGCGATACTATAGTGTCAACAGTGGTACCTTTCTTTTCAGTCAGCAGCAGTGCTGTATAACTGGTTTATTTGACGTGTACTGAAGTTGGGTTGTTTTTTTTCAATAAATAATTTTCCTGTATTTGTTTTGGCGTCTGCAGCAGTCAGAACAACGCCATCTATTGTAGATATAGGAACAAATGACCAATGTAAACATTGGGCTGCCATCTTGCTTTTCGGTAGCGATCAATAGCTCTGTAACTTGGTAGGAGTTTCCCCCAAATTGGACAAGTAAGTATGCAAATCATGATATGATACCTAATATGGTAAGTTACCAATGAATAATATTATAATGTTTTGTGAAGTTATTGCATCAATTTTTCTTTGTTTCAGCCGCGACCGCCAAGGAGTGAAATTCACGCTACAGTAGCAGATATATTTGCCTGCTACAGCTCCCCCAGCGGCCCTGAAAGGAAATTAACTACTTTAGTGCGATCTTTAATTTGGTGTCGATAAGCATTAGCCAAATATGCCAAATTTAAAACCACCCCACAACAACCTGTTATACAGTATTTTCTTTTAGTTTTGTTGCCTTGCAGTATTCAGATCTTGACCTCTCAGGTGTTTTATATTATCAATCATGAAACAGCAATGTATACCATGTCATAATATGAATGATATGAGGACAGTGTGTAACTTTTTGATGCAGGTGTTGCAATGAAAAATTCAACTTGAAGACTGGCAGTTGTATTCAAACTATTTATTACTTCTTATTCCAAGGTGGGTAATCCACAATTTGGGGTTGCTTCCAATCGGCCAGGCAGCTCCCAGCTAAAGGATTTCTGTACATACAATGTTCTAACATGGAAATATATATCTACAAAGTATATAATTGCAATCATATGAACATGACACATGAATACTACATCACTCCTGGTCACTGATTGCCTCTGGTGGCAGACACCCTGATTTTTGGTAGGAGTAGCATGAATGAATATTAGATAGTTTGTCCATCTGGCTAAGGATTAGGATTACAAACAGTTGACATGGATTTTAAAAGACTTTATCCCAATAATTCAGGTATTGTTAAGGACAACGTCTTAGCCAGGAGGGCGTCTGGGCCTCTTTTGGACACCCAGACCCTCAAAAAATCCCCACTCAGGACATCTTAAGTATTTTGGGGAGTAATTTCTTAAAATGTCAATTCCAAGCATAAAATTGAAGTTTTTCCAACTCAATATACTTCCCATGACAATGTTAAAGGACATAATGGCTAATTTCAATGAGAAATACATGTTTGTGGTTGAAATGTCAATAAATTGTGGTCTACCTTTGAAAAACTGGACGCCCTGAAAAAGTTTAATTGCCAATTGTGGGCACCCAGTCTCTAAGTCCTGGCTAAGACCCTGTTTATGGATATGTAGTCAACTGGTGAAGGCTTTAGGAAACTTTTAGAAATCTCAGTTAAATTTTCCAGAAACTTTGCATGAGGAAAGAAGTGATCTTCAAAACGACTTTAATTCATGGGGTCATCGTTTTTTTGCACAGATTTTGGAAAAAATAATGCAATTTAAGTCACAAACATATCATTCTCAATTTTTTTTTCTTTGCTTGATTTATCCCTTCAGAGACACTGCCACTGCCTGAAATACTCTTCTACCATGTTGAAATTATTTTTTCTGCTGTTATATAGGATTATGGGGCAGAATCAAGGAATTTGAGAAACAAGTTTTTAACTCAAAATTGGGTCAAGTCCGAATTGCCGAAATTTAATTTTGTCTATTAAAACTATGTACACAATGCTCTTACTAAGAAGATATAAAGAACAGGACAGGACATCAGTTTAGTTTATGAACCACAGAAGTGTAATGTTTGTGAAATAGGGCTTTTTTGGCAGATTTTCATAAAAATGGTTCAAAAGAGTTACTGTACCATTTTTGCCCTTTATTAAGAGTTATGTTTTAGTAAGGGAATCCCAATTTATACATAAATGAATGATCACACATATTTTCTTAAAATGCATTAAATCATCAAATTCAATAAATATGATAATCACAACAGCCAAAACATTCTGTGTTGAAAACTGTCTCTTAGGATAGGCAGGTATAGTCATAATGGTACATATGCATGATAGAAATGTGTTTTTTTGTAACAATTCCTCTACAAAATTGGCATTGGTGTCAGAAAAATTGTAATAAATTAGTTTAGTTTGTTCAATACTCAATAAGGGAGAACAATACACTAACACTTATCCATGATTCCGAAATGTACATAGTTTCAACTATACACAAATGATACCCAGGATTTAGGAATATACAGGTGAACTTGGATATGACGGACTCAGTGGGACCAGGAAAATTGGTCCGTCATATGCAAAATCCGTCATATGCATATGATGGACTTAGTCCGTCATATGCAATTGTGTATCTAATTGCATTGGGGACCTCAGTTGATCTATAAATAAAAGTCAAAACAGCGAAAGAATATGCCTGGCTGGACTTTTATTATACATTTATTTGTCTGCTGAGAAATACCAGACAATGTGAACTGAGTTCTGTCTGGCCGAACGTAACTCAGCACATGTGTTAGTCTCGGCGAGAATAAGCCGACTGCTAGACACATGTTTGTCCGTCATACACAATGCTAATTACATAGTAAATAGCATCGTGTGTGCCGTGATATTGGTCCGTGGTAGCCGAGTTCCGTCATACGGAATCCGTCCTATGCATGCTAAAATACACGTAGTTAATATGCATGGGACTGGGACCAAGCATATCGTCCGTCATAGCCAAAAGTCTGTCGTACAGTGGTCCGTCATATCCAAGTTCACCTGTATCTCCTTAAGGTCTTACGATACTCTACACTGGGGATACCTATCCACTAGGTGTCATCAGTGTAGAGTATCTTAAGACCTTATGGAGATTCCTTGACCCTCAGAGGCATAGTCATTACATTTTGTATGCAGGATCTAAAGATAGAAATGCACATGGTCATTTCCATGTACTTCACCAACACTGTATCCATACAATATCACTCATATTTGGCTCCCGTAAATAATTATATTTTCGACATAACAATTGTATACTGTTGATTTACATGTGCTGACTATGCCTCCAAAGGGCAGGAAACCACCTCTACCCTTATGGCTAACCCTGGATAAGACACTTACAATAGCGTAAACACAATAAATTCCTAAATACTGGGTATCATTTGTGTATAGTTGAAACTATGTACATTTAGGAATCATGGATTATTGTAAGTGTATTGTTCTCCCTTTGTATTCCTAGGCACATCACAAGGACAACGCGATGTTTTTTAATCATGATAATGAGAATATCAATACGGTATATACAAGAAATGTTTGTCTATTTGTCAATGAGCTACAAGCAGCAGTATGACATATTCCTTATAAAGAGCGAATTGCAAGCACTACACAAAGTTATATACTTAGAACAACATGGCCTCAAAGTATGGATCCATAATAATCTCCTTGAGCCGATGCAACAAGACTAAAAGCCTGAATATAAAGCTCAGCCCGCAAGTGGATCGCATTCTAGTTTTATTCTAGCTCTACGTAAGGAGACCACTATTTAGCAAAATCAGGGAAAAGTCAAGCCCTAACTTGAATGACATGATGAAAACTAAAACAGCTCACATTTACACATTTATTGTGTAATACCTTGCCCACTATAGCAGGCATATTTTTCTCAAATGAGGCAAATAGATCATCTCAACAAAATGACAGTGTCTCTGTTTTGTTTAAATTGCACTAACAATAGACATCATGCACGAGGTACTGGTAGGCTTGGGCAGTGTCTTAGCCAGGATTTAGAAACTGGGTGCCTAAAATTGGTGGCGGTGGTAAAATTTTTATTCAAGGAAGGTATTAATTTCACTTTTTATAGTGAACAGCTTTTCTGCCAAGTTAAAGATACAGAGTGCTCCCTCAATCCTGGCAGTCATGTCATTTTTAAGTGCAGAAAGGGAGAGATGCTGTATAAAGCAATACAAGCAGCACACAGTAGTGGTGTGGCAATCAATTGAAAGCCACAAGCCTGATTAATCAAGCAAGAAATCTAGTCACTTGTTAACAACAAGCAACTTCAAAACAAAATATTCTCCTTAAAGTCTTGCCATCTAACGCAAAATCCCTTCACAATAATAGATTTATTACCTTGTCTCTTATTATTTCAATGGCCTCTTCGCTTCCTGGTTTTTATAGAGGCGATAAACCAGGAAACGTTGGTCAACTCTATCTTGTATGTGCTTTCTAACAAAGGTGCGCACACAGATGCAAAACAAGCTCAAGAGCTTGAGTCTGGTTGAGTTTTGGTCACTTAAATTTGCATGCACTCAATTCCAAACCTTTGATTCGAAGTCAGACCACGGAGGCAGAAAGTGCAGCTCAAGAGCCCACTTCACCATGACCAACGTCTAGCCTAGCCAAAAGCTCTTGTACCTGCAGGTGATATTTTCATTTGTACCTCCACCTGAATTCTTTAGGTTGCACAATGTTGTTTTCTGTACTTCTTATGAATTCGCTTCATCAATATGTTATATAACTGTTAGACATCAAGGTTTTCCTGCTTGACTATCACGCTACTAGCATTTTCCTCCACCTCTTGTTTTATTGGGAGACACTGTCCCTTTTCCTGCTTGACTATCACTTCACTAGCATTTTCCTCCAAGTCTTCTTTTATTGGGAGACACTGTCCATCAATGACAACCCATTGACTTGGTTCTGATAACTGTGGTTCTGATAACTGTGGTTCTGTTTCTTCAGTTGATGACTTTTGACCTATGTGAGTCCGCATGTGTGATACCAGACCAGAAGATTGTATATATGCCTTGCCACATTCACCACACTGGAAGGGTCTTTCTCCACTGTGTATCCTCTTATGATTTACCAGACTTGAAGAATATGCAAATACCTTGTCACATTCATTGCACTGAAATGAATCTTCCCCACTATGTGTCCTCATATGCCTTTTCAGACGTATGGAATCTGTGAATGCCTTGCCACATTCATCGCACTGGAAGGGTCTTACCCCACTGTGTATCATCTTATGCCTTTCAAGATCAAAAGAACGGGTGAATGCCTTGTCACACATATTACATTGGAAAGGTCTTTCCCCACTGTGTATCATCTTATGCCTTTCAAGATAAAAAGAGCGGGTGAATGCCTTATCACATTCATCACACTGGAAGGGTCTTTCCCCACTGTGTATCCTCTTATGCCTTATCAGACCTACAGAATCAGTGAATGCCTTGTCACAGTCATTGCACTTGAAGGGTCTTTCCCCACGGTGAGTCCTCAAATGATTTTCCAGAATGGAAGAAGTAGTGAATGCCTTGCCACAAACATCGCACTGGAAGGGTCTTTCTCCACTGTGTAACCTTATATGCCTTTCAAGATCAGAAGAACGAATGAATGCCTTGTCACATTCATCACACTGAAAGGGTCTTTCCCCACTGTGTATCCTCTTATGCTTTAGCAGATCAGAACGTTCTATGAATGCCTTCTCACATTCATTGCACTTGAAGGGTCTTTTCCCACTATGTATCCTCTTATGCCTTTCCAGATCAGAAGAACGAGTGAATGCCTTCTCACATTCATTGCACTGAAAGAGTCTTTCCCCACTGTGTGTCCTCTTATGCTTTAGCAGATCAGAACGTTCTATGAATGCCTTCTCACATTCATTGCACTTAAAGGGTCTTTTTCCACTATGTATCTTCTTATGCCTTACCAGATCAGAAGAACTTTTGAATGCCTTCTCACATTCATTGCACTTGAAGGGTCTTTCCCCTGAAGACATGGTAAATAATTGACCCCAAATGAAATGAATAAATGAAATAAATACAATATACAATTGTGAGCCGCCAGTTTGCTTCTGATTATTTTCTCTCAGGACTTTCTCTGCAAATATATCCAAGAGTTGATTTCAGAGAAAAGAAACCAACTTCATATGGACCCTTTCAGGCTGATGCAGGTATGAATTGGTAAATGACTTTAAAATTGTCCTTTTCATTCCTGAAAATAGTAGCCCCAATAGTTCCGACGTAGTTTCACAGAGTCGAGTATATCACCTGATTTCTCTCACCAGGATGCAGAAATGATGAACTTTTAACTTTGACCTTGTTTTAAATCGGGCTTCATGGGGTGATGTTCAGTCACACAATTATTCGGTTTACCATTATGAATCTGAAAAAAACAACATAAAAAAGTCAATACAAGAAAAATGATTTACAGATTTGACATCTACAAACATTTGGCTAAATGCCTATGCTATTGTCTATGGATAGTATTTTGTAAATGATACCAAGGCCACAACCCTAGAATGTTTGAGAAAAAGCATTTCAAATAGTCATCTTAATCACAACAAGAGTGACTCCAATGGCATCAAGACTTGGTCCATGTAGATGTACCTTGGCCTTATTATTTTTCTCTATTTTTGTTTTTTTCTTGTTGTTATTTTTTGTTACTTCTGTCTTCTTTGTTGTTCTTTTCTGTTTTCATGGTTTTCTTGGCTTTGCATTCATGACCTATTTCAATATTTTTGTTTTGGTAGTTGATGACAATTAGGCCAGGGTCTCAGAAGTAAATAATAATATATCAGCTTTAGTGAAGTCCTGGCTATACCAGGGGTCTTGGATCTGGCCTAAATGTGACGTCACTAGGAGACAAAGACCAATGAGGGCTCACGTATTGTTTACATTACAGAAAAACTTGCGCACCAACATGCACAGGAAACTTTCGCCTATTCGCAGCAGCCAGCTCGTTCAGGTTGACCGGCTGGCTTCATATCCACTTGTTTTTATTCATATAAGGTTACAAATAGACAATAAAGAGATTAGACAGTCTATAAAGGTGACCTGGAATAGGTATCTCTTTGATATTCAATATGAATTATTGCAGAGTGGCTAGATATTGAAAATGGAAATCAAAGATGGCTGTGTGCAAATTAGGGCTGTCATTGATAAGAAATATTTATCAATTCAATAATCAACAAATTTATTACCGATAAGCTACTTCGATTCGAAAAAGCGAGTCGAATTCAAAATGAATGAAAACCAGCAATGTGCTCATGAGGAATGGTTGTGGTTTGCATGTGGGGCGGATTTTTTTGACCTATGATCACAGCCCTAACACATACACATTCATCTGTGTGAATTTTGGGATAAATGGAATGGAAGCACACATTTGTCTTGGGGAGTTAATGATGTTCAAGCTGTGTTCACCTAAAAAATTATTCATTTACCTAATTTGCAAATGAATCGATATCTTGTACCTTTTTCAATATCGATAATCGCTAAGGTTTTTTTTTATCGATTCATCGATACGGACAGTATCAATGACAGCCCTAGTGCAAATTGTGATGTATTAGAAACAAATGCTTGTACTTTCATGTTATGTAACGGAGTAGTAAAATTTTGGAGAGAAGTTACTATTCAGTTAGGAGGATAACGATATACTAACTTCAGAGATGTAAAAGAAAAAGATAAATAATTAAACATAAAAAGTTAATTAGGTAAACATATAATCTACAAAAATATGGAAAAAAGGAGTGCATATTTGATGGAACACCTACAGAGGCTGAGAGAGAGAGAGAGAGAGAGAGAGAGAGAGAGAGAGAGAGAGAGAGAGAGAGAGAGAGAGAGAGAGAGAGAGAGAGAGAGAGAAAGTAAGTAAATAAGTGCACTACAGAATGTAAAAATATGATTATAAAAGAGCAAAATGGGGGAAGTATTTAGTGCAACAAGCCACAAGGTATCAATGAATGTCATTTATTGATAATGCAAGGCAATGGATAACTTCTTACAAAACTGTTCCAATGTAACATGCTGTGAAGATCTGACATAGAATATAACCTTCTGAATGTGTGTAAGATAGTGTTAAAAGGAGGAATATACAGACAGGGACTTAGTCAGGACCTGTCCTGCCTGTCTTTTGGACAGGCAGTTTTCCTAAAAACCACCTTTTTGGACAGGCAAAAATTTCTATGAAGAATTTTCAATTTTGACTTTTGGGGGGTAATAACAAAATATTTCCCATATTCATAACAAACTATATTCTGGGGCATAATTGAACTGTAAATTGCACTTTTTGACACTATAGGCTATTAAATGTCGTTGGTTTAAGGATTTGAAGTAGATTTGTAGCTAAATTTGGACGGGCAGAAATTTTGGAATTGCTTTTTTGGACGGGTGTTTTTGAAATCCTGGCTAAGACCCTGTATACAGATGGGAACTTAAAAATATAATGTTTAAAGTAACATGAAAATAAAGACCATTTGTATTGTCATATACATTACTGATGGATTTAACATTTATTATGTACATAAACAAATTGTGGGTTCTCCAGAATTATTAAAAATATATTTTCAGCTGATTGCAACCAAGAATCTTCCTTATCGTTCTGTCAGTCAGTTCATTTATGTCACAAAAAACATGGAAGACTACACCCAATTCACATTGCTTCAAGTTATATTAGTATAGCTGTATTCATTATGTGGTTAGGGAAGGGAGACCTGTCAATGTATGTGTCAGGGCTCGACATTAAGGGCTACCCTACTGCCCCTGGCAGATAAAAAAATTCAAAATTGCTGAAGGGCAGGTAAATATCAAAGAGTGCTTGCCCTACATGGCAGGTAAGATTTCAGCATGTAACTTCAGAGATACTAATACACAGTACATATAATGCTATATATAGCTGGAAAACAGTTAATTGGTACAAGTATGATGCACATAGAAAAGTCAATTTAATGTTCATTCTATCACACCTTTTGCAGGGCAGGTCAAAATTGTGTAAGGCAGGTAGAAATTAAAGTTGACCTGCCCTACTTGGCAAGTGCCTTCAAAAATTAATGTCGAACCCTGTGGGTGTATCTTTATTGACTAAGGCTTTCACCATAAAGCAGGTTTAAATGGGGTCTGTAAGGGGTTAGACATAGTACAGATTTCCATGCATTCCATTAACACATGTAGTTTTTGACATGAGAAGTTCTCAATTGTGATAGAAGAAGTCTAAGAGTATACAGATTTGGAATTCGAATGTATCCATATCTTATGAAAAAAGGCAGATGTCTTTCCATCTGAGGTCAAATATGTTTAACACCTAGGCATACAAATTAGCAATGGGCCTGGTTGTATAAAACATCTTAAGGTTATTTTATGAGTTTATACTTAAAGCTGACTGCAACCAAGAATGTTCTCTATTGTTCTGTTAGTCAGTTCATTCATTTCACCAATACATTGAAAGATTCACTTCGAAATGTACCGATATTTTACCGTTTCGTTGAGAACCGGTACTAAAAGGCACTGTTTCGTTTTTGAATATCACTTTGTTTTAACAAATTATATTAATCAAGTTGTTACGTTAATCCGATGACGTATCGTGTGCCGATTCCCGCCATGAGTTCCAGACAGACGGTCTGGAATAGCATTCGGCGGAAAATACAATATGATGTAACATCCCACATTTGCAGTGCGTGGTGGCGCTAATTTGCTTCGATTAACTTCGTTAATGTTCGTCGCTATCGTTGGTTCTGTTACCCCTGGGGAGCCTCCCTACTCTGTGACCCAGAAAACTTACTGGGATACTGGCAGAACCCATCTGTATACTTTACAAGTGGACATGTAGAGGTCACACGTCCACCTGTAGGGTCTATCAATCTTTTGTGCAGAGTGAATGGACTATACTCCTGAACTTGTACTATCGCTCATTGTTAGCTTGAATTAACTATAAAGACTTGGGTATCATGTAGTACACCTCCTAGCCAGAATCTAAGCAGAGAAAGCAGGTTTTGAAAGGACTATTGATAGATCTCATTAGTCGTTCTCTGTTTTCTGTGTTCAAGTGTAATGACCTATGAATAGAAGTGGAGACCAGTTCGATAGCGAACATTCTTGGATGAAATTAGCGGTAACAAGAAAAGTACCAGTTCAGCAGATGGTAATCATAAATATTCTTTAAAGTTTAAATAGTAAAATATTGGAGCCCCCAAACCTCCCTTTAACCACACACTTTGGGCTACCAAACCAATGTATCAATAATTTAAAGGACAATTACACCATGAATAAAACATAGGCCCTAATAATTTCTTAGAGTATTCTCTACTTAAGCCCAAGTTCCCACCACTGCCAACCTTTATAAAAGAAGTAAATTGCTGTCTAAACACATCCTAACACACAAAAAATGCAGGTACTGGGAGCAGTCATTTTAGTCTATTAATAGCCTATCTAAAGCTGTTTGGTACATACTTGTCCTTAGCAGATGCCTTACTGCAAATGACCACAATCCTATTGTGATTGTAATTGTCACAGATCTCACTGGCCACTCGATAGCAGCAGTTGACAAGTTGAGTTTTGGAAGAATTTGGGCCACTATTATTCTGCTTTGTGTGTATTAGGCCACTCCAATTTATTTACTTGTCTTACGTGCTCAGGAGGTAGGAAATGAGCCATTTTGGAATAAAAAAAAAAGTTGAAAAATGTGACTTTTTTATTTTTTTTTAGAGTCTGACGACTAGGACTGGTAGGGATATGTTCCTACCAGCCTATTACCAACTAAATAAAATCAATCAATCTATTAATCCTGTAACCTGAAGGGTGGGAGGTATACCTCCTCAAGTCTGAGGCTCTACTACAGCAATGATAGCTTCCTGTAGTTGATTGAATCACACTTACAAGTTACAAAGAATTCTTAAAACTTGCACTTTTTTTTTTTTTGGGAGTCTGACAGAAAATTTCAAAACCACTTTCGTCTGTAAGACACCAAAGATGACTTTTTTTTTCTTTTTTTTTTGGAGTCTGACAGGATTTTTTTTTCCAAAAAAAGCTTGTAAGACAAGTAATTAAATTGGAGTGGCCTTACCAGAAAATGATGGGCCAGCCTTAAAAAAATAAAAATTGTAATCATTAAATTACAGAGAATAAAACGCAGCTCTTGTTGCATTGCCAGCATTCTTGTACCTCCAGGTGATCTTTTTCTAGACGCAAATGTTCATGCAGCGCGTAGCGCCCCCACAAAGTGAAACGGCGGCAAATGTAACTAATTGAACCCCAGGATAGCAAGTTCATAACACTAGGAAAATTGGATTGCGAAACTGGCGATGCCATAAAGTTAACGACATGTAAAGGCGTATTGATATAATCATTATTCTTTATCTATTTGAAAAGGCATTAGATTAAAAGATCAAATACAATTTTTCAGCTATTTTGGCGCTCCTTATTGGGTTGTAACGTCATTCCGGCTATCCCGAGCCGGTTTGGAGTAGTTAGATAACAGGCGCGATATTTGATTTGGTTATAAGTGGTTCGCATGAGGAAGGTAGGTCATAATCAGTTTCGGGCCGTATGTAAATATGTGGGGTCATTGATAAAAGTGGCCTGGCGGTCTTTTTCAAAGATTTACTCCGGTATTCAGTCACGTAAATGACAGGACTAAACTCGGAATGCAAGGAACGATCTAAAATAGAGTTACGGGATTTCATTAATATAGCTCTCTTTTCAAACCTCCCTGTAGTACAGATGGCGCCGTAGCTTAGTGGCTAGAGCGCCTGCCTGCAGGGCAAGAGGTTGCGGGTTCGATTCCATCTGACCGCAACTAGCATCATCTTTACTGCCCAGTCCTTCGTCTGTCACTTTGAAACATTTCCTACTCTAAATAACGATGTCTATATTTTTATTATTTTTATTTCACTTTACTAAAATGAATTGTTGGTCAAATCCACTGATCCCAGAGAGAAGGTCTGCCTGAATTGGCGTTCGCTATAAGGGCCGATTTGATTAGTGTATGAAATTCCCTGGTTATAATAAACATTTCCACAGTTGTGAAGTTAGGAATTTCTTCGAGAAAATCTATAGTTTAATGAATGTAAGTAATGCCTAGCCTTCATATAAAAATTGAGCTCTGTGAAGTTTAATGGGTGTAAGTATTAATTTATATCTGTTGATGAAGGAAATGTTCCATTAAGTTCCCTATGACGTTGGTATTGTCACTTTCATGCACACTTGCGGCACATGACTATTACTTTATGCAACTCCCACCCATTTACCTTCTATCTGCCCTTTCACACATCTCTACGTGCTGATCAGTGCCCTATCCAATCCCATGTACCTTCCACCTGCACTTTGGGCTTGGATCCGTGCGCCCGCCACTCACTTTTTGGGCGCACGGATCCTTATTACATCGACAACTTCTACTCCTCCTGCGGCCTTAAGCGCCTTGCCGCAACACTTGCCTCCCCCCTTCTCTGTAATTGTAGTCCTCCCAGTACCTCTTTCAACGGGGCCCTATCTGGGTTACACAATGTTGTTTGCTGAGCAGGGTCTTAGCCAGGATTTCAAAAACGCATGTTCAAAACAGCAATTTCAAAATATCTGCCCATCCAGATTAAGCTACTTATCTACTTCAAATGCTTATACCAGCTACATTTAATAGCCTAGTGTATCAAAAAGGGCAATTTACACTTCAGCTATGCCCTAGAAGATGGTTTGTTAGGAAAGTATTTGGTTATTACACCCTGAAAGTCAAAATTGATAAATCATAAAAAGAAAATTTTGCCTGTCCAAACAGGAGGATTTTAGGAAACTACCTGTCCAAAAGACAGGTAGGACGGGTCCTGGCTAAGTCCCTGTGACGCTGAGTAAGTACTACTTATGAACTCACTTCATACATAGGTTATGTAATTGTTAGACATCAAGGTTTTCCTGCTTAACTATCACTCTACTAGCATTTTCCTCCAACTCTTGTTTTATTGGGAGACACTGTTCCTTTTCCTGGTTGACTATCACGTTACAGGTGAACTTGGATATGACGGACCACTGTGCGACGGATTTTTGCATATGACGGACGATATGCTTGGTCCCAGTCCGATGCATATCAAGTATTCGTCATATGTATACGACGGATTTTGCATATGACGGACCAATTTTCCTGGTCCCATTGAGTCCGTATCCAAGTTCACCTGTACTAGCATTTTCCTCCAACTCCTGTTTTATTGGGAGGCACTGTCCCTTTTCCTGCTTGACTATCACTTTACTAGCATTTTCCTCCAACTCCTGTTTTATAGGAAGACACTGTCCATTAATGACAACCCATTGCCTTGGTTCTGATAACTGTAGTTCCGTATTGTCAGTTAATGACTTTTGATGTGTTAACTGATGCTGCTTCGTATGAGATAGGGCCCTACCAGTTGTATTAGACTTATCAAACTGAAGAGGCTTTCCCCCTGTGTGAGTCCGCATGTGTGATACCAGACCAGAAGATTGTGTGAATGCCTTGTCACACTCATTGCATTGATAGGGTCTTTCCCCACTGTGTATTCTCTTATGCCTTATAAGATCTGAAGAATCTGGAAATGTCTTAGGACATTCATTGCATCGAAAAGGTCTTTCCCCACTGTGTATCCGCTTATGTCTGATCAGACCTGACGAATGTGAAAATGCCTTGTCACATTCATTGCAGTGGAAGGGTCTTTCCCCACTGTGTATCCTCTTATGCTTTATCAGACTTGAAGAATGTGTGAATACCTTGTCACATTCATCACAGCTGAATGGTTTTTCCCCACTGTGTATTCTCTTATGCCTAACAAGATCAGAAGAATCTGCGAATGCCTTTTGACATTCATTGCAGTGGTAGGGTCTTTCCCTAGTGTGTATTCTCTTATGCTTTACCAGACCTGAGGAATCTGTGAATGCCTTGTTACATTCACCGCACTGAAAGGGTCTTTCCCCACTGTGTATCCTCTTGTGCTTTAGCAGATCAGAAGATTGTGTAAATGCCTTGTCACATTCATTGCATTGGAAGGGTCTGTCCCCACTGTGTATCCTTTTATGCCTTGCCAAACCAAATGAATCTGTGAATGCCTTGTCACATTCATTGCAATGGAAGGGTCTTTCCCCACTGTGTATCCTCCTCTTATGCCTTGTCAGACATTTAGAATCTGTGAATGCCTTGTCACATTCATTGCACTGGAAGGGTTTTTCCCCACTGTGTATCCTCTTATGCCTTACGAGAACTGAAGGATGTGCAAATGCCTTGTCACATCCATCGCACTGGAAGGGCTGTTCCCCACTCTGTATCTTCTTATGTTTTACCATTTCACATTGAATCTAAAATAGGCAGAAAAAATCAAAATAAGGAAAAGAAAATATAGATATGGCTTATAGAGAAACTTATAAATCTAGAATGGTATTTTTAATGGACAGTATCTTATAGACGAGCGGGAGCTAAAAATCCTTAAGACTCTTAGAGAAAAAAATATTCACAGTCAGTTTCCTCACAAAATTGGATGTTTTTGCCACATACATGGATTAAATCCTTGTTCTATGAATATGGAATGTTCTGTTTTACTTAGATCATATACATCTATAAGTAAATGTATCCTTGTGATTTTAATGTGAAGGTAAGTTTTTTGTACAGGTGTCTGATAAGTAACCTTGAGGTGTAACGTGTTTCCCAGTAGAAAGGGGAGGTGTTTCAAAGATGAAGTTTCCATGAGGTCGTTCCTGATGCTCATTGGATTTAGTGACTACTACGGTTGCATACCGTTACCGGTACTGGCAAAACGGTACCAGTGGTACTGGTATCGTTAACAGTGAAACGGTACCTATGATCTCCGTGGCCTGATCGGCTTTTTTTTACGACATTCAGTCGCTAACAAGTGTGGTTCTATTCCTCAATTCTATGACAAGAATCAATAGTAGAATTGGGAAACAGAACCAACGATAGCGACGAACATTGACGAAGTTAACTGAAGCAAATGAGAACCACCACGCATTGCGAACGTGGGATGTTACATCGTATTGTATTTCCCGCCGAATGCTATTCCAGACAGCATGTCTGGAACTCTTTCGGCAGGAATCAGCACACGATATGTCATCGGATTAACGTGACAACTTGTTTAATTTGTTAAAACGAAATGGTACTCAAAAACGAAATGATGCCTTTTAGTACCAGTTCTCAACAAAATGGTAAAATACCGGTACTTTTCAAAATGAAGCTTGGTTCCTATCTGTACCTGACTGAGTACCGGTATGCAACCCTAGTGACTACTGAACTCTAAATGGGGCCTCATTACAGGACTTTGTTTTTTTTGGAGCTGAACCCAGGTGTAGTTAGGTTCACCACACTTTTAATGGTGAGAGCAAGCTGGCTCCCCTTCATTTGACTTAAATATGGCAAGTTAGCAATAGTTCATAGGTTGATATTTGAAAATGAATTTAGGGAATAAGTGTCAGTAGATTAAAGAGCATTGCTATCTACTAATCAGCGCTCTTATTGGACTGTAGCTGGAGATTTCCTGGTAGAATATATATGCAATTATGACAGCAATGTCCTAAAATTACAGCTGGAGAAAATAATGTACATATAATCAAGAGGATATTGTGATCATTAGCTCGTGCAGCGAGCAGCACGAAGCGCCACTGCAAGCAGCGACTATGGCTGGTTCTAAAGTATCTAGCATACACACTCATGCCTTGAAAACTGTGTCCGCACAGGGTCTTAGCCGATATTTGGAAACAGGGTGTCCAAATAGGTTTCATAGACTTTTGCGTGTCCAAAGTGTGGTACAAAATACATACTACTAATAAGATAGACCCTATACCTTTACAGATTTTGCATTTTTAGGCCAGATACTGCTTTGTGTGTCTTATAAAAGTGACACTACAGCTTCTACATCTTCTAAGAAAAGTCATCTTCAGCAAATTCTGACAATAACTTTTGGGTGTCCAAACTGTCAAACAAGAGAAGAACGCAGTCGCGTACTTTATTGAGTTTATCCTAGGATAAATAGATGTAGTGGTACGTGGTAAGTGGTAAGTTGAACCCTAAATTATTTGCACATCTGTACCGCACTTGTAGCCGGTCGTAAATGTGAATCTCGGTATTGGCGTTTGAAATGAAAGAGAGCTTGAGATCATTGATATTTACAAAGAGCTTTATTGTTCACCTGTTTACAATACACATTTCAATATAATATTTATGATATAGAAAATGTAGAAGTTGTAGAAAATAAAGTAGTAGTAGTTGTACTAGTAGTACCAGCAGCAGCAGTTGTAGTGGTAGTTCAACAGAAAATTTGACATGAACGATATTTACAAATAGCCATATTATTCTCCTGCTTACATATGTAGTGGTAGTAGTAGTAGTAGTAGTAGGATCAGAAGTAGTAGTAGTCGTAGACGTAGCAGTAGTAGTAGTCGTAAAAGCAGCAGTAGAGTAGTACTGAAAATGTTCCCTGCCCTTTTCCAAGTTCGCCAACTTTCAGGCGCAACAACACAGATAAAATTCCCAGAGCAGTAAAAATCTACAATAGAAATAAAAATAAAAACATATATCGATTGCCTACCTTGTTGTCCTCCTTATGGTGTCTTTATTTTGTGTTGTACCATCAGTTATAGCCTTTTTCGAAGGCTTCAAACATGATGGTCAACACACTCCAACACCACTGTTCCACTGTTTACGGCAAATTCGATTTCGAAATCCGTTAGCCGTAAGCAATGCATCTATTTCTAATCATGACTCTATTATATTAATCGCCAAATAAACAAATATAAAATTGACATTGTTATATAGATATGTGTCTTGGCTTTCAGGAAATGTTTTATTCATTACGATCCAACCACGGGAAGTATTTATTTGGATCGTGTAAAATGCAGAGAGGAGACCGCAAAATCTGCCGTTTTCAAAATGGCGGATCTAAACACGTGCGAAGCGATTTCCTTTGCACTTGCACTTGCACCTGACATCCATTTAGTCTAATTATTATGTTTATTGAATTTAGGATGTCAGGAATAAAGAAATATCGATCGTTCGAAAAACTGGAAGTACTCTCTTCAGTGCCGCTAGCCGGTATAAGATCAATCAAGCCATCACACGCACGTGCGAATCGCCAGCGATTGCCAATCAAAGATAAAACGGCGATGATTGGATGATAGTGTCACGCCCATAATGACGTAGCTAGGGCGATCAACGTGTTGTGAATGAGTTATAAAATGGCCGCTACTCCGCGATGTAGCGGATGGAGTATAAAATACTTCTGATGTGTACATTATGTACTTGCACGGATTATTTCATGGGAAGTACAGCAGGACACATACCTAAACTCAATCGGGTGAGTACTGACTAAAAATTACTTCTAGCCAGATGTTATACGTAGTGAGGAACTGCTGGGGAAGAGGTTATGTCAAGATTATATAAGGTTACTGATCGCTTGGATCAGGGACTCTACTTCCCTATCAGAACTCCTAACAATACTTCGCAAATAAATAACTATTTTCCAAAATAAAAATATTTCCTAAAATAAAATATCCCCACGAGAAATGTGTTAAAAAATTGTGCAATAACATAACGAAACAAGGAAATTATAACCACCCGACCGAAAAATTGTCACGATTAATATGCAAGATGGCGAACCCCCAAAACAAAAGCTGAACAAAAGGCAACAGCGATATGACTGAAAATAACAGATTCAAGCGTAAAAACTAATAAATAAAATAATAGTGTCAAGGAAGAAAGTATATAAAACGCAAAAATACATGTAAATTCAAAATGTGACCATAGACGAAGGAGAAAAAGGCTTTCTATTGAACAAAAGAAGGCGTAGTCACGTGACTTTCCCAGATGGGGCGAGGGTGAGTACAAAGCAAGTAGTGGAATATTCTTTGTTTAATCGACGTAATAGGGGGGTACATGATACGGAATGGGCTATTTTAATATTGAGTTTTATCAATAGATAAACTCAATAAAAACAGTGTTCTGCGTGTCCAAATGACACGCTGGACGCATTGCGGCTAAGCCCCTGTGTCCGCATCTGTCTGTCTGTTTGTCTCGCTTGACAAAAATCTTGCATGAAATGAACATCATCTTTTGTATTAAGAGCACATTTTGAAGTCAGATCTTTTATGTTTTGAACATTGCTTTAATATGATGATAAAGTAAAGCTTCAAATGATCGCACAGCTCGATATAGGGCTGTCATCGATACTGCCCGTATCAATGAATCGACAAAAAATTCTTATCGATTAGCGATATCAAAGAAGGCACAAGATATCGATTCATATGCAAATTAGGTAAATGATTAATTTTTTTATGAAAACACATCTTGAACAGCATTAACTCCCAACCACAACTGTGCTTCCATTCCATTTATTCCAGAATTCACACAGATGAATGTCTATGTGTTAGGGCTGTGGCTGTCAATAGGTCAAAAACTCATCCAACACACGAATCATGACCATTCCTCATGAGCACATTGTTGGTTTACATTCATATTGAATTCGATTCGCTTAATCGAATCGAAGTAGCGTATCAGTAATAATCTTAGAAGCGCCCTTTTTAAAGCTAGCTATTTTGGTGTTGTCGAGAAACACTCGCTTTTTTTTGTCCGACCAGACTTTCATCAGAAATGCTTCAAGTACCGTATTACCCCGCATACAACACGCACCCCATAGATAATACGCACCCCCTGCCCAAGTCCCTTTCCCATATGTAAAATACAATGCCCTGTTTATAACACGCAGGCGGAGTTGGGGAGTGGGAATCTTGACCCCAGTACCGTAACCTGCGTTGATTCAGAGAATAAGAGGCTTAAATCGTACAGTGTTTATAGTGCTCAGAGTCACTTTGCAAGTGATACCAATTAACAGTACGGGAAAAGTCTATTTTTAAATATCATCTGGGACATCCAGGGTATCAGAATGGCAATCATCATAACTTCGTCATGGTGATAGGCCAATAGACAATAGGAACTCACCAAAGTATTTTCCACCATGCCCCACACGTCCATAGCATCGATGTAAAAATATTCTGGTTTATGTACCCGTTGATAACACGCACCCCCTCCTTGACATAGGTGCTGCAGTGTATAAAAGTGTGTGTTGTATGCGGGGTAATACGGTAAGGCCAAACCCATTTACAAACAAAAAACCTGACCCTGTGTGACATCACAAAAAGGAATACAGATGAGTACGGCCCACCATCTTTTGGCGTAAATTGCCAACCCTGGGCAACGGGATAACCGCTGGCTTACGATTCTTTGTGAAACCAAATTTAGCTGGCTAGCCAGTAGTGGTGGGACTCGGCCTAGAAAATTAACTTGAGCGCTCGGCAAATCTAGCGACCAAAACTCGAGTCCATACGCCGGCACATGCCAGGCACACATAAAAGAGTACCGCAGCAGTGGGAATCGGTGAACCAGAAAATGGCGCAGTGTGCATTTGACGGAGACTTAAGAAAACACATTTCATTTCTGGAAATGTGGTGCAAATCGGGGAGTTTTGGCCATTGCTAGGCCACACATGCATCAGAAGCATGTGTTGATATTAAAATGTCATTAGCTCGTAATTTCCGAGCGCTCTATTTTTGGACTCGAGCGCTCGGATCGGAGGACCCAGTGACCGAATGCTCGAGCTTCCGTGTACTCATCCCACCACTACTAGCCAGTGGTAAGCTTGCAGTTAGCTAGATAACACATTATCCAGCTTTCATGTTCAAAATAGGCCCCAGGCCTGTAGAATTTTCTGGTTATTGTCAGAGCCAGTGTATGTTCGCACTGAAAATATAATGGAAACAAAAGTGCAATCCAAACTCCCTCAAATAACACCTTTTTATTAACATACTTGAGATAAACTATTCAAGTGTCATGTCAGGGATAAGAATAAAGAAAAAGCAAGGTTTAACCCTTATGCTGCTGGTTGCTAATTTAACAAATACAAAATGATGCAAAAAACATAAATATGACTGAAACCCTGGCAAATAGGTACTCATCTGAGAGTATTCATGAGAGCTATCTAATGAGTACCAACATGACAGGGTTTAGATAGTTTTTAAATATCTTTGCGTCCTTGTGCTTTGGACAAAAGTAGCCTCAGCATTGGAAGGGTTAAATAAAACAAGTTCAATAGAAGATGTCGGTGGGCCTGGAGACAGAAGCCTTGAAGAGGGGAGATGCTCCAGATGTGCCATTTCCTCCTCTTCTCCCATCACACTTGGGCTGTCATTTCCTGCTGTGACAGTTAGAGATAGGAATCGTTAGAAAAATTTTGGTTGATTAATCGTTGAAATTCACGAATGATTAATCGACTTTGAACGATTATACATCGCCAAAAATTCCAACTCAAGAGTCAAGAATCATGGAGAATGGTGCGGAAATAGGATGAAGATATGAGCGCTACTGTCCGTTTCCGTTAGATTCGCCATGTGCGTGAATCCAACGTAGTGGACAAGCGATAATCGACAAAAATCGATTGTTCATTTCGCCAGTCGATTAATCGGAATTTCCGCCCAATCCGACCGATTGCTCGACCCGGCGATTGATCGGTACAACACTAGTGACAGTGCACATGCAATACAGGCTGTCCTACAGATAGTGTGACCAGGCTTCAAGGGGGGCCTTTTCAGACAAAAGAGGCACTCGCCCTCATGAGCGAATGGCTTTCACAACAGGGTCTTAGCCAGGATTTAGAAACTGGGTGCCTAAAATTGAAAATTGTAAAATTTTGGGGCGTCCAGATTTTTCAGGGGGACCACAACATACTCAGATTTCAACCATCAAAATAAGGCATAATATCCTTATACAATGTCATGGGCATTATATGGAGAGGAAAAAATTCAATTATATGCTTGAGATTGACATCTTAAAAAATTCCTCACAAAAAGAATTGGGTGTCCTGAGGGGTGCTTTTTAAGGGTTTGGGTGTCCAAAAAGACACCCAGACACCATGCTGGCTAAGACCATGTTTCACAATCCACTGGCCCCGACTTCTTAATGCTACGGGGCGAGCAATAAGTCCACACACTGATACTGCATTGCACGTAAAGGCGAGTATATTTATTGCTTGATTGTATAGATAAATGTCGGTCAAAATTGCCGATCCAAAAATTGTCCATCACAAAAACGGCCGATGTCATATTGGGCCCTCCCGAAATAAACCTTCATATTCCCCTGATTAAACTTCACATTTTAAGTGTTATAGAGTAACTTACAGATTTTATACATTCATGTTAAGTTTTTTATGTGTTTTGCTTAATTCTGAATATTAATTCTAGGCGTATTTACGTTCCAAGGCCAAGACCTCTTCTAGTTATAGCACCTAGCTAAGCTGACTTTTCTTCTTGAAATATTGTTTAAAGTTCAAAATATGTCTAATGGTAAACATGACATTACTAGTTTTTACTACTATTCTCCGCATCAGTTGTAATGCTCGTAAAAACAAATTTACAGGCTGTAGTATCATAGCCGTAAAAATGGCTTCAGGACAGATGACTCATGTCTGATTTTGTGTTCACAAGTAAATCAGATCTGATACTAATTATGAGATTAAAATCCACATTACAACCAATGTAAACATTTTTATCGCCTTCCACAAGCTTAAATACATGGACACTAGGCCTAATTGATTTCTAATAAATACGGCCCTTTTAACCATCGGCCTTTTTGAGAGCGGCGATTTTGAAATCTGCAATTTTGACCGGCCCCCTGATTATCAATGTGGTACGTACCGGGGCGTAATCATCATACACCACAAAAAGAAACACAGTGCCCCCCCCCCCCCCAATAGATGCTGTTTACAGCAGGTTAGAATCGCAATTACTCAATAGCTATTGAACACACTTCATTGCAAATGGGGGTTCATTCCGAACCTTGAAAAAAGCTCTTCCAGATATAGGTAATGATTTTTGGGATGCACTCACCACTCACGAACTCGAGTGGCTTGAGCTGAAATGTTCAAATCGTGAGCTTGTCTATGTTGGAAACACAAACGTAACACAGAGCACCTAACACACATTATAAACATACATAACTCGCTTATCGCTGTCATGTCTTCTTTACAATCTCCAATGTATACATTCAAGCTGTGTTAATGTTTTATTCTGACCTTTGTACCTCGTCAGCATGTTTTAAAATTAAATAAACATGGCAATGTTAATAAATCTACGCCAATAACATACCTGTCAACCACAGACAAAAAATAAACGGGAGATTTTCTCACGCGGCAGTGCCGCTACCATATACACATGCATACCCTATATCCTACCATATACGTTAGTTTACCAACTTCCCACCAGGTGCCGCACCTGTATATATAATTTACCAACGCTCCACCAGGTGGCTCCTACCTAATGTAGTGCCAATACTCTCAACTCTCTGCAGTAAACAGATGGACATAATAACAACAAATCAATTTTAACATGACCATATTTATTATTCCTGTCAGTCCATGAATTTCATGAAACCTATTCCTTTTTTCACTTTAAACAGGTTACATTACCTGGATAGGTAAATGTTATCATAATAATTAATGTATTAAACTACAATCATCCAAATAATTCAACAGGGAACCACGTGTTTTAATCTATTATATTCAAAGTTCTGTTTGGCACCAGGTTCCACTCTTGTCACTCCACCCATCAGGCATATATAATAATTCCATGATTCCATGAAATAAGTATATTTTTTGGAGAATCGTAACGTCTGTGAGCTCACGAGTCACGGGTGGTGAGCTCATGAGTTGATCTCCCTCCGTGAATGCAGCTCTAGATTACCCTGACTTTGACTTAAAAGGGGGCTTGTGACCTTCGTTCTTTAAGTGAGACTTCCGTGTAAAGATTGACCAATATCTTGGTCATTGTACAAGACAACCCCAATAAACTATATATTTTATGAAAGCTGGAGAGGTCAAATATCCTAAACATGTTTTGTGGGCCGAAAGACAGTGATGCAGATTTCTAATACATATGTTTTTGCAAATTACCTGCTGGCTTCAATAAAGGTTTAACACAGTTGATATTTATATATTATATAGAATACATCCTTGAGCAAGTTAGAATTTTTCATTTTTTAAAAATTTTGTTCCTAAAGGAATTTACAGCAAGTTAAAGTCGTGATCAATATTTTTTTGTTGAATTTTACCTTTCTTCACTTTTGCAGTTGAATTAAGAAATAACTAGAGCAGATATCAAAAAAATGAAAATTTCAGCCTTCCAAGATCAATATTGAATGAATGAGGGCTTTTCAAAAATGAGAAGTATGGTGATTTCAGAAAGCCTTCAAACCAGCTGTTAAAGCCAGCCCTGCATATCCTACAGCCTATTATGATGTTCTGCCCCCTCATGAAACTTTTAGGGATAATCTGGAATTTAAGAATATGATTTGCATGTATTGGTAGAATAGTTTGAATGTTTGATAGTTCACTTGGTACCTCAATTACTGGAATAAAAAGGGATTTTCAGCAAAGTCTTGGAGGTTTTTACTGGTAGAGGCTGGACCCCCTAGTGAGCACTCCTCTCCCAGCTGATAAGGAAAGATAAGAAACTATTACTGACTGCTAATTGCAAATTGGCTGTCTGGCGGTGAATCCACTGAATTACTTATTTCAAGGAGAGTTGTTGGCTAGGTATTGATCAATAATTTTTCTTCAAATATTTTTCTGAATTTAGCTCTAACCTGTAGATAATTGGATAAAAACACTAAAGATAGAGTAATTATGAAAATAATAAGGGTAAATTTACAACATATTTCAAGGAGTTGTTGGCTAGGTACTGATCAATAATTCTTCTTCAAATATTTTTCTGAATTTAGCTTAAACCATAAAGATAATTGGATAAAAACACTAAAATAGAGTAACTGTTATGGCATAGATACCTCATGCTTCTTGAAACTTTTGGGGGTAGCTGGAGAAGGTTGCACTGAACTTTTGAAGAGGCTGTCTTCTAGTTCTTGTGAATGCAGAATATGTCTTCCTGTTATCCTCTCTTCGCAAGAATTTGTCTCATCTTCTGAGTCATGATCAGTGTCTCTTTCCTCAGAGTCTGCATTTTCAATTGCTATGCCACTGTCATCTGAACTAGTACTTGAAGCAGTCTAAGCTTTCTATAATTGGCACTATGAATGGTTGGTGAATTCTCAGATTCCTCTTCCTCTAATGTATCCAAATGTTCTGGTACAGAAGATTTTTCATTCCATTCAAACCCCCTCTTTCTCTTCCTTTTGGATCTATTTCCCATTGTAAGAATACATTAAGACTTTGCACTGTCCAGGGATCAGCATCTAAATGTTCTCTCCTAATCCTACAGGAAACCCTCTTCACCTAGGTAAGATATCCCAAACATCCTGCCAATCACACACCAGAATATATCTGGAGCATTTGATTGGTTTTACCTGAACTGTCTGACCTACACCTGTAAAGCAAGACAGCTGATGCACAAGAATCACACCTTTTATTCAATACCCTAATTGCAATGCAATCATTGGTCAGTGCCTGTTTCCTGGGTAGCAGGATACTTCCATTTGACAGAATACACATTCTGGACCTGGCCAGGAACTAACCCCGAATTCACATCCATCAGCCAGTAAAGCACCCTCCCAGGGGAGATCAGATAAGGAAGGGATATTAAGATCTTAGACAAACATCACAGCTGGGTGCCTGAGGATGTTCTCTCCTCTAGTGGTCAGCTCTTACAAAAGTCCTGTTTTTTGTCATTTGTAGATCTGGTAGAGAGTTCTAATTCCAAAGAATAATTAGCAAACCTTTGCAGCTTTCACATATCAAAAAAACACCATATTTAAAGGTGCGACATTTGTGTCAAGGTATAGGGGCTGGAAATAGGGGCATAAAAGGTAGCGCTACCTTTTCCATAAAATCACTACCTTTAGGCAATCCTTACCTTATAGTATTCACTACTTATATAAAATCCCTACCTTTTCCAAAATCACTACCTTTAGGCAATCCCTACCTTATAGTATTCACTACTTTAATAAATAAAATCACTACCTATTACAAAATTGCTACCTTTAGGAAAAGGTAGCGATTTTGGAAAAGTTAGTGATTTCATTAAAGTAGTGAATAATGTAAGGTAGGGATTGCCTAAAGGTAGCAATTTTGAAAAAAGTTGTGAATTCGTTAAAGTAGTGAATACTATTAGGTAGTGCTGGGACTCGGCCTAGAAAATTAACTCGAGCGCTCGGCAAATCTAACGACCAAAACTCGAGTCCATATCGAGTTTTACGGCCACATTGACAAGATCTCAAGGCGAGTGATTTGAAACAACACTGCGCCTCGGTATACACCGGCACATGCCAGGCTCACGTAAAAGTGTACCGCGGCAGTGTGAATCGGTGAACCAGAAAATGGCGTAGTACGCATTTGACACGGAGACTTGAGGAAAACACATTTTACTACTGGAAATGTGGTGCAAATCTGGGAGTTTTGGCCATCGCTAGGCCACACATGCATCGGACGCATGTGTTGCTATTAAAATGTCATTAAAATATCATCAGCTCGTTATTTCCGAGCGCTCTATTTCTGGACTCGAGTGCTCGGATCGCATGCCCCAGTGACCAAGTGGTCGAGTTTCCGATTCCTCGTCCCACCACTACTATTAGGTAGGGATTATCTAAAGGTAGCAATTTATGAAAACGTAGAGATTTTCTTAAGGTAGTGAGCAGTGTAATCACTATAGTCTGTCTGACTCGAGTTTGGCAATCACTTTTGCCACTTTTTTTGGACAAAACGTTCGAGTTTTCCATCCAAACTTGGCAAACATGTTAGGAGTACTACTACGTATATGTGTAAACATATTTTTTGTCTCAACTCCGCAAAATGTTGATTTTGCTCATAAGGTTCCATTGTTAAATGTGTCCATTACCAACAATACGATCTCGCGTGTTTGTATTGTTCGCAACAGACAAACACCGAGATTGTAGTGTCGGCAATGTGCACATTTTACAATAGGAACTAATGAGCAAAATCAACATTTTGCGGAGCTGAGACAAAAAGTATGTTTGTACATACACGTAGTAGTGCTCCAAAGAGGTTTGCCAAGTTTGGATGGTAAACTCAAAGTGATTGCCAAACTCGAGTCAGACAGACTATAATGTTGCGATTTCCTTTAAAGTAGTACTTTGGAAAATTGTAAAGGGTAGCAATTTCTACCAAGCCCAATACTGATTCTGGGCCCAGAGCACCCAAATTTGCTACCTTAAACACATAGGCAAAATCGTGCCCCTATGTCTTGCCATGTATCGGTGCGAAGGTCCCGAGCCCCCTTAACTATGTGAGAAGTTTAGTTTGTTCCTTTGAGTTTGAAGGCGGTGGTTTTCATGCGAGTTGACGCGAATTCTTACCTCCCTGAAACATTTGTCCCACTGCCACTCCACAATGAATGCTGTGTGAAATCGTCAATGAGACTGTTTCGCCACCTGCAACCATACAAAGGAAAAGTTACTGTAAATGTGACGACACTTGCCTGGATATGAGAGAAAATGGTGGTCTTCTTGTGTGCGGAAATCGCCGATGCGCATGCGCTGAAACCTCTGGAAGTTCAAGGTCAAAGCAAGACGAAGGTGGCGACATCTAACGGCAGATGTCGCAACCACCCCAATGCATGCACATGCGGTAAATTAAACGTCAGGCTTCTTACAACCGATTTGAATAGAAATAAGTCAAGTATAAGTAACTTGACTAGTTTTGGATGGTGTTTCAAGCAATGCACATGAGCGCCCAGTTCTCTTGGCGCACATGCCTGTAAGGCCTTTTTTAATTGCCTGTTATAACAGTTTTAAGGTGGGTCCAGCACTTAAAACATTAGCTAGCATTTTCTCCATTTACAATTACAGCTTGTTGGGGATTGTAACACCCAGTAGACTACCGTATTCGCCTGATTATGCGCACGGTCCCGAATAAGCGCATCCCCCCCCCCCTATTTTTTTGCGGAAATTGGGGGACCAGCAAGCGCCAAAGATCGTCTCCTTATGTTAAATCTCTCCCCAGAAGTAACCAAAACCAAATCACATACCTTTCCTCTTGCCGTGTCTGCAAACCAGCGCTGAATTCTGCCATTTCTGCAGTCCCTTCGCGCTCTCACTGTTCATATTCGCTGCATGATCGTACTATTGACAGATGAACAATCTTTTCAGGTGCGGATTGTTGCCGCAAACGTCTAAGCATGCTAAACAGCGAGAGTGCGAAGGTGCAATAACGGTCATTACTCGCCGATCGGCAATCATTGAGGGGTGCGGTTATACAGATGTTTGACAAAACCCCTAAATGCACCATCAGAATGATTTAGGTGCAAAATGAGCTTATACATGTCACCTTTCAAATAAGAGTCTTTTAGACCTCCCCCGAAGCTGTACTCTTCAGCACTACTCAGTTATAGCTTTCAGAAGTGACCAAGTAGCAGGCCGGCCTGAGGCAGCCATATGGGGGCGTCCATGTATCCCATGGTGCACTCTGTTTTTGGCATCTGCTAAGCACCAGCTGTATTCACCAGATGCCCAAAACAGATTGCATCATGGGATACATGACATACAATTTTGTCGAAAAGACCCCCACTCCCACCCCATCGGTGTTCAATTTCCTCGGGGTCGATTATGGTGAAAATATGGCCAAATTTGGTCAATTTTAATTTGTGAAATTTGTCCTGGAAAAATGTGAAAAAGGTGCTGGAAAAGGTCCTTGGAAAGTCCTTGATTTTTTTCAGAACCAGTAGGAAGGCAATATGAACCATATTATTGTGTTTTATGGGTGGATTTTGTTAGTGGTTATAGACAGGACACTCATCGATATGCTTGCACTCGATATATAATTCTACAGTTTAGAGTTGTGAATACTCATTTATTCTGATTTCTAGAGTGCTTTCAATACATACCAAAATAATATAGACACAATGGCTGCTTATAAACAAACCACATTTAATTTTGATGTTGTCACTTTTGCATGAAAATTGACAAGAAAATCTGACATGATCGTTTTTGTTTCTCTTTCCTGCATGGAGACCACCAAGTTTTTTGTGTTCCTTTTATCCATTTCGGCCAGTTCAATGGTCTCCCAACTCCTGTTTAAGAGCTAGCACACTGGCATACTGCATTTCAAAATTTTGTCATCTCAATGACACTGCTATAGTTTGGTCTTAATAATAACTTTTTTAGATCAGCAAATTAGAACTGTAAAGCATAACATTTTTATTCAAACTTCAAATACTGTAATTTGGAGTAAATTGGTAAGTACTTTTTTTTCAGATATTGGCTTTGTTTAATAAAAATTCACATGTATATAGTGAAATGCATGCCATTTTCGATTTATTTTACTGTCGGTTAACAACCATTGAGACCATCTTGTCAATAGATTTATGTACTTCATGATTGTAATTATTGTTTGTTGGGGGTAAAATAACAAAAAGACAAATATTGCAGACATTTCCCACCCTGCCAATTCTCCACAGTTATTTCTGTTAATGGCTCCCAATACATCCAGATCCTAGGGGCTATATCTATAATGTATTTTGAGTTCGAAATTTCGATTTTTCGTCACTTTTTCTGTGATTATTAATTTATTACATTCCTAGATTCACAATTACAGCCACAAGGATAGACCTGGGATTTACCTGAAGATATTTTCCTGTTATTTCTTATGATCCTCTTGGCTACTTTCATAGTGTATCTCTTTTTTTTCAGAAAAATGAGTAATAAAGGGAAACGGGTGTATACAGACTCAACCCGATCGAAAAGAATAAAGACCTTTCATAAAGGTATCAAGCGATTGGTATGTAAAACAGCCACTTTATATTTACCGTATTCTTCTGATTAAGCGCACAGGGCCTATTTTCCACGGTCAGAGGGTGAATGACCAGCGCAGATGTCACGAAAAACTCGTAAAACTTCCCCCCAGAAGAAGTAAGAAAAGCAAAATTACATACCTTTCCTCTTGCCGTGTCTGCAAACCAGCGCTGAATTCCGCAATTTCAGCAGTTCCTTTGCGCTCTCACCATTCATATTCGCCGCATGGTCGTAATATTGACCAATCAACGATCTCACATGCGCGATTGTAGCAGCAAACGTCTGAAGCTAACTGAACAGCGAGAGCGCAAAGGTGCAATAACGACCAATGCTCTCCGATCGGCAATCATTGAGGTTTGCGGTTAAACGGAAGATCGTCAATACCCCTACTTCAGAAAAAATTCTCAACCTCTATCTGCACCGTGCACTTAATTTGTAAGAATACGGTATGTTATATTTTTTTAGCAGAGATAAACATTTTTATGACATATCAACAGTAAAAATGTTGATAAACAATATCTTTATTTCCAGGGATCAAAGTTCCCCTATAGCCCCATAGATATTACAGTTTGCCTCCTGGAATTTTTCCATTTGGGATCCATAACCCCTATACTTTGAAATGAACTGTTTCTGATTGAGATCTTGTTTGGTCCCTGTACCAAAATACTAGTTTCTAATTCATTCAATT
Organism: Maea johnstoni; assembly: GCA_963942565.1. NCBI lineage: Eukaryota > Metazoa > Annelida > Polychaeta > Spionida > Magelonidae > Maea > Maea johnstoni. Next base: position 17,712,316 of record OZ012690.1, read on the forward strand.
TTTTTAGCTTATTTTTCCAAGTTTCTTACCTCAGGAGAATTGATTACAAATAGGGCTGTTCACATCTCAGAATTGTTCACCAAGGGAGGTTTCACTGTACTATCATTCAGATTGAAACATTTTCCCTGGGAACTGGTCAGGTCTTATATAACACTTTGCTGCCCCACTGTGACCTGAGCAATGACCACACTGTGACAGGAAGTAAATAAATTGGATGTACCTATGCATTCTCTTACAAGTTGCAGATGACCATAACTAGAGCTGCAGCCGCACCCCATAATTTCGAGCCCTGTCAAGCCTTGAAGGGTGTGAATTTTAGTGATCCTTCCTTCTCACTCCTATTATTTGTAGTTTTTATCTCGAATGATTATCTAGATTTTAAAAATTACCATGTTTTTATTGTTTATAAATGTATTTATGTTAGCTATATAAATTAAATCAATGTATTGTATCATTCTCTCGATCCCTTTATAAATGGAGGTTTGAGGTAGCAATATTATTAAAAACCTAGATCTATTTATTAGACTATCAATTTTTTAAGACAATCTGTAAAATGCAATTGAAATATTTTATAAACTCATTGGGTCATGCTTCTTGAAAGTTTTATGCGATAAAATGGGATGAAAGGTTTTGTCTTATCGCATGTTTTTAGGCCTCTGTCACACCCTGGTCCGATAACGCGATAGTTGCACATGCATGGATGTTGTTGATGATAACCGAAGGTATTCGGTTTATAGTCTTGTATCCACAGAAATGTTCACATGACGGTCCCTCCCCTAGCAGGCCTGTACACACAGACACCATTTCAATCCCTCGAGGGATATTCCAGCAGCTGGCAGCATATAGTGCACAAGCTCTAAGCAATGCCTTATTAATGCTAGGTACCCATTTTGCAGCTAGGCAATATGGAATAAACTGTCTTGCCCAAGGACAGATCAAAGTGCCGCGGCCGGAAATTGTACCAGTGGCCCACTGATTACTGGTCCAACATGTAACCAACTGAGCTACTTTGTCCATGTCATTGGGAGACAATCTCATTTTCTCTGTCTTCTTATAGGCTGATAAGGGGCTAGAGCAGTTTGCTCCACCTGCTCTTCTTGGAGGCTTTTTCGTCCAGAATGGCGTGATGAAATCGTTTGGTGAGTAGCTAGATCGAGTTAAGTTATTTTTCATTGTGATATGATATTCATAACCTGATTGTCACAGTCATACAGGTTGTAATAATAATGATGATGATAATAATAATAATAATAATAATGATAATAATAATAATATTAATATTAATAATAATAATAATAATGATAATAATAATAATAATAGTAATAATTATAGTAATAATAATAATGATAATAATAAAAGTAGTAATAATGATAACAATACTAATACTACTACTACTACTAATAATAATAATATGATAATGATAATAATAATAATAATAATAATAATAATAATAATAATAATAATAATAATAATAATAATAATAATGAAGAAATACTGATAATAATTATAATCTTTGATGTGAAAAAATCTTGTAAAAAGTTGTATGTCATCATGGTTCTTCTTTTTAGTTCTATTTTTTTTCATTGTTTCAGGGTTACCGTGTCTGAATGATTTTTGGCAACGCAATGAAGCTGAGATAAAGGCTATACTAGCTAAAGGTAATACACACTCCTGAATAAATTGCCTTTAACCCTAATGATGCCAAGAGAGACAATCGTTGCTTTTGATCTATGTATCATATTGAAACCTCTCTACTTTGAACACCATAGGCTTGAAATGAAAATTGTTTATTTTATAAAAAAAATTATAGTAGGTATTGCAATACAAGTTTTCGGACTCGGGACTTGGCCCAAAAATCAGCTCGATTAATCGCCATTTTTAAAGCGCGGTTAATCGACCTGTGACAAGTTTTCACGGATGAAATTTGCGCTATTTTCTGATGCAAGGGCTTGAAAAAAGACAAAATAAAAACAGAAAAACAATTACAATTTTAACCAAACCAACTGTAATGAAAGATAACCGCGGAATTATTGAAATGTGATCAATTTTCTGCATTTGACATTGTTATTACTGGATGATTAATAGTTAATATGAAAAATACATACTTTTTTATTCTTAGCCAATCTGCCCATGGTTGATGTGTATGGCAGCGTCTACGCAGATGATGACACCAACTTGCTAGATGTTGCAAGAAGGTGCAGTCCTGAAAATATCAAAGTCGATATCCTAAGGACCATGATATCAGAAATTGTTAAACAGCACGGTAAGCTACCAATATTCCTTGTTTTTTTTAATCATGGTCGGACTTCATGATTTCTCTCTGTATAAAACAGAGTTGTACCGAAAGTAAATGTCCCGTCCATCAGACGGGGCTTTTGCTAGTATTTTTTAAGTGCTAGGTGATTTATTTGTGTTTTTTCAATGTTATACTGTCTTTGCTATTCTTTTAAGGATTAGGTCAGGAGGGCAAATATTTAACATTGTCGACCTATCTGGGAAACTTATCACTATAGTTATCAACACCCTGCAATTACCTAGATGTTAACACACTAAGACTTATCCTTACCCTTATGCTGCTGGTGGCTAATTTGGCCAATACAAAATGATGCAACGAAGCTGAAAAATGACTGAAACTCTGGCATATGGGTACTCATCTGAGAGTACTCAGCAAGAGCTATCTAATGAATGCCAACATGACAGGGTTTAGATGGATTTCGAAAATCTTTGTGTCATTGTGCTTTGGATGAAAGTAGCCTTAGCATTGGAAGGGCTTATCAGAGTCAGAACTGTTATATTTTGCTGGACCTTTGGTTGGTTTCTGGTTTCTTTCATATAGAAGAATGAGAATATCATACCAGCCTTAGTGAGAATACTTGCTTTAATTTTGGTAATAAGTAAGTTTGAAATGTGTTCTTGAAAACCATCTAAAACAAGCTCATAGTGGTTTTGGAATATCCCGAATGACAAATCAGTAATCATATAGAAGAATAAGAATATCATACCAGCCGGAGCTAGTGCTAGGGGGTGTTCTCAGTGGTGATAATGCATGCTTATTTTGGTAAGACCTAACTATGCAACTAGTTCTTGAAAACCATATAAAAAAAGCTCATGGTGGTTTTAGAATATCCCGAATGACAAGTCAGTGATCAGATGAGCTAGAATCAGAAAATTTAAGTTCATGAAAAGTATGTATGTGTGGTATAAAAGCTTTTTTGTTCATGCATAAGAAACCATATTACCCAGTAAATTGTATGTTTAAATGGTTGAGAGCTCATTCAGTTTTTCTGCCAAGCACTTTCACTAAACAAAAAAAACTAATTCTAGGCAATAACCACTCCAAACTTGATCTACAAATCGTATATTGGTATCTGACTTAGCTGAATAAGCTTTAAATAGATTTGTGACAGGCCAAATAGACTCTGGGTTGAGATGACTACCCCACCTACCTCTGTCTTTTTAAGCCATGACACATTATTTTGCAAGTTAGCCAGCATGGATTATTATAACCCCTTATGCTGCTGGTGGCCAATTTTGCCAATACAAAAGATGTGTAAACCTGAAAAATGACTGAAACCCGGACATATGGGTACTCATCTAAGAGTACTCAGCGAGAGCTATCCAATGAATACCAACATGACAGGGTTTAGATGGTTTTCAAGAATCTTTGCGTCCGTATGCTTTGGACAAAAGTAGCCTCAGTATTGGAAGGGTTAACAGCGTGCTAGAAAAATGCTTAATTTAGCTGTACCTTGTGCCACATCCCTGTTATAAGCCATGCCTTTTTAGTGCATTATTTAGACAGATCACCTACAGTTAATCTGTAGAAAGTGTTTTACGACCTAGCATGCCAGCTACCTTTGGATTCCTACCTTTTGGGCTTTACTATTTCTTTCCTATTTTTTGGAGGTTTTCCCTCTATTGCATTACTATTTTATTCCTATTTTTCTAACCCTTCCAATGCTGAGGCCACTTTTGTCCAAAGCACAAGGACTCAGAGATTTGTGAAAACCATCGAAATCCTGTCATGTTGGTATTCATAGGATAGCTCTCGCGGAGCACTCTCAGATGAGTACCAATGTGCCAGGGTTTCAGTCATTTTTCAGGTTTTTTGCATCATGTTGAATAAGCCAAATTAGCCACCAGCAGCATAAGAGTTAAATTTGGTGTCGAGTCAGTAGAACCCATCTCAGAGCAGCAAAACCCCTCTGGCTTCTGGGGGCTTTAAGAACCCCCCAGACCCCCAGCTAGAATTTGTATAATTCACCACCTGGAAAATGAGTTGTTATCAGCCTAATTAACCCCCTAGTGCTGGGACTTCTCCATGAGGGGGTGGAAGGCCAGAATAGGTGGATAATTGTCGTAAATGTTCCTATTTTTTCTCCTAAAATTTTCTCCTGAAATTTGTATTTTCCTCCTACTTTTCCCTTGTATTTCTGTATGTTGCTTCATGTATTATCGCTTTCTTTTCCTTAGTGAAGGCAAAGTTTGGCATTGGGAAACGCTTCTTTGACGACAACACTTATAAGCCAACATGGTGGCCTGATGGTGTTGCATTTACTTCACCAAGTGACCACTCCAAAGGTTTGTCTCATGAGCATTGACCTTTTCTTTGTATGAGATTTTTTATCGAGCAGGGCTACTTTATATAATATATGTGTGTGTAAATAGTATGTTTTTTGTGTCACACATGACACACACTTATTTCCAGTCGCCAAATATCCCTATCGCGTTTCATGTATCCGACGTGTGGCGATAAACACAAAAAAGAAGAAGTAGTGAAAATCCGAAAATGAGAAAAATGCATAATTTCATGACCCACTCATTTTCGGTTTTACAGTATACAGGCAACTCTGCATAATACGAACTGATGCAGACCTTAAATTTCTGTCCTTATTCGGCAAAATCTGGATTATGCAAAGACATAGCATAACAGTGCAGAACTCAATTCTAATGATATAAAAGTGAATTTAAAAAACATAGAATTAAACATAAACTATATGAATGACAATGTGTTTTTCTTGTTTTTCAGGAATGATTCTTGGTTATACACTAAAAAAAGAACTGTCCTTTAATTGTTCATCCCTTAAAGGTTTTTTTTATAGAAAAGATAAAATTCCCTCAAGATTGGGAAAATTGATAATGATGTACATGTACACCTTAGATGAACCGACTACACTCTCAAAAAAAGAACTGTCCTTTAATTCTTTTTATTCCTTAAAAGTCTTTTTTTATTTGAAAAGATTCATTTTAAAATTCCCTCAAGATTGAGGAAAATAATGATAATGTACATGTAGAAAATAAACACTCACGGCAAGGCGTGTACATTTCTTTTACAAATAAAGGCCCATCTACGATCAAGTTACAATGTACAACATTGTACAACATGAGCCGACGATCGGTGATGTAGAATGTATGTGGCATGTCCAAATTAAACGGAGTTGCCTGCATAGTGAAAGTTCTTTGCATGTGGTCTCTGAGTAGTGAATGTTTCAATGCGAACAGGTTTGCATAATGCCAGTCATGGTCGCCTTTGGATGGCCCAATTATATACTTAGAGCCATTGCTTTGGAAAATGGCAGATGATATTTTTCAATATTTATTTATTTTTTGTTGTTTATTATTATTCATCATTGTTTATTATACTTGTTTGTTTTACTTGTTTGCATAATTTTTGATGATTTAGGTGAAGGTTTACAGAAGAGGGATCTCGTGAAAGTGGTGCAGAGTTACATGGACGCAGCGACTACCTTCTCGTCCGATGCCTTCTCATCCGTCACCTCACCTGCTTGTGTTATGCCCGTTGCCTTACCCAATGCCGTCTCGTCTGTCGCCTCGACCACTGCTGTCTCGTCCGTAGTCTCGTCCGTTCCGATATGGAATGGATATTTCTCTTCCGTCATCTCACCCACCGTCGTCTCATCCGTCATCTTGCCTGCTGTCGTCACGCCTGGCGCCTCACCTGTCGTCTCGACCTCAGCCATCTCGCCCATCATCACACCCGTCATCTCACCTGCTGTCGTCATGCCCAGAGTCTCGCCTGTCGTCTTGACCTCTGCCGTCTCATCCGTCGTCTCGCCCGTCATCTCACACGTCGTCTCACCTGGTGTCGTCATGCCCAGAGTCTCGCCTGTCGTCTCGACCTCTGCCGTCTCATCCGTCGTCTCGCCCGTCATCTCACCCGTCATCTCACCTGCTGTCGTCATGCCCAGAGTCTCGCCTGTTGTCTCGACCTCTGCCGTCTCATCCGTCGTCTCGCCCGTCATCTCACCCATCATCTCACCTGCTGTCGTCATGCCCAGAGTCTCGCCTGTCGTCTCGACCTCTGCCGTCTCATCCGTCGTCTCGCCCGTCATCTCACACGTCGTCTCACCTGTCAACCCGCCTTCTGTTGTCATGCCCAGCGCCTGGCCCGTCGTCTCGACCTCTGCCGTTTCATCCGTCGTCTCGCCCATCATCTCGCCCATTGTCTCACCTGTCGTCTCGCCTGTCATCTCACCCGCTGTCGTCACGCCCGGTGCCTCACCCGTCGTCTCCACCTCTGTCATCTCATCCGTCGTCTCACCCGTCATCTCGCCTGCTGTCGTCATGCCCATAGTCTCACCCGTCGTTTCGACCTCTGCCGTCTCATCCACTGTCTCATCCGTCACCTCGCGCGCTGCTGTCTCGTCCGTCGCCTCAACCTCTGCAACCACAACCGTCACCTCGCGCTGCTGCTTCTTGGCCACCTTGATGGCTGCCCTCTCGTCAACAAAAGGTGTGGCAACAAAAGGATGTTCAGCAAAAAAATGCATTTTGGTGAGTCAGAGAACAATTTACCAATAGATGACTCACACATAAACCACATAACCAGTATTTATACAACTGGTTCTGCTAATGTTAATGTGAAGAACAACGATTATTTTTAGGTATTGTTTGTATTTCATACACCAGATGTCGCCATTGACCTTGGTCAGATATTCCTGTGTTGTCTTTGCTGAAGCTGATACAATCCTTTGAAAATGTTACTGCTTATTAAGCTCCATTTACGAGGTAATATTTAAACTCGCCACACTGGAAAAATAATGTCATTACTGGTAAGGTGATAAAATTCTATAAAATATGATCTAAGTCTGGGTTTTCAATTGAGCAGTGTGGTAGTCAAGAAGTTTACCGGCTTGTGTAGTGAGGTCCGTGCTTTCAATAGGGTGGTGCATACAATTAGGGGGATTCGAACAAAACCTCAAAAAACAGTTGAAAATGCCTAATTTTGAGAATTTCGATACCAACTTATCATTTTTATTCAAAGAAACTTGTGCAAATCAACCCCAGGACATGTATGTAAACTTTGATCCATTTTAAGATAATCATTCCCAATTACCTAATTACCCAATTTTTGTCCGAAAATGACCAAAATTTGGTCAATCTTGTAAGAAATTTTGTAACCATATACTGCTCGACAGTCCAGGTATCTGTGAGTGCCAAAAAGATGTTGCAAGCATAGTTTAAGGTTGATCTGAGCAAGCAAAATTATTCTCAAAATACTTTTAATTTGTCACCGACCCCCTGAAAAGGACAGGTTTTGGGTAAAAAATCATCATAGCTGTCCTAAAACCTGCTACAAACTCAATACGTGGCCACTGATTTACTTTATTCATGAAACACAAAGTAGAACTATTGTTATTATTATTATTATTATTATTATTATTATTATTATTATTATTAATCATTATTAGTTTCATAAAAGATTAGTAGAACCATGATTATTATTATTATTATCATTATTTTTATTGTTATTATCATTATTATTATTGTTATTATTATTATTATTATCATTTTTATTATTATCATTATTGTTTCATAACAGCTTAGATAATCTTATGTCGATTACAGGTACCAAATCCCATTGACATACCATATTTTGATTTGATTTCAGAAAAAAAGACCTCCTTATTTTAAGACACTGATCCATGGGCACGAATCAAAGTACGATTTCAGTAAAGCCGTACCCAATATAAGAAAAGCTTGTATGAACCCGAAACCAAAGAAAAGGAGTACCAGAAACAGCACCGTACCTGTAGCACCCCACAGTTCAGAAGCAGAGCATCCAGAAATAGCACAAGTAGCAGATGTGCAAGAGCCAGATCCACAGGTAAAGGTGGAGTTACCGTAAATTCTCCATAATTTGGGACACTATTTAATAATTACAAATTTGGGGGGTTCAGGGTGGCCCATGTTTTCTGAAAGTACCTTGATGTTATATCAGCAAGATTTACAGCTTGTTTCCTTATTTTCTGAAATGGCAACTGGCTACAGATTAAGGGTTGGCCAGGTTACCCATTAATTATTATGCAAAATAATTATAGTGGCCCAAATTCCTAGGGTGGTCTTAATTTCCGCGAATTTTGAGACAGGGGAGGGGTTGATAATTAGGTGAAGTAGTTATTGGAGGGGAGAGAAAGCAGGGGTGTCAAATTGTCGCATTGTAGCACCAGCGTGCGACAGAGGCCTCAAAACGTGCGACATGACAAAACATTAACCACTGTTTTACTCTGGAAATTCACGCAAAGCATGATCAAATGAGTCTACTTGATGTTCCACTTACAATTTCAAAATAGAGAGTGTATTAGAAAATTCTTAACCTCCATTTATCGATTCCTCCCACTGATTGATCTAGGTATTTATTATTGGTAAGAAGGTCGAAACTAATAGGTTTCCTGTACCCACAAAAAATATTGTACGCCAAGACCAATTGTCTGTGCTCCAGGACTTGATAACTTGGACACCCCTGGTAAGGGTTGAAGGAATGGTGATGGAGGAAGAAGAGATGAACAGAGGGGAGAAAGGAGAGGGAGAGAGATGGGTGGGTTATCCCCTATGCTGCTGGTCGCTAATTTTGGTACTACAAAATAATGCAAAGTATCTAGAAAATGACTGAAACCCTGGTACAAATGGGTACTCATCTGAGAGTACTCAGTGAGAGCTATCCAATGAATACCAACATGGCAAGATTTAGATGGTTCTTCAAAAATCTTTGTGTCCTTGTTCTTTGGACAAAAGTAGCCTCAGCATTGGAAGGGTAAATAATTGATGAAGAACTGATGTATAGTTTGATAAGGGTGTTTCTGATTGGTCAGTAAGACCTGTGGTAGGTTTTGAAGTTTTTGAGGATGAGGAACACTTTTTTGTGGCCTAAGAATAATTTAAACTGAGACAATTTGAATTACGTTTTATTGTGGGCTTCCAACACAATTGGTTATATACCGACTAGTTAGCCTAGATCTGTGCCAGTATTAAAGGGCAAATGCACCATCCGAATGATTTAGGTTCAAAATGAGATTATACATGTCACCTTTCAAATAAGACCTCCCCCGAACCTGCCATTTTCAGCACTACGCAGTTATAGCTTACAGACGTGATCACCTAACAGGCCTGAGGCAGCCATATGGGGGCTTCCATGTATCACAAGATGCACTCTGTTTTTGGCATCTTTGAGCTGAAGAGGACAGGTTCGGGGGAGGTCTTATTTGAAAGGTCACATTTTGAACCTAAATCATTCTGGTGGTGTATTTGCCCTTTAAGTTATTTCATGGGGATTCAAAAAAACATGGGTTTTTGAAAAGCCCTTGTTATTCGTGGCCAGCCTTTATTAACTGAACATAAGACAGGTTGTAAGATATGGAATGATTATTTCAAAAAAACATGTTTTATTGTATCCCCAAGGGGTTTTGAAAGGCCCTTGTTAGTTGTGGTCAGCCTAGATTCATCTCAATAAGGTACAATAAACAACCATGTTGATGCATAAAAATATGGTTTTCCTAAAAGCTGTTTTTTTTTCGTCCACAGACAATTTTGACTGAACTATGGAATGGTTATTTCAAAAACCCATGGGGATTCAATAAAGCATGGGTTTTTGTAAAGCCCTTGCTATTTGTTAAAAGCCTAGATTAATCCCAATAATAAGGCATGATAAACAATTAAAGGGATTCACAAAAACATGGTTTTCTTAAAAGTTTCCATTGGTTGGTAGTTACTTAATTGATGCAGGATCTATGCCAGATGTAGTATTACTACTCAGTGCTGCCATCTTTATTATTGATTTTAAACTGACACCAAGAAGAAATGGTATGTGCTGCCCTCTATTTGCATGTTTTTAATAACGTGTGAGATATTGATATCTCATGGATAATACAGAACTTACTCTAAAATTATATTGGACACCTACCCTTAAGGACTAGTAGGTGAGGATTTAATATCACGTTAACTGACATCTTTTATCTATGATTTTTGTTGATATTCCAATTAATTCTATGCCATTATGATTATGTTTTCAAGGAACAGTTACACCCTATAACTAGCTTGAGCTGTATTTTTCTTTTTTCATGTACGGAGGCCTGTCCTGATGGCCGTGTGGTCTAAGGCATCGCCACTGACTGCTAGCTGTCCCGCACCTCTGTCTGGGTTCGAATCCCACCCGGGGCATGTGAGAAAGTTGCCAGTGAGTTTGGGTTAGGTGGTGGTTTTCGCCAGGAACTCCGAGGCATGTGCAGCTGCAACTGGCTAGTTACGACTTAGCCCTATTATGGCAGAAAAAGTGACGAAATCCGAATTTTCAAATCCAAATTCATGTATGGAGGGGCTGGGGATGGAGTAAGGAAAACGCCTGACCATGACTGTGCATCCTTCTATCACAGCCCCTATATATAGCATGGTTATGATATGTTATGAGACTGGGACAAGGGGCTTTTACAAAGCGTAATAAGCTGAAGAAAGGCTGTGATTGACATGTTTACATAGCTATCCCATGAAGGAATATGTAAATAAACAGTTCTTGTCAATTCAAATGCTTTTTGAGTTATCATTTTCCCTTTCCATTTGCCAAGTGGCCACCCTCTCTGGGTGTGATATATTTCCAGATAATAATAACCTGCTCTGTGGCGTGTCCTACTGTCTAATTGCCGCACCAGCATGCAACAGGGGCTTTAGAATGTGCAACACACCAGACACTTGAAGCATTGTTTAACTGGGGAATTTTCACAAAACATGACCAATTGAGCCTACCTGATATCTCACTTGAATTATCTTTGATACAAATCTTATTCAACGACCAGTGAACTCCCATTTCGTAATACTGTCTATTTATTGGTCTTCGGTCTTACTATTTCAGTAAAGGCTGATCAAGTGGTGGCAAATGGGTACTCATCTGGGAGTACTCGGTGAGCTATCCAATGAACACCAACACAACAAGGTTAAGATCTTTCAAAAACTGTGCGCTTTTATGCTTTGGATGAAAGTAACCTCAGCATCGGAAGCATTAAAAGGATCTTTGAGCATGAATAGGATACAGACTAATATTTTGAAGAAAGAGGTCTTGCAGTTCCCCTTTCTTCAAAATCCTTGAAAATGAATGTATCACAGTAGGGGGAAAGACAAAGACAATTTCTTTCTTGTATTTAGAAATATACTTTATTAGCATACCTTGCTTCAACTCACTTCACAACATTCATCAACAAAAAGAATCCAGTTAATCACTTGAAAGACATCATTCTGTCTTAATATCTTCATTATACATATAGATCACTTAAGTGTTGTTTTATAGAACTGATATTACTTGGATAATCTTTTACTCTTTCACAAAACCTTTCGCACCCATCCATAACTTAGAAAAACAATATTTACAAATACTTCAGACTTTCCATCATCTAAATGATGTGAATGATCAGAATTATCCGATGATAATTTTGGTGTGGAAGAAGCACATTTTACAAGTTTCCATAAAATCTACCTGCTAACAAAATATAAGCAATTTTGAAAAGCAAATGAGACTAAGGTAAAAATCTACATGGCGTGAATTTGAAAATCAAAATTAAAAGTGCAACGGGCCAGTAGGCCTGCTTTTTTTGCTTCTACCTCCTGTAAATAAAAATAGAATTACCAAAGATGTTTTTCATTGTCTCAGTTTCTTACTCAAAAATGTTCATATGCGTTGTAGCACTTAGTACAGCATTATTTCCATTTTCCCTGTAACCACTTTCTGATCTTTTACATGAATTATCCTGGCTTCACAAAAGCAGATGTGTACAGCGCAATATGCTGACGACTTTTTAGACAATTTTGATGTTGATTAATGGTATGATATGTGGAATCATATTCTAAACACCTCTCTGTTTATATCAGATGTTAAAAAAAATTAACTTTCACTTTCCAACCAACAAGATTCAATTTTCTTTGCCAATTATCCATGGCACCTGATACACATCCATCACTTGCACAATATAAAACAGTTCGCAATAATTGTTCTGCGTTTGCCCGAGATCACATGACAAGGACTCCCAACAAAAGGTCAGGGTCAGCACTTCACTGGGACCTGGGCTGTGATGTTCGTCGTTCCGTATTTCATCATAAGCTGATGACAGTTCGAGAGGGATTTTTTATCACCGATCTTTTCGTAAGTTTTTGCGGCCTGCGCCAGCATGCCAGCCCTCTGGCCGGGAGCTGAGAGGAGCTGGGATGGAAGGTGTTTGCACGCCATCAGTAGGGCCGTCGCATGTTCGCGCTCGCCTACTTCACACTCACTGTTTTCATGGCCCTCTGAAATAAACAACAAAAGAAATAAATCACTACATAAACAATAAACACATATCATAATTTCATGTGTATAAGACAAACCTTTTTCCACAAATTTTTACACTCAAATCAGGGGTGCGTCTTATAAACAAAGCTAGAAATCTAGGGTATTTTCCAGCGATTCCCCGGGTACCTATATCATGTTTTTCATTTATATCATTACTTTTTTTTCTCTTCATTTTAAATGGTGTCTTTTAATTTTTTATTCAAGCTAGAGTTAATAGAAATGAATATGAAATCGTACCTTTTTCTGTGTTTGGAACGTATCTTCTCCTGACGTTGCGGTCCAGGAGCTGCTGTGTGCGTGCTGGACTAGCACCAGCCATGAGCCGAGCCGTGGCCTCGTGCAGAAATACCTGTTAATGACAAGACACCACACATTTAATACATGAACCCGAATCATGAAATAACATATAAACCCAAATCAGGTAAGACAATAAATTCACCGACAAATTTCTTTTGCCTGTAATTGTTGATAGATTAGCAAATTACATATCAATGATACTCTGATTATCTTTTATACTTTACATTAAGCAAATCATACATTAACATATAAAACTAAACTCAGGTAAGACATATACTCTAAGATCAAATAAATTTACTAGCAAATTTCTTTAGCCTATAATGGTTGATAGACTAAGGAAGTATTATTTTGCCTAGGACTGTTAATAGACTAATGACATATCAATGATACTCCAATTATTATTATTTTTGATTTTCTGCACTTTTCTTGGCGAAATGAGGATTGCATTTGAAACTAATACCAAATTCAATATATGAAATTCATCATACAGTTATTTCATATTATTTACAGTATCTATCACTTGTGGATCAACAGTAAAAGATGAGGTTCAAAGAAGAATCAATCCAAACATCTTACCCTTGGTAGGGCTGCTTTTGAAATTTGCGAAAATTTTACAATATCTATCACTTATGGATCAACAGTAGAAGATGAGGTTCAAAGAAGAATCAATCCAAACATCTTACCCTTGGTAGTGCTGCTTTTAAACTTTGCGAAACTTTTACAATATCTATCACTATGGATCAACAGTAGAAGATGAGGTTTAAAGAAGGACCAATCAAACATCTTACCCTTGGTAGTGCTGCTTTTTGAAATTTGCAAAAATTTTACAATATCTATCACTTATGGATCAACAGTAGAAGATGAGGTTCAAAGAAGAATCAATCCAAACATCTTACCCTCGGTAGGGCTGCTTTTGAAATTTGCGAAAATTTTACAATATCTATTACTTATGGATCAACAGTAAAAGATGAGGTTCAAAGAAGAATCAATCCAAACATCTTACCCTTGGTAGGGCTGCTTTTGAAATTTGCGAAAATTTTACAATATCTATCACTTATGGATCAACAGTAGAAGATGAGGTTCAAAGAAGAATCAATCCAAACATCTTACCCTTGGTAGGGCTGCTTTTGAAATTTGCGAAAATTTTACAATATCTATCACTTATGGATCAACAGTAGAAGATGAGGTTCAAAGAAGAATCAATCCAAACATCTTACCCTTGGTAGGGCTGCTTTTGAAATTTGCGAAAATTTTACAATATCTATCACTTATGGATCAACAGTAGAAGATGAGGTTCAAAGAAGAATCAATCCAAACATCTTACCCTCGGTAGTGCTGCTTTTAAACTTTGCGAAACTTTTCTCAGGCTGCCGAGGTCCTCTTGAAAGGAGAGGAGCTCCGACTGAGACATGGTGGTCGACGAGACCTCACTCTCGCCCTGGTCCTGTTGCCACACTGCTGTGCGCGTCGTCAACAGCCAATCACAGACCAGGAGGTGCACAGCCTGAAAAGGAGCATGAAAAAATTGAGAATTATAACGTCACAAATTTAGTCAAATCTTCGTTTAACATTTTCCACTCTGACAGGTTAAATTGAAAGAGGTCTATTATGATAAGTGGTCTCTTAACCCTTCCAATACTGAGGCTACATTTGTCCAATGCCCAAGAACCCAAAGATTTTTGAAAACCATCTAAACCCTGTCATGTTGGTACTCATTGGATAACCCTCAGATGAGTACCCATATTCCAGGGTTTCAAGGATTTTTCAGGATTTTTGCATAATTTTGTAGCGGCCAACTTAGCCACCAGCAGCATAAGGGTTAAAAGGGGTACAATGAAACATGTTACCTGAGAGGATATATAAGACTTAATCAAGGACTTAATTGAAGGTGGACCTAGCAAAATGTATTATTTCACAACTTGAGATCAGGCTAGTTAGTTTAAGATGTTACTAGCCCTCCTGGGCCAGTGAAATAAAGAATACTGTCTGCTCCATTTTCCCGTATCTTCCATCTCAGCTTGTTATTTGTTTCTAAATATGCAGCTTTCGCGTCAAACGGAAGTCCAGCGGGGTCCGCCTTCTTGTCACCTGTACGTAGTTGCTTTGTGACCCGCCATGTTTGCACTGCAGAAGCATTGCATACTTGTACCTAATGCAATGCAACTACAATGCACCAAGGCAGTTCAAATTCATCCCAGGCATCTTGGACATCAGTGAGGTACTTCCAGCTGGAATTACAGCATCAGGCGTCAATTACATGGACTTCATCTTGGTCATCAGCTAGGTGATGTTAGACACCAAGTAGATGCTAATGTTGAATGCAGTAAAACCTTGAAGTGTCAACCCCTTAAAGATGTGATCACCTCCTATATATAAAACAATTTCAGAGTCCCATGTGTACCTAATAAGTTTGCCAGCAAGGCTAAACTCACAAATCTACCCTAACCATGCTTACCTGTGTGATTCTGTCGGCGGGCCGATGGCTTGCCATATTGAGACTGTCGCGCAGAAGGACCCCAGCACGGTCGCACTGCCGTATGCAGTTATAGTTACAGCTCTCCTTGTGTGCGGAGATCAGGTTCTTCTTCGCCTTGAAAGCAAGGTGTACACTTCTCGGCAGTGGATTGCTGCAAAAAATATAAGGGTTAACATGAATATTCATATAAATAAATTGGGATAGAAGGAAAGTGTTTTTTCTATACCAATTAATATATATTTTTGGAACTAATTTCGTCAATCCAATATATTAACTTATATAACTTCCTATCTAAATGGTTTGAAATCATGTGGACAAATTCTGCGTATTTCATTTTGTTGCAAAAAGATGTGTGAACATGCACAGCCACTTAAATTATTGTATACCTGATCTCTCTTGATAATTTTTTTCCCTTATCAATGATTATTGAGATTACTGTTGAAAAGGATCATTCGAATGCCTTTCAAGCTAAAAAATTTGAAAATAATTGCGGAAAAAAAGCATGAATTAATAAGCTTTAGAAAAGTCAGTAATCTCATTAATATTTCCCAAAATATCTTGCCACTCATAATCTGGGCTTTTAGAAAAGCTGCTGCAGGGTTGAAAGTGTTAAACAATGATCTGTTTCCCATTAGGAAAGACCTTACTCTGTCGTTTGCAGATATTATGGAAGGGTGTCCAGTACCGAGAAGTATCTAAGACTAAGTACTAAACAATGATCTGCCGAATAATGAGAAAGAACTTACTCGGTCATTTGCAGAGATTTTGGAAGGGTGTCCAGAACTGAGAAGTATCTTTCTGCGGCAGCGTCATCGCCGGTCAGCCAGTGGCCCGCAACGGCAACGACAGATGACCACCACTTGGACACGTCGTCCACTCCCTGTCCGCTGGTGATGGTGGACCCTATGGCAAATGCAGCGTCGTTGCTGACTCCCGCCGTGTTGGAGCAGTCGGTCAGAAGCTGGACGTACTGTAGGGCCTCACTGTAGTGGCTACAACTACAGGGAAAGAGAGAAAACAGCAAGTTCAATATAGAGTCAATTATTACAAATCACATGGAAAGTTAATTATGGAAGGCAATCGAGCTCACACCTTTAATTCATTCCTTAAACAATTTATGTTTAGAGTTTCCCTTGATGATAAAAGAGTTTAAAACTAACTCTAGAGGAGCATAAAATTTGGAAGAAAATTTGGTATAGGATTCTAACTATGTTCACAAAAGTTACTTTGTTAAGATAAATGCCGTGAATTTGACAGGGGTGAAAACGTCATGAATTTGACAGAGGTGAATGAGTTCAAATAGATCTTTGTTTTTGATCTGGAGGCTAAACAGTATCAATTATACCCATTGCTAGTGTTCCTTTTTATCCAAAAAAATTGACAAAACCCCCTTCGTAATGCTGCACGTCTCCGGTTAAAAAGCTTTCAAGTGAATTCCTGTACACAAAACATGTAGTTGATGGAAAAGGTGTAGTGGATATGGTTGACACTTACCTCTCATTCTTGTTGCTGAGAATATTGTCCGAAACGTATCCTGGTGTGACCAGGGAATACAGCGCCTGCTCCAGGAGGTACTCTCTGAAGGCCTGGGTCAGCAGAGCCAACGGGTTGGCTGAAAATAAAACAGCAAGGTGGTGTAGCAACTATATAGGTATACACTCAAAACAATACTATCTTCATTGGTCAATGTATACAGTCAAGCCACCAGCTTAAAATGTATTACATTTCAACATTTAGCAATTTAATAAATTTGAGCAATAACAAATATGGTGTCTAGTGAAATGAAATAAACATGTGATTTAGACCACTTTCAAACTCTTAAAATTCAAAATATATATCTAATATATGTGTAAATAATATTTGACTATTTGGATTTTCAAGATTTTTGACAGTCTCAACAACAAACATGATGATGGTACTTGTCTATGACAGATTATTTTCCAGAATGATGTACTGTATAACTGGTATTTTATATAGGCATTAAATATTCGCTCTCTCCATAATAGCGCCAAAATAACATCCTTCGCTAAATATCTGTATAGTAATAAATATATAGTTTGAGTGGTTGATTGTGCAATTTTAAGGTGGCACAAATACCCTTCAGCAGGGTTGTAAAGCGAATTTTTAGCACTCCAAATTAAAGCAGTATACAGTACTCACTTTCACTGGCCAGGGTGCTGAAGATGGACTTCTTGCCGTGAGATGACCACCTGCCCTCGACGAAAAACCGATGCCCCAGGGGGTGACAGAGCCACTGCATGGCGGGCGGGACCGAGGTGCCCTTGGCTGTACAGACATGGCGAGAGCGGCTCAAGAAATAGCGCTGAAAAAGAAATGGAATCACATTAAGATAAATTCTTAAGAGATCTGCAAAAATTGATTCTAGACAATTCAAGACAACCATGTCACATCAAATATGCACAAGATTCTAGAAGCAGAAAAGATCTACATTTACTTTAAAATCATTACCGCTAACCCTTTATAGTAATATTCCATGCACATTACAAGCTAGGACTTTATCCTGGACCAGTTAATACCTTAAGCTGCCAAATAAGTAATACTACTTAGGGAACATCTTCAAAATTAAAGCATTTTTAAATGATATTTCAAGAAAGTATATTTAATCACACAAATATATACAACTCACCTTTAAACATTTTGGAAATGTATGCTGAAGTTCCCCCAATTTATTTTCGAAAGCCTAAACCCTATACAACACCTTTGACAGATTAATACCCCATCCAACACTCTTTATAGCATATGTGCCTTATGGTCTGAAATCTTGATATTGACAATATTTTCTACTTACTGCCATGAACTGCATCTTGTCTGGGAAGGTGGTTTTGACGGCCAGGGCCGAGGTGGCGTAGATCTCGGCGCACTGTTCGCGGGTGAGCGCATCGTTGGCAGCCTCGGCGAGGTTGACCGAGCAGAGGGCCAGGTTGATGCCCATCAGGGTGGAGCCGCCGTTGTGCCCGGTCAGGTGCAGCTGGTGCAGTTTGTGGTAGACGAGGGCGGCATCCCGGGCCGACGCCTTCAGGTCCTCGCGGCTGTAGCCCTCGCCGCCCCGTAGGGCACCCCGCGCGCGGTTGGCGAGCCAGCGCCCTATGTAGAGACGATGGAGGCCCTGGCGCAGCATGTTCCAGATGAGGCAAGCCGTCATGTCGACCCTCGAAGTAGGTAGGGGGCGCCCCAGTGCACGTAGGCAGTTACCAAGGTTGGTCACAGCAGCGCTGTGGTCTCCCTGTAGAACAAATATACACGCATAAGTTAATGAAGAATATCTTTAGATTCAACACCATAACTTAAATTACTTGAATCGTATGATCAGTACTTCCTCAATTGCAGTATTTTGTTTGCTTATTACTTCCAAGATTCAATATTTTCAAATATCCTACAGCTATTTATACATGACCTACTTGATATGAATACATGAGTATTCACCAATTTAAACAAACTTATGTTTTCATGCCCAAGCTTCTTAGACCGCAATCAGATTTTTTTATAATCATGATTTTTAAGATATGCTTCATGAAAGAATTTTCATTCATGTTCAAGCTTTTTATGAAAGTATCTGACCTATCTGATCTTATACAAGCATGAACATATCCCCAAAAATATAATTGCAATTTGCAATACAAAAATATCTATACGGATGGCCATCTTTAGATTGACAGATTACACCTACCCTAGCCAGGTCAATGTCGGCCTGCTTCCTATATCTCCAGTAGTGCACAGAGCCCTCAGACTTGGCCGTGGTGACAGGTTCCCCGAAGACAAATATTCGCGCCATGACACCAGCGAATACGACCGTATTGATGAGCCACACTATGAGCGTGGGGAAGATCCAACTCCACAAGCCACCTCTCTCTTCCAAACCTACAGAACAACAAAACATGGTTATGTTCACTTTTACGGCATTAACTTGCATGTCTGGAGCCTGGTAGCCCACATCGTCTGAATCTTTGAAAATTAACTTAGTGCTATGTAATCTAGAAAGGGGTAGTAGAAGTGGTTGTAATGATTGATTGTTAGGCCCCTTGGTGCAAAAGTCTGGAATGGTCCTTCTTTATGTTGAGCTTGTATGTATATCATAGTCTTAGCCAGGATTTTGAAAGTGGGTGACCAAAATGGGGTAATCCTGTATTCTAAGGGAGACCATAATACAATGTATCTTCAATTTAGAACCATAAGGATACATTACCTTATCAAGAAACTGAACAATACCTTGAGTTACGTCCTAGCATTCACATTGAAGTGAAAATTTCAAAATTATCTGCTTGAAATTGGCATTTCTATATATTCATCAGGAATGAATTTGGGTGTCCTACTGTGGGATTTTTGAGGTTTTGGGTGTCCAGACTGTGGGAATGAATTTGGGTGTCCTACTGTGGGATTTTTGAGGTTTTGGGTGTCCAGACTGTGGGAATGAATTTGGGTGTCCTACTGTGGGATTTTTGAGGTTTTGGGTGTCCAGACGCCTTGCTGGCTCAGACACTGATGTACATGCCTGTTTGTGAGTGGGTGTGTGGAAATACTGACTCAAAAGAACCTACCATCATCCATGCCAGCCAAGGTCCTTCCAGGTCCATGTCCCATCCCGGCGAACTCGACGTTCCTGCTGCTGCCGTCGCCAATCATGGACCCAAAGGGGTTGAACACGAGAATGGCAAACATGAACATACACAGGGCTGTCCTGGAGCGATCCAGCATACCACTTACAAGGCTCTTGTCTGAAATAATAGAACACTACATGTGAACGTAGTTCAAGAAAATTTGCTGACATTACCACAATCATTATCAAAAATTGGGAATTATCAACTACAATAATATCAAGTTTACATACGGTATAAAAAATTAATATTAAGCCTGTAAGCTGCATATTTGCACAATGATTTTCAATTCCAAAATGACAAAAATAATACTTTTAACTAAGTGCATTCATTTTCATAAGTTGTTTGATAATCATAAAACTGTACAAAAGTGCAATTTTAGGCGCTTTCACTTTTATCAAAACAAAGACACAAAATTGTGATACAAGTAGGATCACATAATACAGACTTACTTCTGTTCCAGAGTATATACAATAGGAGGATGAGCTATAATATCTTAATAACAAAGGAGCACAAACACCAAAGGGGTTTAATCTAAGAATAAATTGGAAGCCAGGGGGAGGAGGGTCAAACATGTTTTATGATTATCAAGGAAGAGAAAAAGGTAAATCAGTAGCACCTCTATCAAAACTAGATGTAAATTCTCTAAGTTCCTATCTAAAAAGCTCATCTGCTATGCTTATGTTACTGTAAGAAAGTAACCCAAGCATGGAAAGTGCTACTACTAGTAACCCAAACAATGAGGAAAACATGGTTCGACCTTAACACTGCATGGTTGAAACCAAATACTTACAACTCTGGACTAATATGTTTACACCAATAACTAAGAAAAAAGAGATCCAAAACTAACTTTGTGCTTGAAACCATAATTGCATCCATTTGAACATGGTTTAACTACCAATTATCTCATGAAGTGTATACCAACCCCAAATTACTGACAACTTTCTCACATGTCCCTAGCATATTTCAAAAGCCAGCAGTGGGTGAAGTTAAGGTCGATCCCTGTCAGACAAACTATGTACATGCAGAATATTGAAATACACAAACCGGTAAAGCTGGACCAACCTGTGCTGCCATCCTCGCTGTAAGAGGGACTGGGGGGCGAGGGCGAGCTGCTGTCGCATAACGACTGCGGGCTGTGGATGGGCGAGCTCGTGTCCGACTGCGGCGGCGTGATGTCCATGCTGCACCCGAGGTCCCCTCCGCTGGAGATGAGCAGGTCTTCGATATCTGCAATGACAGAGCGGGACATTTATAGTTTCAGTCGCCGACAATAGTTTCACAAATGAGTCATCGATTAAGACATCTTCATTAAAAAAACAATGCACAAAGAAATGCCTAATGGGATGATCAAAAGAATACATATCCAAGTTACAATTTGATTAAAGAACAATGCAAAAAAAGTTTGATAACGTAAGCCAAAATTTGCTGCATTTTCAATAACATATTGTTCAAAATAAGCGAAAGTATGACATATAGGATGTTGCAGATTCAGCAAGGGCAAACAACCTAAAATGAGAGCCAATGCAAATATTTCTGACCTCCATCCCCCTTCTTAGATATTATCGAAAACTTGTCGAAAACTTAAAAATTAACTTGTGTGAAATCTTACTTTGTTTCTGAGCAGCCATCTTGAGCGCCATGTTTTCCTGCTTGAGTCGCTGGTTAGCTGCCACAATAAACCTGATGTAGTCGATAGCTTTTCTGAGGATGGCAGACTTGTTCAGCTGCAATAAAAATACATACATGTATTTGCCTATGGATACAAGAACCCAATATATTCCATTACTTTTCTTAGGATATCAGATTTTTATTCAGCTGCAATAACAATGCATACATGTATTTGCCTATGGATACAACATCCCAATCTATTCAATTGCTTTTCTGAAGATAGATTTATTTTCAGCTGCAATAGAGATGCAAACACATATTTGTCAATGAAAGAAACACATGGCTTGAATCTAGGCAATCTTTAACTGCTTGTCATGGCTTAATAAATTGGCTGAGGGGCTAGTTAAAATTATACCCTGCTTGTCGATAATATGTCAACTAGCTACCAGATATTGAGAGATGTTTACAAGTCACCTTTGAAATACAGCCTAGCAATCATGAAAAATAATGACTGCCTAGTGGGCAGCTGGTGAGAAATGCAGAGATGATTAGGGACACTGCTATGACCTGATAGGGACCCCAATACCATTTCTTTTACTTAGCTTCATAATCCAGGGCTCGAAATTAATTTCCAGGGAGCCCAATAGTATATTCAAAAGCCACCTAAAGGTGTTGTGTATAAAAACCAGTACATCTTTGGGCAGGGTCTTAGCCAGGAATTTGAAACTGGGTGCCCAAAATTGGCAATTGTAAAATTTTTGGGCGTCCAAATTTTTAAGGGGGACCACAATATACTCATATTTCAACCATAAACATGTATTAATTTATCAAAATCATGCATGAAATCCCTACACAATCTCATGGGAATTATACAGAGATGAAAGAAATTTAATTATATGCTTGAGACTGACAATTTAAGAAATTACTCACAAAAGAATTTGGGTGTCCCGAGGGGTGCTTTTTTAAGGGTTTGGGTGTCCAAAAAGACACCCAGACACCCTGCTGGCTAAGACCATGTCTTTGGGCTCCCTGCAGAAATTTGAGGGAGACACAGGGGAATTCACCCCTGATTTCCTGTAATCAAACAACCTTACCTTTGCTTCCTTCCCTGCTACCAGATCCTTCAGCTCCAATATCTTGTCATTGATGCTCAGTCTGTAGCGCTTCTCAATGGCATTGTGAGCAGTTCTCTTCTCGCCACGGTTGGGCAACTTCTGCTGGTTGTTGTTGATACGGTTGATCGGCATTTTTTCTGTGTCGACCACTTGAACAGGGACACTGGTGGTCAGGATGGTGTTGCCGTTGGTGACGACAATTTGCTGGTTCTTGGTGGTCATGATGGGGGATGAGATGCTGGAAGGTGTGGTTGTTATGGTAACCACATTGGGAACAGCTGCCTCAGTCTTGATGATCTGAGACTGCAGCAAGAGCTGAAAAAAAAAATCAAACACTACTACAAGCGTGCTTTTAATCTGCAAATGCCAGTAGCACTCAAACTGTCTACCTAGTATTTTGGTGATCTCTCTGACAAAAGCATTTTCCACAAACTATTTGAAAGAGAAATGTTGATCAGCCTTAAAGGCTGCTAGTCACTAACTGTCATCAGTATGTCCTAATAATTGAGATGGTCTGAGTCCGAGTGAAAAATGGCAATGAAACATATACTGTGTGAAGAGCCAAAAATATTGCATTGAATCAACAATCTGCATGGAGTCTTCGAATTCAAATAAGCAAAACAACTGAGATATCAATGATCTAAAACCAATAATCTATGTGAAACCCTGATTAACTTATGAAACACTTAAGATATGCTATTATGTGTGGCTTACCTGCTGTATCTGTTGCATATTCAGCTGTCCCACAGTTCCTGCTGATATGGTGGGCTGGGTGGAGATGGTTGTGGTGGGAGTGTTTGTGATGATCTGTTGGACCGTGGCCGGCTTGACCTGTACGGGGACCTGCTGTACCACCGGCTGGGGGGCGAGGATGGGGGCCGGGGCAGGGGCAGGTACAGGAGTCGAGGAGGCCTGCGTCAGGTGCTGCAGGAGTATCTTCGCTGCTTGCTGCTGCTGCTCCCGAGAAACAGCACTCATGATCGGCGACTGGTTAGTCAGCTGAACCGACTGTTGAGTGGGCTGCTGATCTTGCACCGGTGTCTGCACCACAATCGGACTTGGCCGGCTGGGAACGGTGACCGGTGTGGGCGCCCTCAAAAGCGAGCTCAAGGTGGTCTTGCTCAAGTTATTCCCGTTGGTGAAATTGACGAGATCAAAGTTATCCAGATTCATATCCTCTACGGTGGTGGGAGAGAGCAGGTCGATTCCTGGCTCTTGCTTCACAGTTGTCACATTGTTCAGCTGTCCATCAAAGAGATCATTGGGGTTGGCAGCTCCATCCGGATAGATATACTTAAAGATATCTAAATCTGAAATGGTAATAATGCATAGAAGATACACTTAATATGTACTGGGATAGGGAGTTGGAGCAAAATATTTTCCTGGTTTAACAAGTTTAACAAGTTCATTATCAGTCTCATACTGAGTAATGCCAACCCTTAAATTCTGAGCACACTCAAACAACAACACAAGACAACAAAAAAGTGATGTTTGAGAATCTCAGAATAAATATGTGAAAATGCTTGTATGTCCATTGTCAAAGCCTGGTATTCAAGCTTGTGGTAGGGGATTGACAAATGGTAAACCTAGGCTTAACATAGTGTTGTGTTGTTTCTATACCATTCTTACATTTACTCCCCCTTAAACATAGCAAGTGCTCTCATTGGGTGGCTTAGTTTCCATACAACCCAGCACAGGGACTTAGCCAGGATTTAGAAACTGGGTGCCTAAATTGGCTATTGGTAAATTTTTGATCGTCCAAATTTTTAGGGGGTACCACAATATTCTCAGATTTCAACCATAAACATGTATAAATCTATCAAAATAAGGCATGATATCCTTATTGAATGTAATGGAAATTACATGGAGATGAAAAATGTCAAATAATATGCTTGAGATTGACATTTTAATAAATTCCTCACAAACAATTTTGGGTGTCCTGAGGGGTGCTTTTTAAGGGTTTGGGTGTCCAAAAAGACACCCAGACGCCCTGCTGGCTAAGACCATGACCCAGCAGAAGGGGCATTTGAAGTGACAATACAAGACCACTCCAGCATCCAGCATTGCCATCTGTGTGCAAGGGATGTGCAAGACTGCTATTATGATATTGAATATCATTAGGCCAATTAATAATACACCTTAAGATTGCAGGCATCTTAAAAATCTGAGGACAGCAAAAAGTAAGCCTATTTAAACCATTCCATAAAAGGCATATATTCATGCAAGCAAGTGAAAATTTTAAGCTTTTGTCACAAAGGCATACAAACATGACACTTTCTTCTTCCGATTACTTGTCAACTTCAACATATTGAAGGCTCCAACAAGGATAACTTGGTTTGCACATACCAATCGCACCTTTTATACTGCAAAGGCTAAAATGAAACTGTCGCTACACAAAGGCTACCCCAGGTAGGGATGCTAATCCCTAACGTTTGTACATTAGCAGGGTACCCTGAAAATTTATATTTCTTGTTGAGTGCCCTCTTGAAGGACTGGGGAGAATTGGCTGATTGCAACCATCAGGTAGGATGTTCCACTTCCAGTCTCTGTCAGTTCTTTAGGAAAAAGGCTACTTAGAGACACAATAAAAAGGCATCACAAGTTAATGAAGTTTACAACTACAAGGGGCAAAGTGAAGCCTTAGGCTTATGCATAGATTTTTTGACATCCTAAATACTTCATCTTTGGACTTTGACCCCAAGAAACTTTCCATTTTTATTGAAGGGGGAGGGTGTTAGAATTAGATAATTTAACTTAAATTGCTTTTTTAATGAATATTTAGAAAATCCGTGGGTGCAATATCCTTATGCAAAATACAAAGTATTAAATAAATGTGTATGTCTTTACTAAAATGTCATTTTTCTAAGTCGTCCGCCCGCCCCTCCTTCCCTTCTCATTGCCTTCTGTGGAAGTGAGTTGTTTTTCTTGTCAATGACAATCAACTATCAAGTCAAACCGGAAGAAGTTCCAGTATGTTCACACCCAGTAAAACAAAGTAAAGCACAATCAGTTGACATATTCGATTACTGCGAATGCATTAAATTGCAATCGTGCATCTATTTTTAGCTTGATTTAGGTCCGCAAATCGCAATGCATATCCTTGTGCATGACAGCAGGTGCCCGCTAAACATTGCATTGGCAATCGACTGAGAGCCTTGGCTTTGCCCATCGGACAAAACACTCAAGTTTGGAAGCTGCTAAAAAGAGATCGGACGGAGCAATCAGCACAAAAAAATCACAAAACATAACTTACCATCTATTCCGTCAAACATTGTGTTGTCGATGTTATTTGGCGGCGTTAAAGTTGCCCCTAAGTCGGGTAAAGGATCCGCTCCAAGCGGCGGCCACTGTATCTGATCCGCCATCTTTGCTTCTTCTGCCGAGGTAGCACCACGGGATTTTAGCCAATCACCGTCGAGCACTAGATCGGGTGATTTTGCGTCAACACGCCATGGTAATAAGGTCAAGGCCGCGACCCTTGACCCGATTTCGTCATGCCCTATTTTTAGCTCGTAAATAAATGACATCATCACAACATTTGCTATTGCGCAGTGACTCAGACTCAGGTGCTGGGGATTTCCCTACTTCATTTTGCAAGTCACATAAGTATTGCTAAATAAGATTGTTCTAGATAGGAGGAGTTGTATAAAAGGGCCCATTACCTGTGGACGGCACTCATTCCTTCCCTGGAAGCGCAGCAAGAACCTGATTAAAGTGGCAGATCAAGATATAAAGCACCTAAAATCAAGTATCAACAACAATAATCATAAGGAAAGACACACAAAACCACACAAAATGAGTATGGTTGTAAAAGCATTCCTCGAAAGAGGAGATAAACCTGAAATTCGACGATTTCCCGTCGATCAAGAAGTGGCTTCAAACTATTCGTTTCTAGCCAAGAAGATCGCCACAGTTTTCCCAGGACTTCGAGAAGGACATTTCACTTTGCACTGGAAAGGTATGTTGTCATTTTAGTGCATTTTACTGGTAGTTGCATATAAGTTTATTTTTGTAAGAGACCACGCCTTATGATGATTGATGGTTTATCTCATCACGTTCTGGTGTTGTGTTTGCACCTCTCCAGTTCAAAGGTATCTATCTAATCATAGCCTATCAAAGGTGAACTGCTGTCATGCACTATCAATTATGATTAACTATATATGCTTTCTGAATGTAAATAAACCATGGCCATGGTCTAGGAAATGTACATGTACAATGTGCATTCATTCATATGGAAAGCTTTCCTTAATTCAGTTTTTAATTTCAATGTTAGAAAACAGAAACAGTAAAGTGTAGGTGTTGTAAAACTGTATATGAAGTTAGAGCATGATTTTTAATGTTTCTAGATTTCCATTTAGGCCAATCCCTGTTCTATTTTTAAAATGGTAGATAATGAAAAATATTCAATTTTTTCATATTAATTTTTTTATTTCCTCATTTGACAACTATTTCTCATACAATTTTATTTAGTTTGCATACTCATCATTCAATAGAAACTACAGCTTCTACTGATGGTAACTAAGTTTCAAAATACTTATACAATGTTGCAATTTCTTCTTATGTCTTTCACAATGTGTTCTCCATTATAGGTACACAATGTTTCAAAATACTTAATTATGTTGCAATTTCTCATTTCTATATCATTTCTCAATGTTTTCATTGTTTTATTCCAGATCCTGAAAATGACATAATCTGCTTCAGCAGTGATGATGAATTGGTAGAAGCTCTGGGTTTCGTCCAGGATGGAGTATTTCGCGTTCATGTCAAAGGTAAGTTTCAGGTGATACATATATACAACTAACAGGTCATATGGTGAACATATGGAAATCAAATGAATTTGCATTTCATGGATAACACAAAGTTGGAACTAGGAAGGATAGCTTCTTGATTTTCTGATGATGGAAATCAGTGTTTAACTATCTAGGGTGAAGGATTCAAAGCATGATTTTCTCTAACTGCAGTAGATTAACAGTCAATAGAGTAAGGTTAGATAATTCAGCAAACTGCAACATGCATTTTAAACATACAAAATTACAAATTGTCATTTTCCTTCATACAAAAGATTATCAGAAGTTTCTGCAGTTTCCTATCTGCAGCTGGTCAGTAGTAGAGAAGTAAAGTTGTAATGGATGACTAAGCAAAATTGAAAAGGTCCCTGATTGGGGTGTAAGCATGACTTTGCACAATTGAAGGAAGCCATATTGTTAAGGTGCTAGGTATTAAATATTCATGTTTTTCTGCAGTAGTGCATCTC
The DNA here is from genome assembly GCA_963942565.1 of Maea johnstoni. Taxonomy (NCBI): domain Eukaryota; kingdom Metazoa; phylum Annelida; class Polychaeta; order Spionida; family Magelonidae; genus Maea; species Maea johnstoni. The sequence continues at coordinate 17,740,292 of OZ012690.1, forward strand.
TATGGGTATAGCCAAGTGATAGATAGGCCAAGCAACTTATCACATATATTCATTTATTTCAATCTACAATACTTCAAATAAGCTAAATTCAAGGTATGGTATTAAGTAATTTGGTTGACCATATTAATGTTAACTATATTTTAGAAGTAAAGTGCACAGAGTTCTTAATAGGCTGAGAAAGAAGCCTGTGAAAATTTTCTAATTATTTAACAAACAAAATGTGTTTTTGTCACCATATTATTTTTACAAGAATTATGAATTTACCTTAGAAATTTGAATTCCAATTCTGCTAGAATTTACATATATTTGTTTTGCTTATGAGTTTTTTATGACTCACAGGAGGAACACATGAAAATGATCCAATGAATTTTCAATCAAAAGGAAAGAATATCTTTACTCAATCCTATTCATTCGTTGTTTTTCTAGATCTAATATTGAAAATCCTTCTTTATGTATATATTTGGTATGACATGCCTAGACATGTCTGTATCTGTCATAGTCACAGGATTGATGATGCAACCCTATGTATTGTTTTTCTAGATCTAATAATGAAGATCCTTCTTTATCTATATATTTGGCATGACATGCCTAGACATGTCTGTATCTGTCATAGTCACAAGATGGATGATGCAACCCAATGTATTGTTAGCTGATGTTCTTTGGAGAAATCAATTATGATAACCACAATATGATTTACAATGGGCATGGCTGAATAACTCAAACAAAAATGTGTATGACACATGATCACATGTAGCTGGCTTCGTGTCTATTTATAGATTTCATTATTTACCACCAGAACAGCTGTTATATAATAATGGAGTTGTGGTGAATCTTAGTTGTTATGTAAGCAATGCTACTCTAGCGTTATCTGATAAACCACACACAAGTTGAGATTTATTTATTTTTTATCATTTTACTCACTCACTCTCCTAAACTAGTTGAAACATTTTGGACAGAAGATTGTTTTCATGCTTAACTCATTAACTCGCATAGCAGCCAAAAACAGCTCTTGAATTTTGATGTCGTTTGCAATTAATTTTGAAGGAGAAATATTACTCTGAACATTATAACTCTTCTTCAGATATTTTATAAAAGCACTCTCAATTCCATATCTCTCCTTCAGATATTTTATAAAAGCACCCTCAATTCCAAAGTAATTATCAAAAGTTGTATAGATCTAAACAACAATTTCCACCTTAATATTAAAATAAAATCTAAACCCTGACATGTAAGTATTCATTTGAAAGTTCTCACTGAGTAGCAAAAGGTGTGGCATATTTGGCACTTAGGAGACTTCATAGGCCAAACCAGGTGTAGGGTAGCATTTTGTGAAAACCTGAGATAAAACGAACTTTGTGACCATAATTTTTAATCCCTTCTGTATATTTATATAGCTAGGGTACATTCAAAAAAATAATAAAATATCTTCATATTTTTTCTTTTCAGAGGTTCAGGGCTCTGGACCCGAGAATGAGGGTGTCCACCACCCTGGCGTGACCTGTGATGGCTGTGAGAAGGCCGTCTACGGTACCCGCTTCAAGTGCTTGGTGTGCCCCGACTATGACCTGTGCAGTGTGTGCCAGGGACAGGGTACCCACCCTGAACACGAGATGCTCCGTATCACCAACCCTGAGAGCACCCCACACTGGCTGTTCCATGTGAGTATACCTAGGAATATTGTACCAGCCCTTAGCAAATGGGTGTGGAATCGAAGATTAAAGAATTTTTATTTTAAAATTTTTGAGGCAAAGAATTTATTTTGAAGGAAAATATGCATGAAATCATTTATTTTTGATATTGTACATAATTTGATCCTTGTGAATTATTTTTTCAATGTAAAGTTTCAGAAGTAATAGATGAATGTTAACACCATGCATATGTATTTTTGTCAACAACTTTGGAGCTTTGTGAATCCTCACTCTCTGCAGCTTAATGTTAAAAATCAAGACAAGGGATTTGTTGTAAATGTAGAAACCATAGCCCACAGGAAAAAAACACTGCCTTACCCCAAGTTACTGGTAGCTCTTTAAATAATTTTTCATACAAAATCAAACATGTGAACAGCATCTGCATGTAATGTTTTAATCTTGTTTCAGTTTCTTCAAAAAGGTCAAGGTCGCGGTAGAGGTCGTGGAGGACATGGCCGTGGTGGACACGGACATCACGGTCATGGATTCCATGGCCCACCACCCCCACCACCACCACCTCCATTTGGGGCACCCCCATTCGGGGCACCACCATTTGAGTGCCACTTCGGGGGCTCATTTGGTCCCTTTGGCCCCTTCGGAGGTCCAGAAGGATCTGAGGGACCTGCTGGTGGCCCAAACGGAGGCCCGTTCCCTGGCCCACATGGGCCGCATGGTGGCCCCCATGGCGGAGCACCTCCCCACTGGGCCCGCTGGTGGCGCAGATTCATGAAGCGCATGTATAACCAGCAGCAGGGGGAGGGTGAGCAGTCGAAGGAAGAGCAGCAAGAGGGAGCTGAGGACGCGAGCGGCTGTCAGGAAAAGGAAAGCTACGCTAACAACGGCGCCGGGGACAACCCAGCCGATGAGATGCTGAGAAACGTTGGAGAGAGTGTTGCCGCAATGCTGGACCCTCTTGGTAAGTGAGACTTCTCATCTTTTGGATTTAAACCATAAGCCTTAAAGCGGCCATAAAAGCAGCCTGACAACTTGTTCGCAAATATTTGAAGTAGAGTTATTAATCAGAAGACTACCAACTACCATCCTACACATAGTTTTTGTAAAACAGTTCTTAATTTCCAAGTTATAGTCAAAAATGTCATAGATACTCAAGACAACTTTTAGGGGAAGCATGAATGGGATAAGTCAACACAAGCCCACTATCACACAGCAATCCTAGGATCTGAACTTGACTGACTTAAATCAATATTGAAGTAGAATGTACCCTTAAGTTTTAGACAATTTTGCCTATCAAAATATTCACACAAATATGTAATCCCAACAGGCTCTCCAATAGGCAAATAATTGATATGTGCCTCTTTAAGCATTAATTCTATATCAGAGAGGCACATTAGTTTCTGGGGGTAATGTAGGAAAAAGATTTTCATTTCTTGAAAGTTCAAAACCATCTAGTCATCAAGCACGTTTCTTGGGAATTTAGTGCATGCTCAGAGAAAGTTCTTTTTAGGAGGAAGGTTTGCCTAACATAATGTGTATTGTTATTTTCAGGTATTGATGTGATGGTGGACGTTGAGACCCCGGACGGAACTCGTCGTCGCTGCCACAAGAGGGGCATGGGGGGACAAGGAGGCGGCAGAGGAGGGTGCAAGGGACGTGGGGGCCACGGTGATGGAGGGTGCAAAAAGGGGAAGGGCTGGAAGAAGATGAACAAAGAGGGAGAGAAGGATGATGAGGTTGAGAAGATGGAAGAGGAGGAGGAGAAGAATGACAAAGAGGAAGTCCAGACAGATGGCGCTGCCGATGGAGAGACTTCACTCACGCAGAAGATGGCCGACATTGACATTGTTGAAAAGGTAATACATGCACTTTCTCTCATTCTCACTTAAAGTAATTTATCAAGTTTTCAGATAAACCTTTGGACGTACTATTTCTACTTTATAAACCAGGTTCATTATTGAAAATGTAGGCACTTTCTTATCTTTATTAATTTTACTTTAAATACAATTTAGTATTTATTGAATCAATAAGTTTTTGGATGAAATTTTCATTTAATTTCTAATTTATTTCTTAATGGATTATGTTTTCAATTTACTTGCCACTTAATTTTTCAATTATTTTTCATACTCATTTTTAGATATCTTTTTGCAATTTCTTCGGTTACTTTAAGGTTCAATTTTAAAAGAAATTTAAGTGTTTAAAAGTATTCTGATCTCAAAGGGAAGTGTTCCAGCCCAAAATGAATACTGAGTGTTTTGTACTTAAAGCAAAAATCTTATCCTAAGAAGAATTTTTAAAATCAAAATGAACACTGACTGTATTCTAATTTATACACAGCTCTTAAGGTTAGCTTCAGGATGATATTAAGGCTTTCCAATGAATACCAATATGACAGGGTTTAAATGCATGGTTTCAATAATCTTTAGACAAAAGTAGCCTTAGCATTGGAAGGTTCAAGCTATGAAGAATTTTCTAAGCCTAAATGAACATTAATTTTCTTTTACTTATCATGCATCTCTTAACCTATGCCTCTCTTTGTTTACAGGAGGCCTCCCCGAAGCCGAGCAGCCCTGACACGGAGTGGACCCTGCTACAGAAACCCCACCCTGAGCCTTCTCCTAGCCAGAGCGACAAGCCCAGCACTGAGGGTACCTCCCAGATCTATCCTAGTGTTCCACTGGAACCAGAGGCGCCATCTGGTGAGTAATAGTAAAACTAAACAAATTCTCACCTCATTCCTATAATAAGTGCAGCAACCCTCAAATTTATTTTTTTGCTGATAACAGTAATCGCTTTTTGATTAGTTATGTGATACTCATGATCTGCGGGGGGGGGGGGGGGGGGGGGGGTAGAAGTAGTAGTAGTAGTGGAAAGATAATTTCATGCTAGTAGTATCGTCCAATATGATTCTTGTAGAAAAATATTCACATGTAGATATCTCATTAGTTCTCTAGTGTACAATTATTGGCTAGGCATGAAGTGAAATAGCAAGGGGCAAATTTCTCAATGTTTGTTTGATTGTGAGTTGGTATTTAATTGATTATTCAGTTAGTGCATGTGTTAATTTCCTGGGAGAATAGGATTTTAGGGGAGGGTTGGATTTCAAAGAACATAGTAGGCTTATATGTATAAAAACAAGTGGATATGAAACAAGCCGGTCAACCTAAACAACCTGGCTGCGGAGAATAGCCGCAAAGTTATGTTCTGCGCATATTGGTGCACAGCTTTCTCTGTAATGTAAACATTACGAGAGCCCTCATTGGTCTTTGTCTCCTAGAGGCATCACACTAGGGACAGATACAAGACTCCTGGGAAAGCCAGGTCTTCACTATTATCCATTCTTTTACTCATCTAAGATACTGTAGCTCTGGTTAATTTGCCATGTCCTAAATTTGTCGATCTTGCCTTTTTACGAATTTGTGATCCTATGATATCGGTAAAGTAAAAACAGCCGCTATAGTTGTTATCACATTGACGCTTCTACAGTACCCCGAGGAGGAAAGAGCGGCCAGCGGCATACCTATTTGGATTTTAATTACATTATAATTAGGGTATGAAAGGGGCTAGGGAGAGTGAATTGATACTGATAAGCCAGGAGAACGTAGCTGGCAGGAGTTGACGAGTGAAGTCAACAAACAGGGCACTGGTCAGTTAGCAATAGTCAGTTCAATTACTAGTTACCGTTAATCCCTTAACAAAGTTTAATGAATGTGTCCTGTTTATTTGTCCTAGATTCTGTCCTCTCCGCTGAAAGAGCAGGACAGACATACTGTTATCTCATTCATTTCTTAAATATTTGCGATCTGAAGTTTTCCAGAATTTTCCGAATCTTATTTTAGTGATCATGCCTGATTGGTAAATATCGGCAAGTTAAAAAACATTGGTAAATTAACAAGATTTACAGTAGTAGGTTAAGAAGGGTGAGATGGGCTCATAAACCCTCAATCTCTGTGTGTCGGAAACAGTATTTGATCTTATGTTAAAGAATGACAGAAATTTAAAATGAATGTTTATTTTTTGCAGACCCCAAGATCGCCGAAGCCCTGCAGCAGATGCTGGCCATGGGCTTCAACAATGAGGGTGGCTGGTTGACGCACCTTTTGGAGTACCATCAGGGCGACATCATACGCGTCCTGGACGCCCTCAAACCCGGTGCCAACAACCGCGCCTGAACCCCGGGACAGAGACCGACAAACAGGGAAACAGCATCCATTAAACAGAAGGAGTAATGCACAGTGTTTGACCCAATAAATCACCATAATAAATCAATACTATTCGTTGGAGAGATGTGTATAAGGCATAGAAATAACAAATGGTTGGAAAGCTAGTTATCTAGAGGAGTTATCATTGTAAACACTTAGGAAGACAGAAATAACACTAAAACACTAAATTTAAAAGAAATTGATGTTTTTTGTACTTAAAGAAATAGTGAAAGCATTTATTTTGAATGTTAGTTTATCAGAGACGGTATCAGTCATTTCGCAAAAGACACATACTTAACAATTAGAAAGTTAGTATATCAAAAACTAGCATAAGGATGAATATAAGATGTTTACTGAAGTTTAAAAATTCATTTTGAAGAAACTTTACCATAGCCAAACTAAGGGCACTACTACTTCTGTCTGAGAATAAGATGTTGAGAGTACCTTTTATTTCTCGCTTGGCAGTAGAAGCTTTACCAGATATCTGGATTTTATTATAACCTTAGGTGTTAGGAACTGATATATACATGTATTCAGTATATACTTTGCTGTGTAGCAAGTTGCTTCCTTTGAATCGACATGTATATGTATACTTGAAATGTCAAATCAAATGGATGTTTTTGGTAAGTTTTGAAAATTCAGTTTTACAAATTTTTCATTTAGATTTATTAATTATTTAAAATTCTGAAATTTTGGCTTTTGAAAAAAAATGTAGTTTTTGTTTAGATTTTATGAAAGTCGAAATATAAGTTTTTTTGTTCAAATTGAATGGGAAGGATTTTCATTTCCCTTTTATCATCCAAATTCCGCAACTGCTTAAAGGCATGCTTATCATTTTTAATGAACATTTGGTATCTCATTTGATAAAGGTACATACAATTGTTTGTCAGGAGAAAAGTCCACATCTGGTAGAGTTGTCAATTTTGCCTGGAAGAACTGTTGTTTGTCTCAGTGATTGTGGCTCTTTATTAAGGATTATGCTGGTCTAACTTAATGAAGAGCTGTTTGGTCGAAAGTCGAATCTAATCTTGACTTGATATGTAGCTTGGAGATGGTGTTTAAGCCATAAACCTGAATGTATGTGTCTTAGTGAGAACTTTGACTTGTCAGATAGGTGAAGGTCATCTCAGTAAAGGGTCAAACACTTGTGCTTCATAGGAAGGAACTTAAAGCCATTATGTATCATTGTATGTAGTATTTAGCATGCACGGGCAGGTCAGGACGGCTTCAAGTTCTGTATTAACACATTGTCAGCCGTGATGATCCGATCATGGGTAAAAAGTTGTTGATACAGAACTTGAGGCCACCTATTGACCATACCTGGCATTACCTGGTACTTAAGAACATCACATGTGATTTATGGACGAGTATTGGAAATATAACATCACCTTCCAGATTTAATTGTTTAAGTTGAACTGGATATTGATTATAATTATCGAACACCAAGAAGGAGGTTTTTGTCCAGAATACAAAACTTTTCCCATGTCCATGGTGGGTTCCTTTCCATTTCCTTGTGTCTTAGATTCTTGCATGCTTGCTGTGGAAGAATCTAGTTTATCAAGAAGGGCACCATAATACTACTCAAGTATTGTATTGGAAATATGGATTGGATGATAGAGGGTTATCTGTTGGGGTCAGGATGGTTGAAAGGAGCATTTTTAAAAATTTTAACTACCTAATCTTAGGTAGATGTGTTGATGTAGTAATTGTCAAATAAATCATGCTACTAGTAGCTTGTCGCATTGAATTTACTTGTTCTCTTATATATCTTGCCTTAGTCGGTTCGCAGACTTCCACATGACATGACATATCACACACATTTTGTTTCAGTACCACAGTTAGTTTCATCACATTCAGAGTCTTAAAAAAATGTGTGCATGACATATTATATACATTTTTTTTTTCGTTTTTAAGGTAGTCCAAATCACAAAGATGTTATTTTGGATATTTTATTAGTGTTCTTCCTAACTTTTTTGGCCTTAAATGCGAAGGCAGTTTCCTGTGGTATTAGCTATATTAATTATGAAACTTTAAACCCTAAATATTTGATTTCCATTTTAGCCCTGAGCGATAAGGCATTGAGTAGTGAAGTGAAATAGATAAAACTTAACTGTTATTATAACGAGGTCAAATAATGTCAACTGTAGCCCTCAAAACTGAATAATCCTGAGTGATGAAATCAAACAAATTCCTTAATTGTCAATGTTAGTATTTCTAGTTTCTGCAGAGTTTGCTTTATGGCAGGAGCTGCCCTTCAGTGGAGAGTGGGAAGAGAAAAATTGGAGCATGAAAAAGATGGCCAAAATTCTAGTACAATTAGACTCCCCTAGGAATTTGGGCCAATATAATTACTTAACAAAATAATTAATGGGAAATCTGGGCAACCATCTATATACTAGTATTGCCAGCTGCATTCCACAAAATATGGACCTAGTTGTTAACCTTGCTGACACAACATCAAAGGTATTTTCTGATGACATGGGCCACCCTGAACCCATAAAAATTGTAATTACTTAAGTGTCCCAAATTATTGAGCATTTACGGTAGGGAGCCTTAAAGTAAGGTTAAGGGCCTTGTTTCTATACAGGGCAGAAATAACACACTCATATATTTTGAAGTACCACTTTATTGTAATAAAAATAGTCATGACTTTATACAGATCTTATCTCTACAAACACTGCAAATGGATCTGGTTAAAATAAGACCCAGTAGCCCCTGCAGGAATGTGATTCCCGACCTCACCACCAGGGGGCCTGAATGAACAATTACAGATGATGATTTACGACCCATCTAGTGCATTGTGACGTTTCTTACCACTGGAAGGTAACAATTCATGTTTCTTTACCGGGGTTATAAGTATACAAATCCTCCAGACAAATCGAGGCCACTACCTCTTAGAACAATTCAGAGTCCCCAAATACAGGGCACTAAGTTCAGAGTCTCCACATACAGGATACCAAGTTCAGAGTCTCCACATACTAGATACTTAGATAAGTCTCCACATATTGGAGACTTAGTCAAGTCTCCACAAACTGGATACTTAGTTCAGTTTCCACATACTGGATACTTAGTTAAGTCTCCACATACTGGATACTTAGTTCAGTTTCCACATACTGGATACTTAGTTCAGAGTTTCCACATACGGAATACACAAATCAGACTCCACATACTGGAAACTAAGAACAGTCTCCACATACTGGAAACTAAAAACAGAGTCTCCACATACTGGATACAAAGTTCAGAGTCTCCAAATACAAGGTAAGTTCAGTCTCCAAAGATTCCAAACAGAGTCTCCACATACTGGATACAAAGTTCAGTCCCGACATTAGAGGTCGCCACATAATGGAAACTCAAGAACAGTCTTTGCATACTTGATACAAAGTTCAAGATTCTTCACATACTGGATACTTAGTACGGACACTGTTCAGTATATACTGGACATAAAGTTCAGAGTCTCCTTTTTCTGTATTCAGAGTTAGAGACTCCACATACTGGATACTTAGTACGGACAATGTTCAGTATATACTGGACATAAAGTTCAGAGTCTCCTTATCCTGTATTCAGAGTTAGAGACTCCACATACTAGATACTAAGTACGGACACTGTTCAGTATATACTGGACATAAAGTTCAGAGTCTCCTTATCCTGTATTCAGAGTTAGAGACTCGACATACTGGATACTAAGTCCGAAACCTGTCACAGTGGCATTGAGGACTTATGGTGAATCCGCAGAGATATCCAGTACATCCATGGTCTTTGTAGCTGTTGTGGACCACTGCAGGGAGGTCAGCTGGAAGTATATGCTCATTATTACCTCAGACATGAACCCCAATGGAAGCTTGATTAGAGGATTCATGAGGTCAGCTCATAGCACCTATTTAAAGCATGTAGTTGACCATTTAACAGTTCGAAGCACTGACCTCCTAAGAAAAACATTGACCACATTGGTCCGGAACAGCACAAAAACACCTTCTTTAAGCTAACCCACATTCATGAGAACACATTTGTTTCAAAATCTACATAAAACCAGAGCTTTCTTACTCGGTCACAAAATATAGTAGTTACCATTTAGACCCTTGCTTATCCAGCGTCACTGAATGGTCAAATTTGAGTTCATCTCATCCTCTGTTGGAAGACGCCCAGCACATATTGAGGAAACTGGAGACAGCACGCTTAAACCTACTTATGCCTGTAGCAGCTAAAATCGCCTGACATTTTAGTGATACATGTATCTTTCTAACTAAAGCATAAATAGGAAAAAATATTTGAAGGAAAAATGTTACTCAACCCAAAATTCTACTTCAAATATTCTGTCAATTCATGTTTAATTCTTAAGTTATTTCGAAAGGAATTATAGGTCCAGATAAGATCTCCAGGTATAAATGGGTTAATTCTAACTTCAGAGAGGAGGAAATGCCTGCTACTGTCAAAAGCAGTCCATATTTTTCTTGGTGATATCTTTTCGACCAGAAAAGTTCGGGGAAACGTTTGAATCAGAACCGCTGACCAGGAACTACAACTCTCCTTCAAAATTACTTATGAAATTAAGATCAATTTCAAAAAAAATTCAGAAGTATAATAGGTTCAGTAGACACTGATAAGGAGACTGTTTTTACCCATGTGTGTAAAAAGTCTGGCAACTCAGAACATGACGAACCAAATAGAAATAAGAGAAATATTGGAAAATATTTGAATAAGGTTTGCAAACCCAGCAGGAACCAAAACTTTCAAATAGTTTTCAAATAGTACTCCAAATTTCAAAAGACCATGAGCATTTTCTGTAGCATAGCTGATATGCTCAAGTAACCTGCAGTACTGATGTGGAAGACAACTAAAACAGCCTCTTGTTAAAAAGAAAATAAATTCTCAAAAATCATCACTATATAAAGATCTATCATTAAACCCGCTCAAGAAACCACTATTAACCCTTCCAATGCTGAGGCTACTCCCATCCAAAGAACAAATGAGGCAAAGATTTTTGAAAACCAAACCATGTCATGTTGGTATTCATTGGATAGTTCTCCCTGAGTACTCTGAGATGAGTACCAATGTGCCAGGGTTTCAATAATTTTTCAGGTTATTTTGCACTATTTGGTATTGGCGAAATTAGCCACAAGCAGCATAAGGGTTAATGGGTTTAATAACTGTATTCTTTTCTTAGTGACCACCTCACTTACTGATCATACACATTATCTGATACAAACAAAATATCTTGAAAACAATAGGAATTTTTGTGACATATCTGACGAAAGGATAATGTTCCTGTGGGGTCAAACTATTCCCTCAAATATTTTTCGACAAATTTTACTGCATCTAATGAGTCGTGTTCAAATTGTCAGACTTGATACAAATTGGTCAATGCATGCAGATATCATAAAGATATTCGTGAGATGGCAAATCTTCTGCACTACAAGCATGAACGGGTCAACTCATTCAGAGGTAACCCAAGAGAACAATAGAAGAAAACAATGAGAGACAGCCAAGATCAGGACTGGAGAGATAACCCACAAAAGGTCAAAAATATACCTGGATTTCCAAGCCGGCCTATCAAAATCACCTATCACAAAACTAGTATTCTTCAAGATCCCATTTTAACCCTTCCAATGCTGAGGCTACTTTAGGCCAAAGCACGAGGATGTAAAGATTTTTGAAAACCATCTGAACCCTGTCATGTTGGTATTCATTGGATAGCTCTCACTGAGTACTCTCAGATGAGTACCACATGCCAGGGTTTCAGTCATTTTTCAGTTTTTTTTTGCATCATTTTGTATTGGCCAAATTAGCCACCGCCAGCGTAAGGGTTAACTCATTGATACCTGAAGTTCTCAAAACATCCTAGATGTCTTGGTTATAACCTTGTAGCAAGAGCGTTTTTCAAAAGATAGCAGAAGGAGAAATGTTGATCAAAACCTACCCAACAGCTCTCGTACAAAGATTTTATGAATCAACACTCAATTCTGGGAATATTTTCAGAAGTATCATAGATCCAGAGAACACTTGTCATGGAGATCGTCACGGAAACAATCTGTGCAAGTTGGAATGTGTCTGTTGACTCAAGATGATGCAGACAAATGTGAGGATACTTGACTAGGAAACATTTTATCCCTTACACCCACCCATGCTTTTAACCCTTCCAGTGCTAAGGCTACTTTCATCCAAAGCACAAGGAGGCAAAGATTTTTGAAAACCATCTAAACCCTGTCATGTTGGTATTCATTGGATAGCTCTCACTGAGTACTCTCAAATGAGTACCCATTTGCCAGGGTTTCAATCAATTTTTAGGATTTTGCATCATTTTTGTATTGTCCAAAGTAGCCACCAGCAGCATAAGGGTTAAGTTCCTCTAGATATTGTTGTCTGGATCTGCGATACTTTTTAAAATACACTGATTTAAAAACTTTTTTAGAAAATAATTGGAGAGTTATCTGTAGTATTCCGATTAACATTTCTCCTTCAAATATTTTCAACCATGCTTCGCCTGAAAGTTTTCACCAAAATTGCCATACTTCTGGTAGCCACTATATGAGTATTACCATATTCCTCCGTTTAATCACACAGACCCCAAATAAGCGGACCCCCCTTTTTTCTGAAAATTTATTGAAAGGGCAAGCCAGTAGACATTATTTTCTGGCCTTCTGAACCTCCCCCACAAACGTAAATGTTTCCCTTCCTTTTCAAGTTGGACCCGTCACTAACAGTATATTGATCCCATTTTCACTGCTATAGGGCGTATATTGATTGTATCTAAGAGCTTGAACACTAGTGCTATCAGTCCTAGGCCCACAATCACTTAACTCTTCTAATGCCAGGGCTATTTTCGTCCAAAGAACAAGGATGCAAAGATTTTTGAAAACCATACTATCCATGTCATGTTGGTATTCATTGGATAGCTCTCGCTGAATACTCTCTGATGAGAACACATGTGCCAGGGTTTCAGTTGTTTTTCAGATTTTTTGCTTCATTTTGTATTCGCCAAATTCGCCACCAGCAGCATAAGGGTTAAGCATCCAATCAGGCATGGCGTAACAAAAGATAGAAAGAGCACATTCAAGCTCATAGCATGCTAGCGTTTAAGCTTGTAGGCCATGGGATGTGGCTATAAGGAAGATTGACAATACCCTTTCTAGCAAATTTTTAATCCCAACCTCTTACCCACACTTGCGCTTACGTAAACGGAGGAAACGGATATGGGTTAAACCCATCCAAAAATATGATACATATGACAACCAGTTAAACATCCTGGCTAGAGTTTGCCTTAAAATTCTAACTTCTAGGACAGTTGAGGTATGATATTAGTGAACCTACTTATGCTAGGAGTACACATATTTGATACCCAGTTTCAAAATCCCTGCTAGTATTTTCTCTCTAAATTCTGTCTACCACAACAGTGGAGGTGAAAAGAGCTAACCTATTCACGCTTCAGAGGTCCCCTTCAGCATGTCGGCAGGATGCATGATACTTCTCAACCCATTAATACTTCCTCCAGAAATTATCTTCAGGAAGTAAGGTATTTTTGACAATAGCTTCGTAATTAAGAATGATTTAAAGAAATATCTGGAGGAGAGTTGTTGGTAAAGTCTTAATTATCATTTCTCTATCAAATATTTTTTCTAATTATGCTTTTGACTACAAGATTTCATCAAAATTGTCAGGCTGTTTTTTGCTGATGTGAGGATTAACGGGTTAAAATATCTCGCAAAATATTTGAGAAGAAGAATTGTAGATCTAATTCTGATTAACATTTTTCCTTAAAAATGTTGCTTCCAAAGGAGTTCTGGTCATAAAGATATCAGCAAAATGTTTATTTTCTGGCTGCTACAGGGATGAATGTTAACCTATAGCCTTCAAAGAAAAGGCAACAGAGTCAGACAAACTGGATATATAGAGATTATTCAAACAACCCTGATCATGTATGGAAATTGGACAAAAATGTCAGACATTCTACCAAACAATATTTATGCAAATTTTTCCATACTAGCGCACCGCCCCTAGTGATCAATCCACCAGCAGTTGGGGTAATCTGGTGCTTTGTGATTGCTGCTGCTGTTAATGCTGCCTTTAAAGATAGGTCCACCAGTGCCCTATATTAGATATACATGTACATGTACTTACATCTACATTGTTTGGTTCTACTTTGACAACACAAAGTGCCATTCAAATGCCAGAGTATTTTGAAAAATGTAGTATCCTAGGAGGTTCTTGAAAAAAGCTATGAAATTGAGCATAATTTCACTTAATAATTGAGGTAGAGTTGGAGCTTGTATTTAAATTAATATTTTACTTACAAATATTTCCCAAAAAAGCTTGTCAACGGGATATAGCCAAAATAGGCCTCTTAAGGCATGAATAGTTAATGAGCTCCTGGTGCTATGTACAAATACCTAAATACATTATTTGTTATTGCCAAATCTCCCACAAAGAACAAAGGCAATATAACGGTATATTTCAATATTTCATGGTTCAGTTTTCATTCAACTCTTAATCTATAAAATATTTGGGGAAATTGCACATGCCCCAAGTGAAGTGTGTGCATGACTTCGTTAACTCATTCACGCCTGTTGCATCAAAGAACAAAGAACAACCAGACTATTTAAATATCTTTCATATAAAAGCATATTTTGGAAAATATTAAGAAAATATTGACCAGAATACAACCAACTCTCCTTCGAATGTTTTGTGAATTTATGCTTCGATCCAACATGATCTTCAAAAGTATCACAAATCCAGAGGACACTTGCAAAAATCTCTGTGAATAAATCTGTCAATCTCTGGAGATATATCGGCATTCCCGGGCATTCAGGTGGTCGGACAACTTCTAAATATATATCTCTAACAAAGGTGGCAATATTGCGATAATATTTGAAGATAGACTTCTTCAAAAGAAGAAATGCGACAGCCAGTGGAAAATTCCCTAAAATTCATCCTGATTTTCAAGGAAATCAGAATTTGTTTCCGAAGACCCCCATATACTGGCCATGACCAGGTGAATGCCAAACCAATTAGTCACAGAAGTTAGGCTCCAAATACCATACCACGCAAACAGATCTATCACATAGTGTTTGATTCCACCAAAAGATGGCGCCTTCCATGTTTTTTTCACAGTTCTAGATCTGTGTTAATGCAGACAATTAGATTCAACACACAGCCATAACTTCCCCTTATCAATTTCTATTCCTTCAACGTTTTAACCCTATTCGCAATGCACACTGACGTCTTTGGATTCAGCTCGCCTAATAGAATTATATTTGAAAAAATATTTGAAGAAAAATTGTTAAATCCAGCAGAAACAACAACTCTCGGTCAAATATTAGTCAAAATATTACTCTGTTATCAAGATGATTCCATATGCGTCAGACCATGTTTCTGTTCCAGATGGGGGTGGGTTAAAGGAGAACTGGGTAAGGCCCTAAAACAAATGTTTGGTTCCTATTACCCTACCCTACCCTACCTAGTTCTTGTCCCCTACCCTAAAGTTTTTTTGCCAATCCTACAGAAAAAGGTACTGTTCCTACCCAAAAATAGCCTCGCCGTCCCAAAATATCAATTCTCCAACCATTAAATTATCAATATCTGGATGAACAGAAGTACAATTAATGCATATAAAGACAATTACAACAAGGCAAACTTTTTTTGAAGCCATCCAACTTCAGGGAATCGTGTGAGTTAGAGAATAAAAATTATTTTGAAAATTAAAAAAAAAAATCCCTACCTACCCTACCTATATTTTTAAGACATAATAGGAACCAAACATTTTTTTTTGGCCTAATCAATTCTCATGTGCCAAATGCCCGCCTACTAAAAAAAGGTTCATGTGTGCTGGAATTGGCACATGTGAATCGGTCGCCCGCCACTTATGCTAATTGGTCAATTGTTTTGTATGTTTATCACATAGAAAGTTTCACAGGTACTTCGTACTTATAAGACTCTTAATCCACATACTCTAGGGACATTTTGTATCCTACTATTCAGTGATTTAGACATAGATGATACCCAAATACATTGAAAGTTCTAAGAATGAATGGTTTGTGAGGTATCAAAACAATAACCTTGAAATGGAAGAGGCAGATTACATTACTGTAAATCACTTATGTATAGCGGGAGCAATAAGATAGCGATAATAGCGCTCTGCCCACATGCGCTATTGTGAAATCCCCGTCTTTATTAAATTCTTGATTGAACTTCCTGCTGCTGTTCCTGTTCACCGCTAGACTTAGATCACGCTATCCAGGGCAATTGAGCTATATAATGTTCACGCCATACTTAAGTGATTTACATTTTTCAAGCTAACCCTTATCCCTCTCCTTCGATGAGTGTAAAACTTACAAAACTGTTTCTTTTCCCACTTTTCAACTGAAATTGAGCAGATTCCTTTGTAATTCTCACCTGCCCCTTTACAGGTGATTTCAGATAGCACAGATATAGACTCGGTCGACAAGCATCTGAAAAGATTCATTCATCTATGGCTGAAATTGCTCAGAAACGGGTTTAACCCGAAATTGACACCACACCTCCTGGAAAATCACAACTGGACGTTCCCTCTTGGTAAGATATTGCAATGACCAACACATTGGTTGTAGTTTGAGATCATATTTGTTCCTTTTACCTTTCTTCATAACAAAATCTTTCCAGGGACTTAGTACAAAGTTACATCTCTCAGTCGACTAATACTTGCAGCTATGAGAAAGCGAATACAGGTGAACTTGGATATGACAAACTCAATGGGACCAGGAAAATTGGTCCGTCATATGCAAAATCCGTTGTATACATATGACAAATACTTGATATGCATCAGACTGGGACCAAGCATATCATCCATCATATGCAAAAATCTGTCGTACAGTGGTCCGTCATATCCAAGTTCACATGTATCTCCCAAGCCCCCAGAGAGCCTATTGAGAAAATTGCCAGAAACAGTCTTTATCTAGAGATCAGACACATTATTATGTGGCATGGATGGAACTTTTTTGAATTAAAAATGAAGCAAACAGCATTACGCTATCACTTCCTCTTCAATCTTTTGGGCACAATAATATTTTGAAAATTATCTATTTGGGAAGAAATGCTTTGAAATTCATTCTTACCTTGACAAAAATATATCAATGTGATAAATTTATATGAAATGTGATGATAAAAGATTTTCTTCCATTCCAAAGAGTTGTGCCTGAATGTTCTTTGTAATGAACATCTAAGACGGTTCGGAAATCTCATCTCTTGATGAAAACAAGGGCATCTTGATATTTTAGGTATGAATATTTTCAATAGCAAAATCTATTTCATGGAGATACCGTACTATTTTGCCAGAAAAACTGCAGATTGTCAATTGCAACTTGGTAAACAGTGGTTATAAACTGGGAATGTTTTCAATTGAACCAATAAATCTAATTAATTAAGAATCAATCATTTAATTTGATTTAAAATCTATTTAACATACTCAATCACTTTTCTCTTATTTATACATAATAGCCTGTCCGCCTTTTCTATACTGTGGGGATCATGCAAGGGGCAATTAAGCAAACCTTTGAAGTTTCCATCCCTTGAGCACCCACAAAAAGCCTCACCTTGAAGTCGTCTTTCTCATAAAAGCATCTCTTGGAGAATATTTGAAGGAAAAATATGTTTCAGAATACAAAAATAATCCTTCCAATATTTTCCAATATCTTGCTTCATACCCTAACCGTTTTCTATGTACCTAACACCTAGCCCTGGTCCTTTTGGGACTTCACAATGTATTAACATGGGTTAACAACTCCTCAGCCTTACCAAGTTGTGACACGATAGAGAATCCATTGTTTGATGACATTCATACCAAATGACCTCCGGATTTCAAAATTACTTGGGCCAATCTGTCTCCACCAAATCTTCTGCTGTCTACACATGGTTGTTGATTCTTTAACCCTTCCAATGCTGAGGCTACTTTCATCCAAAGCACAAAGATGCAAAGATTTTTGAAAACCATCGAAACCCTGTTATGTTGTTGTGCATTGGATAGCTTTTGCTGAGTTCTCTCAGATGAGTACCCATGTGCTAGGGTTTCAGTGATTTTTCAGGTTTCATGCATCAATTTATAATGGCCAAATTAGCCACCATAGCAGAATAAGGGTTAAAATCCTGCGGGAGCTTGTGGTTGGCTAGAAGGATCCTCCGCTGCCGGGCACAGGGTCTAAGGTTCAATTCCCGCCTAAAGCATGTGGGAAAGTTGCCAGTGACTTGGGGAAGGTTGGTGGGTTATTAACCGTGCACAGTTTGTCTCCACCGTCAACGACTGGCTAGTCATCGTTGAGCCTCCAATGGCAGAAAACATGATGATAACCCAAATATCTTGATTCCATCTCCTTCCATGGTCCGAGGCGCTCCAGCCAAAAATGGCCAACCACAAGGATTTCTATTTTAAACCCCACATTGTGACACACATATAGTGGTACCAGATTCCATCTATTGCACAAACACTTGTCAGTCACAAATTACCGCCACACAGGGAGGTAACACAATATAAGTTTCCGATACTTCTCTTCGTAGGATCGTATTGGTCATTTGTAGTTCATGTCAACACACTTGTTTCCTTTCTTCATCAAGAAAAATGTAAAAATAATGCTTTACAGTTCTGTAAACTGAGAAAAGATATGTAATTATCTTAACATAAAGGATCCTACGGAAATCCCATCTTTACACACTATTCGTAGTGAATATTATACACATAATATTCAGCCGCGTGGGCAACAATATCCTCCAAACACCACAAAAATCTGCACCTCGTCCAATATTCAGTGCACAATTGCCACATGATTCTTATAAACTGTCTCTGTACAAATTCCTCCGTAACTTTTATAACTCTGCATGCATCTCGAGAAAAATCTGCGGGCCTGGCAGGACGCCGCTCCGTCTGTACAATGTTTTATGCCAATTATGTCTGCACTATAAACTTCCTCCGCCACTTCCACCGCCTGTTCCGCCACCTGCTGCCGCAGCGGCAACCGCAGCTGCCGCCGCCTCCACCTGCGCCTGCTGAGAGGCGTTCCTCGCGTTGACGAGATCCTCGAACGCGGACCCGAAGCACGATTTCAATTCTCGGTAGGAGACCACGATCACGTTCTGTTCGTCTCGAGACATCAACATGATCTTCTCGTCTGCACCAGCGTCGAGCTGAAAAACAAGTAAGAATTGCTCTTGTCATTATTCTTTTGTATAAATTATCATTGTATCAGGACTCGAAATTAGGGCTACTTTGAATTCTCCTTCGGCTCCCTCAAATTTCTGTAGGGAGCCCAGAGATGTACTGGTTTCTATACACAACACCTTTAGGTAGCTTTTGAAGATGCTATTGGGATCCCTGGTGAAAAAAAATAATTTTGAGACCTGTGTATTATATATGCTTAAACACCAAAAAGGTGTCACTTAGATAATAGCTGTGATGCTCAGCAAGCAGGAAAACACTTTATTTTTAAATTTAAAAAAAAAAGAATTGCTCTTTACAGTGTACGAGACAGAAAGACACCTTTAAAAAGGTTTTGAATTCTATGTGTCTGTTGTAAAAAATATACCAGTCGGAGGCAAATCTCACAAACTTTCTTACCAATAGGTAGGAACCAATGATACAGTTTACCTCCAGTCACACAGTCTTCTGGCAGGCCTGAGCCAGATGCTAGAAGAGCACCAACTAACATTGAGCATGAGCAATCAACGTACACAAGCACCACTGTGTTAGGAGCAGGGACCTAGCCAGGACCCGTCCAGCCTGTCTTTTGGACAGGCAGTTCTCAGATAAATTCCTTTTTAGACAGGCAAAATTTACATGCAGTATTTTCAATTTTTTACTTTTTTGACTAAAAATCATATCTTTTCATAACAAACCATCTTCTACGACATTGGCTGAAGTGTAAATTGCCCTTTTGATAAGATAGGCAATCAAATGTAGTTGGTATAAGGATTTGAAGAAGTTGAGAAGCTCAATCTGGATGGGCAGGATTTTGTGAATTACTGTTCAAGACAGGCATTTCTTTAACATCCTGGCTAAGACCCATAGTCTTAGCTAAGACCCACAGTCTTAGCCAAAATTTGGAAACAGGGTGTTCTAACAGATGTTTCATAGACTTTTGGGTGTCCAAAGTGTGGTAATAAATTCACACTACTGATGAAATAAACCCTATTTATCTACAGATTTTGCTTTTTTAGGCCAGTAACTGCTTTGTTTGTGTTGAAGGAGTGACACTACATGCACTATCTTCTAGAATTGTCATCATCAGCATATCCTGACCTAAACTTTTGGGTGTCCAAACTGTCATAAAATAGAGTTCTGGGTGTCCAAATGACACGCTGGATGCATAGGTGGCTAAGCCCCTGCTAAGACCCTGGGCCTAGGAAAACCTCTTACCTTGTTCAAACATTGCGTGATGTGTGACATGTCGATCCAGGGGGCACCATTTTCGTCGACCTGGTGGAAAAGGTGGTCGCGGAACAGCTTCAGCATGTAGCGATCACCCGTTTCAGACCAGGTGGGATCCATGTTGAACCTACAGGGAAAGAACACGAGAATTTAAGGTTAACTTGTAAATACTGTATACAGCTTTAATTTGGAGTACTGAAAATTTCGCTTTACAGCCCTGCTGGAGGGAATCTGTGCTACTTATAATTTGCGCTATCCACTATATATCTATTTAATTCTATAGATATTTAATTGAAGGATATCATTTTGGCATCATCACAGGGAGCACAAAAATAGCAAAGATTAATGCCTGTAAACAAAAGAATTTTTACAGTATAGGGTCATTTTGAGATTTTCATAATTTAAGCTATGGCCTACATCCTTTTCCTCCTAAATTAATCAAACCAACTCTGATTGTCTACGCCATCAATATAATAACAGACCAAATAATAAAAGAATGTGGCAAGGAATTTAGACACTGTATAGCGTGTTAGTTTTTCACATATATAAAATTGTGCGCTTAGCAGACAGCTGGCTTTGATGTGCAGTTTGATCTTAGCACAAAGGTGTTGAATGACAAGCTCTCACGTCAGCGTGTTGTACAATACTACCAAATAATAGTGCGTAGTTTAATAAACGCGGACTCCAGGGGTGCGCAAAGTACGCAGTTCTTTCCGTAGCGGTTATTCAAGAATCACTATAGAGTAAGAATGGTACTTACTCTGGTCTTTCATTGACAATGGCCAACTTCGTTGTCAATCGGAAATATCTGCTATTCTCCATTTCCTGAAATCAAATCATAACACAACTTGAATGATATTTATTATACAGACTCCAAAGCTTTCCAAGTTGGTACAGGTCTTACTTTATAATTTATCGTTTCTAAATTCAAAACAGCTTACGATACCCACAGGACACCCAAAATCTTTACAATTACCCATTTTGGACATATAATTTCATATCCTAGCTGAGGTCTGGGTAGTTATTTTGGCCTAAGTCCAAATGAAGATATTCTGACTGTAAAAATCACAAAGATGTTTAACCCTTATGCTGCTGTTGGCTAATCTTGCCAATACAAAATTATGCAAAATACCTCATGACTGAAACCCTGGCACATTGGTACTCATCTGAGAGTACTCAGCAAAAGCTATCCAATGATTACCAATATGACAGAGTTAAGATGGGTTTCAAAATTCTTTGCCTCCTTGTGCTTTGGAAGAGGTGGCCTCAGCATTGGGAGGGTTTAAGCTTTGTTGCTCAGCTACTCAGCTTTCGTAATTTCAAGTGTTTTTTTAATGTCCCTTGAGTTGCCTGTGTAAATGATGGAACCGTCGCCTCATCTGTCAAAAAATTCCAGTTTGAGGTACCTACCTTGGCAAGTTCATTTTCCAAGAGATCATTTCGCAGTTGTGAGGCGTCCAACTGTGTGTAGAACCTGGCTCCAATCATCGGCATGATATCGTTCACATTTCGTAACCTTGTTTGATTGGTAAGTAGGTAGCTAAAATGACAAATTCAATAAAGTACAATTCAGGGTTCTTGAAACAGGGCTTCTGAGTACTGAACTTTTCTTTTGAAAGGTTAGTCTTGTTATATGGAGTAAAAAATCACAACAAAAAAAACTTTTCTAAATTCTTGCAAATTATGGGGTTAAGTGTAAAAATTCTATCAAATTCATCACGTAAGTAAAATGGGTCAGAGGTGTGTTTCCTTTTTGGTGGTGAGTAAAACCTCCCATTTCTTAATGCAATCATTTCGACTGTGAGTGTACAAAATCCTACCATTCCTTTAAGTAATGATTTTGAATGCGACTTTTCTACAGTTTTTCGACAAGTTAAAGTGTGTATTCTATTGCTACTCACAGTATACGATTCTTCCGATTCTATATTTTCAGACAACCCCCCACAATGTGTATACTTTATGCTACTCACAGTATAAGATTCTTCAGATCTGCTGAGTAGTTTCTTGCGACTAATTCCATGGATGTCTGGATGTGCTCCCTCTGGATGCCGATCACGGAATTACACGCTAACGCTAGAACGACCTTTCCCAGCGACACCAGGTCCTCTTGCTGAAAAAACACAATGCAAAACCAAAAATTAATGGTCAGTTTTCCAAACTAATTAATCCATTCAGGTATGGTTATTTCAATTAAATCATATTTGCAATAAAAGCATATTTGAAGTGGAAATGTAGCCAGAATTCAACAAACCACTCTCCTTAGTATTAGATATTCAGTTAATTGTGACCTTTTCAGCAAAATAATGGATAAATCATGACATTGACAAGCCAATGCATAATCCAAATGTAATCCAACGATGGCCACACATTTTGATGTGGGTGATAAAATTCTCAAATACCTGATAGTGGGGCATCATATGCAGAGGGTTGGCCTGATTAGCATCAAAACTGAGCACATCAAATATCCCGACACAGTTGAGCCGCAACCTGAAGAAAATAATAGATGACCAGCATAAATACAAATTCATCAAAATGTACTTAAGAAACATAAATGGAAATTTTATAAACTAAAAGTTAACTTAAGTATATAACTATATATATATATATATATACATATATATATATATATACATATATATATATATATATATTTGTACTTATATATATATATGTATATATATCATATATATGTATATATGTATATATGTATATCTATATCTATATCTATATACATATATACATATATATATATATATATAGATATATACATATATAAATATATACATACATATATATATATACATATATATATACATATATATATATATATACATATATATATATATACACATATATATACATATATATATATATATATATATATATATATATATATATATATATATATATATATATATATATATATATATATATATATATATACATATATATATATATATATATATATATATATATATATATATATATATATATATATATATATATATATATATATATATATATATATATATATATATATATATATATATGTGTGTGTATATATATCCTTGGTACCAACCTGTTCTTTCCTGTAAGGAGTATTTTGGTGGGGTCCATCACTCGACAGGCAAGACCATGAGCGTGGATTGTTCTGAGCGCAGAGCTTAGCTGCACGATGTACGACCATAACAGGCTCTCGGGAAGTAGACCAGCGTGGCGGGGACCGTTGGCTCCTGCAAATATAGATATGATATTCAACTTCATATATTCAACAAACTGTATCATATCTACATGTATTTAGAATAAACAACCAATTCCCGTGCTGCAGTGTCATTTACACAAGTACGGCTAATAAAACTAATGAATAAAGGTTGCGTAATTCAGATGACAGCAATCTCCAATTCTTTAATGGCCACTACATGATGGGAACACCTATTGTGAACACAATTTTCCGGCCCCATAGTTTCTTTCACATTAAGATGAGAACTCTGTTAACAAGGTGTTCCTAACTCCAAGGTTTCACTATACTTAACAATTAAGTGTGTGCTGTTCAGGGTCTTAGCCAAGGATTTAGAAACTGGGAGTCCAAAATTGACAATTGTAGAATGTTTGTTGGCATCCTATTTTTCAAAGGTAACAACCATAAACATGTATTTACTTATTAAAATCAATCATAATTTCATTATACAATGTGATGGGAATTATATTGAGGTGGAAAAACTTCCTTTATATGCTTGAAATTGACATTTTAAGGAATTACTGTAGAATAGAGATTAATCAGTGGTTTAATCTGCCTCTTTCCGAGTGGGTTCAGTTCGGTATGATAAAAGTCGGAAATATTGTCCCAAACATTTATAGTGTTATTCCTGTCATTAGAATATTAACCTTCTATATTGGCTTTTCTGAATAAAAAATCTTGGAAAAATCCAAAATCACAAATTCGGTAAATTTGCACCTTTTCTACAGTACTTCTCAAAACATATGGGTGTCACAAGGGGTGATTTTTGGGTGTCCAAAAGACGCCCTGCTGGCTATGACTATGTATGGTGTTGTTTCCTACCTTTGCCAGCGCTGAAGGGTCGGGCAGCACCGTCCAGGTTGTAGGGATTGGAGTAGCCGTTGGGCAGATTGGAGGTGGAGAAATGTCGCGACATCAACGTCTCTGCTGCGGGGTGGCAGTCGTACACGAATACCATAGCTGCAAGGTCAACACACAAAAACATCAAATAAGGAACATGAAGGTACAAGTACAGGCATTGAGAAAGGTTCTAGCCTGGTTTAAGAAATTGGGTGCACAAAAATTGGCACAAATATTTAGGAAATTTGAGAAAAGGCATAACAACCTTACACTATGTAGGGTGTTAGCCAAGGTTTAGAAATTGGGTGTGCAAAAATTGACACAAAAATTTTGGACAATTTTATTTTTGATGAAAGACTTGTAATCATATATTCAGATAATATCCATATGCATGTATCTACCTATTGAGAAAAGGAATAATACACCTTATGCAATGTCATGGTATTTACATTAAGGTGAATGTTTTCAATTATTTGCTTGAAAATGACATTTGTAGAAATCCCCCACAAAAGAAAGGTGTCCTGATGTGTGATTTTAGAGGGTTTAGTAGTCCAATATGATGTTAAAATAATAATTTCATAAAACAAAATAAAATTTTACAAACCTTGAGAATTTATTAGAATTCTTAAGAATAGACCGGAATATAGTCAAGAGGTTCTGTGTTTTCAGACCAATACTTACAATGATCATTAAATGCTTTAGTGGTGAAGACTTCACGCAATGAGACAATGTTGGAGTGCTGGATCTTCTTCCAGAGATTGATAAGGTCCATGCATTTTGTGTTGACAAGACGAAATCCTGAAAATCAAGAATTAATTTCAGTTCATAAATATGGAAATTGTCACAATCAAGAGTTCTATAGACCACATTTTCACATTGGATGGTAAGGTTTCACCTTTAATGTGTATATGCTGTTGTCTAAGCCAATCCCCACAGTGCCCAACATAAGGCGACAGTTACTTGATTTATTGGTTCCCGGATCCGCCGATCAAAGTGGAATAGACCCGACTGGAAAATAAATGTAATCCCCCACTTTATTTTGTGATCTGCCGCCGAGCCGTAAGTAGGTACACCAAACCTACAATAAATTTATCATGGATGGTAATAAAACTACAGAATTACAAGAATGTTAATACCAGAGCAATACAACATTACATTAGCAATGCAATAGTGTTGTTGAAATGCATCCTATTATTAAAAGATCATTCTTTTAGTATTCAAAAATACTTGCTTACTTAGATTTTCGTGTGTTAAAAAAAATAATTTAAAAATCAACTTTATTTTTAATTACCTCCCTCCCGACCCAGTAAAATTGGTCTGGGAAGGATCCAGGAACCAATAAATCAAGTAACCGTTGCCTAAATTTTGGGATAGTGGTTAGATAGAAAGCAGTCATATTTACTAGTGGTCGGACGATTAATTGAAAACTCAAGCATTTGATCGTGGTGAAGCCAGCTCGACTCGTTAGACAGACATTTGACATAATCGATCATGCTCAAATATCTGTAACTCGCCCAATATGTAAAACAACAACAAATCTTTTTAAGACAACTTACATTGTCTGCCTCGAACCCGGCCAAAATATGGGTGAAAACATGAACATTTTCTATTTTTCCTTGTTTCCATGTCAGTTGCGTGTCAAACGATGGTTTGGTGCACCGATTCTCAATTATCGTGTTGCATCATATGTGTGGCTGGCATGTGGCAGATCAATGTTGTTTTAAATCATTCGTCTTAAAATCATGTCAATGTGGCCGGAAAGCTCAAACAAAAATCGATTAATCGTTCGAAATATTTTGCAATCAAACGATATACAAAAAACTATATTACTTACCATGTATTCGCCTGAGACAGTAGATGAGTCCGTCTTTGGTGTTTGTGGCCTTGTAGACAGTGGTTGGATAGCCAAAGGTGCTGGACTTATGGAGCGGGTTGGTAGGAGTCGGCTCCAGCGGTGTAAGGTAGTGATACGTGTCCACTTCTTGCGGCATATCTGCAAACAAACAGATACAAACATTATCACTCATGCCTTCATTAACCCTTATAATGCTGGTGGTGGCTAATTTTGCCAATGTAAAATGATGCAAAAAAAAGCTGAAAATGACTGAAACCCTGGGTACTCATCAGAGAGTATTCAGCGAGAGCTATCCAATGAATACGACATGACAAAGTTTAGAAGGTTTTGAAAAATCTTTGCATCCTTGTGCTTTGGACGAAAATAGCCTTGGCATTGGAAGGGTTAAAAATATCTTTAACTTCAACAATCTGAACCTGCAAAGGAAGATCAGGAAGAGAAAATCATCTGTAGGATGTTTTGTTGAGGAATCGCATTCATTATTTATTATGCGATTCACAATATTCCTGGGTAAACCACCACATAACCGCAATTCACTGCAACCCAAGGTAAAATCTCTGCACAGTATACATATTAAATGGCATATAAGTATCAGAATATGCACAAAAAAGTATTCTAAATCAAAAAGTTGTCGAAAAGGCAGACTAAAATAATGAATAATGGAATTAAAGGCAATGGAATATGGAAATAAAAATGAGTATATGAGGTTGGAGTTGGATGCAGAATAAATGATACGATTCTGCGCAATATGATCGATACTCTAGAAATTCTTAGTCAGGTTTTTTAAATGCCTATCCAAAACACCAATTCCAAAATTACCGCCAGTCCAGATTTAGCTACTCATCTACTTCAAATCCTTATACCTACTACATTTTATAGCCTATTATGTCAAAAAGGGAAATTTACACTTCAGTCAGTCCTAGAAAATGGTAATTTAGGTAAATATTTGGTTAAAACTTGTTAGGGTAGGGTTACAGGAAACAAACAACTTTTTTTTTAAGCCTAAGTCCGGCCCAGAATTACCATAAACCACACTCACCTGGACAAGATTCGGGACTCACTTGCATCAACTGAAATGCATGTCGGTTGAGTAGTTCCTATAGAAATGAAAAAGGAGAAGTGCATGTACTACAAGCGGAGTCGTGGCCAGGATTCTAATGTGTTCAAGTGTATCATTCATCACAGAAGTATATTTGATAAATGTTACATTTGGTAACATGGCAGGTCCAAGTGCTGATAAAATCGAAAAAGGAAAGGAAAAATAGTTGTCATGACCATACATGAATGAGAACTATACGGAGGCCTAAAATGGTGTATTTGATGAGCTATGTTCAAAAAAATTGTAGGACCCAGCATGGACATGTTACTAGTAGAAATGGGTTTTGAGGAAAAACAGTACAATTTAGTGTTGGGAATCGGTTGCAATTTCATGATCGATAATCAGTTGCATCCAACCGATCGATTATCGATCATAATCGAGTCTTTACACTTTTTCACTTACTGGGTACTAGAGGTCTAGAGCGTAAAACTAATATAAGTGATAGTCGATGACAATTGCCTGCTAATAGCCCCCACTCTACTTTCATTTTGAAGTGTTTTTGGAGCTTAGTTTCATAGCAAAAAGCTGACAGTCATTTAGTTCTTTTTTTCATCCCTAGGTATCACCTTCTCCGATTATGATCAATTGCCAGTTACGTAATTGATTAATCGGTAAAAAAGAGGCAACCGACCGATTATCGATTATAATCGATGATAGGCCCAACACTATTGTACATCCAGTAAAATTTGGCCAGTATTAGGAAAATGGTTAAAGACTCACCATCTTGATCTCATCATTTATGAAGAATGAGGGCATGTTGGATTTCACCTTCATGTGTGCAATATGAGGAGGTACACTAGGGAACATGGTGAAGTTGGGCATCATCTGAAAGATAGAAGAAATAATGATCCATTTTATACAACTAAGTACACTAGGGAACATGGTAAAGTTGGGCATCATCTGAAAGATAGAAGAAATAATGATCCATCTTATACAACCAAGTACACTAGGGAACATGGTAAACAAAAATAACAATACCCGTTTTATGACGCCAATTATATCAGGAATGATGATTAACACTTATGATACTGCCAGCTGGTGACTAAATTGACCCAATCAAAATGTTGCAAAAAACCTGAAAAATGAGTGTAACCCAGGCACATGGGTACTCATGTGAGAGTACTCAGCGAGGGCTATACAATGAAAACCAACATGACAGGGTTTAGATGGTTATCAAAAATCTTTGCATCCTTGTGGTTTGGACGAAAGTAGCCTCAGCATTGGAAGGGTTAAGTGGGGCATCACCCTTACACATGAGTAATAATGATCCATCTAATACTAAACCAAGGTTAACTCAAAAGTTATACCCTGGGTTGGCATGATATCCACAGGTGTTATTTGCCCTGCAGGGCAGGTACATATTAAGGACATACAAGTAATGAAATTAATAAGTCTTTTAGCGTCTGCTGAAGAAAATAATGCTCAAAATATCATCCTGTCCTTGCCCATTTTGGACACAAGTATCAAAATACTAACTTAAGCCATACTAGCTCTGAAAGCATTTCAATGCCTCGGACTATGTTACGTTTGGAAGGGGCTTACCATTCTGGGCTGGTTCTGGACAGACTGGGCCTCCTCCTGGGTGTAGAAGTAGGTGGTGCCCCCTACATTCTCCTGCATGTGGAACTGAAGAAATAAGCGTGTCAAGTTGTAAAATTAATGTAAGGCAAAAAAGGTATTTTAGGCTTTTATTTGGCGCATAGAAAGTAATGCACTCGACAGGCAGCTGAATTGATGTGCAGTTTACTTTTTGTGTACAAATGTTGAATGACAAACTATCTTGTCAGTGTGTTGTACAATGCTAACGTAGGGATCTGATGTCAAAATAATGGTGTGCAATTAAAAAAATGCGGACTCCAGGGGAACGCAAAGCATGCATCAATTAAACTGCCGCAATATTAACATGGTATAGTATAGAGTAACTATAGCAGACTGGATTAGTTAGATCATCATTTTAATGCTGTTGTTTTTCTTTTGATTTCTTTTGGCAGGTCAAAAATATTGCTGTTATTTGCTTGAATTCAAAAGATATAAGATATTTTAAGAAGAGTTGTTCATGTTTCGTTTTTGCAAAGTATTACTCCTTCAAAAATGCTCTGGAGTCGGGTGACAAAGATGTCAGTTAGTCAGTATAAGTGCTAGCTTCATCTAAGGCAATGTATAAAATCTCGAATCTACTTACATTGGAAGCGGAGGTTGGGGTCATTGGTGGGCCTGCTGCGTCGGTTGTGTTCAGGGGAGGTATGGGTGACTTGTTTCGTCTCTGTGCGAGCGGCGAGTTCTGCGGGCTCATGCCCGTACCGGGACTGTGTAGGGGACTCGTGCCAGCAGACAGTGGCAGACCAACTAAACACGGAACAGAAAAAAATGTATTTTCAAATGCAAATATCTCCCTCGCTGGGACAAAGAATTGTCAGGAACTAAAGGAATGACCTTCTCTAAATGAAACCCTGGAACTTTTTTTTCATGAAATCCATAGTTTGGGATAACGGAAAAAAAAATACTTATTTAGAAGGAAATTCCATGAATATACCCAAAAACCATTTTGAATGTTGATTCATCTTGAATGATACAATTGTTACAAAGGAGAAATGTTGATAAAAATCCAGCCAAATATTCTTTTTCAAATATTGAGTGAAGGTTTAAATTCCATTTTATTATATTTTTTCGCAAATACTGTAAATCTAGAATACACTTAAGAGGGCGAGCCCCAGACACAAATGGTATGAAATATATTTCAATCCTGTTCCATGGCAGACTAGTTTCTCAAATTTGTTTAAGAATAGGTGACGTTACTCGATTTAATACCAAATACCGATACTGAATGTATTGCATTGATTTAAACCTACTTTGTGGTATGTGTGTGGCAGCGTTGGTGGAGACCGGTGGATGGGGTCCCAAGGGCGCCGCGAGCTGCTGGGGGTAGGTGGAGAATGCAGGGGTGCTGGCACTGTGGGACAGCGTGGTGGTACGCGACGACTTGGGGACGAATTCACTAGCACCAGGGTTGGGACTCTGCAATGAAATACATTAGGAGAGATTAGATCATTAGCTCGCTAAGACTACATTGATGCAGCTGACACAGTACGCCACCTCAATACACAAATGAAAAGGCTATCATTCCAGTATTTTCATTAAAATTTGCAGCATTTCATTTTACATATATGTTCATTCATCGTTATCTATTTCCCTGAGGTTTTGGGGTTTTAAATACGTTTTCTTTAACTTAGCTGCTTGATCTGACCTGAATAGGAACACAGTTTCTAATTTGTTATGTTTCACCTGAAATTTTCATCATCAGAAAAGGGTACATTTGATTTGCAAATACAATGCCTGTCTGCTATATATACTAGGCTAGGGCAACTTAATGGAAAATTTTGAGTTCTTGCAAGATAGTATGCTCAGGTCCAAGATGAATAACTTAAGGTCTTACGACACTTTTAGAAATCTCAGTTTAATTTTCCTGAAATTTTGCAAAAGGAAAGAACATAACACAGTGATCTTTAAAACAACTTAAAATCATGGGGTCATGGACTTTTTTTCACAGATTTTTGAAAAATTAATGCAATTTATGTCTCCAACATCACTTTCTCCAAAATTGGTGTCTTTCTTTACTAGATTTATCCCTTCAGAGATACTGCCACTGCCTGAATTACTGTTCTGCCTTGTTGAAATTATTTTTCTGCTAATATATAGGAATTATTGGGCAAAATCAAGCGATTCGAGAAACAAGTTTTTAACCCAAAATTGATATAAGTCAGAATTGCCTAGTTTAATTTTCACCAATTTTTGTCTACACTATCTACACAATGCTCTTAATAAGAAAATATAAAGAAAATGATAGGTCATGGTGTTAGTTTTCGAACCACAGATAGTCAAAGTTTGTGAAATAGGACATTTTTGGGGCAAATTTTCATGAAAATGTTAGAAAAGAGTTACTCAATTGTTACTGTATATGCCTATCCTTATATAAGATATTGTTGAGCAAGGGAACCACATTCTACACACATGAATTAACACAAATTATTCCTGAAAACGTGTCAAAACATCAAATTCAATGAATATGGAAATCACTGTAGCCAAAAACTAAAAACTCGTAGGATGCTAGTTATGATAGGCATGTATAATCAGAATTGGTACATATTCAATAAAAATCAATTTCTTTTCAATGTTTCCAGTGGTGTTAGTTAAATTGTGATAAATTATTTCAGTTTGTCCAATACCCAATAGGTGTCACCGGTATAGAGTATCGTAAGACCTTAAGTTGTCAAGGTGTTTTGGGGTACAAAAGGCATGAATAGGTAACAGTTGACCCATCCCCCCCCCCCCCTAAATAAGTGGTCAAGTTGGCGCATCTACCTTTCCCTTCATTTGAGGAGCAACATTCATTGCTGCAAATCTGTTGACCATTTGGTTCTGCATGCTTGCTTGTGAAGCAGGAACGAAGGGCTTGGCTGACTCAGAAAGTCCTGTCAATGGACTGCCTCGGTTATTTTTCTGTCTCTGCAAGGGAAAAATGCAATATTAAGTAGAAATGAATAATAAATAACAAAGCACAGGATAAAATGCATATTTAAGAATGGTTATAAAAACAAATACTCATAAAGAAATTGGATTGCCGTTTGTTATCTTTCCAACCAACACACGCTTACTGTACATATCTTTTGGATCAATAAAAAATTGCATAAAGCATTTTTTGTGATGATGATGAAACCAGTCAGAAACCGGAGTTCATTTTAGGTGTTTTTTACTTCCTCCACAATTCTACAAATATCTTTTATATAAAAGGTTTGAGAAAAACAACTGTACCTCCTCTGCAAAAGGGTGAAATTCGGGCAATCCCACACCCCCATTACTATTGAAGGTAGCTGTGAAGAACTGATCCCCATTGTTAGCATCAGCTGCTCCTGCAATAGGAAAGAAAATATCATTATAGCGCGTTACTATGGCAATAACAGGACTGGGATTATACACTACGTTCAGCTGCTCCTGCAATAGGAAAGAAAACATCAATTAGTTATGCTAATAAGGCTTCAACATGCACCAAAATAAGTCTCAGAACTAACTTACCATGCTCAACTGGGCAAGTAGTTAATGATTTTTACTTGCCCGACATAATTTTTGGCTTGCCTGAAATGAGTTATAATATATGCTTGAATGTCATGTGTGATTTTTTCATGCATTTAATGATTGAAAAAAAGATCTTCCTATCTTTTTTGCATTGTTTGCATATTCATTGATTTTCTATATAAAACTGTGTAGCGTTCAGAAAATTTTGCTTGCCCATTCGGGAAAGTGCAAACTAATATGTACCTGTTCAACCAGCATGAAAATAAGGTGATTTTACATTTTTTTGTCTATGTACAGTGCTCAATATAACTTTTCATCACACTTGCCCCTGCTGTTCCGCCAAGGTGGGGATACCTCAAAGTCAGTTGCAGGTAATCTTTTTTTAAATGTTTTTATTCAGTCAGGCCATATTTTCCGTAGGCTTACTAAAAACTAAAGAAACTAAAAACCAATTGTACATCACTTCTCCATCATCAGAAAGCTAGTATGTTTCTCTAACCCTTCTTACCCTTTGACCTGGAAATTGTAGGATATGCCATCCAAAGCAAACAGGCACAGGAAGGCCAGTTTTTTTAATTGTCAAATGGGTCACAGTCTTAGCCAGCAGAGTGTCTGGATGCCATTTGGACATCCAAGCCCTCAAAAATCACCCCTCAGGACACCCAAAATATTTTATTTATTAAAATATAATTTTCAAACATAATTGAATTTTCTTCACTCCATTTTAAATCTCATGGCATTGCATAGAGATATTATGCCACACTTTGAACACTAAGTAAATACATGTTTATGGCTGTAGTCCGAGTATATTCTGGTATCCCTTAAAAGAGAGGACACCCAAAAAATTAATAAAAGCCAATTTTAAGCACCCACTTTCTGAATGCTGACTAAAACATTGAAATGGGCCATTTGTTTATTCAATTTCCAGACTCACTAATGCGGCTATTCAGAGAATGGACTGGATTTTAATTATTCCTATTAACTTACGTCCTGACCTAGCTTAAATGGTATTAGGCCTAAAAAAAAAAAATTTTTGTTTCCTGTAACCCTACCCTAACAAGTTTTATCCAAAAGAATCCCTACCCTAAAGTTTTTTCCGCCCTCCCAACTCCCAATCAACGTAAAACATGCATAAAACACGCATTTCTGACCAAAAATATGCCAAAAAAAAAATTTGCCGACCTACCTACCCTATTTTTTTTCGGACCGTTACAGGAAACAAACAATTTCTTTTTTAGGCCTTAGAAAGATCCTGAAAAGAATGGACCAGCTCAAAAGACTGAGGTATGCAAGGTGTCTCAGACTGTGTTAGCCTAGATTTCTATCTAGACTGTCATATGTATTTTTCTGTCATATCTTTTCTGTTACTAAGCATCAAATAGTCTATGTGGCCATAGTAGTCAATTTAGTTTATACTTACCTCACCAGGGCAAAAGTGGATTCAGTTTGAGTATGACACCTAAAACCTCCAAAGGGAGGACCAGGTGGTGCAATCTATCTACCATACCTGGAACTGCACCAATGACCACACTGCCTGATCAGCACAGAAGGGAATGTACACTTTTTAGGGACTAGAATCCTAGTCTAAGACTGTGTCCGCCATGAGTAAAGTAAATAACATTCATTTGAAGTGGATAGATATAATTTGAGACCAGTGATTTTGTTTGGGATAGGTAAAAACTCCATGTAGGTGAGTCTGGTTACCTGTATGATGTAAGGAGGTGGGCAGATAACTAGATTTACTCTTGACAGGAATTTGTTCTGAAAACAATTTTTTAGGCCTAAAAAAAGTTGTTTGTTTCATGTAACCCTACTCTAACAAGATTTTATTCAAAAATATCCCTACCCCAAAGGTTTTTTTCGCCCTCCCAACTCCCAATCAACGTAAAACATGCATAAAACAGACATTTTTGACCAAAAAATAATGCAAAATTTTTTTTACCGAACTACCTGCCCTATTTTTTTCAGACCGTTACAGGAAACAATATTTTTTTCTTGGCCTTATGGGAAAAAAGGGCCGTATTATGGGAATAAAGGGTTGTTTCCACTAGGCGGGATGGTGAGCCGGATGGCAGTGGTGCTTTCTTAGAGTACCGCCGCCGAAATCGCTCTCCTATATTTTTCGTTTTCCCGTTTCCACTTGGTGCCAACAGGAGCGGGACAGTTTTTAAGGGCAGCGGTTCCCGCCACAGCAAGATCTGGATCGCTCACTTGAGCGGTCCAAGCGGGAAACCGCCACGGTTTTGCTACATCAACCAAACAAATTGATGTCAATTTTTCAATCCGCCACTTTGCTATGGGTTGAATTGCGACAGTTTCCTGTTGGCATTTCGGACACTCCCAGGGGACGCAGTGGGACAGGGGCAGCTTTCTGATGGAGAAACCGCTGCTGGACATCCCACTCTCTGTCCCGCCTAGTGGAAATGCACCCTACATTAAGCACTTGCAAAGTGTATAATTAAACGCTAACCCTCTAAAATCACACATCAGGGCACCAGGGGCTTAGCCGCAATGCGTCCAGCGTGTCATTTGGACACGCAGAACACATTTCTTTGATAGCTTGGACACCCAAAAGTTTATGTCAGAATTTGCTGAATATGACTTTTCTTAGAAGATAGAAGATGTAGAAGCTGTAGTGTCACTTTTATAAGACACACAAAGCAGTATCTGGCCTAACAAAGCAAACTCTGTAAAGGTATAGGGTCTATCTTATTAGTAGTATGTATTTTGTACCACACTTTGGACACGCAAAAGTCTGTGAAACCTCTATTTGGACACCCTGTTTCAAAATATCGCCTAAGACCCTGCAGGGCACCCACAAAAAAAGGTGTCAAATCTGTAATGTTCTGCAGGTTTTTTCTGTGTGTTTTTTTAGCAATAAAAATGTTGTCCCTAATTAGATCAATCAAACACTCTTCCAATGATCTTGTGATAAGTCAACAGGAGCCAAATCCATCATGGCACACATCGCCCTAAAAACTTTAAGTGGCAATTAAATAAGTACATTTTTCAGTGATCGGGAACAGAAATTGCAAAAACTTAAGTAGCAGCATGCATCCCTATAGATTCAAGTACATGCCTATGTTATTATTTCAGCAATGGTTTAAGATATGAAGTCGCTATGAGGGAAATAACTTTTTTACATTGTCAAGTTTAGGGAGGTGTGTTGATGTTAATACCATACAGTGAGTCAATAGCAAAAACTAAATATCAGGGTATGGATTCTGCAGTCAGTTTAATAGGCAAAACTAAGTCTAATATGCATTACTTGTTAGTAGTTTGTCTATTTTCACAATAAAAAATATCGCCATCTCAGTTTTATACAAAATAGATGGAGATTTGTCAGGATACTTTCAAGTAGTCACAAGAAATGCTGTGCCAACAGGGTTCGACTTTCCCAGGGGCATATGCCCCTAGATTTTGCTACATGGGCCCCTAGATATTCAGGCTTGGGGCCCAAAATAGTATGTTTAATAACCAGAAATCCTGTTTTTGACCATTTATTTTTTTCAAAAGACCTTTTCAAGCCCCTAGCCTGAAAACTAAGTGTCAGACCCTGGCCAAAAGCTCAAGATACTATCATTCCTTTAAGACAGAAATTGCTGTGATGCATAGGTTGTGGTCATGTGGAAGGGGATATGTCATTCTGGATATCATGTACAGATGAGTAAGATCTCATATGTCACAAATGGTTCCTAACTGAAATTAAGATGCAATTTTAAGAAGAAAAGATGACATGTAAGAATTACATTATCTTTGTGTACAGACTTTTTGAAGACCTCAATTTGAAATTGGCACATTGTGACTGTCATTGCATATGTCATGATGTCTGCATACTGTGGTCCCACAGCCAACATATTCCACTCTGATAAGGCCGTTTTCAATGCGATCACATGCCCAACGGATGCACACAACATTCACCAAAGAAACCGCATGTGATACTCACTGCCTGTTTTTATTTGACCATCCATGCCTGGTCCCGGCTGGGTTGGGAATTTTTTCCCTCTCGGATTTTCGTGCAAGAACTGACAATCATCACCATAAAAACATTTCCCGCTACTCGCGAAATATCGGCACAGTGCGTTCTTTTTCACGCCCGGCGTTGCACTGTTCATGGCCAGGTGATAACTATTAAGTGTGACAGATGGTATCAAAACATAGAGATGGTGAAGTTAGGCGCTAAAATTCCCGAAACTTAGGAATGTTTTCGCATTTCAAAATGAAGATTTCTGCTCCACTTTACTATAACTGCGCGCGCACACAGCCATCGCTGATGAACTATGGGTAATTTTCGGGGTCTCTGCCTCGCTGTGGCGTGACCTAGATAAATAGACAAGCACATGTTGGTTGTTGGAATCTCCCCGCTAAGGTCACTCCAGATCAAAACAGAAAGTGTCTGCGGCATTTTTCTTTGCAATTTTAATTTTAAAAAACTAGTAGTATGATTGATAAGTTGGAATACTCGTTTTCAATACCGGAATGTTTTTCAATCACCGCTGTTTGAAAGAATTATTCAGAACTAAATGTTAACAACTTTTACAATAAGTATTGTCTATTGATCTAATATATTTTCATAAAAGATGAGGGTTCAGGGAGAGGCAACAAAGTCAAAGTTTAAAACATCACATGAATTCAGAATTGGCCCACTGGTTGAATATTCTTTGCTGCCTTTATCTAGATAAATAGACAAGCACATGTTGGTTGTTGGAATCTCCCCGCTAAGGTCACTCCAGTCCAGATCAAAACAGAAAGTGTCTGCGATACACTTCTTTGCAATTTTAATTTTTAAAAACTAGTAGTATGATAGATAAGATGGAATACTTGTTTTCAATACCGTAATGTTTTTCAATTACCGCTGTTTGAAAGAATTATTCAGAACTAAATTTTAACAACTTTTACAATAAGTATTGATCTAATATATTTTCATAAAAGATGAGGGTTCAGGGAGAGGCAACAAAGTCAAAGTTTAAAACATCACATGAATTCAGAATTGGCCCACTGGTTGAATATTCTTGGCTGCCTTGATAGCTTGGGATGAACATGGATATGAACGTCTCATTTCAAGTACCTCCATTAAATTCCCCTAATACCGGTAAGCTACATTTTAAGACCAAAAACAATACATATTTGTTTAAAAATACCATCCATACTAAGATGGGAATAGTGATTATAAAGAATTCACAAAATACAAAACAGGCAAGCATGACTTTAATACAGGATGAATCTTAGCATAAGAATATCCTCTTCTGGAGAATGTATCGTAAACGTAGTACACACGAAGTACTATCATCCAAAACCTAATATCTGATATCTTTCCCTCGCCTCTGGAAATCAAAAAAATATTTATCTTAATTTGAGAAAAAAAATTGTCTGAAAATCCGAAAGAAAAAATTAAGAGAAAATAATCTGTCTTTGAAAAATGAAAAAAAAACGAACATGGGAGTGGAAAAGGGTTCACCTCAAAGTATAAAAAAAATCCTCAACAATGAGTGGATTAACCCATTCTATTGCATTGTTACAATTGCACAGAGATCAGCAACTGTCATGTTAAACAACCTGTCCATTCATTAAAATTCTACATCCACAAATTGATAATGTTTTGCTGTGTAAGGGAAACACCTTCTTGTAGTGATCTTCGTCATGAACATAAAATTATTCATACATGTTTATCAATATATTTGGCTGAAATACATGACCATGTGTATCCAGAATAGAATGTTTTTTCTTCATCTTTTAGTAAAGTTAAAGATCATTAACAAATGTAAATACTATATACATTTTTTCTTGATTGGAAACCTTTATCGGAGGAATAAGTAGAGGGGCTCTAAAGCTAAGATAGTTTTCTATTTGAATAAAAGCAGCAATGTGCAATAGAACTACTATATATTTCAATTGATTTAGGCACTCGATCTTGTCCTTAAATGGGGGCATTCAGAAGGTGTTCAGAGGTATAATGAACCATTTAAAACAGACATCCACCTGAAGTTTCATCAACTAAACTTTTTTTTGCAATACTTGATCATGAAGTTAAGGTACCAATAGTCAACACAAAACCTTATACTGCCATCTTTCTTTTTAAAGGGGAACTTGGGGGGGAGGGCAGAAAATCAAGGTGTAATTTGAAAACTAGTGAACATAGCTCAACAACTGTCATATGCAGGGAAGCTAAAGAGCCCCGCATAGAGAGAATTCTAAATTTGTAACCATAGAATAACAGCTACTCAAGAGTCTAGGCATCAGCCGTTGTGAATCGAGATTAAACAAGCATCTCAATGAACATCTCATTGAGGAGCAAACAGCTATCCTAATGAATGAGATAGACACATTGGCTAGAGAGGATCTGTCGTAGCCTAATGCTCCCAAGCATGAGTCTACGCTGCATCTGCATGAGCCGGTTGGCCCGTATGCTATGTGCAGCGTTGGGGAGGGCTCTCTGGGGTCCTTCTGCAAATAAAAGACACCTTGGAACTATTTGTAAAAAGAAGGGAATTTCTTCCCTGTTCCAGCTTTCTATCTCGTCGCGATATGACCTCCACAACGCCGCACATTTATATAGCGACCAGATATGTATGTGAGCCTTTAGTACCCACATAACCAGTGTTATTTGAAACATCTAACTTTAACGAATCACACAACAAAGCAACTGACCTGAAAAATTAGGAATAGATTTTGGGGCACCTCCAAAAGTAACCTCTCAGCCTTTTTATATCTTTAACAACATGTAGGAGAGAGAAGAACTTCCACTCCTCAAAGGAATCAACTATTATCCCTTTAGTCAAAGCCGGGTAGAATTTTCAAGTACCCAATCATTACAGACCCATTTCTTTTGAGTAGTGTTAAGTGCAAAAGGATGGAACCAATGATACATGCCCTCGTTTGATTTTTGGAGAAGCCTTAACCAGAAGCAAATGGACCATTCTGAGCGTTTTGAAATATATATGAGGAAGGTTTTTCTTTTTTCAGTGGGGAATATGTATCAGAGATCTAGATAAGGCATATGGTAAATTATGGCTGGATATCATTAGAATGTAAGTGATACAGTTCCTGTTTTAATAAAATCAGACACTCTTGTAATAGGGCACAGTTCCTGTCATTGATTATCGATTAACATTGTTGTTTTGCGACGAATCTTAAGGTGATGAGTACCATTGGAAGCGAGTTAAAAGCCCTATCCCAAAACACACCTCACAGCAGCATAATCATATAACAAGGTGATTCTACAGGTTCCTGAGTGTTATCAGGGAGAGAATATCATAGTTAGCCGTCTTTAGTCAACCCGTATTCTAATTCATTTCAATATTTACAACTTTTCACTCAAATGACATAATCTCATTACTTACGCAGGTGATGCCCCCTTGCTTTCTCGACAACACGCCAGAAAGCATTTGGATCCATCTCAGCCAGCCTGACTGCCCGCAGCAGTCCAGTGTTCTCAAACTCCTTGCTAAGCTGTCTGAATCTCCTCATAAACACCCTCTTCGTACTTCTGTACTGCATGTGAGATATATCATCGGGGTCCCGAGGTCTACCAAGACCAACCCATATCCGATATGCCTCTACTTTCCCTCTCTTTAAAGCCCTTAGTTCCTCGTTCCAGAACGGCTTCTTCAGAAACTTGGTCTTAGGTAACCCTTCCAACACAACCTTCACACACTCTATGACTTCCCCAAAAGCCTCATCAATAAGCTGATCACCAGGTTCAGCATTCGCATGCTTCACTAACACAGCCTCTAGCCTAGGGGCTAGTATGTGTATGTCTGTATCCATATGTCCGTCTGCGTACCGCCGATCCCGTTCATCTACTGTCATATTATCCACTAGACTCCCTCACCATCCCCACGTGCACCGGGGCCCCTAAGTATAAAGCTCCTATGTTCTGCTTGCGATGTGCTTGTGGTTTGGCAGCCCATTGTTCTCCCTTTGTATTCCTAACCACTAGCACCTCGCAAGCTCTACGTAAAGTTTTATACTTAGGGCCCCGGAACCTCACCTATTTTCAGTTCCGCATGTATAGATGTGTGGTCTGACCCATTTAGGGGGAGCCAATCCGCCACTTCACACCAACTCACCTGAAACCATAATGTAGTCCAGTGTGGCCACACTATTTGGCCCCTCGAACGTATCTATTGGACCTCGTGCAGACACCAGCATATTCACCGCGATAAGACCCTCTCTAACCATAAAATCACGTACTAACTGTCCTCTGCCCGTGGCCGCCCTGATACCCCGCTCACCATCCCCACTCCCTATATCGCCATTAAAATCACCCATGACTATCACCCTATAACCCTGCTCCCTATCTCCAATCACTTCCGATAACTCATCTAATGAAGTGCCTAGATCATCGTCTGAGCCCATCGCAGGTAAGTATACAGACCACAGGTAGCACACGCCCCCGGAGCCATTCTGTATCCTCACACCGCACGCCCGATCATACATCACCCCTGCTACCACTGAAACACTCTTGATGCTTTTGTTCCAATACAGCGCTATCCCCCCCTGCCCCCTCCCTACCCCATAGTCCGCAGCAAGAGACCTCTTGCTAGACCTAGCGTGCACTAGACGCTAATGTTCATACGTGCAGCACCGCAAAAGTGAAACGGTAGCAGATGTAACTAATTGAACCTCAGAATAGCAAGTTCATAGCAAAGGCAAAAATTGGATTGCGAAGCTTGCGATGCCACAAAGTTAACGACATTCAAAGGCGTATAGATATAATTATTATTGTTCATTTATTTGAAAAGGCATTAGATTAAAAGATCAAAAACAATTTTTCAGCTATTTTGGCGCTCCTTATTGGGTTCTAACGTCATTCCGGCTATCCCGAGCCGGTTTGGAGTAGTTAGATAACAGGCGTCATATTTGATTTGGATATTTTACTGGCTCGCATGAGGTAGGTAGGTCATAATCAGTTTCGGGCCGTATGTAAATATGTGGGGTCATTGATAAAAGTGGCCTGGCGGTCTTTTTCAAAGATTCACTCCGGTTGTCAGTCACGTAAATGACAGGACTAAACTCGGAATGCAAGGAACGATCCCAAATAGAGTTACGGGATTTCATCAATATAGTTCTCTTTTCAAGCAAATTATACATAAGGCGCCGTAGCTTAGAGGCTAGAGCGCTTGCCTGCAGGACATGAGGTTGTGGGTTCGATTCCATCTGCCCGCAACCAGCGTCATCTTTTCCACCTGCCCAGTGCTTCGTGTGG
This sequence comes from Maea johnstoni, assembly GCA_963942565.1. Classification (NCBI taxonomy): domain Eukaryota; kingdom Metazoa; phylum Annelida; class Polychaeta; order Spionida; family Magelonidae; genus Maea; species Maea johnstoni. Next base: position 17,781,827 of record OZ012690.1, read on the forward strand.
CACTATGAAACATTTCCTACTCTAATTAAGGTCTTACGATACTCTATACCGGTGACACCTATTGGGTATTGGACAAACTAAAATAATTTATTACAATTTACCGGACACCACTGAAAAAATTGCGAGGAAATTGATTTTTATTGAATATGTACCAATCATGATAATATCTGCCTATTATAAATAGTATCCTGGGAGTTTTTCATATTCATGGAATTTGATGTTTTGACATGTTTTCAGAAATAATGTGTGATAATTCATGTGTGTAAAATAGGGTTCCCTTGCTCAACAATATCTTATGTAAGGATGGGCATATATGGTAACAATTGAGTTACTCTTTTCTAACATTTTCATGAAAACTTGCCCCCAAAAAGTCCTATTTCACAAATTTTGACCATCTGTGGTTCGAAAACTAACATGATGACCTGTCATTTTCTTTATGTCTTCATATTAAGAACATTGTGTAGATATTGTAGACAAAAATTGGTGAAAATTAAACTAGGCAATTCTGACTTATACCAATTTCGGGTTAAAAACTTGTTTCTCGAATTCCTTGATTTTGCCCAATAAGTCCTATATAACAGCAGAAAAATAATTTCAACAAGGCAGAACAGTACTTCAGGCAGTGTCAACATCTCTGAAGGGATAAATTAAGCAAAGAAAGAAACCGATTTTGGATAATGAGATGTTTGTGACATAAATTGCGTTAATTTTTCAAAAATCTGTGAAAAAAAAACTAAGTTGATGACCCCATGATTTTAAAGTGTAACTCCACCTTCAAAATTAAAAAAAGATATGTTGTAGAGCTCAATCTCACCTTTCATAGGACACCTTGATTACAATTGTACTCAGCAGATAAACTGAGATAATACCATTTAAAGGTAACTTTATGGGGGCTGCCATGTTTGCTCAGAGGGAACCTAATTAGTGATGTTAATTAGATGCGTGTGATGACATGCTGTGACTTCCTGGAGAGAGGGAGGGAGCTTAGGGGCTAGCTCTAGTGGCCAGGGTCTGACACTTAGATTTGAGGCCAGAGGCCCGAAAAGGTCTTTTGACAAAAATATTGGCCAATAATTGGATTTCTGGTTATGATACATACTATATTGGGCCCCTAGTTTGAAAAATCTTGGAGTCCACAGCAAAATCTAGGGGCATATGCCCCTAGGAAAGTTGAACCCTAAGACCGTGACTGTGGACAGCTCAAAAACTGAGCACAAAGATGGTGAATTGTCAAGCTTCCAGTTTGGATGCAACAAAGATTTTCGAAATAAGCGCATGTACCAGTGAAAACATGATCAATATACAGTCTGAACCGCCAAAAATATGATCAATATATGGTCTGTGATAGCCCCACATTTAAAGGCAAGGAACTTTTAGATTAAGTGGGGGAAGTTCTGAATGCCAGAAAAGGATGTTCACTGACTTCCCCCTCCAACTATCGGAAGAATACACTAATAATAATAATAGTTTTCTGTCATACAATAACAAAATTAAAAATATGTTATATTTGCCGTATTTCTGTTTAAATTGTAGGCATTAGTTTAGAAGTAATATATAACTAATATGAACTAAACATCATCACAATATAATTGGAAGATGGTTTATAGGCTATCTGGTTTCACAATTGTACTTCAAATACTTGTGTTTTCCTAACAGTAACTAGTCTGACTGCAATTGGAAATAATCCTCCCAGAGGACGTTTATTGCAGTTAACCTCCTGAGTAAAGCATGAGACTATAGAGCAGACGCAATTCCTTTGAGATTAATGTGTATTGCAGTCAATTCCTGAGCAGCCGACACACTCTACATGACAATACACACACAGCTTACTAGTTGTAAACTTCCTTTCATCACAAGTTAACAGTGTCCGGACTGTCAGGACATTGTAAGAGTACTAAATACCAGGCTAATTTGTAAACTGGTAGAATCTTTAGAGCCCTAAAGCTCATCCATAACCCTTTTACTGCAGGTCTCTTTTCCCTCATTGCTTTTGCCACACAGAACCTGGTATACCTCTAGAAAATAAAATTGCACCATATAGGTATATACACTGAGACACAGTGCCTCTGTTTGCTGAGTCTGATACACCACTATCCTCTTTGCAAGTCATTTACTAATGACAGAATGTGTTAGGGTGTTCAGTTCTGAATGGCCCTGAGCAGCCTGGATGTAGCAGTATGATGTCACTTCCTGTTTCTGATAAGCTCCAAGATGGTGCCCCCATGGACCAGCTGAGGCAGTAAATTTGCTGTATTTTTCAAGATACAAACTTAAATATCTCAGTCAATTTGCGGAGTACAATTGTAATCAAGGTGTCCTGAGAAAGGTGACACTGAGCTCTAAAACATATCTTTTTTAATTTTGAAGGTGGAGTTACACTTTAAGTTGTTTTGAAGATCACTGTGCTATATTCTTTCCTCGTGCAAAGTTTCAGGAAAATTAAACTGAGATTTCAAAAAGTGTCGTAAGACCTTAACAGTGTCTTTATTTTTATTATTTTTATTTTACTTTACTAAAATGAATTGTTGGTCAAATCCACTGATCCCAGAGAGAAGGTCTGCCTGAATTGGTGTTCGCTATAAGGGCCGATTTGATTAGTGTATAAAATTCCCTGGTTATAATAAACATTTCCACAGTTGTGAAGTTGGGAATTTCTTCGAGAAAATCTATAGTTACATGAATGTAAGTAATGCCTAGCATTCATATAAAAATTGAGCTGTGTGAAGTTTAATGGGTGTAAGTATTAATTTATATCTGTTGATGAAGGAAATGTTCCATTAAGTTCCCTATGACGTTGGTATTGTCACTTGCATGCACACTTGCTGCACATGACTATTACTTTATGCAACTCCCATCCATTTACCTTCTACCTGCCCTTTCACACATCACTACGTGCTGATCAGTGCCCTATCCATGTTCCTTCCACCTGCACTTTGGCCTTGGATCTGTGCGCCCGCCACTCACTTTTTGGGCACACGGATCCTTACTACATCGACAACTTCTACTCCTCCTGCGGCCTCTAGCGCCCTGCCGCAACACTTGCCTTCCCCCTTCTCTGTAATTGTACTGTCCTCCCAGTACCTCTTTCAACGGGGCCCTATCTGGATGCTTTTGTTCCAATACAGCGCTATCCCCCCCTGCCCCCTCCCTACCCCATAGTCCGCAGCAAGAGACCTCTTGCTAGACCTAGCGTGCACTAGACGCTAATGTTCATACCCGGCGTGCAGCGCCGCAAAAGTGAAACGGCAGCAGATGTAACTAATTGAACCTCAGAATAGCAAGTTCATAGCATAGGCAAAATTGGATTGCGAAGCTTGCGATGCCACAAAGTTAACGACATGTAAAGGCGTATTGATATAATTATTATTGTTCATTTATTTGAAAAGGCATTAGATTAAAAGATCAAAAACAATTTTTCAGCTATTTTGGCGCTCCTTATTGGGTTCTAACGTCATTCCGGCTATCCCGAGCCGGTTTGGAGTAGTTAGATAACAGGCGCCATATTTGATTTGGATATTTACTGGCTCGCATGAGGTAGGTAAGTCATAATCAGTTTCGGGCCGTATGTAAATATGTGGGGTCATTGATAAAAGTGGCCTGGCGGTCTTTTTCAAAGATTTACTCCGGTTGTCAGTCACGTAAATGACAGGACTAAACTCGGAATGCAAGGAACGATCACCCCAAATAGAGTTACAGGATTTCATGTATATAGTTCTCTTTTCAAACATTCACAACATACAGAAGGCGCCGTAGCCTAGTGGCTAGAGCGCTTGCCTGCAGGACATGGGGTTGCGGTCTCGATTCTATCTGCCCGCAACTAGCATCATCTTTTCCACCTGCCCAGTCCTTCGTGTGGCACTTTGAAACATTTCCTACTCTAAATAACGACATCTTTATTTTTATTATCTTTATTTTACTTTACTAAAATGAATTGTTGGTCAAATCCACTGATCCCAGAGAGAAGGTCTGCCTGAATTGGCGTTCGCTATATGGGCCGATTTGATTAGTGTATAAAATTCCCTGGTTATAATAAACATTTCGACAGTTGTGAAGTTTGGAATTTCTTTGAGAAAATCTATAGTTTAATGAATGTAAGTAATGCCTAGCCTTCATATAAAAATTTAGTTCTGTGAAGTTTAATGGGTGTAAGTATTAATTTATATCTGTTGATGAAGGAAATGTTCCATTAAGTTCCCTATGACGTTGGTATTGTCACTTTCATGCACACTTGCTGCACATGACTATTACTTTATGCAACTCCCACCCATTTACCTTCTATCTGCCCTTTGACACATCCCTACGTGCTGATCTTTGCCCTATCCATGTACCTTCTACCTGCACTTTGGGCTTGGATCCGACCGTGCGCCCGCCACTCACTTTTTGGGCGCACGGATCCTTACTACATCGACAACTTCTACTCCTTTTGCGGCCTTAAGCGCACTGCCGCAACACTTGCCTCCCCCCTTCTCTGTAATTGTACTGTCCTCCCACACCGTGCCTCCCAGTACCTCTTTCAATGGGGCCCTATCTGGATGCGACGTATATACTTCGTCGAGAACACTCGCTCTATTCTCCTGTACCCACCCACAGACGTACATCGTACAACAACCAATGCCGGGTATCGAAGCGATCCTACAAAACCAACAACGCATGATGCAACAAATGATGGCAAATCAAGAGGCTACCAACAACAAACTCAGCTACCTTATTACGCAACAGCAAGTCACCATCAACTTGATGAAAGAAGAAATTAAACAGCTACGGTCTGTAAAACAAAACACAGGCCAATCACAATACATGCCGCCGAAATATTCCCGAAAGAGACCCGGAGCACCAGAACACCACGGGATACCAAAACATTATACAGAGATGCCACCATACGATTCAACAGTTAAACAAACCGCCAATTCAATCCGAAACTACCTCCCTCCAATGTTTGTACCCCTGGAGGATCATCACGTATTAGTTAAAGTGCATACCACGGCTGACCCTACAGAAGAGAAAGAATCCGAACACAAATCGACGCTGATGAATTCTCCAGAAAAAAGAAAGTCCCTGCAAGACCATGAAAGAAAAACCAACACAGACGCGAGAGACCACATCAGAAAACCAGCTAACACAAACCCCCAGACAGCTAATTCCCCACAAGAAAAGACAGACTCAAACCTAGAAGAAACCCAGCAAGCCAAAAACAGAGAAAAGAATAAGGATTATTTTTTAGAGATCAGCCCACCGATCCATCCGCCTCCCTAGACTTGACACTCATCTCGATGAATATAGAGGGATTCAAGTCTAACACCACATCCCTCGAGGAAATGATAAGGAACCACAACCCCTCCGTAATCTCCCTTCAGGAAACATGGCTTCATTCATATGAAAACATCAAAAATATCACCCCCAGAGGATATACAATGCAAACAAAATGCATAGATGATGACGACCTAACCGACCAGACACGCTACACTAGAGCCAGCGCTGGGACAGCTAATCTGTGGAACTGCGAGCATATGACACCTGTCGCAGACGGAAACCACCGCACAGCTGTCCTAGAGTTCGATAAGCAAGACCTCGTCATCATCAACACCTACTTACCTCCGAGGGGAAAATACAGCAACGATGACTTTCGGCAAGAAGTAGATAAACTCCACGAGATATGCTCCAAGTATGCCGAAAGAGCTATCATCTTGCTGGGAGATCTAAACATTGACCTAAACAAACAGGATGATGCACGAGCCAAGCATCTCAAAGCCTTCCTAAAAGATCACCACCTGAAGGAGCCAATCCACATCTCAGCCCACACATTCCATCAGCACAGCGGAAAGGGATCCAGCAAAATCGATTACATAATGATAAATGATAATCTCCGCAATAGAAACACAAATATGGAATACAAGATCCTGGAAGACGACGGCACGAATACATCCTCCCATAAAGCCCTATTCTTAAAATTAGACCTAAGGTGTGAAAAGAAAAATCAAGAAACAAGAAAGAATCTCAGGAAAATATGGGACAAGTGCGATGTAAACGAGTACTCCAAGATCCTGGATCAATACCTAGACCCAAAAATCCCATGTGTTGAGCCAGCAAGTGCAATAAAACACCTAACTGAAGTACTCCAGCTAGCTTCAGACGTCGCAGTACCTATCATGAGGCCGAAAAGGAAAAAAGCACCCTGGAACCAAACAATTGCTGATGCGAAACGTCAATCGAAGAAGGCCCATTACGAGTGGAAGATAGCAGGATCGCCGCGACCAGACCACCCCCTCAGTCATACAAGAAAAAACAGAAATAGAAAACTCAGACAGGCACAACGACAGATGAGATGGAGAGTACGAAAACAAAACTACGAGAGACTTATGCAAGCTAATGAAGAAGACTCTGACCTCTTCCACGAAATTATCAAATCCCAACGCTCGTCTCAACAATGCAACACCGTCGAACTGAGACTCGACAACCATCTGTACACTAATGACCTGACAGTCGCATGGGATAAACACTTCGGTAGACTAGCAACCCCGACCCAAGATGAGAACTTCACCGAAAATAGGCAACAAATAGCTCGCATGAATGTCAAAATTATCTCCGAAATGACCAAAGAAGCAACCCTCCCTATAGAAATAACCAAAAAAGAAGTCCTGGAAGCTGTCAACTCCCTCAAGAAAAACAAGGCAGCAGATACCTTCGGTTTAACCGCTGAACACCTCCGAACAGCTCCCGAAATACTGACAGAATATCTCACTCCGGTCATCAACACCATCTTCGCTACGGGCCAAATCCCAGAAGGCCTGAAAGAAGGTCTCCTCCACCCTATACACAAAAAAGGAAAACCGCCAGAGGATCCGGGAAACTACAGGGGAATAACCATCACCCCAATTATCACCAAAGTCATCGATAAGTTGATCCTAGACCACCAGAGGATAGCAACCCCCGGAAGAATTCACCCCCTGCAGTGTGGATTCGTCGAAGGCAGATCTGAAGCGCATGCAGCATTTCTTTTGACGGAAGCGATAGCTGAGGCAAAAGATGGGGGGTATACACTCTATGCAGCTTCGCTGGACGTACAGAAAGCCTTCGACACTGTGCAGCACGATAGTCTCCTCGACAAATTACACGCCCAAGGACTCCGAGGGATATGGTGGAACCTCAAAAAGAACTCCTATGAAGGACTATCCTCTAGAGTCGTCTGGGGTGGGAAAAGATCCTCAAACTCTATCCCCATTCTACAGGGTAACGGCCAGGGGAAGCTTACCAGCCCAGACGACTACATAACATACCTCCAGCACCTCATGAGCACCATAACAGACAGCGGAATCGGCTTCTACCTAGGAGAAACCTGTATCTCCGTCCCGACCTGCGCAGACGACATGATTGCGCTGGCTAAATCTCCGGAAGAACTCCAATCAATTATCAACATGATCGAGGAGTATGCCAATGACGAACATTATAAGATACACCCAATTAAATCCGAGATCATCCCATTCAACATGAGAAACAAAGAAGATGTCGAAAACCTGAAATCTGGCAACCCATTCTCACTAAACAACAAGCCCCTGCCAATTAAACAGGAAATGGTTCACCTTGGTATCAAGAGAGACATCAACTCCAGTAAACTGACCATAGCGGATAGAATCTCCACTGCTAGGAAAACCCTGTACGCCCTGACAGGGTCCGGTCTACACGGAACCAATGGGCTATCTGTCCCAACCTCTCTTCGTCTATATGAGGTGTATGTCATGCCAAGGGCTTTATATGGACTCGAATCTATCACACTCTCGAAATCCTCTATCCACGACCTGGAAATGTTTCATCGAAAGACACTCAGATGCATACTCGGCCTACCAGAGAGAACTGCCACCTCTGCCCTATACGTCATAAGCGGGAGAATACCTATTGAACGGACCATCCACATAAAGATCCTCACCTTCCTGCTATCCCTCCTGAGAAATGAACTGACAAATAACGTAGTCACAAGACAATTCATCATGAAAGATAAGAAATCCTCGTCATGGGTGATAATGGCACAGGAACTCCTCTCAAAGTACGAATTACCATCTATCGCGGACCTAGCAAGTGACCCTCCACCCAAATTACCATGGAAGAAAAGGGTTAAAGAAAAGATCACCGAAGTGGCTATCAAAGAGATAGAGGAAGAAGTAGCCACAAAACAAACCCTCAGGTTCCTGACACCATACATGACACCAAAACATCCACACAAATGTGTCAGTTACATCGAAAACCACCGACAGGTCACCAGAGCAAACATTAAGCTAAGGATCCTGCTTGGAGTATACCCTCTGGCGACTGTCAGGGCAAGAATGAAGCAGGCTACATCCGGGACCTGCACGATATGCAAAAACAACGAAGACGAGGATCCAATCCATTTCCTGACAGAGTGCAATGTCTACGAAGACATACGCAGGAGCTATCTTCCCAGAATACTGAATCTCGTACCCAAGAAAATACAGACAAGCATCCTAGCTGACAACACAAGCCTCACCCAGTTCATGCTTGATCCAGATCACCCAGACATCATCACCACCGGCCTTACCCTGCAGGCAGACTTCCGCCCTAACTTGGAGAAGGTGACACGAGATTACATGTTCTCCCTACATATCCGAAGAGGAGGTCTAATGAGGTGTTGAATTGACTTAAAATTAGCCAAATCTAGAAAACGAATGATTCAAAGATTATTGTACATACTGTTTGATTAATGCTGATTACTCTTACTTAATACTAAAATCTATATTAAGTATCTATGCGTATATGTACTTTCACATATACTTTTCTTTTTTTATTACCTAAATACAGCTCCTTAATAGGAGGGACCTATCATCAGAAGAAGAAGAAGTAGCCATGTCTCACACACGGCCACTACATCATTCTTAGCTAGTAGATCCCTCAGGTAGGGGACGGGTGCTCGGAACCCCCTAGAATTCCAAGTGGCGATGTTAAGGGTACCCAGATCTGTCATCATCTCATACCTACATCCCACTACTATCAACACTAGGATAATTACTATGGGTGTAACGGTCATGTTGCGTGTCATTGATACAATACCTACCAACAGCTCTGCATACACTCGGAACCTCAGCGTATATAACGTAGATCCCACATACCTCCCATTCGCACACATTTACTCTGTAACTTACCATACTCGCTATTACTCCAATCCCACTATACACCAAAAAACTACCTCAGTATTACGGAATGTCACATCGTGTGCAAGCCTCCACAATCTATCACCAGCCCCTCCCCCTGTAAAGGCATCCTCAGTGACACCTGAGAGTAGTAGACCGGGAGTGGGCACTGTGCATGCATCATCAAATTTCGCTGCCTCCCATCTCCTTGGCAACTATCTGACCTAGAAAGGATGCTGCATGCTAATTGCACAGATCCGGTCACGTGACCAAGGCAACACCGCGTAACCCGAGGCGCACATACCCTAGGTACTAGCATGCTGTGCCTATGGCGTTGCGGTTCAAAGGGATGTATTTCTCTGGTGACACTTGATATAGTTCAGTATGACCCTGCATATCCATGTTCCTGGCGCAGTCTGTATCACCACCACTTCCTTGTGCACTACACAACATCATAACCCGATCACACTCGTCTCCTCTCATGAACACACCCACACCCCTCTCACTCCCATAGTACTTACTCACACACACATACATCCACACACCTTCAAAGCCATACAAATTCACAAATACACCCATATATACAATTGTAAACATGGCCGCCCACAATATCCTGACGGCAATCACGCTCAATCCTCCACCCACACACATCATCATGCCATCATCCTTTTTCTAATTTTTTATGGGTTCAATGTATGGAGCATATGTAGTAAACTACACAGAAGACCTCATCTTAGTAAATTTACATTCATTTATATACTTTTATTTGATTTTTCTGCCTGAATGTTTCGTTACCATAGCAACAGGCATTGCGCAGAATCCCGGCCTTAAGGCATTGCGCAGAATCCCGGCCTGGGCCTCCTTTTACTTGGTATAGTCAAGATATACAGGTGAACTTGGATATGACGGACCACTGTAAGACGGACTTTCGTCTATGACGGACAATATGCTTGGTCCCAGTCCCACGCATATCAAGTACTTGTCATATGTATATGACAGATTTTGCATATGACGGACCAATTTTCCTGGTCCCATTGAGTCCGTCATATCCAAGTTCACCTGTATAATGTTGTGACAATGCCACGCCCAAGTGCTATAATCGTGTTTCATGTTTTTCATTGTCAATCTGTTAAAGAAACGTGTGGTTGGTAGGTCAAATATCATTTTTGAATATTGAATGGATTTGCTGTGTTTTTGATTGTTTCTGGTAGAGCTTTATAATGATTAGGATAGCTTTATGCTTGGTAAGTTGATGGCAGCAATGAGTGAAGTAACGGTCCATCGTGAACCTGTTACCAGCCCTTTTCTTATACAAAAAGGTGTTTGAATGGAATTTCGTGTTATTCCAGATGATTTTTCCGATTCAATAGATAAAGAATGAGGCTTTGCAAATATTTTCTTATTTTTTTAATCCCGTCGGCAAATGCCCTTGGTTGCCCAATTCAACCATTAGGTTCTGCTATTGCGGAAGTTTTATGTCATCAAGCTTTGCAGTGGTAGCTGGAAAGTAACGCTCTTTTACTAAAATATGTTTTGCAGAATGAGTTTTACAAAATAAATCTTACTGAGTGTCGTTTTAACTGCACCAAAACAATCTTATTACTGAATGTTTTTTTTTCTGAACTAAAAAAACAAAGGAGGAAAGTTTTTTTCTCAAGTCAGTGTCAAACTAGGAAATATATAGATGGTATATTTGGGTCAGTATTTTATCGCGACGTAAAACCCCTAACCTTCTTTCCTTCTCTTTATGTGTGGGGATATCCAATAGAGCAACTTGTTATGTAGAAAAACTCATTCATTCTAGAGTTTTCTTTAATTCGTATTATTTTGAAAAAAAATCAGAAAATTTAGTTTAAATAAAGAAGATAGAACATGGACTTCAAACACTTTACTGTTGCATAGTTTGAACGCCAAATTGGGCAGATTGCCTTGCGTTGATTTATGCTTAGGCCAATATATCTGAGGCCAAGGCCTCCAAGGCCGAAGCCACACAAGGCCAGCTGCCTAATCTTAATGACTACATGTATTATAGTACGCCAGAATATAAGAAGTTTGCTGATAACCTTAATACCTTTTAATTTGATGAAGTACTGGTAAAGGGCTTGGTAAAGGGGTTGAGTCGTCTCCTTCGAGTCAGCTGCAGAGCATCGTGAGAGTTCTTTTTATCATAATTATTTCCTCATCCTTTATTGAGTGAGTCTTATGGAGTCTTTTATGGGTTCATTCTTTGTAGGGAGCATATATATATATATATATATATATATATATATATATATATATATATATATATATATATATATATATATATATATATATATATATATATATATATATATATATATATATATATATATATATATATATATATATATATATATATATATATATATATATATATATATATATATATATATATATATATATATATATATATATATATATATATATATATATATATAACTACATACAAGACCTTTTAGAAAAACTATATATAGCTATGTCCTTTTATTCAACTTTGCTGGCCTAATGTTTCGTTACCATAGCAACAGGCTTTGTGTGGAATCCCGGCCTGGGCCTCCTCACTTGGCTTAGACAAAATATACATGTATTGGCCTATCAATGCCACATCAAAGTTCTTGTGATTTTTAGGCATTTTGATGTCTACGTGCTCTGCACTTACGACTCCTATAAATTTAACAAATAGAGCACAGTCCCGAGGGAACTACGAAGAAATAGGTCCCAGTGAGAAGCAATGGGACCGAGGCGAAGCCCAGTGTCCTTTTGCTTCTCACTGGGACCTATTTCTTCGTTGTTCCCGAGGGACTGTGCTCTATTTGTTTTATTATACCGATTGTCTAAGAAAGAAAGAAAACTTTATTTATTTTTTACTACTATTTTTTTAAAGAAAACTATTTTTTATTTATTTCTTTTTTTAATCATATTTAACAAATAGAGCACAGTCCCTCTGGAACAACGAAGAAATAGGTCCCAGTGAGAAGCAATAGGACCCTCGGCTTCACCTCGGGTCATATTGCTTCTCACTGGGGACTGTGCCCTATTTGTTAAATATGGACCCTCTGATATCAGATATAGTCTGCATACAGGCTGTATTCTAGGGATGATATATACCCATATAATGCATCTGCCACTCGAGCTCATAAGCTATGAAATAAACTTACACAAAACTGCAAGTGAATCCAGCACCCAACTGCTCTGTTATACCCCCAGATAACAGATCCAAATTGCAAGCTAGGAGCAAGATGTAAGGTATTGCTGGGGACTGCAGATCATTCTTTCATTTTAAAGTGATATAACGTATAGTTAATTGAATAGAAATAAAAAAGCCATTAACATTCAGGATTATATCGTTAGGAAGAGTGGAATACATGCAGGGATGCAGATCCCATTTCTTGTACTGTAGTTTTTCAAAGTCAACATTTCACACCAAAAAAAACATATGAGCACCTTTCTAATTTATCTATGTTTCCATTAAAAAAAAGAGTTATATCTCTCAAAAAAACCATAATATATCTGTACCCTTTTGGTCCTTTATCTGCACCCTTTTGGTCCATGACCTGTACATTTATGGCTGTACGTTTATGGTAGTTGTACCCTTAAGACCGATATCCTGGCAGATAACACTCTCTAAGCCCTCAGAAGTCATATTTCACTTTAGTACCTCTTTCCTCAAAAATAGTGTGAAAACAGCTACGTTATTGTATTAATAATTATGTCAGTCTGTTTAAATATATATATATATATATATATATATATATATATATATATATATATATATATATATATATATATATATATATATATATATATATATATATATATATATATATATATATATATATATAATTGTTTTGAAGTGGATTAGTCGTGTTCACAAAGAGGAATGATGAAAGTCACAATACATGTACATTGTATCACTAAACCTTCTCTCAACACTGGAGCAGGCGCAAGACGTTACTGATCTCATGATTATCTCACCTTTTATTTGGAAGAGGTGGCAGTCCTTGTAACCCCCTCCATCCTAGTAATTAAATGAAATGAGTGCTTTTTCTTTTAAGCGGTGTGCATGTTAGTGTTGATTTGATTGGTTCTGAAGAAAAAACAACATATAGGCCTTTGCCGATGGCAACATCCTGCCGGCATAGGAAGTTCGGCCGGGTGTTTGTTCCGATAAGTCGCGCTGCATTACATCTGGCTTGCCCCAGTACCAAGAACCCGGATGTAGGAAATACTACACGACAACAACACTGCGACACAGTCCTGGCAGAGGACTCTCTTCTTAACATTATTTCCGGGAAACAGAGCGATGAATTTCTTCAAATCCCAAGGTAATTGCTCAGATTATGCGCCCTGTACTTATTTCTATCTCAAGAACTTCTCAGATTTCTGCGATCGTCGTGAATTTGTCATTTTTATTTCAATCACAGAACAATAACCAGCTGATAACACAGTGCCCTTGTATTTAAATACACAGTCAGTTATTATCCAATTGACTCAATCTGATTTGTGTATGGATAAAAAGAATATTCAATATATGATTGTAATTCCTCTCTCTCTCTCTCTCTCTCTCTCTCTCTCTCTCTCTCTCTCTCTCTCTCTCTCTCTCTCTCTCTCTCTCTCTCTCTCTCTCTCCTCTCTCTCTCTCTCTCTCTCTCTCTCTCTCTCTCTCTCTCTCTCTCTCTCTCTCTCTCTCTCTCTCTGTGGAAATAACATCCGGCAGAAGTTATATGTACTACATTATTTGTTTTATTCAGGTCCTTCTCCTGAGGAGATTTCTAAAGAGAACCGTGTGAAGAAGGGCATTACGTCAGAGCTGTCTCGCTCTCTCAAGGCCCTTCAGCAACAGCACATCAAGTCATCAGAGCCAATATATAGGTACGTGCAGGGCCTTAGCCAGGTAGCTGGTCAAATTGTCCTTAAGTATTGCCGTCCTCACGCTAATTTCGTCCCCATGCCAACTCGTCGTTATGAACTCAACCTGTATGTGTTAGAATAGCGGGAAATAACAGTAGGCTGCATTTAGGACAATAAGAGAATTTGATGGATCTTTTTTCAGTTATGAAATGTATTTTCTAACGAGGAAGAAGACTGGGTCGTGCCCTCTGGGGGAATGAGTTATTGATGGGGCAGCATTTGTACTAAAAAAAACTAGACGTGTGGGAGCTGAAAGGTTCAGTGTCATAATGGCCACCTACCAGAAAGGCCACCTATTAGGATAAAGAAATGGTCAAACCTACATGAATTCAGTCACTTAAAAACAGTGCATTTAGGACTAATGATAGAGGTTTTAGGATGGAAAATGGGTCACCATTGTTTGCACTACTCACAATTGTCAAGAACCTCCATTACTGAGTAGTGTAAACTTTGGATTTATCCTAGATCTTAATTAACAATAACTTGCCTTATATCATCTTGTTTGTGGAGGTGGCTGTCTTGGCCAAGAAACTTGCCATCTTAGTAGTGGGTAGGTGGCCATTATGACCTGTTATCAGCTGAAAGGGATGGGGGAGGGAATAGACAACTACCATACAAATTTACCTGCAATAGGCCCAGTGTGTAGTGCGAGTGTTATGGCTGGTTGTTCAATGCCTGCAGTGTGATAAGTCCTGCACTTGGGTCAATAAGGAGCTGGATAAAGGTAATAGAGGATGCCTATTGATGCAAAACGCATAAATATCAGTTGATCCTCTGCTGTGACACGCAACAATGGTCATGGTGCAAGATATGATGGCTTCCTGTCTTTAGAATTAGGACACACACCCAAACCCCCCAAAATCACATATCAGGACACCCCTAATTTTTCGCGCTGAATTTCTGAAATGTTCATATGAAACAAAAAATTGAATATTTTCACCCCAATGTGACTCCCATTGCATTTCAGAAGGAAAGTATGCCTACGTAGATAATACATGTTTACATTATATCCTAATGAAGTAAAGTATAATGCCCATGCCCAACTCATCTGATGCTGTGGCTACTTTCTTGGAAGGCACAAGAACCCAAAACTTTTGAAAATCATCTAAACCCTGTCATGTTGGTAGTCATTGGAAAGCTCTTGCTGAATGCTAACACATGAATTCCATGTTCCTGGGTTTCAGTCATTTTTCAGCTTGTTTTGCATTATTTTTTATTATTAAACAAATTAGCCACCAGCAGCATGAGGGTTAAGTCTGATATGTACAGACAAATAATATTTCTTATTGACTTATCTTATTCATTATTTTCAATGAAAAAAATAATTAAACTATCACATATAATTTACCTACTGTGTCACACTTGTAGTTATTTAACAGTTCTTTGTATGGTAGTAACCAACTCCAAGCATCAATATATATTGAAATTTTAATGGGAAAAAAATTACTAATATAAATTTTTATTCAACTTGACAGTGAAGACAGTGCTAATGCAGTGTGCAATGTTCTGGAGGCAGCATTTTTACATGGACTGAAGAGTTCCTTCACTTCAAAGGTAAGGTAGAAGAAATAATGACATGTTCATTGTCGACACTAGTTTTTGAAATAGTGTACATAGTCAGTTGCCACATTTTCATTTTATCAAACATCAGCCTTACAATAGTTCATTGTTCTTGGTAAATAGCACAATAGAGATTTGCCCGGAATTATATTCAACATTTCTGAATCTTTAATGGCAAACAGCTATCCCTGTAGACTTACAAACCCTGTATACAATACTTTACTTTACCTTTCATACCTGGTACATACATATGGTCTGACAAGATAAAGATGTCTTTCTCTCTTCAAGCAATATTTTAAGAAATATTTGACTAACAGTTGTTTTCTCCATTTGGTCAACAATACTTCAAACAGTTTTTGAATGTTTCTCCATATGATGAGTTATGTTCAAAGTTGTCAGACCATGTATGTCCTTATTATGCAGTTATGCTGATCCCACAACTTCAAAAAAAAATTGGGTTCCCCAAAAAGAGTTCTCTGTCTGTCAACAGCTTGTGTGGTTTTGTACTGTTTAATATTTTTTCAGTCCTTTGTTTCCCAAAATCGACATATTCAAATTTTGAATATATAGTCAAATTATGAATATATAGTACAGATTTTATATGCACATTTTTTCCAATTTTGAGTTACTGTTTTTAATTTTAAGATTTTAATTTAGAGCTAATTCAACTTTTATTTTAGTGAGCATGACATTAATTCCTCCATGTATCAATATTGAGAAAACGTTTTTGATGTGACAATTGATGGCCTCGCTAGATCATGAATCTAAGTTCGAATCAAACTTTCTTTTTCATCGCTTGAGTTTTGTTTATGATTGTGTGATTTTCAGATTTCCTTGTGTTTATGTATATATTATTTTAGTAAGTATGACATTAATTCCTCCATATCAACATTGAGAAAACGTATTTGATTTGACAGTAGAGGCCCTCGCTACACAGGTAAAAGTTGACGGGCCTGTACATGCCCGTTCAAAACATGCCCGCTACATGCATAATGATGCACAGCAATGTAACGGGCCCGTTCAAACAGGCCCGTTACGGGCCTGTGAATTCAAAATATCAAAAATCTAAAATCTAATGAATAATTTTTGTTTTTGATATCTGCATTTCACATGAAGAATGTTCCCAGCATCTTCTGGAGTTCAATGCTTCTCATACACCAATTTCTGATCTCTGACGTCATTTCTGATCTCTGATAATTTTCACGCATCTCAATCCAATGCTTTGTCAATATCAGTGCAAAAAGAATAATGCTTGCAACAAAAAGATTCTGCTCAATTGATTATTTGAGATATTGAATATATTCAAAACATTCCAAAAATATTTTCAAAGTTTTATTTGAGAAGAAAAAATATATATTTGAAAATATATAGCTTTTTATGATAAAAACATGGCTGCCAGATGTCTGAAGGCCCAACGGGCCTGTAACGGGCCCGTTACAGGCCCGTTATGGCATCATTAGAAAATAAAAGTTCTGGCCTTACTATTGTCCATTATGAGCGCATCCTCTGTGGGGCCTGGGCATGGGACCATTCCTGTCCCGATACGGACCCGAAACTTATCGGCACCCACAGAGGCCCAAAAGTTTCACAACGGGCATGTAACGGCCCCATTTAGACGGGCATGTAACAGCCCAATTTAGACGGTACAGTTAAATTGTCTTCAAGTGTTAAAATAACGGATCCGTTAGCACAATTATGCCCCATGGTGCAAAACCAACACTTATGTATATGTTTATTAAATGATGTATCAACAAGCTCCCAAAAAGCCTGTCGCAACATGCCCGTTATATTAACGGGCCCGTTTATACCTGTGCATCATTATGCATGTAACGGGCATGTTTTGAACAGGCATGTACAGGCCCGTTAACTTTTACCTGTGTTTATAGATCATGAATCGAAGTTCAAATTTTCTTGTCATCCCTTGGGTTTGTTCATGATTGTGTAATTTTCAGATTTCCTTGTGTTTATGTATATATATATTATTTTAGTAAGCATAACATCAATTCCTTCATGTCAACATTAAGAAAATGTTTTTGATGAGAGTTGAGGTCCTCGCTAGATCATGAATCTAAGTTCAAATTAAATTTTCACGTCATCGCTTGAGTTTGATCACGATTGTGTTATTTTCAGATTTCCTCGTATTTATGTATATATTATTTTAGTATTAGCACAACATTAATTCCTCCATTTCAACATTTAGAAAACGTTTTTTGTCTTTTTGATATGACAGTTGAAGCCTTCGCTAGATCAGAAATCTAAGTTTGAATTTTCTTGTCATCCCTTGAGTTTCTTCACGATTGTGTAATTTTCAGATTTCCTTGTGTTTATGTATATATATATATTATTTTAGTAAGCATGACATCAGTTCCTCCAAGTCTACATTAAGAAAACGTTTTTGATGAGAGTTGAGGTCCTCGCTAGCTCATGAATTTAAGTTCAAATCAAATTTTTGTGACATCGCTTGAGTTTGTTCACGATTGTGTTATTTTCAGATTTCCTCATATTTATGTGTATATTATTTTAGTAAGCATGACATTAATTCCTCCATGTATCAACATTGAGAAAACGTTTTTTGATGAGTTGAGTTCCTCGCTAGATCATGATATGACAATTGATGGCCTCGCTAGATCATGAACTAAGTTCAAATCAAATTTTCACGTCATCCCTTGAGTTTGTTCACGATTGTGTTATTTTCAGATTTCCTCGTATTTAGTTGCTGCTGATCCTGACAATCTTCCTGTTCTGGTACGATTATCATCGAGTTTGATCATGCTGCTAACCCCATTCTTTTGCTGCTTTCCTCATTTGCATAATTAATGCGTTTTAACTCCTGACTAAGAGGCTACTTATGATCTGGCTGCAGGTTGTGTTTGCTACATAGGTAGCCCCTTTTGTTGATAATTCCTTTTTTTGTTTTCATTCTTTTATCATGGGGGATGGGGACGGCTAACCATGAATTTCATATCTGCTGTAATATTTAAGGTTAGGCAATAACTAAAGATGTAATGTGGATTATGCAGCCCAGTTGCTCCTAGGTCTACTAGCCCTTTTGAAATATCTTAGCACTTAAGGGCTAGTTGCTTCTAGATCTACTAGCCCTATTGAAAGATCTAAGAATAATATGGGCTAGTTAATTGCTCCTAGATCTACTAGCCCTATTGAAATATCTAAGTACTATAAAGGTTAGTTGCTCCTAGAAGTCTGCTTTTCTAATTTGGTTGTAGCTTAATGAAAAAAGTATTCTATAGAAAATATATAAACACGAAATGTTATACAAAGGCTATATCGCTCCTTCACATACTTTTCAAGTTTTATTACCAAGTCCTTATAGTACCCTAAATCCAGACAACCCTATAAAGGGTAACTCCAGGCACAAACAAATTATACTATGCTGTGTAGGTAGGATAGGACGAAGAACTATCACTGTGTTTTCTTTAAGCTTCTGTAAAAATAATGAGCACCCTTCCCTATCCTGGCTTGGCTTTTAGGGTGACTTGGCATGTTGGTCAGCATTTTCAGAGCTGTGGTTTCCTAAATGAAAGGTACACAGTGGAAGATTTTGTGTACTTCCCCTGCATGGTGACGGGCATTGTTGTTCCCTGGGTAAAATTCAAGGATATTGTAATATTTACTTCATTTTCAGCTAATAAAATAGGAAACTTTCATTCAAGACAACAATTGATCAATTTTTCTTATCTGTTAATTGAATTCAAGCATGTTCTTGCTATTAATGGACTTTATGTACATTTTGATACAAACACTATGAGAATCAGATAGTTGATTGAAAAGAAACATGTTCTTGCTATTTATGGACTTAATGCATATTTTCATACAAACATTATGAGAATCAGATTATGAGCATGACAAGGGTTAATCTAATAATAAGAACCACACTATTACAACCCCCATAAGCTGCCAATCAGTGATAATCTTCTAGAGCTTGAATCTAAACTAACTTACTAACCCTGGAACAACAATGTAATTAAATGTCAAGTGTGTCTCAGCCTATTCTTTGACTTGATGGAATGTATTGTAACTTCAATCATTCTCCACTATTCAAATCTAGACTAGGTTTTGATGTGCTCTTGATTTATTCTCTTGGACCCAATTGGATGTGGGTAATAATTTTACCATCATGGCATCATGTACTTACAAGTTTAATTAATTTTACATTATTTTTGCTGTTTTGATGCAAAGGATCTGGCATTGTACTTGCATTTAGGGACTTAGCCAGGACCCGTCCAGCTTGTCTTTTGGACAGGTAGTTTCCTGAAACTCCTTTTTGGACAGGCCAAGATTTCTATAAAGAGTTTTAAATTTTGGCTTTTAGGTGGTAATAATTTAATATTTTTCAAACACATCCTCCTTTGGGACATGGCTGAAATGTAAATTGTCCTTTTTGATCTAATAAGCTATGAAATGTAGTTGGTATAAGGATTCAAAGAAGATTTGTAGCTAATTCTGGGTGGCCAGAAATTGAGGAATTGATGATTTTGACTGGAATTTCTAATATCTTGGCTAAGACCCTGCTTGCTCTGTCACCTGAGATATTGTAAAAGTTAGAGTGAGCTGAGGTTAGTTGGTGAATGTATATACTATTGTGGTCAAGCTATCAGAGCAGTTAATGTGTTACGCCTCAATAGTATGATTTAAGTGGGAATGAATATGCTTTTAGGATCATACATGATTTCTTTTATGTTTCAGGGTTTCTGGTCATTTTTGGTGAAATTCACGCATAAAGATGTATTGTCTCAGCTGAATCATCTGGGCCAAATCACGACTGAGATAGGCTTGTGTAGGGTAAGTATCACAGAGATAGGCATATATATATAAGGGTAGCTCTTCCATGGATAGATATAGGCTTATGAAATATATCAAAAATAGAGATAGGTTTGTGTTGGGTAAGTATCACAGAGTTAGGCATATATATATATATAAGGGTAGCTCTTCCATGGATAGATATAGGCTTATAAGATATATCAAAAATAGAGATAGGCTTGTGTCGAGTAAGTATCACAGAGTTAGGCATATGTATATAAGGGTAGCTCTTCCATGAATAGACATACCCTTATAAAAATCTCAGATATAGAAATGTCTCAAAAACAGAAGAGATATTTTAAAAATAAGAGTTTACATAAAGATTTTTCTTTTCAAAGGAAGACTTTTTATCTCAGAAATTTTAATTTCACTTTCACATTTCAAGACATTCACACATGTTTTATTGCATTGGCAATATGAGGATGTATTGGTTAATAGGAGTTTTATTTTTGTTTCTATAGGCCTGGATTCGCGTTGCCATTAATGACTGTTTGATGGAGAGCTACATAGATGCCATGCTTGCAGACACAGAATCTTTACGGTAGACAAATTGTAGATGCTACGAACTGTGAAGTTGAACATTTTGCATGTAGTTTTTAAAGTAGGCAAATTGTAAATGCTACAAACTGTACAGTGGAACATTTTGCATGTAGTTTTCAAAGTAGGCAAATTGTAAATGCTTTACACTGTTAAGTGGAACATTTTGCATGTAGTTTTTATTTTCCATCAAATTTTGCTCTGGATATGACGGCTGTATTTAAAGGCCTGAGTATGTTAGGTGTATCCTTTTGATATTTTGTAAAATTGTAATTGTTGTTTTTTCAGATCTTTCTATACAAGACTAGCCTTTTTACGAGATGAGGAACAAGCAGGAATATTGAAAACCTATCTACAAAGTGAGTGAATAGAATGAATTTCAATTGGTTACCTGAAAGAATGTAACAAAAAACTATTGGTGAATCTAGATTAAATATAATTCAAATAAAGGTACTGTTTACTCTTATTAATAAAGTATGAAATATATGTATATATATATATATATATATATATATATATATATATATATATATATATATATATATATATATATATATATATATATTATATATATATATATATATATATATATATATATATATATATATATATATATATATATATATATATATATATATATATATGTGTGTGTATATATATATATGTATATTTATTTATATACACACACAATTTCCTGGTAAAGTGTAACCCAATATCTAAAGAGAGATGAACAGAATCACATTTCTCATAAGATCTACATTATGAAGATTTAAAAGTGTTGCATATACACATTGCCTAAATTTGATAACGTATCTTTCACACTATTTCAGGTCTTTCCCACTTCACCTTTGAGCTTTCCCACAATTCCAGCGTTTTGAATATATGGACCAGCACACCCCTCATCCTATCTGGTATCTGGGAACCCAACAGTAACTATTCAGCTATGGTCAGCTCAAGAAGTGGTGAGTTTCCTATTTAGTAGTGTTGGGAATAGGTATAAATTTTGAGGACTTATCATTGTTCCACCAGAGTGAACGATGATCAGTTTTTATTTGGAGATGTTTTCACACATCATGTGTTGTGCATTTTTCATGAAATTTCAGAAGCAAGGTAGAAATAAAAATGTTTTGATTAAACATAGAGAGGAAAAACAGAAATAATGCCTTTTTGTCATCTGCAATTGATCGGGAAAAATTGGTCTTCAAAAATTGGCACTGATCATCAAAGTTTGAAGTTAAAATAGTGAGATCTCCAATTTATTGATTAAGCGGAACAGCACCACTATTTAGGTGTGTATGCACATCATTTGCACACTTAAACCCTTGATAAAAATACACATCTGGACACCCAAAAATTTCTTTAAAAAGTTGATTTCTAGCAAATAATTGGCAATCTTTCATCTAAAGAATAATAAAGATATAACACAATTTCTCAATAAGTTAAATTTTTCTTTGTGGATGTTATCTTAGTATGCAGTGGAACCTGCCAAATTGAACACCTGTGTACATTGAACACATGCGTACATTGAAAAAATTTTCATGTCCCGGCACACTCCCATTGAAAATCAATGGGAGGCTACCGGGATACATAAAACACCTGTCTACCTTGAACATCGAGCACCAAATTTGTTTCCTAAGGTCACTTTTAACCTGTCTACATTGAACATTGTGCACTGATTGAAACTTTTCACTGTTGATCAAAATGCATTTGAAACTTGCTGAATGATAGAAACATGCTCAAAATAGATTAGACAAAACCCTAAATTAACCCAAAATGAACATATGTATGATTAATTGGTCAATGGTGACATAATTATTATTTTTCTTACAAAAGGAACAAATAAATTGATATTATTTACCAAGTCTGTCTGTGTTTTCATCCCTGACACCTGGTTTCTTTCAATTGCTTGTTTTCATAAAACAGAAAAAACAAAACAAAACCCACACATTAGGTCCTTATGGCAATTAGTCATTGTATCCCTGGCATCCCTTTGTTACAAAATAGCAATTGGGGGATGGCTAGCATAAGAACAATTGCTCCCTAGGCGACCCTGTATCATAACTGCATTTAACAGTTTTCCAATACTGCTGCATACTGAAAATGTGGTCATATAGGCAGCAAATTTGGTGCTCCTTAATCAGTCCAAAATTTGGAAGCAACCAGTCAACATGAGTAAGAGAGCGTACAAGGAATTGCCTATTTTGAAGAAAGTTGAACTCTTAAAAGAAGCAGGTAGCAAATATGTGAGACAGCTAGCGAAGGACTATGGAGTGTCAGTTGGAACTGTGTCTAACAGTAACATGCCAAAACGAAAAGGTGAAATAGAGGAGCAATATGAATCTAATGTTAGTGCAGAGAGATGTAAAATGTAAATGTTTTTAAAGTGATATACTGATATTTTTCAAATGCTGAATTTATGAAGTTGTTAACTATATGATGAAAGTGAGGTAAAGACACATGTGTGTATTAGATTTTGCAATAGAATGATCATGTTCTTTTTACCTTTGACTTTGTTTCTATT
The DNA here is from genome assembly GCA_963942565.1 of Maea johnstoni. Classification (NCBI taxonomy): domain Eukaryota; kingdom Metazoa; phylum Annelida; class Polychaeta; order Spionida; family Magelonidae; genus Maea; species Maea johnstoni. The sequence continues at coordinate 17,805,332 of OZ012690.1, forward strand.
TCAACCGACCTCCAAATACTCAGAGCCTGGATACATTGAACACCTGTACTCTCTGTACTTACTGATTAGTCATTTTATAGTTATATGAGGTGTACAGGGTATAACTTATAAGGGTTGACTTAATTAGAGGTCCAATTTGCCTTACAAGACCAACATATTGGAAAATATTTGAAGGAAAAACATGTTTCAGAAACATGTGAAGGAGAAATGTTTGTCAGAATTCCACCAATAACTCTGAATCATATTTTTGTGAATTTATTCTGAATTTCTATTGAAGTCATTTTCAAAATTACTATAACATCCAGATGACAGTTATTAATAAGGTCTGCAAGCATGAGAGACTTAACCCTTTTATGCTCAAGAATCACTTTAGACGTTGTCGTCTGGATCTCTAATACTTTTAACAAGAACTTAGGAATCGAAAATGATTTTACAAAATATTTGGAGGAGAGTTGTTGGGGGTGTTCCAATTAGCATTTCTCCTTCAAATATTTTCCCAGCTAGGCTTTTTCCTGAAATATTTCATCAAAATTGTCAGGCTGCTTTTGACCACTGTGATGATTAGTAGGTTAGATCTTCCAATGCTGAGTCTACTTTCATCCAAAGTACAGGCAGGCAAAGATTTTTGAAAACTATCTAAACCCTGTTACGTCGGTATTCATTGGATAGGTCTCGTTTGGTACTCTCAGATGATCACAGATGTGTCAGGGTTTCAGTCACTTTTCAGTGTTTTTTTGCCTCATTTTGTATTGGCCAAATAAGCCACCAGGTTAAACCTCAATTTTATCACATTGGCCCTTGGATATGCTGATTCTTCCTAATACCTTATGCCATTATCTGTTTCAGAGCCGGCGATTAGTGCAAAAGTCTTGCCAGCAGCCAAACATGGCCCATCTAGTCCTGAGAAAATAGCCAATCTAGTCAGTAGTTCTGCAACTGCAGTGAAAAAGACTAAAAAATCCAAACCTCGGACCGGGAGCGACCCAAAGCGAATTCCCCAATCGGTGAGCTGCCACGCCAAGATGGTGGATATATCCTCGGCGCAGATTCCCGATACGCCACCCAACACCCCTCTGACTGCTGCTATGAACTTAACCAAAAGTGATATTGACGAGATACGGAAATTGACGCTCAGTCACGGGGCACGTGCCGGCTCGGATAGTTCGACCAATACTAGTCAGGTGTCATGTCCGGATCCTATGGACACGAGAAACGAAACCAACAACAGGATGAGAAAAGATATACTCGAAGAGGAGAAATTCCCCGTAAAATCCCTTACTGAAAATAAAATGAATAGCGAACCTAAAGATATCGACGAATCAGAAGTGAGTCCGTATGATACCGGTTTCAAAATCTCCCCGACGAATGTCAAAACCTTCGAAAGGGAGGATCTTGGCATGCTGCCAGAGGAAATTGATCGGCAGCCTGTCAGACCCATCCTGACGAGACGCAAGTCGGACATCGTAGAGCCGACACTATCATCAGCGATTGCCATGGCTTCGACGCCACCTGTTGAACCAGATGTATCGAGATCTAGAATAAGTAAGATCCATATTTTATCTTAATTTATTCATGCATGTAGTATCCTAGAATCACTATATTAGTAATATGAGATCTGTGTTTTATCTTAACCCTACCAATGCTGAGGCTACTTTTGTCCATAGCACAAAGATGCAACAAATTTGGCAAATCCTCTAAACCCTGTCATGTTGGTATTCATTGGATAGCTTTTGCCAAGTACTCTCAAATGGGTACTCATATGCCATGGTTTCAGTCAATTTTTAGGTTTTTGCAACATTTTTGTTCTTGGCCAAATTAGCCACCGTCAGCATAAGGGTTAATTTATTCATGCCTGTATTGCCCGAGAATTACTATATTGGTAATTCCTAGAGGATTGTTTGAAAAAAAGATTTGAATGATTAATGATGAGAAGAACCTAATCAGCAAAAGATACATGTTTATCTGAATATCTCACTGTCTCCCTTTTCTCCCTTTATTACATAATTTTTGGATGTCCAATCATAGCTACAGCCATAGTCTTAGCCAGCAGGGCATCTGGGAGTCATTTGGACACCCAAACCCTCAAAAACCACCCTTCAGGACACCAACAGCTTTTTTGTGAGGAACTTCTAGAGACGTCAATTTCAAGCATATAATTATTTTTTTTTCATCTCAATATAATTCCCATGGTATATGTAATTTATACCTTATTAAATAACTTAAGTATATCATGGTCTCCCTTGAAAAATCGGACGCCTCCAAATTTTATAATTGCCAATTTTAGGCCACCCAATTTCAAAATCCTGGCTTAGACCCTGGCTACCGTCCAAAAATATTTCGAACAATTAATCGATTCGGTTCGAGTTTTACAGCCACAGTGCCGCAATTTTAAGGCAAACGATTTTCAACATGATTGTGCCGCGGCATTCGCCGGTACATGGCAGGCACACATGCGGTGTATCGCAGTAATTGATAAATCGGTTCACCAAATATGGCGCAATAAATTTGTTAACTCTTGAGTGTTGACACGGAGCCGTTCTGTGTCACTTAACCCTTTCATACCTGGAGATCTACTTGACTAGTAGCAGTTTTGGCTGATACGGGTATGAATGGGTTAACGAAAGTTCTATTTTTGAATGTTTTGGCTGCGTAAAATTCGCAAAATTTATTCAGAAATTTCACATTTGAAATAATTGATTATTTCAAATGCTGTTTGTATGGGTCGAGTCGGCCTCACCTCAACCAAATGCTTGAGTTCTCGCTTAATCTTCCGACCACTAGTAGTAAAGACATAATTTTTTCCCCTTCAGGAGATGTGCAGGCCTTCGTCACCGACTCTCTACGCTTGCGGACGGAGACGGACGTCCTATCAGACATCCTGGCGGAGAATCCACAGGAAGTCACGGAAGCTAAAGAGGAGCACGGTTGCCTTGACAACAATCACCAGGGCAACAACCTTGGGATGATGACAGGCTGGTCCTCCCAGTTTGAACAGCAAGGTAAGTGGACCAAATGCGATGCAGGGTTGTTATACTGTTGCATTGTCATATCCGGGTGCGACAGAAATCTTAAAACATGCAACAGGCCAAATTCAACTAGCATTGTTAAGGCCAAGAAAAAAAAAAGTTTGTTTTGCTGTAATGGTGTGGAAAAAAATAGGGTAGGTAGGTCGGTAAAAAATATTTTTTTGAATTATTTTTTTGGTCAAAAATGTGTGTTTTATGCATGTTTTACGTTGATTGGGAGTTGGGAGGGCAGAAAAAACTTTAGGGTAGGGATTTTATTTAATAAAAACTTGTTAGGGTAGGGTTACAGGAAACAATGACCTTTTTTTAGGCCTAAACTCCGCAAATGCTCACACAGCATGGCTGGTTATTTCTTTCAGGTACTTCCTATATTAGAGATTTTGATACAGATTATGCTTTCAATATTATAGATATTAACTCTAATATTGAAACTATTATAAAATATTTGACTCATTCACAGGCGAAAGACAATGAAATTGTATAGACTCAAATCAAAATGGATTGATCAGCTTTTGTCTCTAGAGTTAAGTGAGAATGACCTGGTTCCTGATTGACTGAGATAGAGTGAATAGCACAACTTTCCTTCAGATATTGTAAAATTGTTTTATTTTAGGATAAAATTATTTTCATAAATATTAGATTTTCCAGGCAGTATGATTTAGAGTTGAGGACATTTGAAATATGTTCCACCTTTTAATTCCAGAGAGTTTCAAAGCGCTGTTAGAAAACTACCTCCCTGAAAGGAATGTTTCCTCTACAAGGATATCGGATGTTATCGAAGATCTCCCTGAGCAAGGCACTGGGAGGACTGTGAGGCCACAAGAGGTATAGGAAGAAACTTTCACTTTATTACAATCCTATGTATATTACTCACTATGTTTGCATACTACACACCATTTTTATGCTCCTTCATGTCCCATGTACAAATGATCAAACATGCAAAAATATGATAAAAATCAGGTACCAGACCAGGTAGGTCTGGTATTAAAATTCAAAAGAAAAAACTTTCACCTCAGAGGGAGTGGAAGTACAGTTCCTTTGTTTGTTTGTTTCTATGAAGAATCAGGTGTTCATTTGAAATGTGCAGGTAACTTGTGTATACTCAAAATGCACAAATGGTTTGACAAAAGTCAAAAATATTTTCAAAATTAAAAAAGTATTTTTTCTCATGAAATCCTAATTCTAATTAGTTGTTCCTCTGTATTGTTTAACTTCAAGTTGCAACTAAATTTAAATCTACTTGTTGCAAAATTAGGGCAGGCTAACTTTTTTGGAAATATCAAATGTTCATTGATATATTTGAATGATAGATGTTATCTGCAGTAGAAAATGTGAATTTAACTCACAAGAAGTGTTTTTCCCAAATATCATGATGTATTTGAATGATAGATGTTATCTGCAGTAGAAAATGTGAATTTAACTCACAAGAAGTGTTTTTCCCAAATATCATGATGTATCCCAATTTTTCAAAAAAAAATTCTTAAGGTTGTTTTAACTGTTCGTTTTCACTCATGAGGCCCTGTACCCCTGGACACCATTTAAAAAATCCTGACTAAGGCCCATTCATTTACTGAAACCCTGTACCCCTCACTGAACCTATACCCTCTTTCTGCATTGATCACGTTCCCCCAGTTTCAGCCGTCCAGAATAGATGTGGACCTGGATGACTTTGACATAGTGTCGGTGGCAGAATCTACTGGTATTCTACACAGTGATATTGTGAGTGGCCCTTGTAGACGTGTACCCTTTCCATATCTCTCTCCCTCGCTCTCCCTCTCTTGTTCTATCTCCTAGACTCCTAGCTTAGTGAGAAATTGATGTGAAATACATGTTGGCCTGCATAGGATATATGTTTCTTGCATGATCACCCCTGCTGACCAAGGATAAAATTCAAATACATATTTCTCATTATTTTGCTCTGCCTTAGATTTTCGGAAATTAAGACCACCATGTATGGATCTACATGTAGTTGTAAATTTCGCTGATACAACATCAAGATATTTTCAGAAAACATGGGCCACACTGAACCTATAGAAATCGTAATTATTAAAAAGTGTCCCAAATTACTGAGAATTTATGGTTATAGCCCATGGGACAGTATTTATAACAACTACTACTACTGTTACTACTACTGCTAGTACTACTACTACAGTACTACTACTACAGTACTACTACTACTACTGTACTACTACTACAGTAGTACTACTACTACAGTAGTACTACTACTACAGTACTACTACTACAGTACTACTACTACTACTACTACTACTACTACTACTTCTACTACTACTACTACTACTACTACTACTACTACTACCAGTACTACTACTACTTCTACTACTACTACTACTACTACTACTACTACTACTACTACTACTACTACTACTACTACTACTACTACTACTACTACTACTGCTACTACTACTACCACTACTACTACTACTACATGTGCTACTACTATTGCTACTACTACTACCACTACTACCACTACCAGTACTACTACCACTACCAGTACTACTACCACTACCAGTACTACTACTACAACTACTACTACTACTACTACTACTACTACTACTACTACTACTACTACTACTACTACTACTACTACTACTACTACTACTACTACTACTACTACCAGTACTACTACTGCTACTACTGCTTCTACATATGCTACTACTATTACTACTTCTACTGCTACTTCTTATATAGTAGATGTATTAGAAGCACCAGGAGAAGCAGAAACCTGTCATTGTCTTCGTCATTATTGCTGTTGTTATTTCTGTCATAGTAGTAGATATAGTATGTGTAGTATGTGTGATTCTGTTGTCAACATATAGTAGTAGGTCTAGCATATGTAGTATATGTGATTCTGTTGTCTTATGCTGATTTCAGCCTCCCCCTACAGGAGAGGATAACAATAGCACGGAGGGTGACTTTGAAGTCCTCTCTAACAACACTCCAATTTATTCCGCCTCTCTGGACTCAGTGAGTTCTAGCTCTATTGAGTATCATGGTCTCTAGCATGGGCTTTTTTACCCTTTATGCCTGGGAATCTCCTTGACAAGTGTCCTCTGGACCTGTGACACTTTTAACCCTTTAAATGCTGAAGCTACTTTCGTCCAAAGCACACAAACACAAAGATTTTTGAAAAGCATCTAAACCCTGTCATGTTGGTATTCATTGGATAGCTCTCACTGAGTACTATCAGATGAGTACCCATGTGCCAGGGTTTCAGGTTTTTTGCGTCATCTTGTATTGGCAAAATTACCCATCAGCAGCATAAGGGTTAAAAATAACTTGTGGGTAGGGTTCTATTCTGTGAATTCTTGCTTTATTTCCAAGTTATTATCAAAAGTAACATAGGTCCAGTTTATACCTTTTCAAGGGTAATACCAGCATAAATGAGTTTGTCGCATCATGTTACATCTTTTCTTTCTCATTTGTGTAATATTCAAAGCACATTGGGCATTGTTATTTAAGAAATCAGCCTCGGTAACCATACTTTGACTCATTTACATCTGGGGCATCCCGATAGTCTGAAACTTACAGAAATATTTATACATCTAATCAATGTCTTGAGACATATTTGCCTGAAAGACGCTGTTTCTGTTGGATTTAATAATCCCCTTTCAAATATTTTAGAATATTACTATTTGGCAAGTTTTGATTGCAAGTTGTCAAATCATTAGTGGACTCCAGATGCTAAAAAGGTCAGGGCCTGCCCCAATGGCTGTGTGGTCTAAGGCATTGCCACTGAATGCTAGCTGTCTCTTACCACTGCCCGGGTTCGAATCCTACATGGGGCATGTGAAAAAGTTGCTAGTGACTAGGCGGGGTTTCCTCCACTGCATACAACTGGCTAGTCACAACTTAGCCGCAATATGGCAGAATAAGTGACGAAAAATCAAAATTTCAAAATATTCACATCTGAATGAGCCAAGTGTTCTGACAATGACACATGGAAATATCTTGAGAAACATTTGCCTTAAAGTTGTTAATCAGATAAAGTTTAACAGTCCTTATCAAATAGTTATAAAAATTTACTGGTTCTGGTAAGTAGAGTTCAAAGTTTTCAGACCATACACATACTCCAGAAGCAAAAGGGTTAAAGGATGGGTACCATCTTCTACTAACCTTCTTAGCACTAGGTTCCTTTCTGTCTACTTGCTCTCTGAGACTGCTGCTATGGTGTTGCATCATTTCTGGTGTTTTTTGTTTTGCATGTTTGTATTTTGTACTTTTTTGTGTTACTATTTACCGTATTCCACCGATTAACCACAAGAGACCCCAAATAAGCGCGCCCCCTTTTTTTTGAACAATTGTTGGAGGGGGTAAACCAGCATACATTATTTTCTGGCCTTCTGAACCTCCGTGGCAATTGTAAATGTTTCGTTTCTTTACAAGTGGGACCGTCACAGATCATATAGTGATCATATTTTCACCACTTGAGTCCGTAATTTATCGAGTCCGTAATTTGACTCGTGTTATTAGTCCTTGGCGTGACATCGCTCAAGCGTCCAATCAAACAAAAGAGGAAAGAGTGTGTTCATGCTCATAGCTATAAGGGTTCAATTCTGTGGCTAATCGAAAGATTGCCAATGCCCCTTCGATTGACTTCTTTCCTAACCTGTAACATGCATGTGTGCTTATTCGGAGGAATTTGGTATATATATACATATATACAGTATGGTTAATTCTTATAAATAAGTATATAGGAGGTAAGGAAACTTGTAGATTTGCTTTTATTATCAATTTTGAGCCCTAATGTTGTCTTTTATTGATTAGGTTTTAAGCTGTTAGTCCTTCTTTACCTGGCTAGGTTATGGATTTGACGCACAACTAGCTATAGTCTTTTATTTTTTTATCGCTAGTGTATATGTTCTTTCTTGATGAATTTGTTGATGGGGTATGCTGTCTAGATTTAATATTTTATCCTCATTTCTTAAAATTATCATAAGATTACTGTGTACAGCTTTAATATGGAGTGCTTAAAATTTCACTTTACAGCCCTGCTGGAGGGGATATGTGCTACTTTAAATGTGTGCATCTAAGCACTCAAACTAAACCATATATTTTTTTGATATTCATTTGAAAGATGTAATTTTGGCGCTATCATGGGCACGAAAATAGCGAAAAATTAAATGCCTGTAAAAAATACCAGTTATACAGTTTTCATCAGCTATTGAAAATTTAACTTGACTTGGTTTGGTTTGCTTAAAATTTGAAGAGTTGATTTTTTTTCAATTTTAATTTTTTCAATGATTATACAAGAATCTTGAAAATGAATAAATAAAAATCCTTATAGAATTACAATAAAGAACAATCATGTGAAATTCAGTTTATATGAGTTAGTGTGTTTTAGAATTTTGTCTCCATGAATCATGAATTGAGGACAAAATTGTCATTGTAACATGCACAATGTTAATGTGATGTTTTTTTATGCAAAATGTCTATTGCTAACTTTCAGAGAATGATGAATTAACATGCTACTGATATGCCTAACTTCTTAACCTGATTTGCACGATTTTATATAAGACTAGCATATAAGAGAAACAATTTGTTGGTGCAATATTCAATGATAATTATAGAAGGTTTTAGAAGGGGTGTGATTGATAGAAAGAAGAGCGTGCAGCACATAACAACAATGCTACTTTTAGACTTAAAAATTATTTGGATGAAATATGAGCACAACTGGTCAAATGTTATTGAATGGCTTAATATATTTGTTAAAAACTATTTGTTATTTTAACAAATTTTAACGAATAAGAATGATTGAAAAATAAACCTATTATGTACAGTTGATATTTATTTGTTTTGTAGACTGAACAATAGACAAATCAATTGTTTAACCCATTCATGCTGGAAGTGGTCCAAAATGTCTAGCTACCTTGGTAATACCGGTTTCACCAAAAACGTTTTGGAAAATACATATAGAGATATCATGAGATATCATGGATGAATAAAGTGTTTTATTTAATAAATTTCACATACATGGTAGATCCAGATGGTACATACATTTCAAGGGGCACCCTGGTCAAAAGGGTATTATCAAAATTATCATGACATTTTTGGCCACTACTGGCATGAAATGGTTAACCCATAATAATAAATAATAGTGATGATAGTGATAATGATCTTTATTTCACGAGGGTAATACAGTCAAATACAGGATTTGATTTTCGCTGTGCATGTTTGTAAACAATTCTGTTATTTTGTAGAGGACCCAGGGCATGATAAACATCTACGGTGAGATCTGCAACGAAAAGGGTCTGGATGTCCAGAATTACCAGTGCAAGGGATGCTCGAGACCTGTGGGAATGAGTGAGTATTGTACAACCAAGGCTTCCTAGAAACACTGCAGTGTGGGAATTATTAATCCACAAAAAAAGAATTAGATTTTTTATTTGAACATTCTGTGATTGTCCACCTTGCGTTCATCCTTGCATAAATGGATTATGGTTTTACAACTCAACTTCCAATCACTAAGACCAGTGTGTGATTGTCACAAATTTGTATGAATGTCACACAGTGTTATGCATAATCACATTCATTTTAGATAATTAATGGTTTTAGACTATGGTAGATTTTATTTTGATCTTTATAAAAAGTAACCTCATATGTTGATTTGAATCTGAGCTAGATATGGATTTAACCCTTATGCTGCTGGTGGCTAATTTGGCCAAAACAAAATAACGCAAAAAAACCCCTGAAAAATGACTGAAAACCTGGCACATGGGTACTCAGCTGAGAGTACTCAGTGAGAGCTTTCATTTTATATGAATACCAACATGACAGGGTTTAGATGTTTTTCAAAAATATTTGCGTCATTGTGCTTTGGACAAAAGTAGCCTTAGTATTGGAAGGGTTATGACAGATAAAGAAAGCTAAGGATTGAGAGATGATATGTTTGTTCTTGTTATTTAATTTCAGTTTACGGCAAGGCTCGCGTGTGCAGTTATGATGGGTGCTACTACTGCTATGAATGCCACGAGAATGATGAATATTATATTCCCTCAAAGATTGTGCACAACTGGGATTTTAGAAAACACAAAGGTAACTACTTGTTGACTTTATTACGTGATAACTTAATACCAGTTCATAGACCTGTTTGCATCAGATGCCTATAATACTACTACTATCTTTAGGCTGGGAATATCCTTATGTTATTACAAACATGGACATTTTGAAGCAGTTATTTATGTAAACTAAATGTTAAGGACTGGCTTATGATAAACATTTCTCTTTGAGTATTTCCCAAAAGTTGCTTTTATCTTTAACATATTAACCCATAAATGCTCACAGCGGCCAAAAGCAGCCTCACAATTTTAATGATAATTTGCAGGCAAAAGCAAAGTCAGGAAAATATTTGATCGAGAAATGTCAATCAGAACATAACCAACAACTCTCCTTCAAATATTTTGTAGAATTATGCTTGATTCTTAAGTTATTGCCAAAAGTATCATTGATCCAGACAACAATTTTTAGAGGAGCTCTTAAGCATCAATGGGTTAACAAAATAGACAGGCTTCTTAAGTGTTAAAAACGTGAATGGTCAAAGGTCAACCTCATCCATTAAATATGGTACTTTTTTGCATTTGAACTTGGTCAAAGGTCAAGCTTTTCCTATAATCTTGATGCTTTATTCATCTGAACCATGGACATCTAAAAGTGGTAGACTTTCACAGTGGTTTGTAGTCTTGGACCATGGGCCTGGAGTAGGTCCCTAGTCCTGGAATGTTTACCACCCCTGTTGTTGAAAACCCAGAGTGTAGTTCTGCAAATGACTTAACCCATTCACACTCAAGAATTCCTCTCGAAATACCATCTGCTACTTTCATACTTTTGAAAATAACTTGGGAATGAAGCCAAATTTCACAAAATATTTGAAGGAGATTTTTTGTTTGTCTTCTGATCAACATTGTCATTCAAATGTTTTTAAAAATATGCTTTTGTAAGGGAAATATTTCCAAAATTGTCAGGCCTCTTTTGGCCGCTCTGAGTGTAAATGGGTTAAAGATGTCAACAAACAGTCCACTTTAATGTATTATTCAATTATTTGTGATAATTTGTTTTCTTCAGTTTCTCGCCACAACAAGTCTTTTCTCCAAGAAGTGGAGGATGAACCTCTGCTTGATATTCATGAACTGAATCCGAGACTGTACGAACATGTCAATGAAATGAATGATGTCAAGGTAAGTCCCATATTCATGATACATGCTCAAGAGAAATAGGCTGAACATAGCATCTTAGATGAATAAAAACAATTAAATGGATATGAAACCAGGCGGTCAACCTGAACAGGCTGGCTATGATGAATAGCCCAAAAGTTGTGTTCTGCGCATGTTGCACTGCAGCTTTCTCTGTAATGTAAACGATACAAGAGCCCTTATTTGTCTTTGTCTCTCAGTGACGTCACATTGAGGCCAGATTCGAAACCCCTGGCATAGCCAGGCCTTCACTATAGCGCATATAGTAATTTGTCTCTCGCTACATATCCATTCTTTTATTCGTACAACATATACACTATGTTGAACCTTGTTTTGTTTTTTTTCAGATGCTAAGGCAACAGTTGCGGTATCTGAAGACGTACCTGTTTACCTGTAAACAATCTGTTGCTGACGATCTCCGAAAACAAACATGGCCCAAAGAATACCTCTACGATAACATTCATCTATATTCATCTGCAGTGAGTACATTCTTCTCTTAACCCTTATGCTGGTGGTGGCTAATTTGGCAAATACAAAATGATGCAAAAAACCTGGAAAATGTGTGAAACCTTGGCACATGGTTACTCATTTGAGAGTACTCATCGAGAGCTTTCCTATGAATACAAACATGACAGGGTTTAGACAGTTTTCAAAAAATCTTTGCACTCTTACCCTTTGGACAAAAGTAGCCTCAGCATTTAAAGGGTTAATCCATTTATGACCATAGCTCTAATACAGGATCTTAGCAAGGATTTAGAAAATAGGTGCCAAAAATTGCCAAATGTAAAATTTTGGGGCGTCCAATTTTTCAAGGGAGACCACAATATATTCAGATTTCATCCATAAATATGTATTTATTAATAGGCCTAATATCCTCATACAACATCATGGGATTGGAGTGAAAATGATTCACCTTTATATTTGGAAATGGCATTTAAGAAATAACTCACCAAATCTTTTGGATGAGGGGTGATATTTAAGGGTTTTGGTGTCCAAATGACGCCCAGACACCCTGCTGGCTAGGACTATGCTCTAATATATATGCTTTCACAGATCAGGAATATGGCCAATAAATATCCAGTAGCCAATCTATCCAATAAAGTAATTTGATCTATTGTTTCTTACTCCTACAGGATCTTCTGCAAGTCAATGCAGGGCAGATGGCTCCTAATATTAAAAAGATCATCAAGAACGCTTCCAAACATGTGTATGATTGTCGTCTCTGCAGCCAGAAAGGATTCGTTTGTGAAATCTGCAACAACCCAAAGGTGATCTACCCATTTGAGATAGAAACTACTGTCAGGGTGAGTATCTTATTTGTTGGCAATTATTTTGTGGAACATCCTCACTAGCTGAGTGGTCTAATGCATTGTGCATACATTGTACAATTTATATGCTGTGACTCATGTAAAAGAGTCTGCCATGTTTTTTGGTTCCACACTTGAATAACTGTCTATCTTACAGATTGGTACTTTATCAATGTTATTATTTATCATTTGTTTATGGGCCTGTCTTGATTTCCAAAGGTTCTAAGACATTGCTATTTACTGTCTGAGTTGAGAAAATTGCCAGTGACTTGGAGTTAGGCAGTGGTTTTCTGGGGGTACTGCAGTTTCCTCCACCACCCGGCTATAGTCTGTCTGACCCAAGCTTTATGTAACAAAAAAATACCATTTTTATTGGTACTAATGTGTGTTCTGTGACTGCTGTCCGCGATGTAATTTATTCCCTTATACTAATTACAATTTACCTTTATTGTTGCAGTGCCATAGATGTAAAGCAGTCTACCACAAGGACTGTAGGACGGACCTTAAGCCCTGCCCCAAGTGTGAGAGGCGGCAGCTACGACAGGGAAAGCTCGGTAACAACATAACCACTCCTGACAGCATGGACTACGGCTATCTGCCAACCTTAACGTGACAAAAAACTGCTGCCAAGAACAATTTTTATTAGCGATGAATTCAGTTATGGAATCATGAACGAGGACGAGATTGTGACAATTAAGTTATATCTTATTTAACAACAATAACACTTTTTATTTGTGATTAATTCAGCTATAGAATCATCGAGTGAAGAATGATATTGCAATCATCAAGATGAGTCTTATTCAACAACAATAAAACTTTTTATTTGTGATTAATTCAGTTGTAAAATTATGAGCCAAGAATGAGATAGCAAATGTTAAATTGAATTTTATTCGACACCAATAATTCTTTTTATTTGTGATTTATTCAGCTATAAAATCATTGAGCGACGAATGAGATTGTGAACGTTAAGTTGAATCTCATTCGAAACAATTTTTTATTCAAAGAGTTCAGGGTGGTATTCTGCCATTAGCATTTCTGGTAAGCTGTTTTATAATGATATGATTTATGTGTATAGTAGTATAACTGATATGGTTTTAACAGGGTTATTACAAATAACTTTTACACTGATTTAGGCAACTGCCCCTTGGTATGATTCTGAAAAATATGAGGTGACTTCCGGTATTTCTCGAGCTACTCTTGCAAGAAGAGAGTTGTGATCCTTTCATGCTCTTTAGAAAGTCCAGACCACCTGCTGCCTTTAGTGCAGTTGTGGACCACTGCATTAACCCTTTCATGCCTGAAGATTACCTGACTGCCAATCTGCTTGTCGTCTGGACCTGTCAAACTTTTGAAAATAACTTTGGAATGAAGTATAAATTTGCAAAATATTTGAAGGAGACTTGTAGATATAAGTCTGATGAACAGTTCTCCTACAAATATTTTCTGAATATTGCCTTTATTAAAGAAATATTTCCAAAATTGTCAGGCGGTTTGGCTGCTGCAGGCATGAATGTGTTATGGCAGGCTGGATGCAGGGTGTTAGCCAGGATTTTAAAGATGCCTGTCCAAAACAGCAGATCCAAAATTTCTACCCATCCAGATTTAGCTACTGAGTTACTTCAAATCCTTACACCAACTAGGTTAAACATTGTTTGTGTCAAAAAGGGAAATTTACACTTAAGTCATTCTTAGAAGATGATTTGTTAGGTAATATTTTGGTCATTACCCCAAAAAAGTCAGCAAAATCTTTGCGTGTTTTGAAAGGAGCTTTTCGGGCAACTGCATGTCCAGAGACAGACTGGTGCGTCATGGCTAGGTCCCTGGCTGAATATCACTTTTTGTATTTTTATACAAAATACAAAATACATGGAGTATCCACCAGAAGGTTGATATGAATCTTGCCAGAATAACAGGGACCTTTAACCCTATCATTCTTAAATCTCTCCCTTGAAAAATGAATTGTACAAAAGTGTTACTAGGTTACTACAGAAAGGTTGTAGGTTGAGTTCTTATTTATATGAGGCATTCAGATATTTTGAGAAAAATACATTTGCTTGAGAGATATGAATATAAAACAGTTAGGTCATTTTGGTACAGAGAAATGTACACCAAAGTGTACAATTAAATGTACACTCAGTGTTCAAAGAAGTGTACACTCCAAATTTAACAGAGAAATGGACACCAAAGTGTACACTGAAATCTACACTCCAATGTATACAAAGAAGTATACTCACAATTGAACAAAGAAATGTACACCAAAGTGTACACTGATATGTACACTCCTGTGTGTACTGTGTAGAAGAGTTGTACACTCCCATGTGTACAAAGAAATGTACACTCGAAAGTGTACATGTTGGTGTAGGATCAAGAGAATAAGGTGTTTGTGGGTGTTTGTATTATGGTAAGTCAAAGAAATGTATTTACATCAGCAGAGTTAAGGATGTATTTTTTTTGGGGGGGAAGTACATGTACGATGTTTGGATATGATTCAAAGGAATGGAAGGAAGTTGGTTTTGTTTTGATTTGAATAAATCAAAGAACTGTATGATATTAGTGATTTGTGAAGTTGATGCTTATCTCTGTAGACATTGGACATTGTGCAACTACACAGAGTAACAATTGTTATTGGGTAATTGTTGAAAACAACAATGTGATACAATTGGTCAAATGGCAGTCATTGACTGAATGGTGTTTTCAGCTTATTGAAATATTGTCTGTTGTAAAAATATGTGTTAATGTATTTTTACTTGGAGAAGTATGCATAACAAAACTAAAGATGGTTTCAGCTAGAAATGTTAAGTATTGTTATGAGCAATACCTCAAACTGAGAGGGCACCCCTTGGATTTGTATTACTGCCTGTTCCTTGCAGGTCTAATCATAAGTTCATGTAGATAGTTCATCAAAGAGGTATCATTGTAAAGGACATATGAATGGACATATGAATTTATAAATATACATATTAGTGCTGCACAAGTATCTTAGTAAAGGGACATATGAATGGACATATGAACTTGTGAATAGACACAAGAATACTGCAAAGGTATCATTGTAAAGGGACATATGCATGGACATATGAAACTTGTGAATAAATACACAGACACTGCACAAGTATTATTATGAATGTATGTATGTCCAGAGATATGTATGTGTGCTCTAAATATCTCTGGTATACCCACAGCGCAAACAGTGATGTAATTTTCCGGTTTTAAGTAGGAAACAATATCAATTGTGGTGACGTTAAAGTTGCAGTGAATTGTGGGCTTCCTGTTTATGCCTGTGGTACTCATAAGGGCCAGGACCCAGTTGCTTAAATCATCTTAAGGTAAGAAATACTTTGAGGTTTGCGTAAGCCAAGGCTTCCCCTTATTCTTATTTTATACCTTGATCTTAATTTTGAATAGAATATCCTTTAAGGTATATGTATCAACTGAGGTACCTTATGGTTGCATTATTTTGAAAAATGTTTGATTGATATTCCATTTGGATTTCACAATCCTTCAAATATTCATAAGATATCACTCAAACTGGAGATATTTGTTCAAAATTTGTCAGACATATCCTAACAGGTTTATATTCTCATGTTTTCTTAAAATGGTATGATATAAAGCTATCACCCTGTAGGTAGGGGAGGGGGGGTATTGCAGGGATGAATGGATCAGTGCTTGAATATGGGGACTATGGTGATCTGCTATGAACGTACAATATTAGGTCTATGTAAAACATTCTGAGATAAGGTTCTCTATATTCCAGTATTGAACACTGTATATGAATATATGTTTTTTAAACATATATGATAATATTGAAGTTTTGCAGAAATGAGAATCAAATTAAATTCATACCCAGATATTAAATTATTTGACTTGAGAGGTCACACAGGAGGAAAATGTTTACACAGATTTGATTATCTGTTACTTGATAAGGCCGCTTTTGTATGAAGATGTGATATTTTAATGTGGATTTTGTTTTGTTTTTCACAAAATCATATTGTGGTAAATGGCAAACCCTTTCACTATACAATAAGGCTACTTATGTAAGGTTGTCTTAAGACTGAGATTGTAAATGATATGGAATAAACAAAAAATCACAAACTACAGATGTAGTCCAATGTTGTCTTTTTCAGTGAGTGTAAGAAGGAATAGATTATGGTATACATCATGGTTAATCGTAGATATGTTAAAATCAAACTATGGATCTAGACATTTGCTACTGACAATTTTGCCCTGTGTGGCCAAAAGAGTGATATCAAAATGATGAGTTAATCTAGTCCACTGGGTAAATGCATACCTGTCTTCAACTTGAGTGTTTCTCCAAAAGTTGGCTTTCATTAATGCCAGCCTGCCCTGATAACCTGGCAAAGAATTTTCTATGAAGCATTTTTAATTTTTACTTATTTGGTCTAATAAACATATTTTGTCCTTACAAACTATCTTCCAAGACTTAGTGTAAATTAAACCTTTGGTCACGTAGTAAGTAGAGGGATTTGAAGTAGCTGAGTAGCTAATTCTGGACAGGCAGAAATTTTGTGAATGCTTTTTTGGACAGGCATTTTTTAAATCTTGGATCAGACCCCTCATCAATTGTGGCTCCCTTGGTTCCTAGTACCTAGACATGGATGGTAAAACATAAGCAAAACAAAAATCAATAGAGAATAGGTTTATTATTTCATTTTTATTATGACAAGTTCTTTTATATTCAGTTACATTTCAAAATTGATTCATACACTTGTAATTTACTGTGTCTTTAGCAAGAGATTCAGAACTTCTACTGTTAAGCACCTGAAAAAAGCTGCGCTGCAAAATCAACTATGAATTAAGGCCAACATAATAAGCCAACAAAGGAGTTCATCAGTCATTCAAATTTAGATACCAATATCATTTTCAGTAAAGCTTATCCAAAATTAATCGCACACATTCCCATTTAATGTTCATATTTATTAAATAACATATGAAGTAAAAAACAAAGTACAGAAGTGTATTGAACTTTATCACATGATCAATTTATTAATAAAGCAATGCCAATCACACACGTTTCCCATTTAATGGTCATATTTATTAAATAACATGAAGTATAAGGCCTAAAAAAAGTTGTTGTTTCCTGTTACCCTACCCTTACAAGTTTTTATTGAAAGAAATCCCTACCCTAAAGTTTTTTCTGCCCTCCAAACTCCCAATCAACGTAAAACATGCATAAAACACACATTTTTGACCAAAAAAATAATGAATTTTTTTTTTTACCGACCTACCTACCCTATTTTTTTTGGACCGTTACAGGAAACAAACAATTCTTTTTTTAAGGCCTAAACAAAGTACAGAAAATAGTGTATTGAACTGAATCACATGATCAGGGTCTGACACTTAGATTTCAGGCTAGGAGCCCGAACAGGTCTTTCGATGAAAATTAGTGGTCAAAAACAGGATTTTTGGTTATTTTTCATATTATTTCGGGCCCACGGCAAAATCTAGGGGCATATGCCCCCGGGCCCCTGGGAAAGTCAAACCCTGATGATCAATGTTATAACTAAAGCCATGGGATAAATTAAAACATTGCTTACAGCGAAAGGCAATACCTGATACATCCAAGAAAGTGATATTAGTATTTATTAGCTGTGAATTTCACACAGTTTGTCTGTACATTCATAATAACATTTTACACTAGAAAGAGATTCAGATCCAGGAATTTTAAAGAAAAAAAAATTCTGCACTGCTAATTCAACAATTAGTGGTGTAACAGTGTTACAAAAAAACTTGCTACTCGGCATTTTTATATTATGAGATAATTAATTGTGCAGCATAGAGAGAAGGAAAAAAAACAAAGTTCTTATAAATAAAAAAACAATGGTGTATTTAAAAATATATATCTATCGGTCTGTGTTACACATATCTATATTGCATGTTAAGTTAAAGCATCCTGACAAACACTTAGCCATGTATTAACTCAGATATCGTTGACGTTGATAACTATACAATGTCCGAGGTGTACCGAAAATATGAAGGCTCATTCATGCATAAGTACATATATTTTTCTCTGAAAATAGTTTATTTATTTGCTGTAAATTATCTTATCAAAGTGCTCTCATTTCATTTCAGCTTAAACAAATTGAAACTTTTTTTCCAAAACAACAATAATTTCACAGTCCTACAACAATTTTTTATAGGCTTGTTTTATCCATTTTCGTATGATGGATTTTTCTTGATTTCTTGCCTGGATGACAGATGGCGGGTCGTCTTTATTGGAAGCCCTGAGATCTAGATGATGAGCCCCGTCTTTTATTGGTATTGCTACGAGTGTGTCGGATAATGAACTCAGCACTCCACCTCCTGACCAGGGGTCCAAATCTCCATTACTGAAAACATCAATACAAATACATTAGTCCATAGTCTTAGCCAGCAGGGCGTCTGGGTGTCATTTGGACACCCAAACCCTTAAAAAAAACTCCTTTTAGGACACCCATGAGTATTTTAGATGTTTCTTTAAAGTTCAATTTAAGCATGTAATTCAGTTTTTCCACTTGAATGTAATTCTCATGACATTGTGTAAGGATATTATGCCTTATTTCAATAAGTTAATACATGTTTATAGTTGTGATATGAGTATAGTGTGCTCTCCATTGAATATTGATCACACAAATATTTTACAATCCTGGCTAAGACCCTGCATTAGATCTTCCGATGCTGAGGCTACTTTTATCCAAAGCACAAGGATGCAAAGATTTTTGAAAACCATCTAAACCCTGTCATGTTGGATTGGATAGCTCTCACTGAGCACTCTCAGATGAGTACCCATATGCCAGGGTTTCAATCATTTTTCAGGTTTTTAGTATAATTTTATATCGATAAAATAAGCCACCATTAGCATAAGGGTTAAATATTATAGGCTTGTGAGGAAGTCTATTTTAAGTTGTCAGATCATGTGTACACTCCTGATGCACGTGGATTATTAAACCCTTTTACTTTACCTGAAAATGATGTTGGAGGCGGCAGTGATTTCTTTGCCACCATATTGTGTTGCTATCCAGTTCTGTCTTGGCGTGACTTTGTATGTCTTCTGGCATCCCTTCACAGTGTTATTGTAATTCCACGGTGACGGCTCAAACATATCCTCCTTGCCATCGGAACACATCGGCATAACCATCTCTGTGCAGGACTGAAAGCAGCAAGAAAGAAAGCCTTTTTTATGAAAACGTTCATTTTGATATACATCGATGCATAGGTACATGTAATAATTATTATTATTATTATTATTATTATTAACAATAATAATAATAATAATAATAATAATAATAATAATAACAATAATAATAATAATAATAATAATAATAATAATTCATATTTGATACAGCGCCCTTTCCACCTATAATGTTTAAAAGTTCAAAAGCGCTTTAAATGTTACATGTAGTTTATGTGTTGGGACACTTATTAATAATTACAATTTCTATGGGTTGATGGTGGTCCACATTTTATGAAAATACTGACAAAGCAGAGTAATAGTTGTCCATACTTTGTGAAATAGCTACCAGCGAGGGTGGTCAATATTTCCCAATAATTATTTTGAAAAATAGTCATAGTGGCCCAAAGTCCTGAAGGTGGTTTTAATTTCTGAGAATTTACGGTAGTTCAGAAATGCACACAAAATACCTGGTAATCCCAGCCTGAGTTCCCTAGATCACTGGTAGATGACTGAGTTAGGTTCAAGCAGGTGGCCTCTCCTGTGTAGTTATAGTAGACGGAGATTCCCTTCGACAAGGAGGCCATCAATTCTTTCCCTGTTAATCCAGGCTGGGTGAGACTCTCACACACTTTCTGAAGCATGAAAACAAAATGTACACAATTAGGGTTGGATGTATATTAAAAGCCTAATAGCTTTATATGATTGAAGCAATAAAAAACATAAATATGTCAAGAAAATGTTTCAGACCTTTCAACCACCCCTTCATGGCTAAACTACTTGAAAAAACTTATGATACTTTTGAAAATAGCTTGATAACTAGGCGTAAATTTCTCTACTAAATATTTCCTAAATCATGCTTTTATGAGAAAATTGTCTTCAAAATTGGGAGGCCCTTTTTGCCTGCTACAGGTAATGAATGGGTGAATTCTCATATACAGGTGAGCCAGGCTGATTGTTTCATAACATAAGGCCAGTCTAATTCGATGTTTGGTCTTACGGAATCGCCGACTGTTTTTGGACAAATTTAAAAAAATTAAAATTCCAGAACTTCTAAAAATAAATTTAATTTCGTGCCGACGTAAATCTGACGAACCTTTAAGAAAAAACTACCTACTAACCAAAAAGGCCTTGGTTTTTACATTTTTAGGCCACTATATTTAAAGAAAACATTCAAAATAAACTTAATTATGCGATCTCGCATACATCGTCTAAACCAGCAACCATTTTGGCACTGCTCCGAGGATTTTTTGCGCTAGACGCTTGGAGCAAAAAAGTCTGCAAGACCAAAAATCAACTTGGACTGGCCTAACTTACCTTTATGGGCCATCCAGGTAAAGGAGCCAGGAAGTTTGCCGGGTAGGGGTAGTCCACCATGGCAAGATTAACAAAGACAGACTGTAACCAGCCTTTCAGAACCTCGGAACTCTTTATTGCACCACACAAATTGAAGGTCTTCCTTAAGTAGTCCCTACCAGATTCTGAAAAAAAAGAGTATTTACATACTAATTTTGCTCCCTGTTACATTTCTACATGATAATATGAACCTTAGATGACAAGGAAACTACATAAACTTCTCAGCTTACAACTGGATGTAATAACAATTACTAGAGCTGATGCTGCTGCTGCTACTACTACTACTACTACTACTACTACTACTACTACTGCTACTACTATTACTACTACTACCACAACTGCTACTACTACTAATACTACTGCTACTGCTGCTACTACTACTGCTGCTGCCGCTGTTGCTGCTGCTGCTGCTACTACTACTACTACTACTACTACTACTACTGTATTACCACTACTACTATTATTATTATTACTACTACTACTACTACTACTACTACTACTACTACTACTACTACTACTACCACTACTACTACTACTACTACTACTACTACTACTACTACTATTGTATTACCACTACTACTACTATTATTATTACTACTACTACTACTACTACTACTACTACTACTACTACTACTACTACTACTACTACTACTACTACTACTACTACTACTACTAATAATAATAATAATAAAATAAAAGTCCTTCTCATAAGGAAATAAGCTTACACCCATTTCAGTGAGAAGCAAACTGTTGATTTAGTAGCTATGTGAATTCCATCATATTTTTACATTGACCTACCAGTACTTCCAAAACTGTCCAGTACACTCCAAGATTTCCTGATATTGTCTGCACAGGAGCCAAATCTGGCATAGTCTCTGGTCACTATGTTGTCAAACACATTACATGGGGTTAGTCCTTGGAACTGCCAGATCGGGGCAGATGCTGCCAGTGACCTGAAAAATTTACAGACACAGAAAACTTTACTGAATAGTGACACGTTACATTAGGTTATCGGGGCTGTCCAAGTCAAAGTGCCTGTCGCCCAATTTGAAACTTCTGTCGCAAAATAAAATTTCTACCTATTACCCCCAGGTGGCATAAGATCAGTTAACATTTTTTTTCCGCCAGGGTTAGGGCACAACAAGTTACCAAGTAGACTTAATTTAAATTGAATATTGGATAGGCCAGGCTATTCCACAGCCGAATTGGGGTGGAAGCTGCCAGCAACCAGAAAAATTGCCTATATCAAGTTATTCCAAGAAAATGGGAAATTATAGCAAAGGCTGACCGCAACCAATCAAAATTATCAAAGAAAAGGGTAAACCTACCCAATGACTATGTGTGGATACTTGATCCTGAACCAGGCTGCCAGCATGCCCCCGTAGGAGCCTCCGAAGGCCACCACAGGGCTGTTCCTGGCTCCCGCGCGAGACGACTTGAGGAAGGTCAGGAGCTCGGCGAAGTCAGCCAGCGCCTGCTCAGAACTCAGATAGCCAGATGTGCTAGGGTTCTGCATGAAAAGAAAGCTGAGATTGAGTATGCTTAAACTTGACATATATGAGTGTTATAAATTAAATCTTTCAGCATCCATTTACTAATCTTGTATTCTTTTTTATACTTTTTCAAAATTCTGTTCATTCATTTATTCATTAATTGGTGTGTTCATTTGTACAACGTATATCTTTTAATCATTCCGTCTACTTGTTAATCTTTGAATTAAGACTTAATTAATTGTTATGTCATGTATACCTTTATCATTAAGCTGCTTATAAATCATTTCTGTACAGTGTAGTGTTTCACTGATCATTCTATCCATTGATCGCATATTCATATCTTATTTTGAACAAGGAAACTTTAACTAAACATTCCCAATTTTTAGAATAGGACACCACAAAAGATATTTGCTGGAAAGGTGGTTTTGGTACAAATATCATCACACAACAGAATGTAAGGATATATCCAGCTTTGAAAACTGGGCAAAAACTAAAACTTATATTACTTAAAAGGGTTAAATTTCCCTCATAAGCGTTTATTTTTCAATTGCATGGTTTCGTGATTACCAAATACTTTTTAGAAGTGTTCATACTCATTTTCAAGATAAGAGTCATAACTTTTATACTCTTTGTTTTAGTAAGTCTACTAACTGTCATTATCTTATATTAAATGCAATAATTGGACAGGACATATACCTTGAGGGCATCTTTGCCATAAGGCAGAGATTTTCCGTAGTATCTATGCTCTGCAAATACCAGCATGGCCTTGAACTCTGGGGCGATGTCCCACATAAAGCCCTGAAAAAAAGGAAAAAGAAAGAGAAAAAATTGATAAATGGTCTCACTTTTTATTAGCATGTGCATTATGGTCAGTGTTCCCAGGGATAATATGATAAGGCTTCTTCGATCATCCTTATCAAACACAGCATGCTAATTTTTACATTACTGTATATGGCTTTAATTTGGAGTGCTAAAAAAATTTGCTTTACAGCCCTGCTGGAGGGTATTTGTGCTACTTTAAATTTGTGCATTCAAACACTCAAACTATATATTTATTTACTATATATAGATATTTGTTTGAAGGATGTTTTTTTGGCTCTATCATGGGGAGCGCAAAAATAGAAAAAATAAGATGCCTGTAAGAAATATTGTAAAAAAAGTAAGGCCAAATTATAACTAAATGTCAAACCATATCTAAGAATGTACAATATCTATAGATTTCTAAATCAATCTAATCATAGGACATACTTATTCATTATTTTACCTCAGTAGTGCTACGACTTTCAACTTGTAACATTTTTCCGGGAGGTATAAAAATTGTTTTGGACAACCAAGACTAAAATGTTATTTTTCCTAATGACAAGTGAATCTAAATTCTTAATCTCAAACCCTGAACACTCACCGTATTGTTACAGAACCATGCAATGTCACCTTCATTTCCAGTGTAGAAAAATATTGGTCCTCCATCAGGGTCCCACCACTGATCAGCTACAAGGTAACGCAGTTTAAATGTGTCACTGTTGGCCCAGCTAAAGTGATCAACCTGGTAAAGAATAAAAATATTTCCATTCATGGATAGATGCACATTTTGAAACTGTAATGATTCTAGATAATATCAAAATGTCAATATGATTAGTACAAATATTTATAACTATTTTTACAAATTTTCCTGAAATAATATGTATATGGTAAATTGGTAATATAATGAGAGAAATGGGGGCCATTAATATTTTAAGGTTAGGAAGTCATATATAATTTGTCAATAAATTCCAGTAATTGCAGGAAAAACAAAGGAGATTGATGTGTACAACCAGGGAGTTTTATCTATATATCTCTGGTACAACCAACAGAATCTAAAATATGAACATCTATGATGTCAACTATATAATCTGCATTAAACATAATGCTTAATATTTGTTTGTAAACAGAGAGGTATACATATTGGCATTCAGCCTAAACAACCCCACAATCACAAAAGAGGGCTATATAACAGACCTGGGATCATCATCTTTCTTACCCTACCTACCAGGGTATGTAAGACCCTGAGAGGTATATACAGAGAATAGCAACACACCCAGGATCACAATTTAAACAAGCCCCAACCCTTTTTCTAACTCTGCAGTAGTTGTATATCTCATGAGCTAAAAGACTGAAGAAACAGGTCACATCTTTTTTCCAATAGCATCACAGTTCAGTGTCTCAAGAGAAGTTGATTGTTCTAATGAACATTCCTGGTGTCTCCAAGGTGATTTTCTTAACTGAGACTATAAATGTGGGAAGCAAGAACGGAGAACACTACTTCCAGGGACAGGTATCAGTAGGACTGTCATTGACATACATTTTTTTTCGATTCGATCATTGACATTTTATTATTCGATTCCGATTATTTCGATTCGATTGTGAAGAACTGCAGTAATAGAATATTTTCACATGTTCCACACTATTTTTGTGGCTAGGATCCTAAGATTCCCACAATGCAAAGGCAATGAAGGTTTTCTCAACACTTTCTGATTAGATACTTGAGTTTCTCTTCAAAATTCTTAATAGCGTTGGCTAAAAATTGCGTAAAAGGATGAAAAAATGTGTTTCGATTAATTCGATTCGATTAACATAATATTTTTT
Source organism: Maea johnstoni (assembly GCA_963942565.1). NCBI lineage: Eukaryota > Metazoa > Annelida > Polychaeta > Spionida > Magelonidae > Maea > Maea johnstoni. Next base: position 17,830,508 of record OZ012690.1, read on the forward strand.
TCTCGATTAATTGGAAAAAATATTTCGATCGATCGATACTTGTCATATCAATGACAGTCCTAGGTATCAGTCATAATGGTACATAATTGATATAAATCTGCTTTTGTAACAGTATCTTTTCAAAATTGACAGTGGTGTCAGGAAAATTGTAATGAAGTATTTTAGTTTGTTCAATACTCAATAGGTGTCACAGGTGTACATTATCGTACAACCTTAGAGGAGCCACAATTCCACAAAATTCTCCTGATTAGATACCACTTTTTTGACAGCAAGACTGCAAGTGTCACTGTGGCTGTGGTGGTGTTTCCCTACCTGTGTATTGAAGTAGTGTGTTTGATACTGGTAGCCTGACTCCTGGTTAATTCCATCATCATTTCTGGTGGGAAATCGATGATGCCCAAATGCAGATATACACCAAATATGGCATAACAAAAAGATGATGATGCTGCAAGTCATGGTTTGTTTGAAAATGGGAAACCGAAATTGCAAGTCTCCTTTGTTGTGGTCAGCCACCATTTTGTAGTCTCATGACTGTCATGTGACCACTTGCACGTGACCGTAGGTGCAGATTGAAGAAGGTAGTAATCAAACAGCTTTTTCGATCCGATGACGCACGGATTTGACCGGCGCGCATAAGGATGATAATAACATGTATTTGAAGGTTTAGCATACGACTGTTGTGGAATGAAATGAAATACTTCCGTGGCATTTGTTTGAAAATAGAAATTTTCACACATAGATGGGGAGGAGCATCATAATTCATTTTTTTGTTTTATTTAAGTATTTCACGAAGCAGAGAAATACATGTCGGTATAAAGTTTTTTCTCGCAAATGATACTTTAGAATTCTAAAGAACCTATCATCCATGCTTTATTGAATTTATTTTTCAATCTACATTCATATCAGGCTCCAGTTTCACTTTCTATATTTTTATATCAATAGCGCTGTCTTCCCTTGTTGTGGTCAACTGCTAGAGCAGAACAATTATAACAGGAAAAAAGCAAATAGCAGACAAAATAGCAGAAAAATGTCTTAGAAAGTAGAAAAATTCTTTCAAATGGCAAAAAATAGATTTTTTTTAGAAAACAACAGAAAGAAAGAGTGAACAACAGAAAAAAACTTCCTGGATGTCGGGACTATCAAATATTATTTATAGCACTTACCATCAGGGAGGGGCATGCAGCTTTGGTTGAGAATGGTTTTGTGCTGAGATCCTGTACCATCAAAGTGGTCTATGCCTTTGAATTTGTTAACTATCCCTACTCCCACTAAGAATGAGATAAAAGTGTGTAGTTGCAACCAATCTGCTTTACGGACGTGATGCTGGTGATCAGATAGTTAAAGTTATTTATCTAAATTCACTTTACAAACAGCCTTGTCTCAGAGGTTACGATACAATCATGTGATGCAACTTCTTTCAGTAGTTACTTTAAATTTCTATAGGTTTTTTCACCTTTCGGTTTTCTTCATTTTTGTTACATCAATCAGACTAATTTATAAGGCAGCATTTGAGGAGTTTTATTTCTATTCAATCTACCTTGTAAATCTTCCTTGAGCGGAAGATTAAATTCTTTTGAAATTGATGTGATAAACATGTCAAATATATGAAGCTGAACATAGTACATAGTTGGGATCCAAAACAATGCTTGACACTTGTAGGGCGAATGTCTTACCATTAAGCTACAGCTCTTCGTCATCTATCAGGGTGAAATTATGCTGATATGAACTCTGAGAAGAACACATGAACAAAATGGGAGGATGATGCAGTTATGTCCTAGCATTTGAAGTTTTGGTAATAAAGAAGAAGTGTTTAAACTTTTCATTATATATGCTGTTGTCAAGTCTTAATGCTTGCTAATTGCATATGTGAAAATTGCAAGTGACTTAGGGTTACTCAGTGGTTTCCTTTGGTTATTCTTATTGCCTCTCAATACTTTATTATCATATTAAAGAATTGGCAAAAATACACAAGCATGTAGACGTTTTTGTAAGCCGCCAAACAATTATAAGTACACTTAAGAATATCCTTGCTATTACGAAATAGTCAAAACTAAAGAAAATATATAACTATGAATGAATATATATTCTGAATACTTTATTCAAGAAAGTTACCTTCATTGACTCTGAGTGGGTTCTTGTATCAGGCCTTGGTGCAAACTTCTGTTTTTATCCATATATATTCTGTGGTATAGGCCAAAATTGTACCAGAAAAGTAGATTTTTATAGATCACTTTAAAAACATCATAAACACCCTACTATTGTGGAATCTCTGCATTCAATGCACTTGACACCTGCTGGCTTTGATATCAATCTGGATGAAGATCTAGTAACAAAGATATCAATGAACAACCAAGGCCATTGCAAAAGGTCTTTCATGCAGGATAGGCTTGGCTGGTTTTCTATAGAGGTATTGATTGAAATTGACAGAAAAAGAAACAAAAAACACAATTCTATTCAAAATCACATTTTTTTCCTGGAGTCACACTTATAGTTCTTCTGCAATCAAGTGCAATGTCACGAATAACTTAACACTTGCATACATGAATACCTATCTGTATTTATCCCATCCCTACCTTTAGTTGCCAAAAGAGCATGTTTATTTTGGTGATAACTGAAAATTACTTATGAAAGCACCTGTAAGAAAATATGTATTCCTTCAAGTTAAATATTTCAAAAGTTCTGCTTTATAACAAATTAGTTTTCAAAACTCTTATGGATGAAAATCGTCACAAAAGGATTAGAAATAACCTCATTTTCCTTTTTCTCACATATTAGCATATCAATAGACAATAACAAACTTGGGAACAAAAAATATGGCAATATTGTATACTTTTATGTTTATGATGGTGATTTTTTCAAAAGATGATGTTGTGAAAAAGATACCATAAAAATAGTTACGAACTTTTTTTAACTTTCACAAGCAAAAACAGTTTAACTCATCAATGCTCACAGCTGCCAAAACCAGCCTGACAATTTTAATGAAATCCTTCAGGCTAAAGCATAATTGGCAAAATATTTGAAGGAGAAATGTTCATTAGAACATTACCAACAACTCTCCCTCAAATATTTTTAAAAATCATTCCCAATTCATAAGTTATCATCAAAAGTATCTTCAATGCAGACAACAATTTCTAGAGGAACCCTTAAGTCTTAATGGGTTAATACATTGATATTACTCTCCTCGGCTGTTCTATAGCTTTGACTGTAACATTGTATATGTCCAGAGACATCTAATGTAACATGTAGTTTGTCAATGAGTGGGGGAGTACTTTGGCCAGGCATTCAATATATACCATTAAGATTTCTTGCATAACCCATTAATGTTTAAGAGTTACTCTTGATATTTTCGTCTGGATATTTGATACTTTTGACACTTACTTGAAAATTAAGAATTCTTTAACAAAATATTTGAAGGAGAGTTTTTGGTAGTGTTTTGATTAACATTTCTCCTTCAAATAGTTTTCCAACTTTGCTTTAGTCTCAGAGATTTCATCAAAATTGTCAGGCCACTTTTGGCCACTGTGAGCTTTAATGATGTGTTAAAGTACCGTATAGTACGTAAAATCTTGGATGAAGAAAAGAATGGATATGTAGCGAGGAACCAATTACTATCTCCACCACCAGCTAGGGGTGCCCAGAGCACCAATTTTGGCCTATTAGCGGCTATTAGTTGACACTGGTTGAGGCTAGCATGTTCAGGTTGACCGGCTGGTTTCGAATCCATTTGTGTTTGGTCATCTAAGCAGGGACTTAGCCAGGACCTGTCCTGCCTGTCTTTTGGACAGGTAGTTTCCTAAAAACCTCCTGTTTGGACAGGCAAAAATTTCTATGAAGATTTTTCAATTTTGACTTTTGGGGGGTAATAACCAAATATTTTCTTAACAAGCCATCTTCTAGGACATTGCTGATGTGTAAATTGCCCTTTTTGATACAATAGGCAGTTAAATATAGCTGGTATAAGGATTTGAAGTAAATTAGTAGCTTAATCTGAACGGGCAGAAATTTTTGAATTGCTGTTTTGGACTGGCATTTTTGAAATCCTGGCTAAGACCCTGCATCTAAGATAAAATATAATATTATACTACAGTTCTCTTCACATCCACTCAAATGAATTAAGTAAAGCCTGACTGGTTTTCAATACCTATTACCTTCACCCCTTTGTTCTCCTTGAATACGTTTGAAGATAATTTGGGCGTATACCAAAAACTTGGCACAAGTGCTTGGTTACATTCGGAAATATTTCTTTCCATTATAGATTTTTTTCATTTTTAAAAATTAATTTCTACAAAGCACATTTTTTCAGTCCTTAATGACACAAAATGATAAAGAATAAAAGTGTACGGGCACACATTTATATTTTACTGTAAAAACCAGAGAAATACATCCCCTTGAACCGCAACGCCATAGGCACAGCATGCTAGCACCTAGGGTATGTGCGCCTCGGGTTACGCGGTGTAGCCTTGGTCACGTGATCTGATCTGTGCAATTAGCATGCAGCATCCTTTCTAGGTCAGATAGTTGCCAAGGAGATGGGAGACAGCGACATTTGATGATGCATGGACAGTGCCCGATCCCGGTCTACTCATCTCAGGTAAAAACTAACACAATTTATTGAAACAACAATACTTACAAGCAAAGTATATTGCAAACATTTCTGGTAGAATAGATGATTTTGAGAAGGAATGGCATCTCCTTGTTAATGAATGGCAATGGTAGTCACATAACATTTCTTTTTTCAGACAAATCCTCCCAGATGTTCTAGTGTTTCGAACGGATGTCACACTGATACCTATTTGTAATTTGCTCACATGAGAGTAAACAACCAAGATAGTATTATTAGAATGCGATCGCCATAGTTGGCAGACAATGAATAAAACCAAAAATTCTTTAAAACTAAAAAAAGATAAAATATGTCAAGGTTAATTAGGTTTCAAAAGATGATTTTGTGAAAAAGATATGGAAATAGTCTGACCTTTTTGTGGTCAATACAGGCATTCAGATTGTTTAACCCATTAATGCTTAAGAGTTACTCTTGAAATTTTTGTCTGGATCGAAGATACTTTTGACGATAACTGTTGAATTGAGAATGATTTTACAAAATATTTGAAGGAGAGTTGTTGAAAATGTTCTGATTAACATTCCTCCTTTAAATATTTTGCCAACTATGCTTTACCTTGAAAGATTTCATCATAATTGTTAGGCTGTTTTTGGCCGCTGTCAGCATTAATGGTTTAATACTTTGATTTTACACTCCTCAGCTCTTCCATAGCTTCAACTGTGTGAGTCCAGAATCTATAGCTTCCTAGGTTGAAATCTGAAGCAACGTGTGGTCTGTCATTAAGAACTAAATGCAGCTTTTTAATTGGAGAGTATTGTGGCCAAACATTTAATTCATTACCATTAGGGTTCCCACATGTAGCAAAGTTGACCCAATACTTGATCAAGTGCTCCCGAAGCTGGTTTTCTCTATGAGTGAAATGTTTTGCACTAAATCCATTGAATTCTTGTCTAAAAACATATACCTGAACATCATCGTGATCAGACTTAACCCATTCTGGTCTGTGATTGGCCATCGCATCTGGGCGATGCTCCAACACATACAGATAAGTCTTGGAGAGCGCCGATCTCTTCTCTGCAGCCATTAAAATTGGAACGTGGAGAAAATTATCTTGATATATTCTTGCCAAAATCTGTAGATTGTCCTGTTTTTTATCACAAGAACTGCGATACCTGTCTAGCGATAGTTTTGTGATCTTTTCAGCATTATCATAGCCATAGCTTAGTAGATATAGCAATATATACTCTAGCTGCTCAGCATCGATATTTTCACTGCTACCCATGAAGGATTCCGCTACCCTGCTGCTTAAAAATCCATCATCGCTACTTAAGCCTAACATATAATCAATGGGGTTGCACTTGTTCTCTTGGTACAACTTTTCTGGCTTGTCCTTGAGAAAAACTCCATCAACTGCTAGTTCTATAGTTGATGCAAATCTCTTCTGCACCTCATATGGGTCCATTGCTTGCAGAAAATCTAAGATATCAGCACTTTTTGTGGAATCACAGCCAAGTTCGGAGACTTTATCTTGTAGTCTTGTAGCGAGGTATTGTGGTGATTTGACGCTTTTCTTGTATAGAGTGCTGCCAGCATGGCCGATAGCTCTGTGAAATAACCCCCTGCTCACATCGGAAAGAGTGTGGAGGTCCACGCACATGGCACCTGCACTTTGTCCTGCTATCGTTACATTACCGGCGTCACCACCGAAATATGCAATGTATTTCTGCACCCATCGTAAAGCTTCGACCTGGTCCAATAAGCCACAGTTTCCAGGCATAACGGCATCTCCAGTGGTCAAAAAACCCAAACCCCCAAGTCTGTAGTTTAAGGAGATGAAGATGATGTCATTTTTCTGACATAGTTCAGTTCCTTGATACATATTACTGAATCCTGACATCAAAAGACCTCCATGTATCCACACGATTACAGGTAAATACCTGTGGGTATCTGGTTTGGTTTGACCAGATCTTTGGTTGCCCGGTCTCTGTGTGGGTAGGTGTGGGGTCCAAATGTTCAGGTAGAGACAATCCTCGGACATTCTAGAGGGAAATGGAAAAGGATGGAACATCTTGGTTGATTTCTTCGCATTCTGGTATGCGACAGGTCCAAACTTTGTAGCATCTCTCTCCCCTTTCCACAGCGGGAGGGGATGTGGGGGTTTAAATCTGAGCTTGCCTGTTGGGGGTGTGGCATAAGGAACTCCCTGAAAAGTGTAAACAGGTCTACTTCCATCTTCCACCTTTCCTCGTAGAGCAGTTTCAGGAGCAAGAAAGACAATCGGACTGTCCATGGTTCTGTAAGAGAAAACAACAAGGTCTATGCTAAATTGCTAATTGTATCCAACTTGTCAATTTTGATTCTACATGTATTCCTTTATATACATATATATATATATATATATATATATATATATATATATATATATATATATATATATATATATATATATATATATATATATATATACATATATATATATATATATATATATATATATATATATATATATATATATATATATATACATATATATATATATATTTATATATGTATATATATATATATATATATACATATATATATATATATATATATATATATATATATATATATACATACATACATACATACATACATACATACATACACACACACACACACACACACACATATATATATATATATATATATATATATATATATATATATATATATATGGTTATATATGGTTGTATCTAGTTATTTGTATGTATATATATATATATATATATATATATATATATATATATATATATATATATATATATATATATATATATATATATATACATGTATATATATAGATGTATAGATAGATAGATAGAGAGAGAGAGAGAAATATGTATGCATATATATATATATATATATATATATATATATATATATATATATATATATATATATATATATATATATATATATATATATATATATATATATATATATACAATATATATATATATACAGTATATATATATATATACTACTTCATAAAGTATCATCCCTATATAACAGGACCTGAGAGTAAATATGATTATCTCAGCTACCATGCATTGCACTGGGTACAAGCATCATACGAATCCCAAATAATGTTATTGATATACAAACAAACACTGAATTTGAAACAGTTACAAAATATAAATATGAGCATACCATATGAGCACACACTTTACATTGAATAATGAACAGAATGATTGATAGAATCCTACCTATGTACAGAAATACCAAAATGGCTATTGTAAGCAGTTTAACGAAACCTTGGGCCTTGCCACTGGTCTAATCTCAGTCCATGCAAGAAATGTCGATCACGTTCTCCTCGTCTAAGGTTCAGGCAAGAAATATCTGTTCCAGTAGGTCACAACTTGTGAGTGAGATATGGTCGCTGGAGATTTGGAGTTGACATCATTTACAGTGTACTTGTGCTGCCATCTGTGGAGTAGATCTTACACTAATAGCTCGCAGCTCGGACGCGGGGATGAAAAGTTGTAAATCAAATGTCTCTGATGCCCAGCAGTCTCCGGCCCACTCGGCCACCTACCGTGACTTGTGGTCTATTATTATACATTCGTATGAGATAGGAGTTTGTAAACGTCGATCAACAAGAGAGATGCAATATAATACTGTTTACATACACGATCTCCCCCCCCCCCCCCCTGTCTAAAATTAAGGTGGCTGATGGGGTTATAACTTGGGAATATAGGGTCGTCTTGAGACTTATACAAAATTACAAAATTTAAAGCCTATACGATGGACCAAATGTGAAAGAGCAAATAAAAACCTTTTCATTTTCACCACCGTATTATCATTTTTTTTGGTGGGGGGGGGGGGGGGTGGGGAGAAAATAAAAAACTTTTTTTTTTTCGTTTTTGGGGGGAGAAAACTTTAAAAAACTTTATTTTCACGCCCGTTTTTTCGGGGAGAGAAAATAAAACTTTATTTTTCCCGACCACCCTAGAGAAGGAAGGAAAATATTTTTCAAGCAACTCAACTTGCAACAATATCGCAAGGCCGGAACAATTTGTATCAACAGTTTTTTTCTCGAAAAGTGCACATTATTAGGCCGTGACAACTTGTATCAACAGTATTTCCGCAAAGTACAACACTGTCACAAGGCCAAATGACAAATACGACAATCTGCAACTCATTTTTCTTTTATAAAGACCGGTGATTTGTCTTAAAAGACAAACATATGTACTAGTTCTGTAATTTGCCTTTAAATGCAAATGAATGGCCTTTAGGGACAACAACTGATATCTTAAAAGAAATGATTTGTCTTTAAGGCAAATCACAGTGCTTTTCTGCAATTACGGCTTTTCACACCCATCCCTATCTACTTGATAAAGTCCATTTAGATACCTGGCCATGCCGGGTTCATGTACATGTAGGTTAACCAAATGGATACAATTTCATAGCTTGTTGCAATAATAGTAATATGTCGACATCCTTTTCCCAAACAGTGTGAGTATACCAATAACGAGAATTTTGATTTTCAACTCTCTGCGTTACCCTTGTTCGCTACCCTCGCACTAAAGTAAACACTATTGTTCAGCATGCTTTAACAGCCACTAAGACCTAGACTTGTTACAAGCCTGTGATATCTGGCCCTTTCACTGATCTGACCTGAGTTGATTTCACTCCAGGTTTAGTTCTGAATAAATCCTCAAGGGGGACACACAGCACACACTTGAGCTCTGGTCTGTATCACATTTCAGTCAGAGATCATAGTATACCGCAGAGCCATCTATCCACAAGGGAGGACATTTAAATATGGCCTGGGAGGCAGGCTACTAAGACCCTGCCAGTCACATGAGTCAGCTGTGTTGGAAAACCCGAGGCTCCGGCCATCTGATGCATATCACAGCCTTTGGCCTGCAGCCATCGGCTGTAAGATGCATCAGACCCAACTCTGCCTTGCGTTATCAAAGTACCTGGCTCGATCTTAATCGTGATCCCTGTAGTTAAGTTATAAAAAATGGCAAGTCGTCCGATCTTCCCATTCCGCATACAAACCAATCATTGATTACTTGGATTATAAATGAAAGCACTTTTCTGCAAAAGCCATATACTATCTTATGAACAACTTGAAATTGCACACTTTGTAATATCTGTAAAAAAATCTTTATCCTCCAAAATACGTGCATTGCGATAAGGCGAGACATGTTTCAGATAGTGAAGGAACATATTAGTCACGCTCAACCTATAAATAATACAGAGAGAAGGAGAGAGACTGCTCCCTTCTGCCAGGAAAATCTACCTGGTACCACACCACAGTGCTTGGTCAACACAAAAGGGAATGTGAACTTTTCAGGGACTAGGAGCCTAGTCTAGCTTGCACACACAGACAGGAAACGTTTTTGGCTGTTTTCTCAATGTTGAATTTCGCCGAAATCACGAATGTCGATCATCTAAGCCAAAAAATAGTCGCTTCAAACAACCAATTCGGTTATCTGGTCGGTAGTAGACACGAAATTTGGCCAATGGCGTATTATTTACCTTTCTATAAAAAGTGATGTTAAGAAATAACCTCCAGTTGTGTTCAGTTCCAATTTTCTGTTTCCTACTCGATGACTTGACATGTATTTGTGAATACTATTGAGAAGTGCATGTGGTCCGTCTCCATTTTTAAAAGTTATTTCTTTCTTTTCCTGCCTTCGGGATGCATGTGATGATAATACTTTTTAAAGAAGGTATTTCAGCTTAATTATTGGTTCATTAGATATTCTTAAAATTCAGTACTTTGAAAACACAAAAAAAACATCTCTCAGATATAAGTTGGTGAGTTTATTCATCTAAACAACAAAGATTATCATATCAACGGATATTAGGAGTTAGTGGTTATTTTCAATTGTCAAGTGCTAACCTTAACATGCAATTATGAATGAATTAGTACGGTTGTATTTTCATTCTTTAAACATTGACAATACAGAAAATGCAATCACCTCAAGATTTATACAATAGCTGGCATACCAAAATGCATAAAGTACAGTGGCACCTGTTAATTTGAACAATTTTATTCATGAAATGAAGCTGACTACTTCATGATTGCCTTTTGAATATGTTTTTTCCCTGTTTTCTGTAATACAATGGCGTATTTTAGTAAACACTTGGCTGCCTCATAGGTATTAATCTCATGAAAGTGTTGATGAATCTGCATGCAAGTTCCAATAGTGGCAGTTTTCTTGGATATCATGATATCTCCATTTCTCAATTGAGGACGGAAAAGAAGTCACACTGTGCATCCTAACAAGTCGAAACGCATAGCGATATCATTATGCCAAGTCTTGGGGTGAATTCGCACATAGCGGGCGATGAATGGGAATTTCAGCATGTTGGTGATCGCTGCCGAACCCCAAGCGTTCCCTGTGAACACCTACAAGTATCAAAACAACGAGAGTATGATATACATAACTGTTGATAACCAGCTGGTGGATATGGTTAGATTGTACTCCGGCAGTCTAATGCTCGGCACATGTGTTACAATCACAAATGTAGTAATTTTCCACAAATTTAACAAGCCCCACACATGTAGTAAAAAAAAATCACAAATGTAGTAAAAGTACCACAAATGTAGTAAGCCCCAGAAAAGTAGTAAAAGATTTACCACAAATGTAGTAAGCCTCACATATGTAGTAAAAGTACCACAAATGTAGTAAGCCCCACAAATGTAGTAAAAGTACCACAAATGTAGTAAAAGATTTACCACAAATGTAGTAAGCCTCACATATGTAGTAAAAGTACCACAAATGTAGTAAGCCCCAGAAAAGTAGTAAAAGATTTACCACAAATGTAGTAAACCCCACATATGTAGTAAAAGTACCACAAGTGTAGTAAGCCCCACAAATGTAGTAAAAGATTTACCACAAATGCAGTAAGCCCCACATATGTAGTAAAAGTACCACAAGTGTAGTAAAAGATTTACCACACATGCAGTAAGCCTCACATTTGAAGTAAAGAAATTACCAACAATGTAGTAACTCCGCCAATCCTCACCTTCCACAAACAAAGTAAAAAATACTGCAAATGTGGTATGATTGGCAATGTTGAAAAAAGAGAATAGAAAATACCAGTTTTACTATGTTAGTATAGGCACATGTGTGTGGATGCCTGCATGTGTGTATTTAGGTTGTGTGTAAGCAATAAAGTTTTCTTTCTCCTAAAAATCTAAAAGATCACCCAAAACCAAGGCATTTTACTATTGCATAGGGATGTAGCAACAATGTGATCCCCCCGTCTCAAAAGGTCCAAATTTCATGATAGGCGCTGGTCATCAAAAATATTCATATATGCCTTTATGTTAAAGAAGATTTCATGTTCGAAGTTTCGATTTGATATTCTAAAAGGTCATTGAGAGAAGAACTGTAGAAGACACATAGGAGGGGGTAGAGGTCATGAATACAAGTTGTATTTAAAATGTATAATGGCCGTGTGGTCTAGGGCGCCGCCACAGACTGCACGCCATCTCGCACCACTACCTGGATTCGAATCCCGGCTTGGGCATGTGGGAAAGTTGCCAGTGACCTGGTGTTGGGTGGTGGTTTTAGTCGGGTACTCTGGTTTCCTCCACTACTTACAACTGGCTTGTCACGAATTAGCCGTAATTGGCATAAATGTGACAAAAAAACAAAATTCCAAATACCCAACTAAACAGACTTTTTATAGAATAACACGTTTCGCCAACAATGCGTCATAAAATACGCATTTCTCCTACAACATTTTGGCCCTAGTTATCTGAATAAATACTTGTAGTTTAAACCAATAAGATATTCTCTAGGTGTACTAAAGTGCAAATATCATCGTTTTAGAATTGATACTTCTGTATTGATACAATAATGTGTTACCCAAAGGTATTCAGCAATGGTGGTCAACAAAGCTTTCGTCTGGCTTACGATAGGTAGGAGGCAGTCAACTATGGCATAACCGTATAGCATGCCTTTTGCACATTTATTCAAGATGTGCGAGGGAGAGGCAAGATGTTGAGAAAGTGAACGAAGTTTAGAGATTGAGTGACAAGATGCAGGAAAGAGGGACAAGAATTGAGGGGCAACATGTCAGAAATGGAGGCAACATTTCGGAGAGGGAGCCAACATGTGGATAATCATATGGGAATCCAGTTAGGTGTCTTCGATAGGGGCTCTCCTCTCTGTCCGCACACTTTCAGACACATCATTTCCTAGTATTGAGTATTGAGTAGAGCCCTATCGAAGACACACAGTCAAAGGTCAAAACTCAGGCACACGCGATTTTCTGATATGTGATGACGTCAGTGTGCCACCTAACTGGACTCATGAATACTAGTATTGATTTACCATATGATTATCCACATGTTGCCTCCATTTCTGACATGTTGCCCCTCAATTCTCAGTTCTTGTCCCTCTTTCCGGCATCTTGTCTCTAAACTTCGTTCACTTTCTCAACATCTTGCCTCTCCCTTGCACATCTTGAATAAATGTGCAAAAGGCACGCCATGTGCCCCTCAGAAGGTATGATGTATATGATATCCCGTGGGGTTGCTCAACTTCACCCTGCACCACCTTGGGTTCATTACATGAACCATAGCTTTCCTGCGGTCTTACATTCACATAACTTAAGCTAGGTGCATCGTCTAATGCGCGCCATATTATTACCTTGTCCTGTACGATGGGTTCTCTGTACATCTGGAACTGCGAGGGATCATTGCCATGTGCAATAGTGTAGGATCTAACCCTTTGATGATGGGCTTTACCTTGCGTTGTTACACCAGTTATCCGTCTTTTGTCGCCTGCATAAAGCAAAATTAAAATCAAAATGCATGTATTTGTTTATTAGCGTTCATATCCTTTTACTATAAAGTATAGGGTATGCCAATAAATAGTATGCCCAAATAATGCAGAGGGAATCCCACCACCCACTGCCATCAACTCTGATTAAGTAGATAGTTGACTCTAAAACAAATTCACTTAGTTATTGTTGTTATAACAAATTCACAATACATGTACATACCTAGATCGACGGCGATCCATTGCTGTTCATTCTTGACTCCTGAAACCCAACCAAGCCAGCCTGCAAATCGAGTCGAGAAAAGTGGAGTTCGTTGTCTTTGGCAAGATGCGATGATGCCGAAAATGCACTATCTGGAACCTTGTATCCGGCGGCACTCACCAGGTACTCATCACAGGGGGAAGTCACAAACTTAAAGAGAACAAAATTAGAAAATTACCATCTACCACTCGGTTAGGTTTGTTTGGTTTGTTTTTTATTAGTATGTTTTGGCATTTCATTAAAATCCGAACTTGCTTTCCCTTTAAAGGGGTTAGTTAACAGATTAGAAACCTCATTCGCTACCGAAACCATTCCAGAATTGAAAATGTTTACATTTGAATTTACCAAGTTTGAGCAATCTTTATGGCATGCGAAAATGATATTTATTCAACTCACAAAATATCATGCAACTTTCAAAATATCGTTCAACTTTGTTAAATAGATCATGCAACTCTCAAAATAACATGCAACTCAGGAAGGGTGTATATTTTTTGGGAACATGTATAATGAACTCAAGAAAAGTTATGGGTGTTGTGACCAGGTCATGCACTTGTAGTGGGGAAGGTCGCTGGTAAAGGGGAAAACCTACTGGTCTGAGTCATTTTGTGTTAACCACTATGCTGCTGCTGACTAATTTGGCCAATACAAAGTAATTTTAAAAACCCTGAAAAATGACTAGTATGGGTGTCAAAATCCCCTTACAATCTACGAAATATACGCGGCTCTGACGCCTAGTGACTCCCGAAGTGACTGGGCTTCCCAGTTTGCTGCCGCCACTTGCTGCCGCTAAACACGCAGAGTATTATAAAATCTAATGTTAAAATAAGTGTTCCCGTTCATCCAATGTCAGTGTTTTGATAAAAGAAGGGGTGTTTATTTATTGGAAAAAGTCAGCGTTTTTATTAAAATAAGGGCGCTTTTTTGGCCAGAAATCAGTGCTTTAGGGGTATTTTTAAATGTTGATAACGAGCGTATGCGCCCCCCTAAATACCCAAGTGCCCCCCCCCCCCCCCCCAAGAAAAAAGAAGGGTACTTTTTTCTACCCAGGTACGAAGTATGGGGATGAAAATCCCCTTACAATCATCGAAATATACGCCGCTCTGACGCCGAGTGACTCCCGAAGTGACTGGGCTTCCGAGTTTGTTGCCGCCACTTGCTGCCGCTATTCAGGCAGAGGATTATAAAATCTTAAGTTAAAATACGTGTTCCCATTCATCCAATGTCAGCGTTTTGATAAAAGAAGGGATGTCTATTTACTGGAAAAAGTCAGCGTTTTTATTAAAATAAGGGCGCTTTTTTGGCCAGAAATCAGTGCTTTAGGGGTATTTTTAAATGTTGATAACGAGCGTATGCGCCCCCCTCTGTACGTGAGTGTCCCCCACCCCCCGGGCCGACGGCTTCTGAAAAGCATAATGCTTCCGACTTAGTGATGGTCTAACTCTCTACCTAGCGATAGTTCATCCATTCGGCAAAGGATGAATCAAACCACTTCCGGTATTGTCTTTTTCCTATATACATATATATATATATTTCCTATATACATATATATATATATATATATATATATATATATATATATATATATATATATATATATATATATATATACATATATATAGTGTGTGTGTGTTATGTTGTATTTTGCATTGGTGTGTGTGTATAAACAAACCAAATTGCCCATTCGTTAAACTTACCATTTGGATTTATATTCCGTTGCGTTTCCTGGTGGTCAGGTATTGACCCATTCCAAGCGTTGCATTGTGAAGGGTGCAAAGTTGATGATCTTCTTCATAGGTGATAGCCCGGCAAGATGGAACTGATAGGCATTTGGCGGCACACCTAATGACAGCCATGCTCTCTACCTGATAAACCTAATCAGGCCAAGACCTCCTGCTTGAGAAGGTTTTCATCATCACCTGTAAATGGTAATACGGGTAATTCTGCTTAATCCGGACATGTGTAATCCGGATTTTCGTTTAAACCGGACAGATTGGAAGGTCCCAGCCCCTTTCTATACATATAATTCCTATACGCATAATCCGGATTTTGCATAATCCGGACAGAAATTTAGGTTCCACACCAGTCCGGAATAAGCAGAGTTGCCTGTATGTTAAGATTTGATGCATGGCCATTTACTAGTTATCTTTCATCTCCATTGTGCCGTCTCCAGGTTTAGATGAGGGGAATCAGAGAGGATTGGGTAGTCACATTGCAAAAAGTATTCAGCAATTATTGCAGTAACCTGAATAGTATTGTAAGTTGTGCAACAAGGATGATTGATTCTTTAAAGATTGTCTGAAATTTAAGTGGGAGCTACACAATGCTAAATAAGAGAGAAAGCAGCCACCATTGTACTGATTATCTACATACTCTAACTACAGAGACAGGTACAATACCAAATACTCTTGTATAGTTATATCCTTTCACGGTTTTTATTCATAGTATCTTTAAGAATGAGGTTTCAATGAACGATATTTGTAAAAAGTACGAAATATGTTCAATTGTGAAAAATGAGACTGGAGGATTAACTAAGAAGATTACTGAATAAATGAATGTTTTCAAAAGTTCTTAGAACTTGCCATAACAGCAACTTTGAGTAAAATGGAATATGATGAGAGTTTCCAAAATTAAAATCGTTTTGATGCTTAAAGGACAAACACGATATTTCTCAAAGTGAGTTCAATGGCGCATATAAGATGTGTGTTAAAGGAATTTCTAAAGAAAATTAGAATTAATGAATGTTTCCAGAATTGTTTGAAACCTAAATTCAAAACCTAATTAAACCATCGGTATTGGTTTTACAGATATCTTTGATATGAACTTCAATTGAATTGTAACAATATCAGCTTCATTGGTCTGGCTGGAGTTTTGTAGAAATGAAAAGTCTCATATTTCTTTTTTAACTTTATTCGTTCCTTCATACTGCATGTCAAGCTTCTTTCATGAGCCCTGGACAAGGACTGAGGAGACTTCTCTCCCTCCTTTTATACAAAAGCAGTCAGATAGTCACGTAAAAACACTATTTGGTAACACGACAATGTTTTTATAAGTGGCGATACATCTTATCAAAGTTAGCTCATAACCTAAAGTATATGCCAACCATAATGACAGCTTTGTTTACAATATGACACTCAAGTGTCAAATGATTGTTTAATAAATGCCGAATCTGTCATAAAGGTTTTGTGAATATTCCGGAATTCCCCATGACAGCCTTTAAATTGACATGTTAAAAGTCATACCACCGATCTTATTTGATGTTAAAATCAACAATACCTGTCAACTACGCTTTTCCATTGCGTAAATACTACACTTTTACATAACAAGTTAGCTCATACTTTTTTCCATTTCGACAATTTTCCGTAACTCTCCATCCATATCGTAATAAATCAGTGATTCTCCATCTTTTGCATGCAACACAGTATCGTGGTGGTATGAACAATGCCAGCTACTTGCAACAACCAACCTAACACATTAAAGGGAACTTTGTTACGGACTATATATTTAGTTTGTACTACTTACGTCTTGCCCATGGGTTGAAATTATCAGCCATCCTAAACAGCAGATTCCTGCGATGATTCTTGTTATGAGGAGCATTATCCTGTAGCCATCCGCTCACCAGCATTTCAAAAACGTTATCTGGTTATACCATTGTATTTACATGACATGAACAACATAAGCAATGTCGCTATGGTAATATTGACTATTTGAAATGGTTTTGTGGGTAGAACATAAGAATTCAAATATACCAATCACAATATATTCTGAAGATAATAGACCTACCCATTCAGCTCATTTTCATGCAGGAAGGAAGAGATAGCGATATTGACTTTTGTTACAACCAATCATGTTTGGTGTATCATCGTCTATACATATCCAACATGTTCAAAATATGTTTGAAAATTCATCATCAACAGGATTATTATCATAATATAATCCTAATAGGTACATAGATCCTAAACACTCTCTGAATGAATATCGAATAACCATATTGACCAAAGTCAATATAACCTTTTAGTGGATCAGCTCTGTAAACTCTATACACATTGTATGCAAAAATACTTTCTTTGTGTTCTCACTTAATGCCAAACATAAGGCCATTTTGCCTGCTTCTTGGTGCCTTTGACCTAACGGTTATGTGGCACTTTAAATCACTTAAGTATAGCGGGAACAGTAAGATAGCGAAAATAGCCTGAGTGCTGTCATTATTAAATTCTTAATTGAACTTGCTGCTGCCGTTCCCGTTCACCGCTATATTTAGATCACGCTACCCTGGGGCCAGTTTCTCGTATCGTAAATTACGATGTTCATTGTTGAAAATCGTAATTTATGATTTTTCTGTTTCTCGAAGCTGAGCCGTTCGTAAATATTTACGAAAATCGCGTAAAATTTACGAGGACCTCAGAGGTCATCGTAAATTTACGAATGACGTTTTGGACCCTTGTTGCATGGCAACGTGGGATAATCTCACGCACCTATACGGGCACTTGACCACACGACCATCAGGGCAGGCCCGTGATTTATAAATATTTACATATAATTTATCAATACTTATAAATAACCTGTGTATGTTAATATATGTTTAATCAATATATACACGTGCATAAATATTAATCATTTATTTATGGATAATTGTTTAAATATAATAAAATAAATGGTTTCTGAATATTTATTAGATCTCATAATTATTTACGAATCAATAAAAAAATACAATCATTCATAAATAATGTATAGATACTTTTGATTTTGAAATGTCTATAAGTTATATCTATATATCGTTTATTAATATCAAAACATGCGACAAGTACGATGCATCATCAAGTGTGAATGAGCAAATACAAAACTTATATTTTAACGAGGGGGGGGGGGAAAGAAAATACAAAAAGTACTTATATTCACGACCATTTTGGGGAGAGAAAATACAAAAAACTTTATTTTCACGATCATTTTTTTCTTGGGTGGGGGGAGGGGAATAAAAAGAGGAGAAATAAAGTTCTAAATTTCTCCTCAAAAAAACGGCCGTGAAAATGACTGTTTGCTTGGCTCGTTTTCGTAGCAAAGGTAGCCAAATAATTTGCGAAATTCGCAATATAGACCACGTACGTGTATATCATGAAATATCATTTATACAAAGTAAAACGACCATATCAATAATGGAAACATGTATTTATTCGTATGTATATCTATCAATATCTAACATCTATCTATCTGTCTATCTGTATGTATGTATGCATGTATGTATGTATGTATGTATGCATATATATATATGTATGTATGTATGTATGTATGTATGTATGTATGTATGTATCTGTCTGTCTGTCTGTACACGTACATGTATATCTATCTATCGTTTTATTTTCTCTCCCCCAAAAAATGGACGTGAATATAAAAAGTATTTTTTAAATTTTCTCTCCACCCCAAAAGTCGTGAAAAAAAAAGTTCTTTATTTTCTCACCCAAAAAACGGTAGTGGAAATAAAAATTTCTTTATTTTCTCTCCCAAAACAACAGTCGTGAATATATATATATATATATTTAAAATTTTCCCTCCCCTTAAAACGGTCGTGAAAATAGAAGTGTTTTATTTAATTTCTCTCCCCCCCCCCCCCCCCCCCAACAAAAAAAAGGTTATGAAAATAAATGCTCTTTCACACTTGGTCCATCGCAGACAAGCCAAAAAGCACTATCTAACCCTGGTATTTTTCGCAAACACATGACCAATGTGCGCTTTTATATATTTCACTTGAACTTTTCTTGATACAAATTGTATTTAAAGCCCTAGTAAACTTAATTTAGAAATAATGTCTATTGATTTGTCATGGTCTTAACTATTGCTCTAAGGGCTAATATAGTAGTGCAACCATGATACAATATTGATACATACATGCATACATTGACTGTGCTCCGCCACTAAGATATTCGGACACCCGTAATTCTGCTTAGGCTATTCCAGAAAGAGGAACAAAGGGGGGGGGGGGGGCTAATGTTAGATTTGAGTTTATTGTTGAATAATGGTTTAATGGTTGTCTAATACAGCCCCTCTCAGAAAAAGTAATAATTATACTTCCTCGGTTTTCCTCGATAATTAAAAACCGTTAACCATTTAAGCAGTTAATTTGAACGACGAACAATACTCCATAAAAACGCAATTTATCTACCCTTTTCACGCACATATATGGTAGTATGTCCATGTTTTATTATGGAATATTTTGTTGCCTTTGTACGCAGGGCGGAAAGGTTATCGCTGTATCCTTCAATAGTACGCTACGGCGGGATAAATGCCCCATCCATCCCTGACTTTCATGTCATTGATGCCACTCCCATAGTGAGTGGCATACGCAACAATATGACTATATACGCAACAATAGGACTATATGCGCAACAAAAGGACGTCACAACAATATTTTATCGTAAATGACGTCATCAATTACGAAATTTCGAATTCATTTACGAAGAGCTTCGAGAAACGCAATAACTGATCTTCGTAAAAACGTTCCTAAATTTACGAATCGTAAATTACGAACGATTCGTACTTTACGATACGAGAAACAGGCCCCTGGGCAGTACCGTATTTACGCTATGTAATGTTCACGCCATATTTAAGTGATTTACAGTATTATAACTATTAACATGTCTTCTGCCACACTCAGGCTAAATCATGACCAGCCATTTGTTTATGATGCAGGAAACACAAAGTACACGAGCATAACTATCAACCATTTCCACATTTAAGTGGGGACTTATGACCTGTCCAGTCATTCTCTTTCCTCTTGTTTGAGCAACTTTGTAGTTTACAAACATCAAGTGGATGACTGGAAAATTGTATCTGTAAAGTAGACTTCATTATTCACCTGAGTCAGGACTGGAAAATAATGAGATCTTTCCTTGGGTTAAATGATATGGGTTGGGTTATGCAGATTAAATGTGATTTTGCTCTTCTAGTAGAGCTTATTGTACCTCATTTCGTTTAAATTTAACATAGTTAATGAAGAATGTTCCTTATTTACAAATGAGTTCTCTATCCAGGCCATCTGTTCTTTGTTTACTGATGTTTCTGTCATTGGCCCTCCTATAGACACGGTACCAAGCTATAGTAAAAATCTGCCTTCAGTCCGTTGAATTCACCGGAGTGGATTATTCACTCCATGTGTGCGAGATAGCCTGCTAAACTGGTATCATTCAATGTCATACTTATCTGGCTATTGAACTTGCCCCATGCCAACAGATGACAATGCCCCAACCATTTATTATACCCTCTTGAAGTCCTGAGGTGGGATTGCTTCCCTGATGGTGGGCGATATCTTGAATATTCCTAACGAGAATTCAGGGTAGTTTCTCCATCTTCGAAATTCCTAAAGAGAATGCAGGCCTAGAAAAATTTCTTCGTTTCCTGTAATTTTTTGATAATTCTTTTTCTCAAAAATTTGTTTTTTATGCATGTTTTATGTTGATTGCGGGTTGGGAGCGCAGAAAAAACTATTGGGTATGGATTTTTTGAGTAAAAACTTTGGTAGGATTTAACTTGAGAGTTTGCATTCTCGTGGCAATATTGGTACTGTAATCCTAGCTAACTCTTAATTTTGCTCAATGCTATGTAAATTGCAACAAATGTTTATGACACGTGATTTTGGCGCATTGCAGGGTAAGATAACTCTGCGATGTAGAGTCGTGTATGTACATTATATATGTATATGTCATGTATTAGTATTTATGTTGTTTTTTTGTGTTTTTTGCCTTTGTTATTCGATGTCTTCCTTCAGCTTTCCCATGAATACCGACATGACAGGGTTTAGATATTTTCCAAAAATTGTGCTTTGTGCTTTAGATGAAAGTAATCTTAGTAATGTTAACTTTATCCGAGTGTTGCTTTTAGCGACCGTAAGCAGCCCGACATTTTCAATGAAAGCTTTCATACGAAAGCAAAGTTGGGAAATATTTATTGGACACAACCAACAACTCTTCTCAAGTGTCTAAAATAAATTTTATTACTAAGGTATTATCAAAGGTATTATATATACAGACAACAATTTCTAAAGGAACTTGACGTTTTTGCGCCAATTCTTTGTATATTTTTGCGAGCTTGCTCGCATTTCCATGCTAAGGTATAGCACTAGTCTTGACTAGTTATAGAAATTTCAGGGGAGACAGCGAGAGCACGTGACCATACTAATAACCTTTCAATTCGTCTGTTTTACTCTTAAAACGTTCGATTATGATCATCTGCCAGTAAAATCTTGTATCCCTGGCTTCATCAGTATGAACGCGCACTTCACGCTGTTTAATCACCATGTGAAGCAATGGTCTACTTACTAATACAGTGGACTAATATAGTGCGTTCTTATTGGGGGGGGGGGGGGTGATCAGCTTTTGTCTCTAGAGTTTAGTAAAGATAGACCTATTTCTTCTCCACCTGACGTGCCGTCTGTCTCTACACAACTTCGTGTGTCCTACCAGAATATTACACCCTCAATCCAAAATTTCACATCTTGAATCGAGTGTTTCTGGATAAGCATTTGCGGGTTTCGAATATGGATGTTGCAGGTACAATACTTAGTACACAACTATTAACCAAAGGCAGTGACATAATGTATATAGATCAACATCACAGCTGGGAGCCTCAGGAGTCTTCCTTCTTGCAGTTGTCTACAAGGAAATTATATTTGGCACTTGTAGTTGTAGTAGAGGATAAGAATTTGAAGAAAGATGTAATACACCTTTTTAGCCTACGCATAACAAAATAGATTAAAACTCTTTGCCCAAAGGAACGAAGGTACCGAGCCACCTTATTTTGTGAAGTCTTAGCATGACAATTATTCAACATTTATAGTGAACTTCCAACGATACCAAGGCTCGAGTTTGTTTTCAGTTGAACACTCATTAGTCCGAATGCCTTCGTGTACACGTTCTTACCTAAAAATCAAAGTACCCGTATTTCGGGTTCATTCTTAATGAAATCTTTAAAAAGAACGTCATGTTTTAACGCTTTTGGTAAGGCAACGGATTTAAGATTTTCTTCACATAATCGTAATCCAAAGCTTTTTCTGATCGCTTTGCGGCAATGGTCTTGAAGTTTGCTCACTAGGTTCAAACCAGTGCAAAATTTACTATCTGCGCGACGGATATGATCGGCCGGAATCGTCTGCATATCGAGTGACGTCAGAGTTGCACAAGTTAGCTGTTTCATCAAGCAGGCCATTTTCATGTGTCCCAAGTCGCATGCCAAATAGAAAAGGCTCACCGACCAACTATCCCATCTCTTTTTGGCGGGAATATCGAAATCGTAATTGTTTACCAATAGGTGGCGTACCATGTCAATTTGATTATGTGCCACTGGGTAGTGGGCGGGAGATTCGAACTGGGAATTAAAGACATCTTGTCTGCACCCTCCCTTTAAGAGAATCTCCACTATGTCAGGGTAGTTCTTTCTGATAGCGATATGTAGGGCGCTGTTACCGTTCACGCATGTAACAAAGTTTGGATTCGCTCCAGCGTTCAGTATCTTCTCCAAAGCGTGGGTTTGGTGGTAATTAACTGTGTCTATTAAAGGGGTAACTCCCCAAGTGTTTCTACTGTCAATGTCCGCGCCCGCATTTATGAGTAAATCGATGATCTCCATAAGTCCCATGCGAGCCGAGTAATGCAGGGCAGTATCACTATGGTTATTCTGCAGATTCACATCACAATCTGCATTTAACAGCATCTCAACGATGCTCCGATGATTATTCCTGATGGCCTTCATCAACGCAGATTTTCCAGTTAAATCGCGTACATTTGTGTCCGCTCCC
Organism: Maea johnstoni; assembly: GCA_963942565.1. Lineage (NCBI taxonomy): Eukaryota > Metazoa > Annelida > Polychaeta > Spionida > Magelonidae > Maea > Maea johnstoni. Next base: position 17,853,904 of record OZ012690.1, read on the forward strand.
TTGCTTAAAAGCATCTCCACAAGCGCGATATTACCATCATGTACGGCGTAATGCAGTGGCGTGTGCCCAAACTTATCAGGGGCATCCAATTTGGCGCCAAAACGGAGGAGGATTTTTACGCACGCTACTTGACGTCCAGTGACGGCAAGGTGCAGTGCAGTTCGTCTGGTCTTTGCCCCTGTGACGTTGTGCACGTCTGCGTGACGTTCCAACATGTACCTGAGCATTTCTGCGTGGCCGCCGTACGCGGCGAGGTGAATTGGCGCCATTCCTGCGTGGTTGTCATGGCGAACGTCCGTAAACTTGTCGTCGATTTCAGCCAGCGCTCGCCGAGACTGCGTCACAAATTGGTCTAAATTTCCGTCAACTACAGCATCATACAAATGCAACGCAGACATATTGCACTGCAACGAAATCGCCTCCAGGCCGATGCTGTATCTTCTACCACTCCCGAGGATACAGACGTAAACAGATTGGGGACGGGGGCAATTTTGTGACCTTCCTTTCACTCAAATTATTTACGATTCTCAAGGTTTAAAATGCAGTGTTACTCTTATTTTCGCGGTAAACGGACCCTAGTGATGACGCAAACGAATCAACCAACATGTATTCCAGTGCCCGTCCTCAGACTCAGTATCGTTGCCAGCTGAAATCATAGAAAGTATCTTGACGGCTGTATCTTGAAGTTCTGATGGTGTGCTGAAAAAACCTGCGACAACGTTTTCTCCAATGAAGATTTGGTCTCATCTGAGCACCAAATACGAGATTATTCTTGAACAGATTGAAAGGCGTTAATACATGTATAACACGATCAATAGCTATAGCGTTCAAATGTGTTTCCCGTCTTCAATCCGACTCCAACGTGCACGGTAACGGTTCCTCCTCGGCAGTACTATGGACGCTTACTCTGCACATTGTGTATTGATTATGATATTATAATACTATTCAAAATGGTCGGCGGTTCACAGGCATAATGATGTTCAGTGCGTCAGCAGCCACTGCCATCACTGATGCTGTGGTTATATTGGCGCCGCTGTTATCAGGATTATCGTAAGGGCGAGCCAGGCAGTAGCCTAGCTGCTAGGCGTAACTGTGCTTTACCATGATATGATATAGATATATATATATATCTATATTATAAGAGAGGAGGCCCAATCCTTTGCAACGCATGATCTCCGTTGCCGCGCCTGTTTGCCTAATTCTGAGTTGGCAGTTTGGTGGACGAGTGTATCTAGACTCTATCACATGAAGGCATGGTCGACTTCCTTCGCTGCCACTTCAATGTGGATTACGCAATGTTCATGATAATTTCGATCTTGAAGGGATATCTAATTGTGAAAATAGCGATGTTTATTTCGTTAAAATCCGACCGCAAACGGCCGAGAAATCGGAAGTGACATGTTGAGCTAGCCGAAATGTAGAGCTACATTATAAGCGCGATCATGATGTACATTTCAGTACTGTAACGTATTTTTGAGGGCGTGGTTGGGTGGGAATGAATGAATAAATGAAGTCCATTTAGTGCCATTATATTTTTTTTCAAAAAGTGGTCCTTTGTCACTGTTTATGAACAGTCTATAGTCTGTCTGACCCAAGCTAGACTGACCGTTTTTTTCTTGTTTTGTTACAAAAAGTTTGTGTTCGCCACTGGCATCCAACCTTAGCGAACCACTGATAAACACATATATTATATAGTCGTTTATATATGTATATAAACATATTTTTTGGACTCAACTCAGCAAAATGTTGAATTTGCTCATGAATCCCATTGTAAAATGGGCCCATTGCAAACTTCGGTACACTGAAATGTGAGCGATGTCGTGCGCAATTTTAATATGGGCACATAATGGGCAAAATCTACATTTTGCGGAGTTGAGGCAAAAGTATGTTTATAAAACTCGACCTAGTGCTCCCAAGAGGTTTATCAAGTTTGTATAGCATATACATCAAAGAGGAAAGACCGTTCGCTTGTGTCAGACAGACTCAAGTTTAGGTGAGAGAAGGAATCGCAAATGTCGATCTATTCAACTAAGAGTGGGACTTGTAAGGAATAGTTGTGTATTTTTTTGGAAATTCGTAATAAGTACATTTATTCAACATTTCACAAAACCACTATTTATGAAGTATCTTAACCTGCGATAGTTCTTATTGTCAAGCTTAGGAGACAATTGCGTTATCCTATATAAAGCAATTTCATTTGATGTAGGGACTACCCTAAACTGCTGACAAATGCTATTTTATGCGACCAATCGTCACAAAAACGTATCAAGTAATAGAGCACTTTTAATGCCTTAAAACAATATAACTGTTGTAGAAATTGGACACTCCTGGACCAAGAGGCAGCTCAAAGCAATATGTCAATATGTAATTTCCATGCAATATGACTTGACGCCATCCTGCATGAAGGCCACCCGTGACGTCACAGCCAAGTTTTGCCGCCATCGGCGTATTTTATGGGTGTCAGAGCAATTATGCTCTGTATCTCGCTTAATACTAGGAATACTACACTTTTATTATGCGTTTTTAATCTACATATACACGATGTATAACATCCCAGAAATGACCTGGGTACCCATTACTAGTACTTTAACGTAAACTAATTTCAGAAAGATTAGCAAAAATGGGCTTTTGATGCTGATTTCTCATCCTCACTTGAGGGCCGGGTTTGGTATGACCTTGAAGGTATGACCACCCGGCGTTAGATGGTACTACCGATATGAAACCTCTGCTTCCACAGTGGGGTTGCACTGCATGGACTTTGCTGGATGTACGGTTGCTGAAGTACGCACACAGTAGTAGAGTGGCCTGCCCGGATGTTCAAAAGAAACTCGAGTCAAGGCATGTACCGAAAGGGTTTAGGCAGCATAGAGACCCTGGACAATGCCTGCATGGGCGCTTAGAGCGTCCCTTGGGGGTAATGCACAAACAAAGGTAGTGCGCATAGACAGAGAGTATTGACACAACAGACAATTCAGCGAACTACGGTGGCACAGGGATAACAATTTGAGCGTACGAAAAATCCTAATTTTCTGTAGTTCCAAAAAATATTTTCCAGACAGCCAGCCAGTACATAAGTTACATACTGATGGAACTTAATGTCTAAATACATAGAAGTACCCCATGCCCATACCGCACTTTTGGCATGCACGGAGTGCGTACATGTATCTATTATGAAGTCAAAACAGTTTGCATCCTTTGGAATATTTCTTCTTTCAACAATTATTGAAATAGTTTTTCCTTAACAATCTTAACATAGCAGCGCGATTTTTTTTTTTTTTGGGGGGGGGGGGGAATATCTACATAAAAGGAACATTTGAAAACAATTTGTGGGTAGAATGAATATATATATATATATATATATATATATATATATATATATATATATATATATATATATGTATATATATATGTATATATATATGTATATATATATATATATATATATATATATATGTATATATATATATATATTTATATATATATATATATATATGTATATATATATATATATATATATATATATATATATATATATATACATGTATATATATATATATATATATATATATATATATATATATATATATATATATATATATGTATATATATATATATATATATATATATATATATATATATATATATATATATATATATACATGACATACGCTATGTCATACTTTAATTTTGAAAAAATGGATACTACGAAACAAAAATAGTTTTGAGTAGAAATGATTAGAATTAGTCATGAGTGATATGATAAACGGACACCGTCCCCCATCTTTTCATTACAGCAACATTACAACAACATTTCGATATCTTATTTATCAATAGCAAATCAGTTGAATCCAATCTCTTGAATTATTGAAACATATGGTAGGTAGCCTTAAGTGTGTTGTCGCAGGAATATCTGGGTGCTATCCTTTGCAACGGGTAATCTCCGTTGCCACACCTATTTCCCTAATTCTAAGTTGATCGTTTGGTTAACGAGTGTGTCTACATGGTTTTTATTGTAAAGAAATTTATAAAAGATTAGACAAAAAGGTGCTTTTGATGCTGATCTTTAAAGCCGTACAGCTGACCACTTGCACAAAGGCCAACTGTACCACCCCAGGAGGTCGCATCTGAGACTATAAATATCAAGCCAGTTGGCAGAGAGAAAGAGAAAAAAAGGGCGCAGAGAGAGAGAGAGAGAGAGAGAGAGAGAGAGAGAGAGAGAGAGAGAGGGCAAAGAGAGAGAGAGAAAGAGAGGGGGCAAAAGAGAGATAGTCAGGCATAGAGAGGGGACAAAAGAATGAAAGAGGGCGAAGAGAGAGGGGTGCAAATGAGAGGGAGAGGGGGTTGAGAGAGAAAGAGGGAGGGCGCAGAGAGAGGGGGCAAAAGAGAGAGAGAGAGAGAGAGAGGCGCTCTGATATGTTTGCCATTATAAGAAATTTCATGGTTTCCGTCCACAGGACGGGTACTTTTCTAGTGTATATATATATATGTATATATATATATATATATATATATATATATATATATATATATATATATATATATATATATATATATACATATATATATATATATATATATACTGTATATATATATATATATATATATATATATATATATATATATATATATATATAAATATATATATATATATATGTATATATATATGTATATATATATATATGTATATATATATATATATATATGTATATATATATATATATATATATATATATATATATATATATATATATATATATATATATATATATATATATATATATATATATATATATATATATATATATACTGTATATAATTTTCCCGAGGGAAACCATCCTTCCCCCCGAGGGGATGTCATATTTGATTTATTATAACGAACAGACCCCAGGATGGTAAAATATCTGTCTGCTGTTTTGGATGTGGACAAGGTCAGAGATGACTGATGATTCGCACTTTGCCAGCTAGACGTCACCAGCAGCTGGGTAAAACTTTTCATGAGAAGCCGAAGAATGTTACGGTGGGGGGGGGGGGGGGGGGGAGTGTCACCATGAGATTCACCATGGAGTGGTGAATTTCATTTAGCCAATCACGGCTTACGATCATCACGCTTGTGGCCTACTTTTGGCCATTTAGTCCACACAATTGTCACGCGAGGGGCTGTACTTTCAGTATTTCCAAGTACCCACCAGTCCTAGCATACCGCAGTGCCATCTCTACACAAGGGATGACATCTAAATATGGTCCGGCTGGCCAGGCAGTTGCCAGCAGCTGTGTTGAAAAAAAACAAGCCAAAGAGAGTTCTGTTGCGACTAATAAGTCTTGGCCCCCCTATGCCTTGGAATTTACAAACGGAGTTACCTTGTCAGCTTCTCGAGGTACTCATAGCATGAAAAATGCTTCAGTTTAATTTTGGGAAGTGCCTTTAATTCATTATTTCAGGGCTTTTTAAAGAAATAAAATCCTCTCACACGTCCGTAGTTACGGCAGGTGAGGCCAACAAACGAAGGTAGAAAACTAAAACCATTAAATTGTTCAGGCAATGCGCACACTGCATACCTGTCAACTCTACTGATTTGAGCAGTACTCTACTGATTATAGACCCCAAAAATGCTGTCTACTGATTGATCACCTGATTTGAAGAAATCTACTGATTAGCTACTGATTTTACTGACTTTGAAAAATCCTCCATTTTTTTCTCAGCAAGTAGGTCAGTCTACTCCCTTTTATCCAGTGAATCTCACCTGACCCATTTACTGTCTGTAGCAATTGATTCCTATCAGTAGGTATTAATAGCTAATCCCTTACTAATTGGTATTATCATTCAGCCATGCATTGTTTTCAGATTAAGAGGGAAAGGTGCATCGTGGGCTAGCATCACCAGATAGCATCTCAAGAAAAATCTAGATGGCTATAGCAAGGAAAATTCACCATCTCATAAAATTATTTTCAATGTTCAAAATAAAAATATTTTTCATAATATGCTGAAAATGTAGGCCTAAATGTTGCTACGATATTTTTAGTTCAAAAGCTAGTTCCAAAACTATGAATATGTCATCATTTGTTAAGTGTGATCTGCTACATAAAATAGAACTTATTTCAGTAACATATTTGTATGGTTATCAATTTTGCCAACTTCTCTGAAATATGATACCCCACTCCTAAGCTAAACTAGTAACCTGTCCCCTGGTGGCCAGGATTTGAACTAAACAAAATGCGGCGAAAGAAGCCCCAAAAGTTAACCGCTTGAAATCTCCTGATTTGGGATGGTTGAATGTTGACAGGTATGACACTGTCTGGGGAAATACATTAGATGAGCAACCACAATCTATATTGTTCCAAGGAAATACTGACATATCTAAATTACTCATTTCGCCAAAATTGCGTGCACGCAATTAATATTGCTATTTGCGTGATGTGTGCAGTGCCAGTGATACCAGAGTGGTACATTAATCGAATTTTATACGTCTCTGGTGGTTTTACGTATGGGGATAAAGTAGCTCAGTTGGTTAGGTGTCGGACTAGAAATCAGAGGGTCGCTGGGGCACTTTGGTCTGTCCTTGGGCAAGACAGTTTATTCCATATTGCTTCAGTTTACCCAGCTGTAAAATGGATATCTAGCATAAATAAGGCAGTGCTTAGAGCGTGTGCGCTATATGCTGCCAGTTGCTCTGGAATATCCCCCGGGGGATTGAAATGTTTTCCGTGTGTACAGTGCCTGCTAGGGGAGGAAGGTCGTGTGAGCGCTTCGGTGGATACAAGACTATAAACCGAATACCTCTAAAACAGTGTAGCCAGGTGTTTTTCTTTTTGTGGGGGCTCACATGATCCAATATTTTCACCTTTTTACCTATTCATTTACTTATTTTTGTTAAGCCCCCTAAACATTAAAGGCATACTCTGGTCTAAACCTGAGGTAAAATATAGTTAATAATGGTGATTTGTCGTGTAATTGAACACTACATGAAATTGTACCACGTTCCGGCGCTAAACTGTTCTTTTAGTAATGTTCGTGCTAGTTTTGGTTATAACTTGGTAATTAATCAATATTTTTTTAAATACTGTTTAGAGATGAATAGGCAGGCGGCCAAATTTCAAAATTATACTTTTGATGGCGTTTTTCGTTACACGTCGCCATGCATGCTCATTCAGCTCTTCATAGGATGGGCTTTGGTGTAGGGATGGATGTCAAGTCTAATTTTGCTGCATAAGTAAATTTAAGGACATCTAATAAAAAAATCATCAAAAACATGTTTTTTGGGGATTCGCTTCTAGAAAATTCATTTTTTATGGCAGAAACCCAAAACTTGCTAGGAACGTATTGAATAAGTTGCTTATGGCATTAGAACATGTTGCCGCCAGCATTACTGCGACTCACCGAACCCTGGCATGAGTGACTTTGGGAGAAATTCACAAAAAATTAGTGACTTTTGTAATTTTCCACAACTTGAATGTTATCCTGTGAACGATTCCAAACTCTCAACTAAATAATTTTGATTTAGAAAACTACACAAGAAGGTGTACATATAGAATGTGAGTCATCTTTGAATGTTTTCAAGACATGCTACGTGTTGGGGTATTTTATAGGAAAATGGCATAAAACAAGTGATTTCAGGGATTTGCTTCTGGAAAGTGCGATTTTCATAGTAGGAACTCCAAACCTGACACAAGTGATTTTAAAAGCATGTGTATGACTATCAAATACGTTTATGTTTGTATAAAATGTATCTGACACCAGTTGTGAGTGATTTAGAGTAAAAACCTAAAAAATAGTATGATTTTGTAATTTCCTATATCCAAACCAAGGTATATTATATCTTATACCAAAAATAGCCAGATATTGCTGTTACAGAAAATTAACCAAGAAAAGACCGATATGGAAAATAAGTTATGTTTGCTTACCTATAACATGCTAAATGTTTGGGGTATTTTACTGTAAAATCATCAAAAGGATACACTTTTGGGAATTTGCGTCTTGAAAATGTAGCCTCTAATGTAGAAGTATACAACTTGCTACAAATACGTTCACTTTAATGCTTGTAGTTATGTAATGATTTAAATTTCATAATTTTGCCACAGACAGTTACCTAAGAATGTGTTTATAAAGGAACTGAAGGTTTGTAAACTTTTAATAAGCTATATGGTACAAAAATTAAACTTTTATAACACCACGGGTGAAGGGCATAGAACAACAAGCACAATACCATAACTAATTCTTTGCGTCATCAATCTTTTTTTATAAATATTTTTGTTAATATATTCTTTCCTCTCAAATCACACTCACAATTGTCACATACATAGTCTAGTATCACCCATTTTATCTTCTTCTTAATGCAGGTTCAACTCAAAATTCATTTATCCAAAAACAACTTCAATTTAGTAGATATGCAAGAAAGGAAAATATTCAAATATGTAAAGACAGGGCCAAACGTAAAATGGTTTACTTGCAACATTACCATGGGATGAAATAGTTGTATAAAAAAAGGAAACCATTGAATTAATGCTATTGATTGTTAACCCTTATGCTGCTGCTGGCTAATATGGCCAATACAAAATGAAGCAAAAAAACAAAAACAAAAATTAAATGAAACCCTGACACATGGGTACTAATCTGAGAATGCTCAATGAGAGCTATCCAATGAATACCAACATGACAGGGTTGAGATTGTTTTCAAAGATCTTTGCATCCTTGTGCTTTGGACAAAAATAGCCTCAACATTGGAAGGCTTAAGAACATCTTATAACCATTAGCCTTGACTCCTTGATTTTCTATTTTCTGAAAAACCAGATATTCTTTATTGTCCATAGTCATCATTGAAAAAACAACCGTACCACAAGTCATACTTCATGTGATGGCATGTTGCTGGCCTCACACTTTAATGCAATACATTACCATATAGAGCAGACCTCTATATTCATTTCAATTTGTGTAAATCTTGTCCGATAAGCACCAATGCCATTACAAACACATCAGCATTAACTGCTGAACTTATCCAGTATTATACCATTTAACTATTTTATTTCTCTTAACTCTTGATTTTGAGAGCATGCTTCCAGACTTTAGGGTTAACCCTTATGCTACTGGTGGCAAATTTGGTCAATACAAAATGATGCAAAACATGTAGAAAATACCTGAAACCCTGTCAAATGGGTACTCATCTAGAAGTACTTAGCAAGAGCTTTCCAACGAGTACCAGCATGACAGGGTTTAGGTGGTTTTCAAAAACCTTTGCATCCTTGTTCTTTGGACAAAAGTATTCTCAGCATTGGAAGGGTTACGGAAAATCAGTTATGAACTGAATGATTGTATTGACCTGTACATAAAATATCCAGGGAGTAATATCTTGAACTCAGGATGAACGGGTTATGCTACATAAGGGGCATGATTTTAACCATTATGCTGCTGGTGGCTAATTTGGTCAATACAGAATGAAAAATGACTGGCATATGGGTACTTAATAAAGAGTACTCAGCGAGAGCTATCCAATAAATACCAACATGACAGGGTTTAGATCGTTTTCAAAAATGTTTGAGTCCTTGTGCTTTGGACAAAAGTATTCTCAGCATTGGAAGGGTTACAGAAAATCAGTTATGAACTGAATGATTGTATTGACCTGTACATAAAATATCCCGAGAGTAATATCCTGAAGAACTCAGGATGAATGAGTTATGCTACAAAAGAGGCATGCTATTAACCCTAATCCTGCTGATGGCTAATTTGGCCAATACAAACTGATGCAAAAAACCTGTAAAATCACTGGCAAATGGGTATTTAATGGAGATTTCTCAGTGAGAGCTATCCAATAAATACAGACATGACAAGGTTTAGACGGTTTTCAAACATTTTTGAGTCCTTGTGCTTTGGACGAAAGTGGCCTCAGCATTAAAAGGGTGAAGGAAAATCAGTTACAAAGTGGATGATTGTATTGACTGTACATAATATACCCAGACAGTAATATCATGAAGAACTCAGGTTGAATGAATTATGCAGCAAAAGGGGCAGGATTTTAAAGAGGTTAAACATAACACTGTCTTTTATTCAATATCACCAATTTTATATAAAAAAATACTCCCGTCACAATTTGTTATTGCACAATGTCTAAGACTGTCCAACAGTGGTTCATGTGACAAGAGACTTCTAACCAATTGGATTAGTGGAATTCTTCTGTGAGAGTATTTTTATGTGTTTTCTATATAGGAGGGCATACAGAGATATCAGGAAACCAGTTTCAACTATGGTAAAGGTATTTGCTTTATAGTCTTGTATCCACTGAAATGTTCACATGATCTTCCTTCCCTAGCAGGCACTGAACACACCGAAACCATTTCAATGCCCCGACGGATATTCCAGAGCAGCTGGCAGCATATATATATATTTTTTTTTTATTGACTATATCATTGAAAATACAAAATTATACAAATAACAAATTCCTTATCAACATGTATAAATATAGCTATAAAGCGGAGAAACAAGAGAAAACAAAAGCGACTTTTTAGGAAAAAGTTGCTTAGAGCAACCAACACAGTATAGAGAGTGGGTGCTACACTTCTCCACTCGGCCCGGGGGCGTTGTGAAAACAAAAATTACATGGGTAATCAAATTCTCAGTCCTTTGGCAGGCGGGGGTCATCGCTGTAAATGGTAAATCAGATTTACCAGGAAAGCTAGCCAATGCCGGCACGATTGCTCATGATTTTACGATACAGTTTACTCACTGCAAGGGCAGTTATAGATCGCATGCATGTCAGCTCATCCTTTCCGACAGATGGGATGGGTTTCCCCATTAGTATCATGAGGCATTCATCTGGTTCGTCATTAAGGACTCTAGAGACATTAGGACATCTATCCGCAATTTCTCCATATAGGAGTATCATTTCATCATTATTATTGGGGCACTGCATCAGAATATGCCTAATATCTTCGGTCACATACAAATCACAGTTTGGGCACTTCCTGAGGCTGAGAGCAAGCCCTTTAAGCCGACAATCATCACTTTTTAGTTTGCTAGCATGACAGACTAGTCTAGCCATGACCTCACATGGCCTGATATAGTCTGGTTGTTCGTCAGACAGTTGCCACCATGTCATGTAATTAGCTTTAGACATTGTGGCTACTAACAAGTCATTCTCTCTAAATATGAGGTTGGCACTCGCCCAGTATGAGTCCTCGATCATCCAGGCTCGTTGCCAGACGAGTCTGGACCATCTCTGCTTACTCATCACTGGGAGAGTACCATTCATCATATCACATACTACCTCTAGGAGATTAAAACGGGCACATTCATTGAGGATATCAAACATGGGGCTCCTATGGACATTTAGTTGGCATTCTCTTCGTCCATTAACAAAATCATTAAGTTTGCACGAAAATACCGCATTAAGGACGCTAGTAACGTTCTTAATTAAGGTGAGGATGAAAAGTACTTTCTTAGCCGCAATGAATGTAGTTAGTTTGATCCAACCTAGTCCATAGAAGCTACTGGAGTTAGGCGATCTCTGTGGGAATCGCTGTATCCTCCTACCTGCGTATCTTTGGAATGCTAAGATATTGTCCCTGTCATTATCGGTAAGTACCCATAACTCGCAGCCAAAGAGCAGGGTAGGCACAACAACACACCAAAATATCTTATTGCAAGTCATAATATTAAGTCCATTCATACGGATACCCAATCCGGAAGCAGCATTTAGGGTTCTACGGCCCTTACTAATCTTTTCTAGAACACGAGATTCATCATCGTCAAATAAGCAGGCCTTGACCCCAACATGGTCATAGGATTGCTTCTCCTTGACCCTGCTGGGGCCTAGCCTAAAAAGTCGGTCTTTGGCATTCTTGTCATGGACTTTCCTGGATTCACCAAAAACCAGCACTGCAGATTTGGCGGCGTTGAAACTAAATCGCCACTTATTCCCATACCTATGGACTAAATTGTGAACCTCGTCTGTCCTACGTTTAGAGATGGTTGCGGTTGCCAGGTCGTCTGCATAGCCAGCAGGCGACGTGGGAATGCCCTGTATTGAGCAACAGAGTTCAGATTCTTCTAAAATAACCAACAATTCGTTGATGAAGGCCACATATTTAGTGAGAGAGAGGAATCCGCCCTGATGTATCCCGCACCTCATGGGATACCACTCGGACGTCTTCCCCTCAATCCTGACCTTGCACCGGAAACCTTGGTAGGCCCTGTACATGAGCCTCCACATTTTACCTTGAATACCCATTTGAAACAGTTTAAAGAAGAGGCCATATAGCGCACAAGCTCTAAGCACTGCCTTATTAATGCTAGGTACCTATTTTTCAGCTGGGTAGACTGAGGCAATATGGAATAAACTGTCTTGCCTAAGGACAGACCAAAGTGCCCCACCGGGGAATTGAACCAGCAACCTACTGATTACTAGTCTGACACCTAACCAACTTAGCTACTTTGTCCCATGGTGGCATTATTAGGGCAACAGATAACAAACTATTCAATTGTTTATTGTTTTGTGTTAACCCTTATGCTGCTGGTGGCTAATTTGGCCGATACATAAGGATGCAAAAATGCTAAAAAATGACTCAGTGAGAGCGATCCAATGAATACCAACACGACAGGGTTTACATGATTTTCAAAATCTTTTGCATCTGTGTGCTTTGGACGGAAGCAGGAACGTATATATATTTCTAACTTCCCTTGCAACAAGTTGTATTTTATCCTGTGCCTGTTCAGCGCTTTTGAACATTTTAATGGAAATAGCGCTATAAAAGTGACAATTCTATTTATATACTACCTGACGAAAGTAGCCCTAGCATTTCTTCAAACTTTCAATTCATAAGATATGACTCTCATTAATGAACTTGTTCCTGAACGAAATTTTAAGATAATTTATTGAAATTGAAGTTATGATACTTCTTTTTACATTATAGACAAGCACACTCAGTTCTCCAAAGATATATATATATATATATATATATATATATATATATATATATATATATATATAAATATATATATATATATATATATATATATATATATATATATATATATATATATATATATATATATATATATATATATATATATATATTTGCAAAAAATTGGAGAATTCCCATCATCATCTAAAATCCTTTCACCGCAAGCTGTCCAGTAACATAAGCGATGAAGCTCTGAAGAATGGGCAGTCCGGAACTATTCACCGAACTGAAATAAAGAACAAAATATTGCATCAGGACAAAAAACAGGGTAGAATTGCCTCATTGAATTGCCTCAGATATTATGATTATGCCTCACAGGAAATTTTCTTGGCCAATGCAAAATGTCATAAAGCCAGAGTTTAACTAAAAGCCTGTTACTATGATGCATCCATTTTAATAGCAATTACACAATAAGAACAGGCTAGTATTCCATGTACACTGCGCACAATGTCATTGAGACAGGATTTCACTAACAGCCTGTTACTATGATGCATCCATTTTAATAACAATTACACAATAAGAATAGGCTAGTATTCCATGTACACTACGCACAATGCCATTGAGACAGGATTTCACTAACAGCCTGTTACTATGATAAATCAAATTATATAGCTCTACAATTACACTATAATAATATGTTAGTATTTCATGCAGGGTCTCAGTCAGGATTACAAAACTGTCTGTCCAAAACAGCAACTTCAAAATTTCTACCTGTCCAAATTCAAATCCCTATTCCAACCAGATTTTCTAGCATATTGTGTCAAAAGGGTCATTTTACACTTCAACTATTTCCTAGAAGACAATTTGTTAGCATTTGGTTTTTAACAAATCATCACAGAAAACTTTGAGTTTGTCAGGAAAATACCTGTCTAAAAGACAGGCTTGACGGGTCCTGGCAAAGTCCCTGATTTCATGTAAACTACTCAAGAATTATCAAACAGAGTAAAGTAAAGAATACAACATACCTGGCCAGGAAAGGTTGTGGAAAGCATCCATGCATTTTCTCATCCCTGAGTTTTCTAAATTGTATTAGATGTTTAAGCAGGGCATGGGTACTAACAGCATCAATTTTGGTAAAAACAACCTGTAAGAGAAGTACACCACACATAAAAATACAAATGCAAATAGTTTTCATTCATTTCTCTGTAATAGAAGTATTTTTCTCATTGATTTTTTTTTTTTATGGTGGGTCAACTGTAATTTACTAATTGTTTAAAGACTACATGGGGGCTGCCATTATAATTTAGTCTTAACTACCCAATGGACACGTTTTTTGGACACGATACATAAGCTAATCATTTCCAGAAACCCAAGATATACCAAAAGCAAATATCTTTGACACATTGGCACAATGAAATTTAAGATTATTTGAACATAGTTGTTTTACCTTTCTCCCTACCGCTTAAAATTATTCTTGAATATACTTAATATATACTGTATACCGTGTTTCTTTTGTGCATATAAAATAATGAACTTAGAAAGCAGCTGCCTTTAAATGCCAATTTAATTATTGCATACTGGTTTTGAATAACAAGCGATCAGCGTGTTGTACAGTACTACCATAGGGATCCTATGTCTTAATAATGATGCACAGTTAAAACATGCAGACTCCAGGAGTGTGCACGGAATACAGTATGTAAATGTATGAACAGCTCAAAGGATTGGTTCAACCTATTCATATATATAGTTCCTGTAGAATAAGTATATAGATGCCTGATACCCTTTACAATAACTTAGGGAAAAGCATGAATTCACATTTTTTTGAACTAAAGTTGCTTCTTGGGTTCTTCTATTCTCCATTAAATATTTTGAGAGAAACTGCTCTGATCAACAAATGATTTTTTTGGTAGTGCTACAGCAATAAATAAACGGGATAATTCTTGTTCATCACATTGTGACGTGTTTGTATCTTTTATGTTTGCCATAGTCTATAATATGCAATACAGATTAAGTCTTACTGCATAGGGCTTTGAAAACTCCTCCATCATATCTATTGCCGTGAGGTCTGTAGGCACAATTCCAGTTCTTCCATCCAATAACAAAAATGTTCGAGCCAGACTGAAAAGAGAAGCAAGATCATATTGTCAAGATCATAGTTGGAATACAATATGGTTGTCACAGTTGCTGTTATCTATTTTGTTATCATTACCATTATCATTATATTACAATAATTATCATTACCATTATTATCATTAGTATTATTATCATTATCATTATTCATTCTATTCATTTATTATTCCCTTTAATTATTATTATTATCATTATTATTATCATCATTATTATCATTATAACTATTATCATTATTATTATTATTACTATTATTATTATTATTATTATTATTATTATTATTATTATTATTATCAATATTATCATTATTGTTATTATCATTATCATTATTATTACTATTATCATTATTATTTATAATAATATTATCATTATCATCATCATCATAATCATCAACATCAATATCATTATCACTGACATTATTGTCATTATCACCATTGATATCTGTCTTTTTAGTACTTATACTACTATCTTCGCCATCACTCTATCTATACCAATCTTTAATATTAATCCCCATCATCATTGAACACAGGTAGATAGCCTATTTACTTAGTCCTGTTCTGTATATACGCCTCCACTGAGGTGACATAGTGCGAAGGCATGTTCGTTCCATAGCCAGGCATGTCCACCAGGGTAAAAGCCTTGCCCACTTGGAAAAAGTGCATCAACTTGGTGTGACCCTGAAAAATAAGATGGAAAAAGTGCATCAATTTGGTGTGGCCCTGAAAAATAAGTTAATGGTATGAAACTCTATTTGTCTGTTGCTTCATATGAGGTTTTATCACCTGCTCTTATGTGATTCTTGATGCTGACTGGTCAATAGGTGTCAGATGTACAGATGTTCACACTATGTAGATTTAAATGACAGGCAAGTTATCAGCTTTCTTGCTTTGAAGCTTAAAGCTCCAAAAATGCTTAAAAACGAAGTTAGAGTGCTGGAAGTTTAAGAAAAATGAATGGACTTATGAATCATGGCCTGGTATTCAGGTACCATCCCAAATTTATACATGTCAGAGCTGCACGCTGGTGCAGGTTGGAGGTGCCACCATTTGTAATTGAGCTACACAAGACCTCTACTACCCAATTACCGAAAAAGTATGAAGAACCGATAGATCGATAATCAATCGGATGGCTGCTACTCTTCATTGATCATGAAATTGCACCCGATTCCTAATCCTACCATTGGCAGCATGATCATTACCGCAATAGATGTGAAATAAAATACTCACAGGTTTCCTCGACACATCGACCCGTTGCTCATCATTGAAAAGGGCCTTGATGAGTGATGATTTCCCGACATTACTGCGACCAATTATGGCAACCTGCAATTTAGAGCACAAGATGGTGAGGGAACATGGTCTAAGCCAGCAGGGCGTCTGGAAGTCTTTTTGGTCACCCAAACCCTTAAAAAGCACCCCTCAGGACACCCAAATATTTTTGTGATGAATCTAAAAATGTCAATCTCAAGCATATAATTGAATCTTCTTATCTCCATATGATTCCCATTGACATTGTTTAAGGATATCATGCCTTATGTTGATAAATTCATACATATTTATGGTTGACATCTGAGTATAATGTGATCCCCCTTAAAAATCTGGATGCCCCAAAATTTTAGGGCACCACATTTTGGTTACCCAGTTTCCAAATCCTTGCTAAGACCCTGTGAGGGAATCCCAAGGAAATCTTAAATATTTTTGAGCAAACTCCAACTCAAAAAGTTGCACTCAAGGCAATTTAATGCACAAACTGTTCTCACATATAATAGATGGTAGAAAATGCTTTCCAGTAGCTGATACCTTAAAACATAATATTTGCTTATTTATAGCATACGAAAGACCCACATATTAATCATTCTGAAACTGAAAATAACTTTCATCTAAATACTCATGAGAACAATTTATACATGCAATCCTTTAACAACCATTAACCCTTCCAATGCTGAGGCTATTTTCGTTCTAACCGCAAGGATGCAAATTTTTTTGAAAATCATCTAAACCCTGTCATGTTGGTATTCATTGGAAAGCTCTCGCAGAGTACTTTCAGATGAGTACCCATTTACCAGGGTTTCGGTCATTTTTCAGTTTTTTTGCATCATTTTGAATAACCAAAATTAGAAACCAGCAGCATAAGGGTTAACATTTTTCAAAATAAAATTTGAATCTGGTGTTCAAGCGTAAATAGAATAACCTGCTTGCCTGTAGAACATCCCCTTAATATTTCTCTGGAACCTTTGAAAATAACTTAAACGTAAATTGAAAATATATATGTTCAAAATAGAGTTTTGATTAACTTCAATTCATTCCATCAAATATAATCCAAACAGTGTTTTTGTAAGAGAGACATTTATAAAAATGATCAAGCTTATGCTATTGAGCTCCACAGGCATGAATGGGTTAATGCTTATGCTGCGGCACATGGCTAATTTGGTCAATACAAATGGATGCAAAAAACCTGAAAAATCTCCGAAACCCTGGCAAATGGGTACTCATCTGAGAGTACTTGGCAAGAGCTATCCAATGAATACCAACATGACAGGGTTAAGATGTTTTTTATAAAAACCTTTGCATCCTTGTGCTTTGGATAAAAGTAGCTGCAGCATTAGAAGGATAAAGAGAAATTGATGAGGAAATGAACTCACCTCTGAGATTTTTGTTTCTGGCAGGTGCTCCGGATTTATAACGGCTTTTACATGCTGAATAGAATGTCCACGATGTGACTTAAATAACTTTTCTGCATGTTTCATATCGTCCAGTGTTGGATTGAAGAATTGATTGTCCTCCTTAAATAGTGGCTCCACTAAATGCTCTTCTATTCTTTTAAATGGGGATTCATATTTGTCTTTTACGTTTCGCACTTTAGTGACTTTATTACTGTCTGTTTTCAATGATGTATGAAACGAACGATTGCCTTTTCTTTTCTCTAAATTTGCAGGAAAAAGACGTTGACTGCATACTGAGCAACATCTTGTTAAACCTGGTAAAGGTTTTGTGATAGACTTCAACATTGTTTTTCAACTTTCTTTTGAAACTTATAACCGCCAATATATCATCTAAGTGATAACAATCCTCTTATGAAGATCAATGTACACCTTCAGAGATAATCCTGAAAATAGAAAAGAGTACAAATAACAGCTACATATAGGTATCAGACTCAATAAGTATGTATATGCAAACTACCATACAACGGATAAAAACAAACATGGAAAATCTTTCCAAGTTATGCAAAGTTTAACATAAATGAATACTTGATTCAAATGATGAGTGAATTGAGACAAAAGCTTTCATAAGGGATAAGCAAAAGTTTGAGTCTTAGGCAAGTTTGCCTGTAAGTTTAGTCATTGCCAGCAGGGCATCTGGGCACCATATGCAGTGTGTACTGATAAATGATGGGATTCCTCTTTCTGGTAATGCTGATGATCTCTCATTTCCTCAGTTGGGGTGGAACTCTGTCTTCAGGTACAGAGGGGGGCCCATACGCTCGTTATCAAAATCTAAAAATACCCCTAAAGCACTGATTTCTGGCCAAAAAAGCACCCTTAATTTAACAAAAACACTGACTTTTTCCAGTAAATAAACACCCCTTCTTTTATCAAAACACTGACATCTGATGAGCGGAAACACATATTTTAACTTTACCGGGTAGATTTTATAATCCTCTGCCTGTTTAGCGGCTGTAAGTGGCGGCAGCGGACGCGGAAGCCCAGTCACTTCAGGAGTCACTCGGCGTCAGAGCCGCGTATATTTCGTGGATTGTAAGGGGATTTCCACCCCCCCCCCCCCATACTTTGTACCTGGGTACAAAAAAGTACCCTTCTTTTACAAAATCGCAGACATGCGGAGGTCTTAAAAAAGACCCCTTCTTCCGCCAAATACATAACACAGGTGCGGCCCCCCCTCTGTACCTGAGTGCCCCCCTCCCCCCGGGGGTAAATCCTGGTGTCATCTGCTAAAAGGTGAATTGTCGAGTCCAAACCTTGGATGAAGAAAAGGTTGTGTCATCTACATGACAGGATTTACGCACACTGAACTAAAGGTAGTCAATAAATGCCACTTTCTGACTACTAAAGGGCCCTAGAACTCCTACATCAAGTTGCTAACTATTGTATCATATAATTCCTTAAATAAATATCCCACTTTTGTGCAGCCATTTCCAAGAAAGATGCTTTTATACTCAATCTTCTTCAACGAGTGGAAATCTGTAAAGCTGTCACTCCTTGTGTTGACACCCCCGCCAAAACACATAACAACCAGAACGAATCACACATCATCCGACCCCTACCAGAGCGACCTCTCCTCGAGCGACCTAATTTCGAGCGACTCGTTGACGTGCCGACCAGCATGTTAATTTATAAATAAAGTATATCTGAATTGATTACAACGAAAAAACAGACATTTATTCATTAAAATTGGAACTCGCGATCACATGTTTTTCTCTGGTGACATGTCAGTACATAGATAGGTTGAATATTCGAAGTTAGAAGTAGTTTGATAATTCATTTCACGGCCGTAGTTCATTTCACGGCCGGTCGAGATTAGGTCATTTATTCCTTCATTTCCTTCTTCAAAGTCGCATTAAATCCCTTCCATAAAGTCAACGTCAGTAGTGAATATATGTTTCCTTTTTAGTTTACCAATAAATGTGAAGGGAAATGAACATAATATGACGCTGGCATGGCCAGGAAGCGAGCGAAGCTTTGGATGATCATTTTTTTTTACTTCTGACCAAAATACAGCATTGATTGACCGTAAATTAATGGCATACAAAACATTACGATTTTAAACTGTCTTAAAATTTATATTTCGCAACTGATTTTGACGAGAATTCGATGGCCAGTAGAATGAATTCTGGCGGCTCTATCGATCTAAACCGCATTAAAATTGACCCACGGACAGGCGAGAAATTCAGTTTTAACTTGGATATAGTAGCGGCCACGGCGTGGTATGACCAGGAAGCGAGCCGAGAATTGAGCCACGGACGGGCGAGAAATTCAGTTTTAACGTGGATATACATGTAGTAGCGGCCACTTTCATTCATATTTCGCAACTGATTTTGACGAGAATTCAATGGCCAGTACAATAAATTCTGGCGGTTCTATCGATCTAAACCGCAATGGTCAGTAGAATGAATTCAGGCGGTTCTAAACTGCATTATAATTGAATTGCATTCATATTTCGCAACTGATTTTGACGAGAATTCAGTGGCCAGTACAATGAATTCTGGCGGTTCTATCGACCTAAACCGCAATGGTCAGTAGAATGAATTCAGGCGGTTCTAAACTGCATTCGAATTGAGCCACGGACGGGCGAGAAATTAAGTTTTAACGTGGATATACATGTAGAAGCGGCCACTTTCATTCACGCACGTGCATTCATGCATTTCATCCAATGGGATGAAATGTAAGTGTTTGGTATTGTTGTACTGCACATTACGTCATTGTCGACCAATGAAATCGGTCGTTACTTAACCTACTAAAGAAATCCTCCAGAACGGAAGTCGTCCGCACGTTGAGTGATATTGTTGTCCCGCACGTTGAGTGATATTGTTGTCCCGCACGTGGGACGGTGACGACTTTCTGGGTCCCTGTATGTATTTCTTATAGTGACGTCATATACACTCACGCGCAATTGAGGGATTGCGAGGCTTCGCGAAAGGCCTACGGCCTTTCGAGCTTCGCTCGCTATAATGTCTAATTATAAAAGGAGCCGGTATGCGTAGCAGTCGGTAATTTGAGGGGTCGCATTGATAGGGGTCGCCAGAATAGGGGTCGGATGATTGTGATTCGACCAGAACGTCCGGGCCTGCCAGAGGCAGCGTTCCCGAGGGGGTCGACTAGACAGGAAGCACGGCTGTATCACAGTGTGCGATCGTCCTAGCCACTCCACAAGTGGAGTGGCCAGGACGACTGACAGTGTGGCCATATCCTGTAATGTAAGAATTTACCTTGGATGATTTACTAACATCAGAGAGATTAATTCAATATAATTATGAATTTGAATTAAAATGACTCGAGGCCATACAGTTAGTCCTTTATCCTTCACCAATAACTCAAGTAAAATATCTTTCAGCAAGCCTGTAAATGCAATTATAATCACATGTATCAGTATTTACTATTTAAGATATTTCAACTAACTTTTCAAGTAACCTTACTCAATTATCGCCCAGATATATAGAGAATACCAGTAAATTAGATGTCATATCTTAATCTACCAACTGCCATGGCAAATCAAGCATTGAAAGGCTGACCCTTACGTACTTCTTAGCTTAAGCAATTGCCATCTTATGTAGTGATATTGTCTTATCGTTTGTTTTTGTTTACCTGTGACCATTCGTGCACATGTCCTAAAGTGTGCCGCGACATCTATCGGCTATTTAAAAGACTAAACCTCGACACTTCTGTGATTTGGATAATCATACCGAATTTATCCGCCAGGTGGCTGCGCACACTCAATGAAATCAGGGAGCTTCTAATTGTGATTGATGTCTCTGATGAAATGTACCATATGATGTCTTGTGACACCGTGGCACTTTTTGTTTTTTACTTTCCTGAAACTTGACAAGAATAGAGAACAAATTGCAATCATTTTCTAAACAATTCTTATTTATGGAAACTTTGATTCCGGTCTATTTTCACAGATTTTTGAAAATAAAAATATGCAAGTTACAGCAATTATGGAGCAGTATCAAGGAATTCGAGAACAACATTTTAACCCAAAATTGGCAGAGCTTAGAAATGCTCCATTTAATTTTGACCAAAAAAATTGTCATTTTATTCAATGCTCTTATCATAAAGACACTGGAATTGTGAGATTGTGGAAGATGCAGAGATGGAAAACATTTGCCAAAAAAAAATAGGAAAAAAGGAAGAATATAAATGTATACAAAAACTTATCAAATTCTATTTTATACAGACTGGCCACTGATTGATTGATTGATGGAAGCCTTAATATTAGGCTTAGATTTAATAAAAGAATGGATATGTAACGAGAGACCAATTACTATACTGCGATAGAGTGAAGGCTTTTCTATGCCAGGGGTCTAGACTCTGGCCTACGTGTGACGCCACTAGGAGACAAAGACCACTGAGCCCAGGGCTCTGATATCGTTTACATTACTGAGAAAGTTGCACACCAACATGCGAAAAACACAACTTATGGGCTATTCGCCGCAGCCACATTGTTCAGGTTGACCGGCTGGTTTTATATCCACTTGCTTTTATTCATCTAAGCACTAGGGCTGTTGAGTACATGTATCTTAATGCGATTTTCATATAACCCACGTCCTTATGTAAAATCATTCTTGTGAAGAGAATGACACCACCCTGCATGTGTCTTTGCTATCAAACGAAACATGAGCTCAGCAAAATCGAAATCAGCCGCGTAGTTGCTTCGAAGTTTTGATAGAATTGCTTGTTTTTCGCGATAATTATGCCAATTTTAAAAAACAACGAGTGTTCTTTCGTATATCATATTTTCTTCGAAATTCCAATGGCAGGGATGGCCAAGTGGTTGCGAGGTTCATGAGTTCGCAGGTTCGACACCCAAAAAGCGGGTTGGCTTGGTCGCCATATAGATGTGTGGCGTTGTGGAGGGCTGTCTTTGATCCTTATGCAAGTGAAAGACCCCTTGGATATATTTATGAAGAGGAGGGAATTTCTTCAAGGTTCTAGCGTTGTATCTCGTCGCGATGTGACCTAAGCTGTTGAAAGCGACGTAAAAACCCATATCTTCCTTCATTCCGAATTCCATTTGCAAATGCCCTTGATTGCACAAACGGTTTAGGAAATGATCAGAGAGAGATGATAAATGATTAGCTAAGAGTAGTTTCTTATCTCTCAGGTCTATCTTTATAGCACAACTGCAAGACTTCTTGGAATCTTTTGATAAAGAAAAGAGGGTTTACAGGCACTGATGTCCATGACTTCATGTATATACAAAGGCCAGAAGCAAAGGTTGAGATACATGTAGTTCATCAATATTGAACCTAACTTTTCATCTGATGTTGTTGCCGTTGTCTATTTTATGCATACTGTCCATATGATAACAGGAGTGGGAAAATATGTAGGGTTTATGTCTGAACTAAGATACATGTAACCTTGGAGTAAAAGTTTTTACTTTTCTATGATCTTGAGATGATGTATCAAACACTAATACCGGTACATCAATATAAAGGATTTAAGAAAACTATTCAACAATAATTCATACGGTCTTAATTTTAAGGAAATTCTATGTTTCAGAACATTTTCGCATATTTCATT
>OZ012690.1:17877372-17914872 GCA_963942565.1 Maea johnstoni
TCCTGCCAGGTCACTATACAGGTAGTAGTGTACAGGTAAATCTTTAGGTAAATAGACACTGAGACCTGTGTCCACAGATTACCTGGTTCTAGAGGCCAGAATTGGACTACCTGGGTGCTGATTAAAAGACATACTTCACACTTGTTCTAGGTAATTACAGGTGCGATTAATTAGCTCAATTAGCCCACCTTGAAGCTTCTGTATGATGTCACAGCTTGAGGAGAACATTATAAGGGATTAGTGCATTTATCACTCTTTTCTCAAGAGTTGCACTGCTCATGATACCTTTTGATGGGTCATTATACTAAGAGGTTTATGAATGAGTCAAGTATAGATATGAGATATGGTACAATCAATCTGTCCTGTGAACAGTTATATCAAAGGTCGTACTATCATCAGTATAATTTTTGGTTTGTTTAGAAGACTGTGTTTACTGTATAAAACCTTAGCACCAATTTAGTAGTGATTAAAATCAATTCTAAATACCTTTTAAAATATCCGTACAAAAAAATGAACATACAATAGCAGAAAAAACATTCAGGGTATAACTGTGGCCCGGCATTATTTAAATACCTAATAAATCAAGAGAGCGGGGATAGAGATGTATATCTAGTTTGCTGAAATTGGGCATGTCTGACTAGGCATACCAGGCATAGCATACTGCTACTTGATAGGTAATTTACATGTATTTGGCTTACAAGCATTGTTCACAGGAATCAGATCCCCTGTATGGTAGCAACAGGGCTGTATAAATCAGCATAGGAAATTGAGGTACAGAGGGAAAAGACAATGCGATTTATTCAGTTCACTGAGAGGGTTCTTTCATGGTGGTGATTGCCTAACATTCTCGGTTCCTTCCCTCATTCCTGACTAGTGAATCATGATGTCATTTTAACTATCACTGTAAGTGAGAAATGCTAATGTTTAGTTTCTCTCTCTCTCTCTCTCTCTCTTCTCTCTCTCTCTCTCTCTCTCTCTCTCTCTCTCTCTCTCTCTCTCTCTCTCTCTCTCTCTCTCTCTCTTCCACTCTGACTCTTACTCTCTCAAAACTCTCTCACTTTCATCTCTGTCTGCCCTCCCTGCTCTCCCCCCCCCTCTCCCTGCTCCCCCCCCTCTCTCTCTCTCTCTCTCTCTTCTCTCTCTCTCATCTGCTCTCTCTCTCTCTCTCTCTCTCTCTCTCTCTCTCTCGCTCTCTCTCTCTCTCTCTCTCTCTCTCACCCACTCACTCTTCTCTCTCTCTCTCTCTCTCTCTCTCTCTCTCTCTCTCTCTCTCTCTCTCTCTCTCTCTCTCTCTCTCTCTCTCCCTCTCTCTCTCTCCCCTTCCTCCCTCCACCTCTCTGTCTGTCCTGTCTGTCCTGCCTGCATCTCTCTCTCTCTCTCTCTCTCTCTCTCTCTCTCTCTCTCTCTCTCACTCACTCACTCACTCACTCCCTCACTCACTCACTCACTCACTCACTCACATTCTCCTCTCTCTTACTCTCTTCCACTCTGACTCTTACTCTCTCACTTTCCGTCTCTGTCTGCCTCTCCTGCCCCCCCCCCTCTCTCTCTCTCTCTCTCTCTCTCTCTCTCTCTCTCTCTCTCTCTCTCCTCTCTCTCCTCTCTTCTCTCTCTCTCTCTCTCTCTCTCTCTCTCTCTCTACACCTACATTTCACATTTTCCTATATTCCCTCATGAATCACAGAAATAAAATTACCAACATATATTCTTATTTCCCTTGTTTTTCTCCATAATTCTGCTTTTGACTAAATTTTCATGAATACTCATACAACCCTTATATTTTCCCCATAACTCTTCTCTTGACTCCTTCACCCAGGTCTAAGGCCAGGTGGTTTATATTAAGCTCTGTTTCTGGGGAGATTAAGGAAAAACATGCGTGATGACTAAACCTGTCGCCTCCTTCCCATCACCCACGAGTTATGCTGGTGTATCTTCAATTTTTCAGCTCGCATTTCACGAGTAAACACTCATCAAACATATGTGTTTATTTGCACTGGAAAAAATCTGCCCGGCTGCAGATGGATGCAGGGGGAAGGGAGGTGCACTTTCTCTCTGATAACCTTACTAGACCTCTGAACCATCAGCTGTGCTCAGGCCGTCTAACGTAGACGCTAATATCTCAGAAATGCTTCAAATTTCAAGAAAGATTTGAATGAAAGTTGGCTTATATCATCTAAATAGCAATTTTTCTTCAAATTGTTTTCAAAATATTCCATAAATACTGAAATATTCTTAAAATTGTCAGATCATGTGAGCTCTTTGGGCTGGTATGGGTTAAACCAGCAACAGCCCCTGGTAGAGGCACCTGCAAGCCAAGCACAGTATAGCGAGTCTGTTTTTTCCATTTGCTAGTGCCAGTTACTGGAAAATACCACTGAGTGTTTTGATATGGGACCGTTCTTTGAAGATTGCCTCCTTCAGATGTGACACAGGAGTAGATTTGTTACTTGCACATAAGTTAAGAAATCTGGCTCAGATCTTATTCAATATATCTTGAAAAGACCATTGGCATGGTGTTGTATTTCATTTTTAAAGGATAGTATTCTTATTTGATATAATCTATACATTCAAGTATATCTCCCTCATTTGAACTTATTCCACCCCATAATAGTACCAAAGTGGTTAGGAAAAAAATGTAAATCAAAAAAAATATTTCATATCAAATCAAATAATGTTTTTACAAAGATAAACATTTTTGTAAAGAGTAAGGAAATTTGATACATAATGAGTAAATTAAAATTTAAAAAATTAAATGCAAAACCAGCTTGAGAATAATTTCGTTTTTTGTGTTTTTGCCAATGGTCTTAAAACTAAGATTTAGAGGTTTTCATAACTTGCATAATTTTCCCTTGAACAGTATATCTGAGAGAAAGAGCACCATCCACACAGTTCATAAGCTAGCTGACTTTAAGAAAGCTAGGACGTGTGACGGTTCGCCTAAGGGGGGCAGGTTTTCCGTATGAAATGTCCGAGGTGAAATTCCTCGCTCGCGGTTCACGGCAAATGAGGTACCTCGCAGAAACTTAGCCGCCCCGGGTGAAAAAATGGCAGGAATGCCAGAAAGATTTTAGGACCCCGTGACAGAACTCACAATACTCATAACACAGGTGGTATACCAAGGAGGGGGTTAACTCATTTATCACCAAAATACATACCCTGGTGATATGATAAATTTCAGTATATCTCAAAAACGAAGGGAAAATTATTTTCAAAAAATATTTAAAGATATTCATTTCCAGAATAAGAAACAACATTTTTACAGATATTTTAAGGAATTCAATGTAGTAAATATATTTATTTTATTTGTATCTATTTAGGACAATCTGCACACTTTGGAGATGAAAGGGTTAACAAATAAATGTTAACCCATTCATGCCTGGAGTGTCTGATATTCTTACACTTGATGGACAACCCTAACCCTCACCAAAGTAATTGAAATTCAAGACGTTCATGTACATTCAGAAATTATATGTCCACTGAAAACATAAACCCTTTGTCATATATTTTTGATATAATGAATTAAATTCAAAGATTTCTCAAACACCAAAGAGTTAAAATGATATTTTTCTGAAAAACAACTGAGCTGTTTCTTTCACCTGCCCCACCCCCAGGCTTGTCTAACAAAATCATATTTAACTGCCAAGATGCGACAATGCCCTATACACAACACACCTTTACACTTTTAACTCGGGTATTTAAAGTTTTTACCGCGTTAAAAGATAAGGAGCAACAAATCACCATCACGGCTTCCCTCAAAAAAGGTTCTTAATGTGGAATATTAGTTATCTGTCAGAGTTGCGACAATTGTCACCATGGCAACAGGCCCAGCACTGGGTAAAGAAATTTATGGTACTATTTGTTGGGGTTTAACGAAATGTTATCTTGTCATTTAGAGGTCACTGAAGGTCAGAGAGGGACAGATGACTAATTGTGGGTTGTGATTGTGAACCGGGGTACCGACAGGGTACCCTTATACCCCAGGGGTAGGGCATCCACGCATACAAAGGCTAGTGGCTAAAACAGACAGTAAACAAATTATTCAGTATTCAATATCAGCAAGACCCTTTATTAGTCTTTCTTGAGGTAAATGATTAAATATCAGTCATAGATATTGAGATCAAGGAAAGAAATTCAGATGATCAATGGGATCTATTACTATTTATTCCCCTTAACAATGCTCAGAACTTTCAGGGTTTCATCAACATAGAAAAAAACTGAAAATGGGGAAAGATAAAAACACATCATAAAAATATCTGCATGGGTAAACCATGTTGCAAAATTATCATAAACAGTACCCCACAACACTGTACATTTATAACACAACCATTGATAGCCTTATCAATGATGGGACATCAATCACAAATGTTAAATAATCTGGTACTTACTCAAAGGTGCCCTTAGAGACGGTTGCATAGCAACTACTGTCGCCATTTTTGCAGCTGGAGCATCGTGCGTCGCCTTCTGGACATGATGAGACTTTCAGCGTACCGACCTGAATAAAATAGAGAAATAAAACATGTATAAAAACGACCACTTCAGTCTTACAGTTATACAATTATTGTTGTCTTTGTCATATTTTTGTTGTTAGATTGATTACCACTCTGAAATGAAGAAAAGTAAAAGAAAGAGAGTAGGTAAAATTATGATGACATGCTGTTGGTGGCTAATTTCGCCAATACAAAATGATGCAAAGATCTGAAAAATGAAAACCTGGCATATGGATACTCATCTGAAAGTACTCAGTGAGAGCTATCCAATGAATACCAACATGACAGTGTTCAGATGGTTTTCAAATATTTTTACATCCTTGTGCTTTGGACGAAAGTAGCCTCAGCAGTGGAAGGGTTAAACATGCACTATCTCCAAATGGCTCATTATTACAAGGGTGACCTCTACTAACAGCTGATGACCCTTGATGTACATGGCAAATTTACTGCAGAGACTTGAGTAGTTTTTCTTAAGATAAAGGGTCCCAGGCGGGTGCTATTTCAGTGTAAGTTTCCTTTGAACATATAAACATATACTATCTAATACAGTTTGACAGAAATTGCTTGGCTATATTTTTAGTTAAATGCAAATACCTTTCATATTGTAGAGAAAGATAAAATAATGATAAATTGGTTTTTGTATGTGCCAGAAATATCTACTGTATACATTTTTTCATGGATGGTGAGTTTTTTGAGAAGTTACGGATGTTTTCTTTAGTTCCAATTCTTTTCAACCCCTCTCTGCCTCCTGTGGCGAGTATTTGTTTTTTCTAGGGAAACATAACATTAAGAATATATACAGAAAATCGCTCTCTGGCTGTTGATTCTGAGATTCTTTCTTGGCGAGTAATTTGACCCTCTTTGGCATTAGAGACCAGGGAGTTCCTGTAAGCTGTTATTTTAACCCGCTCATTCCCAGAATTTCTCCTGAGAAACTTCTTCCTAATATTTTACTTGAAAATCACTTTTTGTTTTGGTGCACGAATTAGCATAAAATGTCAAGGAAAGTTGTTGGTTGTGTTCTGACTAACATTCCAAGCTTATGTGGGGATGCTCTCAACTCTAAGTCTGTTCAGTATCAATACCTTGTTCCCCAGACTGCATATCGCTATCAATTTAACTAAACAGGACTCAAAACATACGTCATAAGACTGACAGGGTAGAGAGGTTCATTTCCCTTCAACTCTCGTTAATCATCCGCCCAGTGTGAGAGAGGTTCAGTTGAGACAGTCTAAATAAGATGTCAGCCCCCTACCCCATCTCTTCCCTGCTTCAACCATACCATCATGAACACAAATATATAAAATGAAAGACTAAAGGAAATAGAAGCATGAAACTCGCCATTTTTTCTAAAAAAGAATGGGCAAATTTAAGAGAAAATTGAAAAATGCTGAAAATTTGAACAAGATTGGCAAATTTTGGAATATTTATCATATTTAGATAACATTTGGCAACTCGGTAATACATGTACTTGGAATGCCAATGATTCTAGTTATTTCAGTATATTTCTTTAAAGAGAAATGCATCTCCAGCTACAGAGCAATTTTTGGTGAGTACATGTACTATATACCTACCTAACCAACACTGCAGGTACTAAACTATTCATTTATATGAGAACATTTTAATTTTTACATTCTTAATCTAATCCTTCAGTGGTAATAATTTATATGATGAGGATCAAAATTTTCAAATTTTCCTAATTTTTATGATCCACTATCTTGCTTGAGGGGCTAGGAGGCCAGGAGGTTGATCATTGATATATAGGTCCTACTAATTAAAACCAGTCAAACGAGAGTAATTTCTCGCAGATTTGCACTCAAGGAAACCTTAGGTTGACAGACTACTGGGGAGCCTAAGCAAAAATAAACCGGCACATTTTTCCGGTTTCTCCCTTTCTAGAATTTCTAGTCTCAGCGGGTAGCAGTTTTACACCACGGAAATCTAGTGCTAGTATTACAGGTAATAAGAAAACTGATATGAACTGGCGAGGGCATGTTTTTTAACCTATTCATCCCTGTTATGCACTTTTGCATACAAAACCTAAGTCAAAATTGAATGTTCAACACAATACAAATGTAAAATAGCACTTTTGAAATAAAAGAAATATTACATTTTCAATAGTAACTCAAAATTTGAATTTCGGTAAAAACTAAAATTGCATTTTCAAAACAATATGACAGTATATGTATTTTCACAAAAAAATTATTAAAGAAGTTTTGTTCAGAGGAAAATGACTATTATCTCTATTCCACTATACCATCCATGAATTTATTTATTTTCTAAAAATATATACACATACTAGACCAAGAGACCATTTATACCAAAATAGCTATAATGCTGTAGCTATAATGTGTCTTTAAGGTTTTGTCTAAAAAATGTCAAATTCAACCCCTGATTCCCAAATTTCTAAACCAGCTATATAGGAAAGTCTTGACATATAGTACCAACAGAGCAAACTGCTCTACCACCCAGAAAACACGGACCACTGACTGGCATTCTACTCTCATACTCTCGGCAAATCTGGGGAAGGAAAAAAAAGTCCTGTTTACATTTTTGCCTGGCAGCAGTATGTCTCGCAGCACCTGACTAGTAAAACAGCAGCTCCCAAACACACTAAATCATCCAACATCTGCTCCACAGGCTAGATATTGTGGAATGATTATATTTAAACTCTGACTTGGGTAATTCATGGGCAAGAGGCACCAACTTTCCACAAAATCAGGAGTAACAGATTGCAGACACACTGCCTCTCGGAGGCAAGACAAGTGTGCTGTCAGAAAGCGCATTGAGATATCCCAAAACCATCTGGGAAAAGTTAACATGGCAAAAAATAATGCTTCATAGAATCCTAGAGGTTGATAGTAGACATGGGTCATAAGAGATTCATAGGTTATCCTATAGACACCTGTTCTACCCACTGAGGCATTCATCAGCCCTTCCAATGCTGAGGCTACTTTCATCCAAAGAACAAGGAAGCAAAGAATTTTTGAAAACCATCTAAACCCTGTCATGTTGGTATTTATTGGATAGCTCTCTTGATGATGATTTTGAAGATGATGATGTTAAAGATGGCGACAGTAAAGAAAACAATGATAATGAAAGTGATGATGACAATAAAGCTAACAATATCCGCAAAGATGACAAAAATGATCAAAACAAAGATGGTAATGACAACAGTGACAACATAGATGATGATGATGATGATGAAGATGGTTATAATGATGGCCATAAGAAAAGCCTGAACCCTCGCCATCTCTCTACGGTTAAGTCAGATAAGGCTGACGCATTGCGAGAGACGAAGGTAGTAGCTAATTTGTCGAATATTCAGGGCATGACTGCTGCACTCCCTAGCTGGTTTTGCATCTTTTTTTTGGGCTGCAATTATAGAGAAAATTACCCACCATGGAGCCATACAAACCGAGACTCCCTCATGAGACGAATAACTTTAAATGGAGGACAGCATTCATACCAAGCTATTGTGCGAACACAAAAAACATTCTTATAGAACAAATAGAGGCAGAATTCAATATCGTTTTGCAAAAATCTTATCAAGAGACCAAATCAGCTTTTGGATGAGGTTCAGCTTTTTGAATTGTTATTATTAGAAGGTTTCAGGATTGCTATCTTTCCTACCCTTATATCCTCTCCCTAACTCGCAACTATGTATATATATTTCCTTTTTTAGAAATGTTAATTGGACTTGTGCTTTACAGATAAAGAGTACAAACTCTTATCATCTCTGAACTAAGAACAACTTCCTCTGAAGGAGACAGCTAAATTTCCCTTTTTCATCTAATCTTTCTTTTTTTAATTTTATGGCAGTCAACAAAATTCATTGGAGATAACATTTAACACTCAGTCCAACAAAACATCAAAACATACCTATTCTATTTATCTTACTGAAAGGTGTGGTTTTATATCACCTGGCAGCATTTCTCTGAAACCTTTTGAACCTATGCTACTTCAAATTGCTTGTTAGTCAGACTGCTACTCTGGGGTAGGACCCCTTAAACCCTTCTAGATTCGCCCCTTAAAAATTGGAGACAAGCTTTAAATGTATAGCTTTATGAGTTATGAGTAAGTTTATCACACATATAGGGGACCCTTTAAATCCTTAAAATCCTACCCTTAAGAATGTGCAAATGAGTACATCAAGACCACCAATGGTCTTTGAGTATAGGTATGTTAACACTTATGCTGCTGGTGGTTGCTACTTTGGCAAAGACAAATGATGCAAAAAACCTGAAAAATGATCGAAACCCTGACACATGGGTACTCATCTGAGAGTACTCAGCGAGAACTATCCAATGAATACCAACATGACATGGTTTAGATTGCTTTCAAAGATCTTTGGGTCCTTGTGCTTTGGACAAAAGTAGCCTCAGCATTGGGAGGGTTAAAAATGAAATGGCCATGCATTCTCAGACTTGAGAATTTATCGATTGACACCTGGCTTCGGGTATAATAGCTTTCTGTGGTATTCTAGCTGGTGCCCGTGTGGCTGCGCTGATAGCAATCTCGCGAAGCAGGCCAGCCGGAACAATTGCCCCACCTGGGAACAACGCAAGCAGAACATAAAACATCCTCGACCCTTTAAGGACACAGCCCTGCTCTGTTTTATCGGGCACGCTCTTAGAAAAGCAAAATTTACGAGCAAGCGAGCGTAATACTAATACAGAGGGAATACTAATACAGAGGGACACAGTCATTTTAGTTCACATTTTCTTCACTAGGGTGTGTTGGTGGTCCAATCTTTAAGGGTATATGTATATAAAAGCTCTTAGAAAACCAAAATTTATGAGGAAGCACAAAGAAATACTGACACAAAAGGGTGCACTAGGGTGTGTTGGTGGTCCAATTTTTTAGGGGTTTATAAAAGCTCTTAGAAAACAAGAATTTATGAGCAAGCACAAGAAATACTGATACAGAAGGTACAATCATTGTAGTTCACATATTCTTCAATTAATGTGCTAGTAGTCCTTTAAAGATGATGATGATGATGATGACGATGATATTGATGAAGGAGATGGTTATAATGATGTTTCAGATACAAATTAGTAAAATGAAATAAGTACTTACCGTCTTTTCCCTGACAGCCTCCACTCTATACCAAGTTCCATCAGAGACAGGTTTCGGTACCGTAATCCTTGTCGGGGTGCTATCACCAAGTGCGAATGAGAAACGCACATTGCCATTGACGATCTCCAAGGCGATGAAATCCCCGCCATCTTGATTCATCTGACCAGGGTTGTAGAGGAGTAGGGCGTTTTCCTTGACCGTGGCAAATTCCAAGACAAAGTAGTTATTCTGGGCGTCCACGGAATTGTACTCCATATAGGATAGCTCCTGGAATCCTTTGCTGGATAGCGAGGTTTCACAGAGGGCGCCGGTGAAGCCTGCGGCACAGCTACATGTAAAATGGCCAACTTCGTTCCTGCACCTGCCGCCATTTTTGCATGGGTTTTGGATGCATTCGTTGACGTCGCTCTCGCAGTTTTGACCCGTATATCCGGACGCACAAACACAACTGTAGCCATTGCCATCGACGCCGAAACACGTGCCGCCATTACGACAAGGACCATTCTTACACTGGTCAATGGTGGTTTCGCATCTTTTCCCTGTCGTTCCCTGTCGACATGTGCACTTATAATCATGTTCCGATTTGGGGGAGGTGAAAACGAAGCTCTCGCTCTCAGAGACAACGTATGAAGTGCCAATGGAGATAGTGTCGATACACTCGGCACCATTCTGGCAATCGGATTGGCTACAAGGACGATGGTTGATTTTAGCGAATTTCACGCCGGCCTGATTTTCTATGGTGATTCGGTTGTTCTCCAAGATGCGCGCTAAGGTGCTGCGATACACGTACGTACCGCCAGGCTGGCGCGCCGCCAAAAACATCTGGAGGTCATCGCCTAGGCGATTGAGGCCTAGGATAACAACCGCATCACTTCCACTTACAAGGTTCTTAATCGTTGATAAAAACTTAACATATGAATTCTTGACAAAGTCTCCGGCAGTCGCATTCGATAAATGGATGTCTAGAGTATTGTCCAATGTTGCGCTCGTGAATGGACGGAACTCTACGGACATCGTGGAATATACGGTTTTGTGAATACCATCGTGACCGCTAAGGTTAAGTTCATATTGCTGTGCATCCTTGACATTCCTGGCATGTAGATTACAACCTGATGGTATGCTGAACACCGATTGGTCGCCTTTGACGATGCTGCAGAGGTAATCGCCAACCAGATCTTTATCGGAGGGACGTACATCGGCGATCTTTCCACTCGCGAAGACGCCCTGGTAGGTGTTCACAACGATGCTAAGGGCGCGTGGCGTGGACGGATTATCGTTCGTATCGTTAACGACGACTCGAACACTCAATGTGGAAGACTGAGTCGGAACACCATTATCCTTGACCTCCAAGGTCAGCAAGTAGCTGGGCGTGTTTTCGCGATCCAAAGATGCCTTCGTTTGGATGACACCAGAGCTGGACGCGAGTTCGAACAAATTCTGATGGCTCAGCAGCTTGTAGTTATAGGGTCCGCGGTTAGGTGGCAGGTCGGGATCGTGGGTATAGGGAACGAGATTCATCACACTCGTAAAGGCGCCCTTGTTTTCGAGGACATAACCAGTTGGGATACTGGGTATGAAGTAGGGTCCGTTGTCATTGGCGTCGGTAAGGTAGATTTTCACCTGAGTAGTACCTGATAAAAGAAAAAGAATGCATCTTAGTTAAGAAAATCCTTTACATAATATTACAATACATTATTTGAATTTTTCAATATCGTATATCATTTTTTAAGCATTTAAACTATAAAGTTATGTTACATGTAATTACTACAAGGGATAATCTAAAAATTGCATTTAAATAAATTCACACAGAATGTTGGATTAACCCTTCCAATGAATGCTAAGGCTAAATTTATTTGTGCAAAGCACAAGGACACAAAGATTTTTGAAAACCATATCAACCCTGTCATGTTGGTATTCATTGGAAAGCTCTCGCTCTAGCCACCAACAGAATAAGGGTCAACTTACCAGTCTGAGGGGGTATGCCACTATCAATAGCACCGACGGTCAGGTTGTAGATTGGATAACCTTCACGGTTCAAGGTTGCGTTTGTTGCGATAACTCCAGAGTCTGCATTAATCCTGAAGGCATAACCCTCATTCCCGTTCAGAATCTTATACTTGAACTGACTATATTCCGGCTTTAAGTCATTGTCGTTGGCCGACACTGTGACGACGGATGTCCCGAGGCTGGCATCCTCCCGAACAGTTCCCTCAAAGAGAGGCTGAGTGAAAATCGGGGGATCGTTCGCATCCTGAATGGACACCCGCACTTCGCACTCATCGGTATCGTTCCCTCTGATTGGTCCATAATTCTTTGCCAGTACTCGCAAGATAATATTGGATGCGGACTCTCTATCGAGTTGCTTGGAGACGAAGATGACACCCGTGTTTTCGTTAATGGTGAAGCGTTTGAGGTTACTGTCTCCGATCAGGTAGTAGTATACCTTTCCTTCCAGTCCCTTGTCAGCATCAGTGGCCGAAACCGCACCTACACGATAATTAGGCTTGGCCGACTCACTGACGATAAAACTGTACTTCCTCTGAGAGAACTGTGGAATGAACTCATTGACCCCTGTCACCGCGATCGTGACCTTGGTATTACCCGTCAAGGTTGTTCCAGGATTGACGGCTCTGATGTGAAGATCGTAGGATTGACGAAGTTCGTAATCGATGCTCCCCTGCGATCGTATGATTCCTTGGCTTCTATCGATGGTGAATTTACTACTTGCGTAAACATCTCCCGTGATGAGATACTCAATGATGGCGTTCGATTCACTATCGGCATCTTCCGCTTTGGCTTGGAAGATCGATGTACCACTGGGTGAGTTCTCACGGATACTGGCGTGGTAGACGGTCTGGTTAAAGAGTGGAGGATTGTCATTAACATCGCTCACAGTCACAGTGAAGAAAACGCTCTTCTCGCGTGGTAAAAACCCTCGATCACGGGCAGTCACGGTCAGCTTATGCACCTTGGTGGTCTCAAAATCCAGCGGTTTCTGAACTCGAATGTGACCAAGGCTTTCATCAATTGAGAACTCATTATCGGCATCTCCACCAGTGATGTAGAAAGATACCTGTCCATTGGGACCGACGTCGCGATCGGTAGCAGTGACCGTAGCGATGACCGACCCAACCTGCTTGTTTTCGGGAATTTCCACGCTAAACACGCTACTTGTAAATTGAGGTGCATAGTTATTGGTCGGCGCAATCGGGATAGTGACATCAGCGAAGGCGAATTTCGGAGGACTTCCACGATCCTGGGCCTTCACTCTCAGATAGAGGCTCTGTGAGGTGAGGCGGCCAACAGGGTTGATAAGCGTGATCTCACCAGAGTAGCGATGAATGGCCAAATAGTTGGATCCGTTTCCGGCCTGTATGAAATACTCTATCTCCGCATTGCTGCCGAAGTCTCTATCATCTACA
The DNA here is from genome assembly GCA_963942565.1 of Maea johnstoni. NCBI lineage: Eukaryota > Metazoa > Annelida > Polychaeta > Spionida > Magelonidae > Maea > Maea johnstoni. The sequence continues at coordinate 17,890,361 of OZ012690.1, forward strand.
GCTTTCACTGTGAGGACGGATGTGCCAGTTGCCGTCGTTTCCGCAACTGGAGCGAAATATGTCGTATTACTGAATACAGGTGGATACTGATTGGCCGGTAAGATTTTGATCAGGATATCAGTGCTGCTTGACAATGGTGTCTCGCCCCGATCCATGGCAACGATCGTCAGGTGGTACTGGTTCTCACTGATTGGTCCATTTGAGGTAGACTTGTATTTGAGGACCTCGCGTGAATAGAGATTGCCATCTTCCGCATCTAACTTGAAATATTTCGTCGGCGTTTTTAGCGTATAAAACACCTGCGAATTTGGTCCTGGTGAATCGTCATCGGTCGCAGAAACCTTGCCGATAAAAGTTGAGGCTTTCTGGAGTTCGGTGAAATTGAATTGATAGTTTCTGGGTTTAAAATGTGGTGCATTGTCATTAGTATCCAAGATCTCAATACGAATCGTCGTGCTTGCAACGAAAGCGCCATCGGTGGTCCGAACGCGAAGCTCGTAGTCTTGCTTTCTCTCCCTATCAAGGGAACCAGCAACAGTGACATTCCCGCTCTTGCTGTCGATCGCGAACTTGTTATCCGGATTTTCAGAAAACGAGTAGGTATGGATGGCATTGGATCCGATATCGGCATCGGTCGAGGTGATGCGGACTACAAAGGCCCCGATTGGTGAATTTTCCGGAATCTTGGTATTGAAGTGCCGAGTAAAGCGAGGTGGGTGATCGTTCTTGTCCAGAACCGTAACATCCACAGTTGCCGTGGCAGTGATCCGAGGTGTACCCTAAAATGAAGAAGGAGTTTCAATGAATTATTTGTACCATTCTTTCCAATCAATATTTGAATTTCATCTAGCACATAGATGGCCTACGATAATTGCTAAATAGCCGATGAAAAGCAGAATTAAGTAGAGGTATGATTTCAAAGTTTGGATTACAATTAAATTATGGTAAACTACATGTTTCTTTCACAGCTACCTTAAAGAGCTACCATTTAAAAAAACAAAAATCTCCTGTAATAATAAATGTATAATTTTTTCAGTCAATACAATTATATTCTTATCCAAACCTCATAATTGAGTAAAATTGGTCATCTAAATAAGCAAAGGTGATAATATTCAGATTTTTTGCCTAAAATGCCCCAAAAATAGTCTTTAAGGGTAACTCACACCCTCGTCCATTAAGAAAATTGATCACCATCACTCAAAGTATATGTGTACCATGTTTCATGCTTTTTGCACAAAGTGCAAAATTTGTGTCTTAGCCACCTGGCCTATTGGAAGAATACCACTACTTACATGATCGACAGCCTCCACTACGAGAGTGTATCTACTGATCTTCTCCCTATCGAGGCTCATCTTGGTTTTAATGATGCCATCCGCGCTGCCAATATCAAACGTATCTCCCCCGGCTCCATCTTTAAACTGATAGGTCAATCGACCATTGTTCTCCGAATCCGCATCTGTTGCCGTGACAACAGCTACTGTCGTACCATAAGATCCCTCCTCCATGATGCTGGTGTTGTAGACAAGTTTCTCGAAGACGGGTGCATTGTCGTTTTCGTCGAGAACGCGGACAGCAAGTTCGGCGAATCCCGAGAGAGCTGGGTTGCTATTATCCCTCGCCTCGATCCAAAGGCTGAAACTTTTCACCTCCTCGTAATCAAGATTCTTCTTGATCTTCACAAGTCCGCTGTCGCTATCGACATCGAAAACTTGCCCGACGTTTCCTCCTGCGATGTGATAGGTCAATGGCGCGCCCCTTGGTGATGTAGCAGTTACTGTGGTAACGCGATGCTGCACGTCGACGTTTTCGGAGAGGCTGAAGCCACGTACACCGGGATTGATAACGGGAAACCCAAGTGTGTTTTCCGGAAGAAAACGGACTTCCACCGACACTTCATCTGTTAGAGGATTCTGACCCTGTAAATGACGCAAACATGATCGTCAATGAAAAAATTGAATTGATAGGTTCTGGGCTTAAAATGTGATGCATTGTCACTATTAGTATCTAAGATCTCAATACAAATTGTCGTGCCTGCAACAAAGACTCCATCAGTGGTCCGAACAGAAAATGAAGCTCATAGCCCACATATGAGAGAATCAAATTTTCGATTGTACAGTGGACCCTTACTAACATGTACTATTGCCACAAGTATCTACCTTATCATATTCATTAAGATTTTTATGGGTTCAGGGTGGCCAATGTTTTCTGAAAATACCTTGATGTTGTATCAGCAAGAATTGCAGGTAGGTCCATCATTTGTGAAATGGTAACTAGCGATAGATTGAGGGCAGCCTAGATTTCCCATTAGTTATTTTGCAAAATAATTATAGTGTCCCAAATTTCTACGGTGGTCTAAATTTCAGAGAATTAACGGTAGTACGTACCTTATCAGTGGCTCTGACGTTGAACCTGTATCCACCGCTCCGACCGCTCAGTTCTCGGGCAGACCTGATTACTCCATTGCTGGGGTTCACGTTGAATTTAGAGGCATCCTGGCCGAAGAGGGAGTATGCAATCTCACCATTTGTGCCGATATCTCGATCAGATGCTGTTACGCCAAGCACAAACTCGCCTGCAAAATAAAACCAAAAATGAAATAAAACTTATGAAATAAACAAATTGACTTTTTTCAAAGAACACTACCATATTTATCAGTACAGAGCATGATTTACAAATGAAATCAAATAAATGCTTTAACTTTAATAGTATACAGTAAACCAGTGAACATTTAATATAGTAGACTGAATATTATTTTTACTCGTGTCATGGTGAATGCCAATGAGTATCTTTCATATTTTCTAAGCCCCAATACGACGAAACCTTCATAGGTTCAAAAATACAATTGTAAATGCAGTTTTTTCAAGTCCCTTTTGTTCCTTATTCATTTTGAAAAATCTGAGTATTGTGGACTTCTACAAGTGAGCCCCTCGACCCCAGACCCAGGATATGTACAATTCTGAGATTTCAACAAACATACCTTTACTTGTTGGATCGCGTATGTAGATACTGTACGATCTTCTCTCAAATTGCGGTGTGTTGTCGTTGGCATCATCTACGATGATCGTCACGGCCACTGTACTGGATAGTTTTGCGGGGCGGCCATTATCGGTTGCCATAACAACAAGGCTGTACCGATCCCGCTCCTCCCGATCCAACATGGCCGTAGTCACGATTTCTCCCGTCGACGCAAAGATGGTGAACTTGTTGTCGATACTGTCCAAAAGACTATACCTGAAAACGAGAAGAGAAAACTGATAAGGATTCGGTGTTGAAAAGAACATGTATGGAATGGGAGACAAAAACAACCATAGTTTTTAACCGTTTCCAATGCTAAGGCTACTTTTGTCCAAAGCAAAAAGATGCAAAGATTTTTGAAAACAATATGAACCATGTCATGTTGGTATTCATTGGATAGCTTTTGTCGATCATCTCAGATGAGTACCCATGTGCCATGGTTTCAATAATTTTAAGGTTTTTTGCATCCTTTTGTATTGGCCAAATAAGCCACCACCATCATAAGGGTTAAGGTAGCATTAATAAGTAGCATCTTCGTTTCTTTAGTTATCCATTTATGCTATTCTTTGCGGTGCAAAAGATACTATATGTCATAATGCATCACATTGTATCTCTTTGTTTCACACCACATAGTATCATGTTGTAAGTTGTAACTCTTATGTAACATATTGCATGATATCTTGTATCATCCTATTCTATTGCGCTATATTGCATCACATAAGCATGTTTCTTGAACTGTCATATTATTCATGAATCAATACATGTCCTGGGCATCTATCTACTCACTGATGGTGAGCATTCCCTTGAAAGTAATCATCCAAATACTCTGATATTATGAGAAAAATCAGGACATGAATCAAAATTTTCCCCAAAGGAGTAAGTTATCTCCGATTATTTGTTCATTATACATTTTTAAAGTTATGCATTTATTTTAAAGATATCATTGGATTTTCACCAATAGAATACATTACCTCTAATTATTTGTCCATCATATATTCTTAAAGTAATTATATCAAAGACATTATTGATTTATTTTTAGTAATTGGTGAATTAATTGTTTTGCTTACCTGATCAAGGCATTGTGGTCTGCGTCTTTGTCGGTCGCGGTGACCTTGACAGCGCTATACGGTGCCGCCTCTTTCTCCAGAACATGGCCGACGTAGTGTGTACGCTGGAATATAGGCGGATTGTCATTGACGTCCTGTACATACACGGTCACAGTTCCAGTACCGGTCAGCCTTGGAGACCCTGAAGACGGAGAAGGGAAAATATATTATTTGAAGCTCACAGAAACATTTTTCATTATACGATTTTAATATACATGTAGTTGTAATTATAATATTCAGTACCAGTCAGCATTGGTTGTCCAGAAAAGTATAAAATGAAGAGTGATCAGGCGTGGGAAATATCTTCATGCTATATTGATAATTATGATTATGATTATCATCATCATTATCATCACCATCATTATCATCATCAATATTTTTAACATCCCCAACATCCTCATGCTCATCCTCATGCTCATCATCATCATCATCATCATCATCATCATCATCATCAACATCATTTCTAACATTCCCAACATCCTCATCATAATCATTAATATCATCATCATCATCCCCATCATCATCATCATCATCACCATCACCACCATTTGCCCTCTAATTACCAACATTAATACCATAATGCTGAAGTCCCCTGCGCCCATAGACCCTTTACACACAAACACATGCAACATGCCTTCCGTTTTCACTGCCTAAATATTTACGCGCTCACAAGCGTCTCGCGTTACCGTAATAGAGAAGCTCCTGGCAGACAGTGGATGTCTAGTAGTACATGTCCACCATGTGCCACGGTCATCTCTCATCACCGCCTAATCCAGCCCACCATTAACATTCTACCCACCCATAACACAGGCCACCTACCCCAAATGCTAGCCCAGAATATTTGTATGCTATGTACTCAGAGCTGTACAACCATATGAATGTGAAAACCGTGGTACTTCAGTTGGTCTGTTTCTGTAGAAGGGAAAAGTTTGAATCACTGACGTCTAAATTCCTGATATATGTTTCAGTCGACTTTCCGAAAAAGGCCATGCATGAAGTACATATTGAAAGTTTTACTTATAACTACACGTTTTCACAGATTTATGAGAACCCCTTAATTTAAAACATGGTAACTTTTAAAGAAAGTCATCTTTCGGTGAAGAAAACCGAAATGGTATCGGGAATGCCAATTAATGATTAATTACGATGCATGTATTGGGATTTTTGGGATTCTGCACGATTTGTGAAGATGTCAGCTTTTGCCTTATCTCATGGTCCCTGCATTACAGACATGACTGCTAGATACCTCCAATCTTCATGTCGTGTCACACACAAATTCCACTGATTCAGACACCCCACACCAAGAGCCTTAACGCACCAAGGTGGTTAAATTTACCACATGGTACAATACTTAGAAAATAATAAAGACTTATGGAAAATATGAACAGAAAATAAATGCCTATTCAATTTGAATATAACCAATAATTTTATCTTAACAAATAAGTATTTGCTAATTTTCTAAGGCTTGCAGTACCCACTCTTTTCACTCACCAAGCATGACTAGATCAATATATGCCAACCATAGTACAAGCTATCTGAATGCAAGTTTACTCAATTCAAATATCACCAATAATTCTATCTTAGAATTTGAATGCAAATTCAAATAGCCAAACAAATAGCACATTTTCATGCAAACTTAAGGAACATATATGTTAACGAATACCTCAAACTTTCCAATTTCATTTTCTGTTTTGCAAAGCCAGTGATAAGAAATACAACTGAAATGACGAGAGTCGAAAACTCGTTCATAAAATAAGATTTACAATGGCCAAGATTTACTGCCCACTATCCCACACTAAGTACTGGCTTCCTCCCTATGCTATTGGGCCCACAAATCTCAGGGTCCATAAAGAGCTTGATATATGTTTAGTATTGCCTAAGAGAACATGTGTCACCCAGGCGTGGGGTAATTGTTTGTCTTACAGGATCTGAACAAACACTTAGCGGAGAAGACTTGACACCCTGTATACCGATGTGCAATAACACATCAACATAGCAACTACTAGTCTACTGAAGTAGACTACCTTGCTCATCCTCAATCACACAGTACCAAAGAGTTAGGGGAAGGAATGGAGAAGAGCTCAGGAAATGAGCAAAATATTTAAGGTCTCAACCTATTTGATTGATACATCCCTATTTTGATGGTAAATAATACCAGGAAAAAATCCTGGATTTCTCTCATCAATATTATCAAAGCTTATTCGTTGATACACTTATTGTACCAAGGTTGTGTGAAAATAATAACGTCATCTTAGTCAGACTTTTCAGATAAAGTGCAATGGGCAAGAATGGGTTAACACACATGACTACCGTACAACCCATGCTTATTACATAATCCTGATAATTCTGAGGGGATGTCATCTCTGGCTCTGTGGCAGGGCGAGGACAGACACAGACTAAAACAGCCTATTATCTACTCTCGCTCCCCTGCCACCAACCACTGGTGTTGGAATAGAAACAGGGAACAGTTTATAGGGAAGTGTTACTCCCATGGAAGACTTTCGATTTGGCAATATGCACATTTTGATTCAATAATAAAGGTAAAGGTATTCGGTTTATAGTCTTGTATCCAACGAAATGTTCACATGACCTTCCTCCACTAGCAGGCCTGTACACACGGAAAAATATCATGTAATGGACAAAAAAAATCTGAGTTTCTACTAAACACCTAGTTCCTGATCTATCACCTTCCCCTCATTCCTACCCTCCTGTCTAGTAGGGGTAATAGCAGGGTTACCGGTAACCCACCTCAAATCCTTCCATTTCATGTATCATCCCATATAGGCCATATAGGGAAAGCTCTCATCACCCTTTTATGGTAGAACTTCTCTAGGGTGTTAGCTATGTGGGTATGTTTCCCTTATCAAACTGTTGGGTTGTAGGTATCAACCCCTATGCCAACATATCCAATTCTAGGGTGTTGGCTGCTTGGATGGGGGTCTCACAACCCTTATCACACCCCTAGGGATTTGGGTATCTCCCCCTGCTGTTTTGGTAGGGTGGGGTGCTGAAGATTATCATGCCGTGTATCTTAAACTGTCCTCCCCCAGCGTGAGGGTTATCATCATAAGTTAAATGCTATACCTATTGCATTACCACATTAGAACCCCACACGTGAATATTGACGAAGGGATCTGAGCCGATATCTGCGGAAATTATTCCCGTCATGTTGACATGGGCTAAAGGTCAGGAGATGCCCTTAAGACATGCTGAAAAACATCTTCATTTCTTCATGAGATGCTGGTTAAGAAATCAGGCCCGGGTTCACGGAACTAGGTGATGGATGGTGTTCGGGACAACCTGACTCCGAATTTTTTTCTTCAATAACGAATCATCCATCCTTAACATGAAGTCATGTTATTCATATAGCTTCCATAAAAACTTGGCAAAAGCAAGATGAGTTTGTGTCACTAGTAATTGAAGTCAAAGAGCTAAGAATAGTTATGTGGGAATCATATAGTATTGGATTTTCATAGAGGTATTGGAGTATCAGGTTATTCATATAGCTTACATGTCACTGAAAAAGTTACAAGCATGCAGTGAGGATAGGGGAATCATTCTCATGAGTCGACCATCAACATATAAGGATATATGATACCAGCTTTTATTAGGTATCATACAGCTTTACATTGCCTCACAAAAGAGCCAAAAGAAATATATGATTTAATCAAAATTTTAACTGTCACACAAGATGCTATATTTCATCTAAATTTCAATAGTTGTGCGAAATTGTATATCTTAAAGCTATCTCCCAGAACTGTTTCTGTAAGTGGACTTTTATTCTTGGACATATTTGCTTGAAGTAATAACTATTGCCAAGTGCAGGACATGCTAATTGAGAATACAGCCAATAGTGGTGGAGTTTCAAGATAAATGTTGAACTGCAAACTCCATCATTAAACCACTGTTATATCACATTATCGCTGTTCGTGTCCAAATTACAGAAATTCTTTCATCTTTCTATTGCGAAGTATGTGTTATCGTAACTACCTCCTCTCCTCGACCAATCAGATTCAAGACGGAAGAGAAAGATGGACCGAGACCGATTTCTCCCACTCTTCCATGACCCGCTGCCATGGCAGAATTATCTCGCAGGATAAGTATTTTCTCCTCACTAATTAGAGAGGTTTAGATAAGCCGGGCAAGTACACGAGATCCACACATAACATCGCTGTACGCATAACATCGCTGTACGCACATGTGGCACACTTGATTATCACTCGCTTTATAAACACTGGACCTTCTGCACGCAAATGATCTGACGCTAATGTAAAATTCCCCAAACCCACGGTAAATTTAAGGAGGTATATCACTGAAAGTCATAGTTCCTGGTTCTAAAAAACATAATTCACCCTATTTCAAATAATGTATTCATTTTCAATAACCTATGAACCATGAAAACTGGGAGTGGACACCCAAATTTTTGGGGAAGTAAGTTTTTCTACCTACATATAATTCCCATGACATTGTATAATGATATTATGCCTGATTTTAATGAGTAAATACATATTTATGGCTGTTAACACAGTATATTGTTGTCTCACTTGTAAAATAAGACGCCCCAATATTTTACAGTTGTTAATTTTGGAGACTCAGTTTCTAAAACATGGCTAAGACCCTGGATGGGACAAACACTGAAGCGTGAGGGTGTGCTGGTGACTACCGACTACTGACAGCCCGCCAACTGTTTTTATTTACATCAAATCTTTGTTGGGTAATCCAACGTTGCATCTGGGCGTCCCGGCCAATCGCTGTTAACAGGCATGTAATGCGGGCCAACGGGCTGTGCTCGGTTAGCCAACATCACATGGGAGGGAAGAGAGATCAGGAACCGTCAACGCCACTTAATATTAGCGAATATCACATGGAAGGGAAGAGAAATCGGGAACAGGCAACGTCAACGCCACTCAATTTCACCATCCACAAGTTAACTGAATGCGATTCCATCTTTGCTGTATGCGTAAAATTTTACATTCGTCCAATGCACAAGGATGCAAAAAATATTGAAAGCTATCTAAACCCTGCTCGTGTTGGTGGTATTCGGAGGATAACTTTAGCTGAGTGCTCTCAGATGAGTGCCAATATGCGAGGGTTTCAGTTATTTTCAGGTTTTTGGTATCATTTTGTATTGGCCAAATTAGCCACCATTAGCATGTTAGGCTTGACAACTTCATACTCAGATGTCCCATAGTGTACTTGGCTGAATTTCGCATTGCAAACTTAACCACCCCCCTCCTTTTTTCTGGTGTTATGATGTCTCTAGTATGGCCCCCTGGTGAGAAATCCTTTTACTACCCCCTTCTCCTCTGTCTCCAAGAGCTGTTTAGAGTGTCCCCTTATCAGATCTAGAGTAAACACGGCACCCCAGGTCTCCAGTGTGAATACATGCTCACTATCTGTCCTAGACAGGACTATTTCTACCTCCTGCTATTATCACATACCGCCCTGTGTTACGGTAGTTCTTCCAGGGTGTTGTGCTTCGGATATACGAGAGCAGCGAGGGAGATTAAACAAGCTTTGTAAGAAGGGAAATGGGACGGGGATTTACAAGTGGCATCTAATACCAAGCTGTTAATTCATCACATGTGTCATCTTACTCAGTTTATCCATGACAGATGCAGCAGAAAGATGGATCAAGACCAGCAATCCTTTCCAATGGTGTCTGATCCTTCTGATTTTTTTCTCAGCTTTGGTGTGAGAGAGAGAGAGAGAGAGAGAGAGAGAGAGAGAGAGAGAGAGAGAGAGAGAGAGAGAGAGAGAGAGAGAGAGAGAGAGAGAGTGTGAGGGAGAGAGAGAGAGAGAGAGAGAGAGAGAGAGAGAGAGAGAGAGAGAGAGAGAGAGAGAGAGAGAGAGAGAGAGAGAGAGAGAGAGAGAGAGAGAGAGAGAGAGAGAGAGAGAGAGAGAGAGAGAGAATGAGCTTTGGTGGTCAGTTATAAAGGAATATTGGTAATGAAAGGGTCAGTGTCCAGTCCAATCTGTGCCTATCTTTCATCAGCTAACAGCAAGCTGTCAGAGGCTTGATCTCTCTGATCTTTTTGTGTTGACAAGACACAACAACCTATTCTCGTCAGACTGACGTAAATGCAAATATCGGGAAAATCTTTGCGAGATCTTGAAAATATTTGAATGAAAGTTGTCCTTTACCTTCAAAGAAACAAACTTCCTTGAAATGTTTTTGAATTTTTCCATTCATTTTTAAGAAAATCCCAAAGTTGTCAGATGCTTCGAACATGAATCAGTTAAAACGGTTCCAGCTGAAATCACTCTGGCTGGGAACCCCACACCCTGCACAAGAACTGTTTGTTCTATGTTTGTCACTCTAGGGGTTATCGGGGAAGACACTCTCATTTGTGCCCAGTCTGCTACCCAACACCCCAGCACCCTGCTACCCCATACCCTAAACCGCATACCCGTTAATTCAAGTCATAAGGGTTAGGGAAGCGAGATATATTGGATAAGGATTGATCTCATGATTTCAAAGAAGTTTGTTTTCTTTTCAAATAGACTTGAAAAGATTTTGCTGTATAACCTTTAATTTGTTGTGAATTAAATGTATGTAATAGATGTTGTTGAATTGCATCACAACTTGTACACTTGTCTGTTAAACTGGGGGTGGGCACTTACTGTGTCCATCCCCAGTGTATGAATGAGTACAAATGGTTTAGTTGTGACAAGGACATATCAACAATAAATTGACAAAAATGAAAACGTTCTTCAAAAAAAGATGAAGAGAATGAAGGAATGTATGAAATGAAAGATGAAAGAAAAAATGAATGAAAGAAATGAGTGGAGAAATATCGGAATGCATAAAGGAAGGAGGGAACTGAGGAATGAAGGAATGTTATGGAGAATTGAAGGAAAGATGGAAGGAAGAAGAGAATGGAGGGATGAAGAAAGGATGGAAGGAAGAAAGGAGGAATGAAAGAAGGATGGAAGAAGAGAAAGGAGAAATGAAAGAAAGATGGAAGAAAGAAGAGAATGGAGAAATGAAGGAAGGATGGAAGGAAGAAAAGAATGGAGGAATGAAGGAAGGATGGGAGGAAGAGATGAAGAATTAAAGTATCAGTAAATTCCAACACAATCAATCCTATCAGTCTGAAACTTAGTTATTTAAGTTCACTTTTAAAATGTTGAATAAAGAAAATGAAAACAGATAAGAGTAAAATAAATAAAAATGGAAGAAGGAAGAGTTGAGGGACTGATGAACAAATAAATTCCAGGTCCGCCCGCTTCCCACAGCATGAGTCCTACAGGTTCAAGCAGAGTGACATATGGTAGTGTTCAGAGTACTGGTTTTTGTTCACCACCCATCCACACCTCCGCCCCCCCCCCCCCCCCCCCTCTCCATGGCCAATTCCTAATGAGCAGTAATAGGGCAGATAGTGTTACCACCCTCTGCAAACCCTCAGCTGCCCGAGAGTATGGCAGGGTAGGAAGAAAGAGATCAGTGCCCAAACTCCCAAACTTCTTGTGAAGTCAGTTAACCCTATAAAGATCTGTGAGGTCTATGAATGTGTGTCTAACTCCAAATATATTTTCTACAGATTTCTCAGTCTAGATGATGCAAAAAACCTGAAGAATGACTGAAACCCTGGCTTATGGGTACACATCTGAGAGTACTCAGCGACAGCTACCTAATGAATACCAACATGACAGGGTTTAAATGGTTTTCAAAAAATATTTGCATTATTGTGATTTGGACAAATGTAGCTACAGCATTGGAAGGGTTAACTCGAAAGCTATTTTCTAGAGATTTCTAGGTCCAGATGACAAGTGACAAAGAGATCTTCAGACGCGTATTGGTTAAAGCGTCGGCGGCCGCCTGGGTACCCTGTGTGATGCAGACAGCGAGGCAGCGAGAAGATGCAGAAGTCTTGTACAAACTAATTCTACCTCACAGGATAAGTGGCGGAACCGTTGTGAGAAATACAGCGAAGTGACCACTCACTGCGGGGGCAGGGACAGCGGAATTCCCGCAACCTGCCTGTGACCACACTGACCAGTAGCACAACTATAACACATCTAACACAACGGAAAGGATGACCAGTCTGTCTCCCAGGCCAGGGTTTGAGATATATCCATGAGACCAAGTATCAGTAAAGCTGGTTATCCACCAGACATCTCCGGTTCTTTCTGTATGTTTCCAACACAAGTCTATCTTTCAGCATGGGGGCAAGTGAGTTTCTCGCACTTGCCCAATAGGAGTCAGCAGTGAACAACCTCAAAGGCCCCCCTATCAGAGCCTGCCATATTAAGCCCCCTCCGAGTGAAAGGTTTATCAAACTCATAAATACGACTCACTCGACTCTCGCTTTGAGTCTGCCGAGAGTGGCAAGGAAGGTATTCGTAGCATGCTCGAGTAATTAGCCAATGGGATAGGGTTTGATAAGCGAGTCGGTGGCGGAAACGGCAAGGGCGCGATTCTGTCATTCTCAGTGTTCGGGATCAGTTCCGACAATTCCACCTTGCGACGAGCATCTTAACCCGTATGCTTCCGATGGCTAATTTGGCCAATTACAAAAAGATGCAAAAATCATGGAAAATGATTGAAACCCTGGCTTGTGGGTACTTATCTAAGAGTACTCAGTGAGTGCTATCTAATGAATACCAACATGACAGAGAGTAACGCTTCAGCATTAATGGGTTAACTTTTAATTATCTGAATATAAGGTAGCCTGACCAGGTAAGAAAAGGTAATACCAGGTAATCTCATTAAGTACCTGTTCACCCTTCCAAACCATATGTCACAGTACCGCGGAGAATGCTTCCAATGCTTTTCTTCCTGAGCACATGTCAAGAGAGATCACGTCCGACAGCGGTCAATCTCTATTGGTCTGGACAGGTAACAGTGTCCCGTACCCTGCCAGATGCTTCTACAGCACAAAGGTCAGTGATTAGGCACAGTTAACAATTAGTACTGCTTCAGTTACTCTAAATAAGCCAATACGATTTTCATCCTCAGAACTATGCTGTGCGAAGCGAAGGAAAATGTCAGGTACTAGGCGTGCTATGCGTGTGCATAACACCTGTCATGACGGATATTAGAGGTTGTAACAGTGAAAAGTTAAGAGGATTTCAAATTCAGTGTAAAATCATCCTCAAACATAAAAGGGTGTTTTGCCCCTAAGGTCAAATCCAGTAACATTCCAAAAGGGTGTTTAAATTGATAGTATGCCTACAATGGGCATTAAGATAAATTCAAGACCATATCATATATTGAGGGTGATCATATATCATCTAAATTATTTTTGGGCTTCGGAATTTAGAATTTTTATTAACCATCATCTCCTCTGCCATATCTAAGCTAGATCATGAGTAGCCAGTTGTAAGTAGTGGAGGAAACCGGAGTACCCAGCTTAAACCACTGCCTAACATCTAACAACTTTCTCAGTTGCCCAAAGTGTTAATAGAATGATGCTCTTGCAAGACAGGTGCCCTACTAATAGAAAGGTCTTTTTCAGGCACCATAAGGATGAAACGCCGAACTACTACCTTTTGTACCTTCTTGTTCAGGAGAGCTTACGGAAGAGTGACACGCAGTAATCTCTCCCTTGTTCGTGAGATAGGTGCGGTCACCACACACTAGACTTGTCACACCGGAATCACACCTAATTTACAGGTAAATTATACCTGCGCGGACAGGCAACCATACACTTGCATAAGCAACATGTCCAGGATTCAATATGTGTCACGTTGGCAGAAGGGGGATATGTCACTCTTGGTCAGAAGTTACACTTAAAACCAGAGAGGTGTATATCCTTGAACTCTTTAAGCCACAGCGAAAATCAAAATACAGTATTTGACTGTGATAACCTCATTAAATGATATTTTATTATTTCTATTATTATTATCATTTTTATCTTATTATCATTATCATCATCATTAGTAGTAGTAGTAGTAGTAGTAGTAGTAGTAGTAGTAGTAGTAGTAGTAGTAGTAGTAGTAGTAGTAGTAGTAGTAGTAGTAGCAGCAGCAGTAGAAGAAGTAGTAGTAGTAGTAGTAGTAGTAGTAGTAGTAGTAGAAGTAGAAGTAGAAGTAGAAGTAGAAGTAGCAGTACTATTATTAAATGAAACATTGTGAATGTATTCATGAAATAAATTTCATAAGAAACATTTTCGTTGTTTTTACACTCAGGTTGCACCTGAATAGCATCTGGTCTTCCAATATCTATCACCATGGCAACACACCACGGCAACAGAGTCGGAAACCAGCTGATAAGAGGCAAACCAACATCTTGGATGACCCTCTCATGAACCGGCGTCTGGGAGGATGAAAAAATTCTGAAATCCAAAACCCAGTTTCATTACAATGAACTTCGCAAAAATAACGTCCCCCTTGCAGGTCGGAAAACCTGCAGTCTTCGCTCGTTGTTTTCGCCGCTATCTCTTTGGCGGATCTTGATCTCAAGACAATGGTTGTCATCTCTTCTTTCGGACTCTCGTCTCTATCGTTCGCAGCGAGAGTGGGCATGGGATTTCATCGCCTCTGGGCCATGTCGAGGTTGAACAAAACAGAAAGTGTCCATTGTGGGCATTTTCACCGCGCACCTTTCACTATTCTAGACCCCTTCACCTGTGCATGAAATATGATTCTCATTAAATGCAGATTAGATAGGTGAGGCGGCTATTTTTCACTGTAGTACGCACAATGGTGGACAATATGAGATCCTTTTTGTCCCATCTCTTTTTGTGTCCGGGCAAAAAAGTTCAGACAGTTCAAAAGCTCTTAATGCATTTCTGAGGAAGTGGAATCATACATTCATCACTGTGTTGGAATAGTTTAAATGCATTCAAGTATATCCAAGAATTTGAAATCAAACATTCATCAAACTGGTCTGAAAGCTTAAAAGCACAATGTGATTTCTGGGATTAAGAATCAAATATATATCACAACTCCTCAGACAGCTCAAAAGCTGAAATGCTCTTTGAAGAATTCGGAATCAAACATTCATCAAACTGGTCTGAAAGCTTAAAAGCACAATGTGATTTCAGGGATTAAGAATCAAATATATATCACAACTCCTTGGACAGCTCAAAAGCTGAAATGCTCTTCCAAGAATTCGGAATCAAACATTCATCAAACTGGTCTGAAAGCTTAAAAGCACAATGTGATTTCTGGGATTAAGAATCAAATATATATCACGACTCCTCAGACAGCTCAAAAGCTGAAATGCTCTTCCAAGAATTCGGAATCAAACATTTATCAAATGGACAATCCCAGGCTCTTCAGAATCACATGTTCACCCCTAATATATCATTGCCAGACACAGATAGGGATGAAACATGAATCTTTTCAATCACGCCTTCTTTTTCGGAAATGCCAGGTGGAATTATCCTGCCATTCTAGATGCGAGGTTCCGGAACCCGCCGATAGGCGGCTTCAAACACGTCAAATGCCTTCGTGGAATGCCATGGATTGTTTCATTAGAGAAAACTTGGTTCTTCCAGTTATGTATGATAGCATCCAATCTGTTTTGGTCAAACAGCATGGATACATTCAATGGACCAATTGTACTAAGAATACACTTTTAGGAAATTAAATAACCTTTTTTAAATCAGTGAAATTAGCGATTTTACAGTTTTGATGACGTCACAAGTAATTGGAAGCTAATTATAATACGCGACGGTGGCGACGCGTAGCGGCATTCATTTACACTACAGACCTGTAGTGCAAATGAACGCCGCACACGAACACGTTACAAGTCAACTTCCCCCCCCCCCCCCCCCCTTACTACACCCATTCTACTGCCGCCGACACATGGCATCCAACCCTAGTTCCAAAAAACTCTGGATCTTAACCTCTAATTCAAATATATGTGTGAATGCTAGGAACTCTAACATGCATTGATACTTAAAGAAGTGGTCCAGATTCCTATCTCTGTTAATGGTGATTTTCAGTGTCCAATCAGCTGTCAACTTCTTTATGCCGCTGGTGGCTAATTTGGTCAATATAAAATGATGCAAAAAATAAAATGAAAAATGATTGAAACCCTGGCATGTGGGTACTCATCTGAGAGTAATAAGTGAGAGCTATCCAATGAATACCAACGTGACAGGGTTTAGATGGTTCTCAAAATGTTTGCATCCTTGTGCCGAAATGTGCCTCAGCATTGGAAGGGTTAAAGGAGCTGGGCAAATTGGTAGTCACCAGACATTTGTTTTTTCTGGGGGTGCCTTGCAGCCATCCCCTGACCTATGAGAGCCTAACGCTCTGCCCTCTCATTTCCAATCCCTACCCACAGGTATTTTGCATTGTCCGAGGAACGATTAGCGGATCCCCTGGCAGTATTTTATGACACTGTGATCTGTCGCGACTGCCTTTTTTGGCCAGCAAGCTGTAATCAACCTGCATTTCAATGAATGGCTGACGGGAGTGAAAATAGCTAAGTACTACTCTCGCACACGGCAGGGGGACGGGCTGGTGAACTATTGTACCTCAGACATTGTCAACACATGGCCAACAACCCTTGCAGCAGAGTACCACTGCATAGCACCAAGTCACTAGTAACTTTCTCACTTGCCCAAAGCCTTTATCGAATGATCCGCCCAAGAGGAAGATGCCCTCGTAATAGAAAGAGCTTCTAGGGCACCATAAGGATGAAAAGCTGAACAATTGTTGGGAAATGGTATAAATGGTTTTGGGGAACTTTTAAGGCATTTTTCTAGAGAACTTTCAAGGAGAAATGTTTACTTTAATCCCCACAAATCTTGTGTGAATTATTGCATCATTCCAAAGTTATTTTCAAAAGCATCATAGATCCAGACAACAATTATCAAGAAATCAAGAAACTCTCTGGCCATGAAAGGGTTAAGCAGGTTTTGCCCTAAAAGGGCAACAAACCCTTTTTCCCTCCACAGCATGCAGAGAGACTCTAAACCATAGGGACATCGGCATACACAATTACCAACCCTTAAAACACCCCGGTTATAATGGTACCGTGGCACACTCCATAAAAACCCTGAAAAAAAACATTCGGGGTATAACTCAGCAGTGAAAGGACATCCAACCTATCTGGGCTCGGCAAAAAGTCCCTGGCATCCGCGCATCACCACGGGGGGACGAAAATTGAACCGCTCACGATCTGATCTACGGTGCCTTTTGCAGCTGCTAGGATTCACTGTATCTAAGATGAATAAAACAATGGATTGGTGGCGAGAGACCAATTACCATATGCGCTATAACGAAGACCTACTGCATCTTAGATGAATAAAACAATGGATAGGTAGCGAGAGACCAATCACCATATGCGCTAGAGTGAAGACCTGGCTATCCCAGGGGTCTCGAATCTGGTCTTAGTGTGACATCACTAGGAGACAAGCACCAATGTGGGCTCTTGTATCGTTTACATTATAGAGAAAGTTGCTCACCAACATGCGCAGAACCCAACTTTTGGAGGAGGGGTTAGGACATAAGAACATACTGCCCAGACATTCATAAGGAGGCTAGCCAACAGGTGACCCCTAGAGAAAGAACTGAATGCTTTAATATAAAGAAATGTGATCATTGACTTGAGATCTAAATTGAGCGATGAAAAACCAACAGACCTCTCACTCTGAATCTTCAACGGTTCACAGGTTGCCTTAGTTCATCAAATACACACACCACTTTAAGTGAGAATTCTAGTGAACTATAAGAACAAGAACACATGTTCCTATTCTTCACAGGCTTGTCATTTTCATAGATGGTTAGCCCTAGATAAACACAGGGAAAACATTCTTTACGAAATCGACGCTCGTAAATTTCACAAAAAAAAAAATCCACTTGCTCCCAAGCACCTGCCGTGATGCAGTATTGAATGGAGCCCTCCCTGCCATGACCCACTTTCTCTGCTATATTCCGCAAGGAAAACGCACCGCGTCTCGTGCGAAGAGATCAGGCGCCCGCTACTGTAGGAAACGTCATGCAGAATTAAACATAGGCCACGATTGATAACTCCACTGCATGCTATGTGTGCATCAAGGCTAAACATAACCAATATTATGATTGAATTAAACTTCGGAAACATTTGCGTGTGCCGCCCGAGTGAAAGGCGAAATCTAGCATCTTAAAGAATTCAGATGCGATCAGTGTACATATCGCACCTGTAATCAGTTTCATAGGATGTCATTCAGGTGAAACTGATCTCACCTGACATTCCGTGAAATGGACGGCGGCCATGCCTGCCTACAGGTCTGTTGGCCATGATACTTGCTCCATGAACTATCACCTATAATACCCGTTCTCATCCTTTGAAAATGCTCAAGTGCAGTGAAGGTTTAAGTGGTTATAATCTTCAGATCTTTAACCTATTCATACCTAGAGCAAATTAATGCCCTGACTCCAACACCCCCAAGGAATTTACATACAATTTGGGGATTACATAATAGAAAGAGCTTAAAGGCATGAAGTACTAACTATGATTTACCTTATCTGAAGTGTTTTCCAAATTTCAATCAACCATTTTTCATGATAGCAATATGATTACAAGTATGAAATAAGAGTAAATATCACAGTATTGGGAGTATTTCAATAAAAAAATTGTATAATACCATGTATGACATATCTCATATAAAGAGGATATACATTTTTCATTAACAATTTTTTGACAGAAATCTATTTTTCACATATGAAATATAAAAACGCCCTTAGGTCTTCCACTTCTGGGAATTAAAGGGTTAATAAGCCAATTCAGCTACCACTTGAACTTGTGATTCTCACTTTCATCATGAGTAGACATCACACATACTTATCAGAGATAGGGATCGCTCCATCTGCCCCGCTCTCCCTCTCTCTACCTACTAGACCAGTGTCTCATTGCATGACCAATCCCACTCCATAGGGATATGTGAGAAGCAGCTTTAAATGCCTCTGTATTGATTAATTAAGTCTTCTTTTCTTTTTATCATGATAAGCTTCAATATTGATACAAAATTTGTCAGTCTTCATCATCATCGTCTTCATCACTATTTCTATTATTATCAATATTTTTCAAACAATTATCGTTTTAGTGAGTATCCTTAGCCCCATTATTATCATTATTATTTCAATCATCAATATAATTTCAATGATACCATTGTCCTGATCATTGCTATTATCATCATCATCATATTCATATAATTTTTCTCATAACATCCATTTTTTTTTTATTTACAATTTTTCAAGACCATTCTTAAACACTCAAATTAATAAAAAGAATACAGAAAATAGTCACTTCACAGTCTGGTGCAAAACTTAAATGCAGCTTCAGATACCCTCAATAAATACCCTATGCCCTAGGGTGGCTGAACCCCTAACAACACCCCTGATGGCCACTTAGGCACAAACAGCCTTTTAACTTTCTTTCTTCTTAATCACCCTTTACTGACCAAATTGGGACTTCCTGAAAATGGCAACGGACATTTCTTTACAAACTTGTCTCCAAGTCCAATTTTCGCGAATGGTCAAAGGAAAAGGGTTGGTATTTATGACCCTACCCATCGTTAGATAAGAGGCACTGGGTGCCATACCCTGGGGCGCTATCCCTATACCCACATATTCCCCCAGTAAGGCACACAGGTAGCATATATCACCACTGGCACAGGTGTCCACTTTGTTACATGTCAAAGGACACTTAGTCATTGTTATGACAGAATTTGTAGCTCCGTGTATTTGATTGTGACGGCTTGAATTCTTTATAGCTTCCTACTCTTCCATGATTTCTGAAGCTATCTAGTCTACCAACAGATCAGATACACACAACACTTCAAAAGACATACTAGATAATTTTGGCCAATAATTGATGCCATAAATCAGAATCCTATATGCAATAATTGTATTGCTACCAGGAGACATATCTTTTAAATCTTGACTAGTCATCAAGAATTGACAGAAGTGACTAGGTAACAATTGGGAGGAGTAGGGTTGGATACAGGATTTCGGAATTCCGAGTATAATCTTTATTACTAGAATCTATCATTTTAATGAACTTTTTAACAAAATCTGCCAAAAGCAAAGTGATCTAAGACGTTTAAGTTATTTGTTTTGCTCATCAAAGCATTCATATCCATAGTGTACACAAGGTCTGGTAAATAAGAGAATATATCGATAAGAAATATTGGTCTGAAAGTTGTTGGTCTAGTTTGTTTTCAGTGACGACCACGCATATCATTGGTGGAGAATGAGAGAAAGTTGTGCATAACAATATAGTGGGGAATCAGGGGCTCACTCAATTTCCCAGAAACCTACTGTACAACCAATCAATCACAAAGAAGGATGAGTCAGTAATAAGAGTGGTCAGTTCCACACCACTGTCTGTTGACCACAGTAAAGGACTGGGAGCATCTGGTCAAGACTGACCACTCTGCTACCTAATTGATGAGTTACACAACTTAACAGTACCATCGATCTTACTGACTGACCATTACTGTCTCTTGTACCCTGGGGTATTGTACCCCGGTACCACCCCTGCCCTAGAGGCCATGATGGGGTACAAGAAGGGTAAGGAGACAGACTGACCGGCAGGTGCATCTTCGAGGCTACATCTGCTGTAGGGAAGAGGATGGACATTTCATGACCTTTATTTTTCTGAGACTTTGAAAATCAATCGGAAGAAAGGTGTTGCTTAGTTGTGCTTCTCCTACCCTGTTTTCTTCATTTTCTAAGTGAGGCTTCTAAAGACAGAAGACAGTTATTCCCTCCAAAACAGTAAAACTTTTAAGTTATTCAAAGGTGCTGTGGTAACCTAGAATTTAAGCTATCACATTATCATGTTTTTATGCTATCATGTTTTAAACTGCCATTTTTTTCTTAACAGGTAGCGATTGGTCTGGGTGGTCACATTAGTTTACATTTATCTCACCAGGTGGCAATATAGTGGTCTATTTAGGTTAGATACCATAGAAAGAGGACAGACCATATGGCACCATCTATAGGTAAAGGACAGCACTAAACATTGGGTTGTCAGTTCAGATGGGATGACTAACTTATCAGGGACTAGGATTACCTAGTCTAGTATGGTAGTAGTGCCCAGCAGCTTGTTCAAGGCCATCAGAGGGTGCTAGGATGCCACCCTCCATTGTTCTCAGGGTGTCCAGGTAACCATACCCTGATACCCTACCCCCTGGCACCCAGCAGGATACCCCGGTATCGGCATCCTCCAGCTTACCTGTGTTGCTCTATTTATCCTTCGCCTTCAGTCTCGGTACCCTGCACCCTACCCGATACCCCACACCCTACCCAGTACCTCCACCTGCAGGGCTAATGCGTACCCTTATCAATTTACCTGCGGAATATTCTCATGAAAAATTATCTCACTTTCCTTTCTATTTTCAACCAGAAGAAAAATAATCTATAGAGTTGAGTCTCGTGATCTCGTACCCCCTACACACATAGGGAGGTCTCGAATCACCACTAGTACAAAAGGGGTTGAGTGAAAATGGAATGCAACCCATTTTGGGGTACAACCATACCCGGCCAATACCTGAGGGCCTGTTACCCCCTACCCTTAAACAACCCTTTAATTCGGCTCAATCTTTAACTATCATTAACCCTGCCGAACAATAGAACCCATTTCTGGTGCAAATAGTCCTCAAGGGCTATCTACCCCCTGTGTGTTTACCTTGGTATAAAACCCCATGCCCATACCAGTGGGTATAATACCCTAAATAGAGCCCGCAGTACCCTGAGAACACCCTAAGTATACCCTCGCATGGGCTGCCCATTCCTTAACTCTAACACCTGTAGTGCACAATCAGTCACTTCAAAGGAAATCCTGTGAAGATTAACACCTGACAAAACTGGTACCTTTCACACAAGAAAAGAGAATTATTTATCCTATGAGGTCTTGGCAAGAGAACACTCAAGTCTTACTAACTACCCAGGTTCCAAAACCAATCAGGCCCAAACGCACCTTTTGATTGACTGGTAATTTTGGCTTTCACAAACAAGTGTCTTGATGATTATTAAACAGGGCAGGTGTACCAATACTTAATTAAATACAGGTAGAAAAGATAGAACATATAGGTAATCCCAAAGTTTTCAAACATATATATATATATATATATACATATATCTTTAGATACATAAATAATATCTTCAAAAGAGTATGTACTGAATGAGATACCTAAATGATACCATTTTGAAATAAGATATTGTACTTGTTTTTGAGATAATTCCTTAGTTATCTGACAACTGGACACTAATAGCATAGGAATTAATCATGTATGTATACCCTTAGTGGTATCAACAGGAATATTCTATACCAGTATATGCAAATTTATCAGGATACACCTGCATTCAGCCTACACAGATATGACGCATAAGGACAATAGAAAGATGCGATCCTATTGTTTGGTAAGAGATATGGATGGCACCGGGACAACCATTTGCATCATTCAATCTTTATCACCGTGGTAACCCCCACTATCAGAGCAGTTCAGGTAGGCATCCTCTCCTTCTATTGTTCTCTCTCACCTGTTTCCCTATTAACGACTTAGAGAATACCAAATGACCGAACCCCTTATCTGACCATTTCAACACAGGTCTACCAAGTACATAATAAATGATCGTGAACAACTAAAAATCCAGATACAAACTCATAAGTTTTCCTATTAGCGACCGAGAGAATACCAAATGACCGAACCCCTTATCTGACCATTTCCGCGCAGGTCTACAAAGTACATAATGAACACTCACGAACAATTAAACATCCGGATACAAACCTGGCATGATCTCCGCCGAACAAAGTCGGTAGATGATAACCTTAATTAGAGGACATCAAAGAATGAAACGACTTCGCTAATTGAGGCCAATCGAGCACATTTCGACTCACAAAAAAATTGCCCATTCTGAGCGGGTGCTGATGGCTGTCTTTAAATTCAGCCCATAAAGACGATGAAGACATTAGGTATAAATTTATTCCGTGTAATCGCTTGGCACACTTGTTATTTCTTCCCCCGAAAGGCCCCAGGTGGACTTTAATGGGAGGAGATACCTGGATTTTATGTCATGTAATTGTGGCAGCATTGTCCATCCAGGTCAGTTGTGGTTAGACCGGCTAGATAATCAAGGTTTAATGTTACCTTCACCATTAAAAAGTCAAGCTTTTATCCATAGGTGAATTTCTGCCATTCTCTGACATAGCCTATCCCTCAAAAAATCCTTAACGGCAGAATTAATCATCTGAGTATATTAGCATCCTCTGCTGTTGATCTGAACTTTTCGTTTTTTAATTGAAATTTCCCCCTCACACCTGCACCAACAACGGGGCATTTGAGAGTTCTGTATTAAAACTCCCTTCTGCATAACGCGATTCTTATAGCAGAAAAACATAAAAATCCTTGAATAGGTATCCCATCCTTCCTAAAACAATTGAGATTGTATATATGCCTGAGAAAAACCTTTTTGTGAGTATTTCATAAATAAAACTTTCTTTCCAAAAACAATTTTGCCCATAAATAATCAATACCATAGACTTGATATTACAGATTTGTGCCATAATTCCAATCAGATGCCTAAGTTTATGGGCCACCACTCATTATCATTAATTTCATAAACAGATCATGTTCACTCATCTATCATTAACAGGAGAGAAATGGAACAATAAACAATGTGTAATGTTAACGACTTCTCCCAGCATTGTTACGTAAGAATCAACAACGCCAGATGCCTAATTAGTGCATGACACCCAATGCTGATCTTCGTAATCTACATTAATGTTAATTTCATGAAGGATGAACGCGGGATAGGAATTTTCATTCAAAATAGAATGCCAAAGTATTCCAAATGTGTAAGGATTCCTTGAATTTGAACCTGATGACCTTTGGACCACCCAAATATCATTTAAAGTTTATTACGAGCTTCTGACAAGTTTAAATGAGTCTGCCATAAACATTTAAATATAATTGCTAGAATCAATTGCTTAAAGAAGAGGACATAAACTTATCTGAATGCAAAAGATGTTTTATAGCTATGATGATGATTTGACTACTTAGGAATCTGTGGACGAATGGAAACAGTTGATTTTGAAATTCAAAGTAGTGAATGCGATTGTTTGTTGGACACATTGCTCTTTAACTATCAAGTCTTTAAAAGGTGATTTTGGGGTTTCGTGACTCTAGTTCCAAGGAAGGTGATTTTAGGGTATTGTAAGGACTGTCAAATGACAGGAATGTTAAATACATGGAATGAGGTTCTTTGGTCGACACTAATGACATTTTGACTACCCTGTTCTTGCCAAGGTGCGTTTAGGGTTTTGTGGGGTGCAGAATAATTTAACCACTGATGTCTAATGATCAAGGGCGATTCTTCCACTGATTTGCATGAAATTAGCTTGATTAGGGAAACAGTGGTGCCCCCTGGAGGCCAATGATGACCGCTAACGTACCTCCCCCTTAGTACAACAAAAGGAAGGTGTGAAAGGTCCCGAGAATACCC
>OZ012690.1:17919872-18081585 GCA_963942565.1 Maea johnstoni
CCCCGTAACGCACAGGTAAAAAACGCCAAATTACAGGTGAGGTTGTTTGTTGGCTACGCGCGACTGCACGCGGACACTGCCGGCTGCGGTAAAATGGCCAGGTTGGACGTGGGTAAGGAATGACTTGATGGGGCCGTCCTGAACAACAAGAACACCAAAACTTAACCCTTCCATACTCTGAGTGCAACGAGAAAATATCCTCAGGATCAATGATTCAAAATACTGCTGATGAATAATTTTTTTCCAAAATTCTTTTAAGGGGAAAAATTCCAACAAGACCACCCTTCCATACTCTGAGTGCAATGAGAAAAGTATCGCACAGAACAATGATGCTCAGAAAAAATTGCTGATAAATAATAATTTTGAAAAATGCTTTGTTGAAATCTATAGCGAGTGATTCACTCAAACAGCCCGCATACAAAAAACATTACTGGATGTGTCGCTGGCAGTTGAGGATTGGATAACGTCCCAATATTGTTTCTTTGTAATGTGATTCTGGTACAAATGTGGTCAGCATGTTTTAGTGACCACCAGGACACCCCCTCTAAAGAGGACTATATATTTCACAGTATTAATATGATACCAGTTGTGATGCCGTCAGCATGTTTAACTGACCATCACAACACTCTGCCCGACGTTTTATATTGTTTCTTTGATATGTGATAACAGTAGGGATTGTGGTCAATCCGTTTGCAGACCATGATGTCCTGCCAGAAACAACATTGTCAACAAACCTCATTAATCAATCCAGTATGCCTTGTAATCCATTTCACATTCCTAAAATGACCCTACCATATTGTTATGCTTCATTTCAAGATGGCTTCTAAACTGTACAAGAGTTATTCTGCAAATTTAATTTTTCTCAGATTCTTAAATTCTCAATTATAGAAAGAATGATTTATGCTGATAGTGAAAATATTGGGGCATTCCATCTTTGCAGTTATTGGTGGCATTGCAAAAGTTACCTCACATTATAGGGCACTTTGAGTCAAAGGTGGATCATAGTATCTGCCTTTGTTTGAGTGATATGCCACATACATCCAAAACAAAACAAAACTATTTCAACTTCAATATTTGCTCACACCCTCAAAACAGGATGTCAATTACCATAAATTTTACATTTTTCAACTTCAGAATTGGTTACTGAAAATTACATGATATCGATTTCATGGCTTCCTGTCTTTAAACAATGCCTTACTGATCTGTTCACTGGGGAAGGAAATTCCATATGATCCCAGGAGAGGTTTACAGAAACTGATTAGTTAACAGACACTGATTAGTTTACAGAGATAACATTTAAAGTCACCAGATAATGAGAACCACAGACTGGACATCGTTAAAGACAGCTCTCTCTCTACACTAGTGGCAGTTCTAGATGGTATACAGGGGGTGGCAGGGGTTTAACGTTAAAACCCTAAACATATGTGGCATGTGTGAGAGTAGTAAATGAGATATGTTTTCAAATTTCAACTTTAAACATATTTAAGATTCTTTTTAAGATTTTTTTTCAAAAGTCAATACTTATAATGAAACAATGTAATTGTTTGTATATATATATATATATATATATATATATATATATATATATATATATATATATATATATATATATATATATATATATATATATATATATATATATAATTTTTGTGTGTGTGTGTGAGTGTGTGTATGTGTGAGTGTAAGTGTGTGTGTATGTGTGTGTGTTTGTATGAGAACACTGCATACTTAACTCTCTGAAATATGATATCCAAATTCAGAGCTGGAACTATCTCAAAGGATGAAAAATGACAAGTTTGCTTTGGATGACTAGCATGGGTTGACCTAGGCAGTGACCATGACCCGTGGTCAGCACTGACCAAAAACAAATGGACAACTGACTCCAGCATATCTGTTACAGTAATGAGAACCGTGTTGCTATGATATATAACAGAGGGCCTTTATCATAGTGCCCTTCACCTCTTAAAGACGAGGGTTCCAGATCA
Source organism: Maea johnstoni (assembly GCA_963942565.1). Lineage (NCBI taxonomy): Eukaryota > Metazoa > Annelida > Polychaeta > Spionida > Magelonidae > Maea > Maea johnstoni. Next base: position 17,921,858 of record OZ012690.1, read on the forward strand.
TAACTTCATGTCAGGTCCTCAATGGGAGGGACTTGAGGAATCTTCAGAGCAAATCAAAATCTGATATAAATGGATATCTTATTAGATCATTGCAGATCAAGAATTCAAATTTGTAATCTTATTTGAAGTTTTTGAACAAAATTGTTCAATCTCTCTGAAAGATAACAAATTGCATTTCACTTCAAGCACAAATATTTGAGTTTTCTTTTTTCATTTGAATAAGCAATTTAAGCCAAATCTACCCCCAAGCTATGATATTTTGCTTCTATAACATACCCTGAGGAAATATGTAAGGCAAAATACACTGGTCTCATAATCAATCAAAGCTACTTTTTGAACGTCTCAACAACACATGGTATCCCTACATATGGAGGCCTGTGGGTCCTGGTCTCTTACAATGGAAGACCAGACCAGGACCCTCTGATTCACATCTGTTTCCAATCCATTCAAGCCATGCCAGGATCAGGAGAGCAGCCTTTTTATCACCCAAAACTCATCATTATCCCAGAGAAAAATTCACCCGCTTTTCCCTAGCGCCATCGGAACCACATGGCAGCCATTTCTCCGCAAACGCCCGTAATGTGAGTGCCCGCCCCTCTTTCCCCGCAACACATTAACACCGGGACCTTTCGTCAGGGGAAACCCATCATGGCACAACCTTGAGGACCCCACCGCAACTTTTTAGTACCCTAGGGGTGAGACCCCCACCCTAGGCAACCCAGCGACAGGGGGTTGGGGCATCATTCATACCAAAGACATCTTTTATCGGGTTGAATAACCGGAATGATCGCATATATCCCCCCCCCCCCCCCCCCCCCGATATTTTATGTATATATTTTGAATTATGACAAATGAGATTTTATGGATTGGGTTCACCCCAAATGATACTTCAATAAAGTCAGTAGTTTTTTGTCCAATTTTTTTTCAAATATACTTATATTCCCACATACCTTAGTAACTACTGATCTTCATGTGGGTTACTTTCAAAATCACATGTTTTAGGAAATAAAGAGATCAAAAAGCTACTTGTTTGCAGATAAAAGATATCAATTTCAGAAAAACTAACTCGATGACAATGCGAGTGAGCATTATGATTATACTTGATACTCATGATGGGTCATAAGTCTGGGTGGCACAAGTTCTCTGTCTCCCATCATCAGCTGTTAGTCTAGACTGAAGGGACACCCTGCTGAGACAAGGCACCAAAAAACGAGGAAAAAGCTGTTTCTGTCGTTTTTGATCTACGAGTATTAAGTGTGGTTCTGTGTTGAGTGCGATCCGTTATGATTGACATCATCACATTGCATGATACGCTGGATTAGACATTGACAACAGAAAATGATAAATTAGCTTTTAGGAAAAAAACACGGCAGAGCCACAGAACTCTTCAAACAGAGAGACAGAAACTTGCAGACAGCTATGATTCATGGAGGCCTCCATAAAAGGCTTTTCAAGGCGAAGTGATGAAATGATTGGAACATCTATCGCAATTCTGGGTCTACTTCTTTTAGCGGAGGGACACACCCATAACAAATAGTGGTTCATCGCCTAATTGAACCTAACTTGTAATAGAACACAGAAACAATCGGAGCAAGAGTTCAACATATCAGCTCAAATAGTTTTCAGTTCCCTTATATGAGCAGTGTGATTTTTAGCCCTTCCAATGCTAGGGCTACTTTCATCCAAAGCACAAGAGTGCAAAGGTTTTTGAAAACTGTCTAAAACATGTCATGTTGGTATTCATTGGATAGCCCTCACAGAGTACTCTCAGATGAGAACCATGTGCCAGGGTTTTTAGTTATTCTTGAGCTTTTTTGCATCATTCTGTATTGGCAAAATTACCTACCAGCAGCATAAGGGTTAAAATTCTCAACATCATACATTCTAATTATTGAGTAACAAGGTGACTTACAGTTCAAACATGATGTCCATGGAAATTAACATGCAAGTAAAAAATTGTTTCAGCAAAACCCCATGAGGACTAAAATTAATCACATTAATCTTGCGTGTCAATTTTCTATGATTTAAGGTCAGAATAAATTCTGATAAAGATGCTAATTAATCAAGAGGGGATTAGAATTCATTACAGAGTAACAGATGTAGATTAATGCTACAATACAGGTGAAACAGGTTCAAATAATAAATTCAATTATCGCAATTTTTTAAAAACAAATCCACAATGCACGCGGCACTCTCAAGAGGATTCGGAGCGATTATGAAGATGTCATACTGTAGTTTTAACCAGTAGAAGAAATATGATAGATTAGAAAATGATTGACGAAAATCCCCAGCCGGGTTAAGAGTGGACAATGGACATTGTAGTCCATTGTTTTGACCATGTGACAGCTGACAGGTTGAAATCTATGACATACCCCACTAAGGTCAAGGTCATGCTTTGTCAATTTCCATTATGGAAAACAACATGTCAACTGCTAAGGTTTATGCACATAATCCACTTTAAGTTTGACAAAAATTATCATTTTCCTTGTATAATGTGATGCTTGTTTTGAAATAGGAAATATAACACCACAAATTCTTAAAAATTCACAAGATATCTGACTCCAGGACCAAAAATAATAATTAGCAGATAAAATCTCACTTACATCACATAGTTCTGTATTGCATGCATCATAATTAGAATATTTGCACTGAAACAAGGGCGTGTACCTCTTTCTTTAGGCATGCAGAAATACCACACACCACCCTACTATCAGGGTACTGTTCTGTACCCAGCTAAGTGTTGAAATTAGGCACAATTTGCCAACATTAGGCAGACTTGTTTACCCACAAAAAACACACATTCTAATCGACTTGATTTCTAAACATTGTCTCTCTCTGTTACTCATCACTTACACAGTAATCCACTTTCCTGCCAGGCGCGAGGAAAAAAATCCTCACACTTTAACCCTTTCACCATCGGATCTGTCGGTTATCTGACAAGTTTGCGCGTAATTTCTCTTCAAAAGTAAAATTCAGAAAAAAATTGAAGAAAATTTGTTAAGGAATCATAATGAACAACTTTCATTGAAATTTCTTTTCCGCAAGAATATTTTTAAAGAAATATTCACATTTTTGTATATTAGCCAGACTATGGTGGAATTCAGGGAGTAAATAGGTGCAGATAGACACACCATACCAAGGGATTGACTTATAACAAACAGACACACACACCAAATCTGTTCTTGGCAAAAAACTGTTAGATACAATGTTTCGTTTCCCATATTGAGAACAGATGCTCCAAAGGAGGGAATACATAAACCATGTAATGCCACAGGGAGATAGAGGAATAAAACAACTTTTTTCATAGTATGGGGAGCACGTGTCAAACCCATTGAAACGCCTAAAGAAGATTGTGTAATTAAACATCTTTTTGTACTGTCCATATGGAAAAGTCATTCAGATGCCTTGAGTATAAAGCCGAGATCTTTTTTATGATTCTAACTGTTTTTGGGGTTAATCACCAAGAAAATTCTAACTATTTTGGGAATCAATTACCAAGCGCACTTAGGGATGTTCACACCCCATCGTTCTTCCATACATAAATATCATCATGAAATGGGACCTGAAAACTTAGATCTCAGTAAGGGTTGTTCACATGAGAAGTTTTGCTATACATAGTAGGAACCCATACCAAATGCAACTGAGACACTTTCAAGGAAATCATGGATATTTTCCCAGCATTTACCTAGCATTTTCAAAAGAATCCCCTGATATTCCCAGCTTCAAGTGTTAACCGTTATCTTGGTGGTGGCTAATTTTGGCATTACAAAATGTCGCAAATAAAAAGCTGAAAAAATGAATGAAACCCTGTCAAATGGGTGCTCATCTGAGAGTCCTCAGCGAGAGCTACCCAATGAATAACAACATGACAGGGTTAAGATTGTTTTCAAAAATCTTTGCACACATATGCTTTGGAGGAAAGTAGCCTCAGCATTGGAAGGGTTAAGAGAAAAGGGAGATTCCTGGCAAGTTTGCCAAATTGTCTTAAACATTCACATGGGTAAGTGATAGGTGAAACTGATTGAAATAGACGAGTGTAATGGACCACATGGGTGTGGGTTTCACCGAGTTGCTGTGCACATTCATCAAGATCTCAATCACGGTCACGAGAAAACATCTCCGACTGTTCTCGTCATTGGCAGTCACCTATCACTTAAACCGTTCCTGCCAACAATCCTGATAACTTTGGCATTTTTTTCATGATTTTGACATTTTCCAAAAAGATATTTGATGAAGAAATGTTGATCTAAACAAAACCAACAATGTACCTCAAACATTTTGTGAATAAATGCTTAATTACAAAGTTATCTCCAAAAGTATCATAGATCCAGACGACACTCATCAAGAATATGTCTAAGCATGAATGGATAAACTCATACATGGTCAGAACATGAATATCATTCAATAGAAATACATGAAAATCACGGTGAATATCTAGAATAATTTGACCGAAAGTTGTTTCTCCTCCAATCAAAAAAAAAAATTAATTCATTTTCTTTTTAGAAATCGCTTTGCTTTTAAAAATATTCCCAAAACTAACAGACCACATGTCTCTGGTTAGGACTATGAATGAGTTAGCTGGGAGTCTGAGATGTAAGAGTTTTTCTCTCTGGGAGATTTGCACATGGCCCTATTAATCACTGGATAAACTACTCAGGGGATTGAAATAGGGATGGCTTTTGGAAGGGATAGGATTTCAACAGACATTTCCATTTCCTGCTATGTACAGCACTTTAGTTGATCTTCATGCAGCTGTTTTTCGTATACCGAGAGAATGTGCCTACAGAGAATCAACGTTGGGAGCTTATACCCTTTTTCTCTTCCTGTTCAAGGCTTGATCCAAAAGTGTTCAAATCACTATCCTGAGTTAACTTAAACCAACTTGAATAAGAGATAGTTGATAACCCATTCATGCTCAAGAGTTAAGTTGCACACAAAACCATTTATCTTTTCACATTAAAAGAATACTTGGTTTTAAGTCAAACTTTGAACTATTTTTTCCCAGGAGTCCAGCCATCTTTGGGACTTCCTCAAAGAGTTTTTGCAACTCCTATGACGTTGACATGTCTAATTTCATCGGCGGCTGTCTCTCTCACAATAACACCTTGATAACCCTGTGTCGAGTCACACAAACATTCTGACATGACGGATTATAGAAATGTACAGAAACGCACAGACGACCAATCAAATTACAATTATCAATAGATCAAATAAGTTTCAGTATGCACTAATGCTGTAAAATTCATGAATATCTTCAACAAATGGAATTATTTTGTGAAACGTTTCAAGAAATTTTGTTGCTCGAATATCAAAGCTAAATTTTTTTTTAAATACCCAAATAAGCATTTAGTTACTTGGGAGATTTTTGCATTTTTCTCAGATCTTCAGGGTTATGTGGGAATGAATGGGTTAATGAAAATGTTTCTACTTAAGGGCCATGTTGCATGTGTTCATGCCTGTGCTGCAGGATCTATCAGGTCCCTGATCTTCAAGGCACATTAACTCATTAGTCATGTGAGACCTGTTGTGGGCCTGGTTCATTTCACTTGTGTGGTGAAATCATATCTACCCTGCTTTGGCTAGCTGACTGCCACCCCCCCCCCCCCCCCCCCCCTAACATAATTACTAACATAACATAATAACATTTGAAATCAATATATAACCAAGTAAATGTTATTTTGGCGCAAGATACAATAAATAACAAAGTATATGTTATTTTGGCACAAGAAACATAGTTACATTTCTGATAGCCACAAGTATGTAACATAAGTCATGGGAAACACTATATGACACTACTTATGACTGATATAGCTTTTGATCTGGGTAGGATCTGGAAAGAAGCCACGAGACACATTCCCAAACAGATACATGTAACAATCTCTCCTGTCAGTGAACATGTATGTTATGAATACAGATTCCTTAACCCATCAGTACACAGAGAGTCCAAGAAAATCTTAAAACCTGGTAAATATAAAGTTGATAAAACAAAATCAGAGAAAAGAATTGGTGGAAACTTGTTGGACCTGTCATGTTCTATTTCACAACTTTGTTGAAATATACCACAAGTATTCAGGAATGTGAAGTCAGTTTCATTCACACCTAAAGTATACATATGGTCTTACGATTCTGAACATAAAAAGAGTAGTATTTGAAAAATATTTGAAGAAGTATTGAAAAACATATATGAAGAAGGAAAACAACTTTTTGTTATTAAAATATATTCTATCATGTGTTAGACCAGGAGTAAGTTCCAGAAGTGAATGGGACAGGTATACCCAGTCACCTCCATGTACATGTATATTGCTCTAGAAGCCCTGGAAGGAATGTATGTACATGTACGTTACTAGCTTGTCTGACATCCACAAAAATGTTCATGGCCAAAGGGGTGCAGGGGAGTCACTAGAGATATGGGGAACTCTGACATTTACGATCCTGCCGAATATCTATCACACCTACTCTCCTACCCCTAAATGTCCTTCTAAGGTAAATATTTTCCCAGTGCAACCCTTTTTTGCCTCGCCTGCCCGGTTCCAGACGACTGGGGTTCCACTTCTTGATTACAGGGGTACCCTGGGTCCCTTCCAATAAATCCACTTTATGACCTTGACCTTGACGTGGAGATTGTATCGGGGTATATAGATCCTGTTTATGATATAGCGCATGTCAGAACAATTATATATTTTGTACCCTATGAAAAGGTACATGCTGACTTCCGTGGGTTTTGCTGATAAGGGAACGGCCCCGGATCGGTAAAAGCTCCATCTAACAGCCATAAAACGTAAATCGCTAATTTGTAGGTAGTTTGTAATATATTTCCTTGTCATACATACAGGAGTTTAGGATAAACACACCAAAACATATATGTCAAACCTTTGGCTTGGCCATATAAAGAGACAGGTATAAGCAAGTGCTATGAAACGGAGATTTGGAAGGTTGATTTCTTTAGGTTATTCCTTGGAGAGAGAAAACAATGTTGATGATGATAAAGATGATGTTGATCATAATGATGATGATCATCATCATCATAATCATGACAATAATTTCAAATCACACCAAGGATTTAGTTAAAATTCTTTAAAAAACATCAAAAAACATGATTGTTATGACACAACATTTATCAGCTTTTTTGCATCATTTTGTATTAGCAAAATTAGCCGCCAGCAACATAAGGGTTAATATTTCCTCCTGCTGCAGTATAATGTTACATCACTGCCTGTTAATAGACCCTTCTGTCCACTCAACATTAATTGCAGCTCTTGTATAACATGCTGTATGTCCAGTATCAGCCTTTCGTAATAACTCCATCTCTACAATAACAGCCCCACCTATAATCAATACTGTCTAATCCCGCCTCGGCTCAGATTACCTCATGTGCTAATCACTGACCAATGAATGACAAAGAAACCATTGGTTATGGCCATATGATGGACTGAATATATATATATATATATATATATATATATATATATATATATATATATATATATATATATATATATATATATATATATATATATATATATATATATATATACATATATATGATTAGAATACTAAACCACAAGTACAGGTGATTTCCATGAGTAGACTACTACATCGAAAGCACATGGACACAAAGATATTTGAAAAACAACTAAACCCTGTCATGTTGGTATTCATTGGATTGCTCTCGCTGAGTACTCTCAGATGAGTACCCAGGTGCCAGGTTTTCACTCATATATCAGGTGTTTTGCATCATTTTGTATTGGCCCTTGAATTAGCCATCAGCAGCATAAGGGTTAAGTAAATCCTTTTGTACATCATAACTAAACACTGACCGGTGGTGTTGCGTGGACTGACCAGCACTTAGAGACCCTTGCCCTGCTGAGAACACCTGAGCAGGGCACTATGTAATATACATGCCACCTGCACAGGATGCTATGCAATGTACGTGCTACCTGTACAGGTAAAGTTAGGTAAATCGTTATCATCATATGAGGTAAGACTTGGCAACCGCTGCAGCATCTGCTCGGCTTACTATACCAACTGCCCAGCTCAGGTAAATTCTATTCAATTCAATTCTATTCAATCAACACAACAAAACAGTGATACCTTTTCAGATGAGGACACTTTCGTTCTCGTGAAAAAAGGATCAGATTCACTGTTTAACTTTTCTTCAATTTCTCCTTAAATACTGGATGGGTCATCACTTTTATCACTAAAACTAAGCCCGAATCAATTCCAACATGTCAAAGGATAAACAGTGTTGAATCACCTAGTTAGTTATCAATAGTTATATTCAAATTGTGATTGATATGATAAATTATTTGTTAAAAACTGCCTTTTCTGAAGAAACTGAGTCACTGCTAACTGCAGACTGAAAACTTTACATACATTATTTCACAGCAAAATCCTATGTAGCTAAAACCAGATTTCAAGCACGCTTCATAAAGAGCTATGTGCAAAGAGAAATCTTATCAGTGAAATCTACAGAAGAGGAATGTCACTCAGACAGCCCCATGGGGTGCCAGATGTTAGGGTTGCACCTAATAAGTTGGTACCCATTGTAAAAGGGTGTACCCGGTTTGTCAGAAGAACCCTAGGGTGTTGGAGGGTGTCTCTTGGGTACTTTTTGGACATGCTTCTGCACTCAGGGGTGCTTCTCAACTTATTCAACCTTTTAAAAATGCACACCGCACAAGCGATCGGAGAACCTTTGCGATATCTCGAAAATTGTGATGAAACTTCAAAAACATTTGAAGGAAGATTATTCCAAAGAACATAAGGCAAATCTTTCGATCAAATTTTTCTTTCAAATTGCTAAAATAGTCAAGATATGACTATTTCGGTCAGACCACCTGGAAGTTGCGAGAATAAAAGGGTCAAGGTTGTTCAGGATTCTGGGCACACAGTGCTAGCGTTTTGGGTTTCATCACAGGGTAGGGACTGGGGTTCCGAACAATGGCCCCTTGCCTTCAGCTTTGTCATACGGCGGGCAATAAAATGCTGCTCCAGTTTGGAGGTCTATTATAAGGTGTTCAAGTGGGGACGTTTCTGCCTGCCTCCACACCTGCACTTCGTCCCACTTAACTACGAATCTCCTTGCCTCAGTTCATACGCACAGGTAGGCTTAGATACTAGGCTCCTGGTCACTGAAAACCCTTATTCTGCTGGTAGCTTAAGTGGCCAATACAAAATGATGCAAAAATCCTGAAAAATGACCGAAACCCTGAGACGAAAGTAGTCTCCGCATTAGAAGGGTTAACACTTCCCACTGATTCCCCAGCCAGTGTAGTAGTTATTTTCCCTACGATACTACCTATTCCCTATAGATGTCACCATATGGTCCTCATCCTAATGTGGAAATTGCTTCTTCATCTCACCAAATAGCGAGCAAATAAAAATCAGTAATGTATAGGTAAATATCAAGGGCAAAAAATAAGGGTACAATTAAGGGTAAATGCCTACCTGAGTCTGTACCAACGACTGTCAGCTCGTACTTCGAGGTCTCTTCTCTGTTGAGGGATTTGTAAGCCTTAATTTCTCCAGTGCTAGAGTTGATCTTAAAGATGGACTTATCGCCATCCGATATGGAGTAACTGATGATCGAATTCCGCGGAGAATCGTCATCGCGAGCCGAAACCTTAAGCACATGTACCGGCAGGCCTACGCTGTTTTCCTGCACATATGCCCTGTAGGGGGCGTTGATGAATTTAGGCGGACAATCGTTGATGTCAAGCACGGTAATATTCACGATAGCGTAGTGCGATTTAGGGTCTTCGCCCTGGTCTTGAGCTTGAATCCGCAACTGGTATGATTTCTTTCGCTCGTAATCCAGACTCTTTTGTGTGGAGAGCTCCCCAACGTAGGGATCCATGCGAAAATCATTGTTATCATCATCCTCCACGATGAAATAGCGAATTTCCGCATTGGTGCCCTCATCGGCATCTGTTGCGAGGACGTCCAATAGGCTTGTGCCAACTTTAAGATCCTCATTGACTGTTGCGGAATAGAAATTCGGACTGAACACTGGACTGTTGTCATTTTCGTCGGCGATTTTGACGAAAAGTTTTCGGGTCGTACTCTTCGGTGGAACTCCCTTGTCTGTAGCTGTCACCATCAAGGTGTAGTTTTGGACGGCCTCTCGGTCAAGTTTGGCGTTAACTCGCAGAAGACCATCCACGGTACCGAGCGTAAAGATGCCGTTTCGGTTTCCTGACAAGCTGTATTCAACGTAACCATTTCGACCTTCATCCTTATCGGTTGCAACCACCTTGAAAACCGAGGTTCCGATCGCAGTATTTTCACTGACTTCTGTGTAGTTGGATGAGACAAAGTCGGGTGAATTGTCATTCACATCTTTGAGGATTATTGTCACCTAAAATTAGAGAATGGTAATAATGCAATATCATCAAAAATAAAGATATTATGTTTCACTAACATAGTGGACCAGGAAGGAGATTTTAAAAGTCCTTAATGAAGCTTCCTAAATGTACCTAACAGTTGCTGAGATTTCCCTGTGAAATAAGCAGTTGTGAGCATTTCGAGGCATTGCTGAATGTTGACAGGTATGAAATTGAGGAAATGTATGATACATGTATCAATTTATCTCCACCTTTTAAGATTCGCGAAGAAAAAAAACTTACCAATGCTGAACTTGAGAGTTGCTGATTTCGCTGTGGCGCCTGGTCCCGTGCGGTCACGTACAGGTTATAGAAAGCCTGCTCCTCTCTATCCAGAAGTTTCGTGGTGGAGATGGTTCCGTTATTTTCGTTGATCTGGAATTGGTTCTCTGGATCTCCGCCTGTGATGGTGTACTTGACTTCGCCGTTCTTGCCTGAATGAGACAAAAAATAACATATAGAAACCAATGATTTTACATAATTTTCGCTTATATCTTATTTTTAGAAAATAAACATGCCGGAGATAAAGAACGAAACTGAACAAAATATTTCAAGATATACTGCAAAGTTTGGAAATGAAACAAAATAGATGAACTGATATACTTGAATCAATAAAATATATTTTGTATCAAACTAGGAGAATGTTCATCTTCTTTGATCTACTCCTTTCAAACTTTTAATTTACTTTTTTATTGCCATCCAGAAGTATTAAAAACATTTAAAAAGATGAGAAATATTCTTACAAATTGTAAAACAATTTAGATGTTAATCCCAATTTATCTCTATACTGTAGAGATGTCATTCCCTTCTTTAATTAGTTGATTAGCTCTCAGTCAAACCATATCACAGCAGTATGTGACAGGTAGCATGCGGCTGCAGTTGGCAGCAGTCGGCCATCTTTGTTATCTATGAGAAGGTGTCTGCAGCCGGTTACGCAAGCTCTGCACCTTGCCTAATCTAACTGTCACTGACGCCTGCCTGAGCCAGCTGGCTCAGCATCAACATCACTCATGAGACTTAATAAGGGAATTCAGTGATATCTTAATTAATACCTCGGCACTACCCGCTAATTAAATGAAATCATGTGGTCATAGTGCGAAAGAGAATCTCGCACTCTGCCAGCATTACAGGCTGCTAGTTCTGTGAATAGCCAGAAGGGACCTCCCTATGGGTTCAGTGGTTAGTGCACCTGCCTACCCCACAGGCAAAATCTCACTGCAGTCAGGAATACATATCGCTTTGGCCTAATTAATTTATGTTTTCCTAATTGATTTGGAAAGATCAATGCCCTTCTCTTAAACAGGATGGAGTTTTTTCTCTATCTCCCAAATTACAAAAAATGAAAACAAACAATCAATCAAAAAAGTTAATTTATTAATAAAATTAAGAAAATTCAAGAAAAATTTAGATAAATAATAATGATACAACTATTATGTTGTGATCCTTTTAGTCCCATCATCAATGGTGAAACCTAGGTACCCATGGAAAACCACTGTCTAACCCCTAATAGTCAGTGTTTATTTGCCCACGTGTTCTTGATACTAGTTATCAGATTCCTGAATATTATTTGTATTGGCACTAAGCAGCTCTGATGCCCATATCTACATACTGCACAGTAAAACAACTGGATCTTATCACCAGCAATAATAAAATGAGCGTGGTCCCAGCGACTTTTTGCCCAGCAGTTAATGATATCCAGCCCTCGAGCCAAAGGCCGGGACCCCGAATCTGCAAAAATGCTTGTCATGGCCCATTACAGAAACCCTAACCTAAAAATCTGCAAAATTTAGCAAACAGTCTGCCCCTCCAAACCGTTTTTTCCTCAACATCGAGTTGCCGGCACATGTCTTGAATTTAGAGCGTGAGGGAAACCCAAACACAGTCAAGCTGGGAGGGGGAAATTATGAGCATGTTTTGAGGTTCTGTCTGGCTACCGTGTTGGCATATTGGACCACAGTGTGGGTTATACTAATTAACCCTTTAATGCTGAAGAATTCTCCAAAAGTAATTTTTTGTCTTGATCTATGATTCTTTGGATAATTATAATTGGAGTTTAGAATGATTTTACAAAATATTTGAAGGAGATTGTGTTGGTAATGATCTGAATAACATTCCTCCTTCAATTATTTTTTGTTTTTAGTTGTGTGCTAGATTTCACCCAATTTGTCAGGCTGCTTTTGGCTTTTGAAAGTCTCTGTATACACTATTAGGGCTTTATAATGAGGCCTGGCCAACTATCCAAACAAATCATACCAAAATGTTCTCCTTTGATTTTTATTCTGAGAGTTAATTGGTATTTTGAATTATGGTATGATCCTTTTTAATTATTTTTAGGTTTGCAATAGGTTTACCTATTAAACAGCCTGGTCAGTTTAATACAGACTTATATACTGTGTATATTGTCTATAAACAATCAATGGATAGCCAAACACACTGTGACATTTGATACCATCAGTGTTTGAAAAAGTTTTAATTGTATAAAGGTGTTTGACATATAGATGTTTTCAATCAACCATTTTTCATCTTACAAGTATTTGCATTTTTTGAGACCACCTAGTAACATCATAATGGGGTGTGGAAATTGCCTATAAGTTTCCCTGTAGAAGCTTGTCACATAAACGTCATGTGTGTTTGGTGAGAGCGCGAGATCAGATTCTCGAGATTACGATCGCACAGGACAGTATTTTTTTGCACCCATGCTGGGCAGATCTGGCAAGGAGTTGGTATCACTAGCAAAACTTCATTATCACAGCCACACAAGACTTCGCTAGTGCCAGAGAGAGAGAGAGAGAGAGAGAGAGAGAGAGAGAGAGAGAGAGAGAGAGAGAGAGAGAGAGAGAGGAGAGAGGAGAGAGAGAGAGAGAGAGGAGAGAGAGAGAGAGAGAGAGAGGAGGAGGGAGGGAGGGAGGGAGAGAGGGAGAGAGGGAGAGAGAGAGAGAGAGAGAGAGAGAGAGAGAGAGAGGAGAGAGAGAGAGAGAGAGGAGAGAGAGAGAGAGAGAGAGGAGAGAGAGAGAGAGAGAGAGAGAGAGAGAGAGAGAGAGGGAGGGAGGGAGGGAGGGAGGGAGGAAGAGGGAGAGAGAGAGAGAGAGAGAGAGAGAGAGAGAGAGAGAGAGAGAGAGAGAGAGAGAGAGAGAGAGAGAGAGAGAGAGAGAGAGAGAGAGAGAGAAGGAGAGGGGGGTTGGGAGAGAGAGAGGGAGAGAAAGTTATTTTCCTCAATGCTTTTTAGACAAGAAGTAGGGGATTATTATAGTTGTGTTTATCTTATGATTCAGTTGACCACCAACTGAACCTATTAGTGGAAAACTTCAGGGCCATCTGAGATTTATTATATGCAAATATTTGAGGAATAACACAAGCATTGCACAAATACATATTTTGGAAGTTGAGTCATTGACATTGCCTTTCTCAAATATGCTTTTATATGTCAGCCACTTTGATGTTAGTCATGTCCCTGAGGGGGTATTTTGAGGGTGAATGCATTAAAACTATGCTTGGTTACTTGGATACACATCCCCTCCCATGTGTGGGACTCATGATGCCTTTGGAATACTTCAAAATCCTACCACATCAGAGAATCAGCACAGGATTCCCCTATGGACATCAACTGGAATTGGAATTTCATTTATCATCATTTTTTCTATCATATCTAAAGGATAATCCCTGATTAATTGTTTGTATAATGGTGGAGAAGCCACTCATAACTATATCCGTGTCACTGTGAACTTTCTCACATGCCCTAAGCAAAACCTAAACTCAGTAGAGAGACAGCGACCAGTCTGTTTGCAATGTCTTAGATCACCTGGCTATCGGGGCAGTCCCCTCTGATCATCAGATTCATAACTTGGCTCTGCAGTTCCTCAGACCACAAAATAACCCATCCCTACCAGATCCAAAGTTCTTGTTATAAGTATTCAGACCTCTTAGGAAACCCAATGACACATCCAGTCATCTTGATCCCATAAAAATCCTCTTCAAAGTCACCAGCCCCCTCATATACCTCAATAGCACATACAGTCCCCCATAACTCATAACACCCATGCTCAACGTCTTTATCAACCTCAACTTTGACCACATACTACATCCTGGTCCCCTGGTCCCATAAAATCCATGTTTTAAGTCAACAGCCTCCATGTTCAAAGTCATTAGCCCCTCTCAAACTTCCGAACCACACATCCATAAAATCCTGTTTAAAGTCATCAAGCTGCATCTTGAGACACCAGGATTATTACCCTTTTAAAATGTTTAACATATTTCCCAAAATGACTAATCGGTCTGGCCACCTTCTGAGGCTCCGGCGATTTTGACACACATCATCATGGGATTGATAGGGTAGTTTTACACATGGTGCTTGCTCCTATGCCTCGAGGGAATTGGGGAGAGAATGTTCACTTTCAAAATATTTATAAAGGACATATCCCACAGCTGGGTGTGCCAGCCAAATGGATAATTGCATGACTCTATTTTAGTCCTTCATAAAATTCCCAAGAATTCAGCGACTTGCAGAATATTAACCTATCAAGCATGGTTCAAAAAGGCATGTTGCATCGAGCATTATGGAGATCAGTACCTGCCCATTTCAGATAACAATAACAATGTGTTTTATGATACTCAATGCCAAATTCATTTTAGTTTTGTCCACTAAATGTCTAGTTTTGACCGGAGTTTAACTTAAATGAGAACAAGAAGACGAATACAACCACTCATTTATAAACTTTATGTCAATATTTCTATAACTGCAAAACTTAAATCATTCAATATTATTCAAATTACTTTGCTCTTTCTAAAGCGCAGGCTATCATCCATAGAGTTAGAAAGCCTGGCCAGAGAATAACCTATAATGGGAGGAACTGTGCTCAAATATAATTTCCGATGAAACCCCTCAAAAAGCCTCTAGCTAGCACAGAATACTTCCCACTGGTAGGTTTCTAAAGGTTGTGGGGTTAACATACAGACTGACTGTCTTATCACGAAAGGAAGTAGTATGACAACTGGCCAGAGCCAAAGAGGGGTAGAGAACATGACCCGCCCGAATTACTCCCGTCAGACGCCCGCACTCCCGTCAGTCGACGTGTCCTGTGTCTGACACGTACTTGTGTCGTCTACCAGATCTCGCTGACGACCGATCAATTACATCCTACTCTCTCCTCACTCACTCTGAGGAGGGGAAATTCCTCCTGATAAAAGAGGAGAGGAGGAATATGTTACTAACATTACAAGTTGGTAAAAGTACGAGGAAATTCAACCCTTCCGATGCTAAGGCTACTTTTGTCCAAAGCACAAGGACGTAAAGATCTTTCAAAATCATCTAAACCTTGTCATGTTGGTATTCATTGGGTAGCCCTCACTGAGTATTGTCAGATGAGTACCCACATGCCAGGGTTTCAGTCATTTTTCAGCTTTTTTGCATCGTTTTGTAGTGCCCACTAAGAGATTTGGGTGTCCCGAGTGATGATTTTTTTAGGGTGTGGGTGCCCAAATGATACCCCAATGCCCTGCTGGCTAAGATTATGCCCTAAAAAATGTCTGGAGTAAGGGTATCCATATCAGCAGTGTAATAAGATAAGCACTATCTTAACACATGGTAATTACAACTTCTACTGGATCACATTTCCCTCTGGCCTATATCTCATCGAAGCTGAGAGGAAAAATAATGCTGAGATGATGAAAGAAGAGTAATTAATCCTCTGTTTTATCAAGTAAATGCCTTAAAACAAGAGGAAGACTTCCGTAAAACGTTGGTAAATTCCTGTATCACGGACGCCTTTTAACAAGAACTGACTTCTTCAACATGAGGGTAGAATTTATCCCAGGCGAAACTAATTAGAATTCCTGTGTCACTAATGCCAAAACAACCAAAGATTTGCATAAAATATGTGCTGAATGCTCGTTTGACAGATGCCACTCAAAAACATTCCTGCCTAAGAGGTACTCTAGAAATTCCTGTTAATTTTATTTTGAAGTTAAATAAGGAATAAGCATTAATTTGCAAAATATTCGAATGAGTCATTGGGTTCTGGTTTAAAAATTTCATTTAAATAGTTTCAAAGATGCTTTTATGGGAAAGCAGATTATCAAAACATTCATTTTCAGTACTTGACAAGCATGAATAGGTTGGAACATGAGAAGACCTCTATGAAAATATAAAGTATTACACAATAAGGGTGTCACTTTTTATCTATTTTGGTATTTTACATCTAAAATTTTATTTCATTTGAAATGATTGCAAAATGTTCACATTCTCAGAAAAATGATGCTCTGCATCCGCATACATAGACATCTTAAAATGTGGAGAATGTTCACCTTGCACATCAAGATGTTCATTTCATTCCTAATGGATGCATTTCACTTTTTTTAACGGAATTCTATGTAGGGTTTCTATCTAAAGTGTTTCTGCATGATTTCTCCGGACATAGCACGCCTGAATGAAAGTGAGCCAAACATATTTCCATGCTTGATGAGAAAACTGCGGAAAATTATCCCCGGGGGATCTCGAAACCATCAAGTGCAGCTTCTGGGGTTTCATGTTTGTTGCCACAGCCTCCCGTTATGATGAGAGGTTATTTTTGATAGCCACCATCTCACTTACTTGAACACCTCTCCAGCATAGAGTGATCTACATGTTATTCGTTAGCACCACACACACACACTGAATGACCTTCTCATTATAGTTTAACCCTTTGATGATAGTAGCCCCCTTTATCCCCCCCCCCCCCCCCAAATCACCTAAACCCCACAATCACCCTCTCCATGTCTTTCTTCAAATTGCTTACACATATACAAGTCTTCTATAATCTCACAAAATATTTGGTGGAGAGTTGTTTAGTTTTGTGATAAAAAGATATTCTCTTTCAAAGATTCCTATTTTTCAAAATACTACAAACATCTAGAGTGTATATTGAAATATATCCAGTACAATAATAAACCATAAATAATACACATTATGCTTATACCTTGAGGTCACTGCCAAAGGTCGTGACCTTAAAGGAGTGACCAAAATGTTGTGGGGGTTGACACCCAGTTAAGATTTCCAAGATGTCTGTGTTTATCTTAAGAGGGGGAATAGTACGTCTCATTTGAGCCAGCATGTGGATCAGATGTTTATTTAATGAGAGCGATAATCTTGTGGATCCTTAGTACCCCAGTCATGGTACACCTATCCAGACCCCCAAAAACACCCCTCGGCTATTTCTCCAGTGCCTCCTTACCCCTATTACTTTCTGGCTGAAATAGGGTATGAGGTTGACCCTAGAGAACCACATACCACCCTAGAACCTTAGGCCAATACCCCTTACATTAAACCTTGTATTAAACTTAAACAAACAACTTATGGAAAGATCTTAAAACAGAGCAGTATCGCAAGTAAAAAAATGACCAGCAGTTCATGTTTTTTGTTGTTTTTTTGTATAAATTTGAGTTACTTATTTTGATGAGTTACATTCCTAGCAGAGACCAAGTTTAACCCTTCCAGTGCTTAAAGGCTACTTTCTTCCAAAGCACAAGGATGCAACAATTCTTGATAACCATCTAAACCCTGTCATGTTGGTATTTATTGGAAAGCTCCCACTGAGTACTTTCAGATGAGTAACCAGTTTTCAGCTTTTTTGCATCATTTTGTATTAACAAAATTATCCACCAGCAGCAAAGGTGTTTATCCATCTTTCTGGTCATACAGATATATGCTTTCATCAAATACCCTCTAAATCGTCTTGGGAACTCTTGGAATAGATCCTACGAAGACTGTTAAGAATTCGGCCACCACGGCCATGCCCTGGGGTCAGCTATGCTGGACCTGTGCCTCGGACTCTCTGGTATTCCGGCCACCGCTGACCGCCACTGACCGGCAGCAGTTCGGCCACAGCGGGGCGGTGCTAGTAGCTTGTTAATGGTGGTAATGACCAATGCGAACAGAGCATGGCGTCCTAATAATTTTATGGACCACTAGGCGGGGAAGCAGGATCTCCAGCGCGAACATGACAAGATCTATAAACTTTCTCGCCTAAAAGGCGCTGGCAACACTGACCTGTGTTTGACTTTATCCAAATTTAACCAATTTTCATCAGGAATGTTTGACAACCTTTCAAAATACCTCATCATATAGTCATATTTTGTAGTTGGATTGTTTAATCTAACAGGACCAAAGACTTTCATTCAACTTTTTCTTTAGATATTGCTTTGTAATCAAAATACTTCTTTGTATGCTGGACCATTGTAGACCGCTGATGTGAATCAGTTAACAGTTAGAGCTCACTTGATAGTGTGCTGTCTTGTTAAAATTTGATTCATGAGCAAGAGATATATAAATAGAACAATAAGAAGATATGGAATGTTGATGGTTCCAATTCATTTCATGGTAAAAGTTCCCCTTGACAAGTGTTGCCTAGATGATCTTATAGATTTGAAAATTATTTAGGAATAAAGCCTTTAAATTTGCATGCCATGATGAGTGATTTTCAAGGGTTTAGAGGTCATTTTTTGATGTCAAAATGACACCCAGAAACCCTGTCGGCTAAGGCCCTGGTGTGAACTATGTATAATATTCCATATCAGTAGATTTAGCACAGGGTGAGTTTTTATCCCAGCACTTAAGACAGGGAGAGTCCAGGGATTTTTAAGGGTTTTGGAGGTCATTTTTTGATGTCAAAATTACACCCTAAAACCCTGTCGGCTAAGGCCTTGGTGTGATCTATGTATAATATTAGAAGCACTGGGTGAGTTTTTATCCCAGCACTTGAGACAGGGTGAGTCCAGAGACAAGATGCCCAAGGGAATTTCCCAGGACAGAGACCAGTGTCATCTGGATCTCAGCACTGACCTTTCGCCCGCTCGGACACTCAAGCAGAAAAATGACCAGGGGTATTCGAAAACGACTGATGTTTTCCAGATTTTATCACCCCTCTTACCATACTCATACCGGCTCTACCTCTATCGGCCCCTGTCCAAACCAGACCAAGCATGCTTTAACGGTTCCAGACCATTATACTGTTATCATTTCAGTTTCCTTTTTTCTGTCAAGCTCTATCTTATAAAACAGAAGAAATTTAGCTTTAGCTGAAACGCTATCAAGCACCCATAACTAGATTCAGATTCAAGAAAAAAGTATTAATTTCATTGAATTTGATCATTGTGTACTTTAGCCAATATTTTTCTTCTTGAAATGATACAATTTTAGGAAGACCGCCAATACATTCTAAAATCTATCAATAGATGAATAACTGCCAGAAAAACTCTTTAAGAGAAAGAAAATAGTTTTGAAAATGATTAATAGTATCTCTTGAATGAATCCTTATGCCATACCTCCTCCATCATAAAATCTGACTTTTTTTTAAAACAAATTTGATGTTTTCTTAAAAAAAACCATTAATTCTCTCTCTCATTTCTGACCGAAGTCTGACCTCTGCCACTTAGTTCTACAAATTACTCTGACCAGAGTGTCGTTGGACAGCGTCCACCTTTGCCGCCTGACCATCCGATACCTTGACCAGTGTCCAGGCCCTGTCAGCACCTTTTATATAGAGCCCCTAGTCTGGTAACTGGTCTTGATTGATGGGGAGTCCGATCTTATCTTCTCCTCTCCCGGTGTTTACGGAATACCAACAGCATGCTTACGGTGTCAGAACATAAATATTTGTGACCATTTATGATTTAACGTGTATTTTATAACCCGGACCAGCTGCCAACTGTACAGTTATGTACATAAAGCAGTAGGCCATCTACTTTTTAAAATTACCATGCATGTGTCATTGTTTTTATTTCCATAACACTAGAAATATTGCCATACCTAGTTAAGGCTTAGATGAATAAAAGAATGGATACGTAGCGAGAAACCAATAACTATATGCGCTATAGTGAAGAATGTGCTATGCTATGGGGCTTCTAATCTGGCCTAAGTTTGACATCACCAGGAGACAAAGACCAATGAGGGAACAGAGAATACAACTTTTGGGCTATTTTAGCTAGCTTGTTCAGGTTGACTGAAATACCAACATGACAGGGTTCAGATGTTTTTCAAAATAATTTTTTTGCGTCCTTGTGCTTTGGACAAAAGTAGCCTTAGCATTGGGAGGGTTTATGATATAGATCGGATATGATAGCTCTTGTGCTCATCGGACTGTAGTGACAGACCTTTATCTTAGCGATACCAGTGCCAGGGTGGCCGACAGGGCCCCAGGGTGATGGTTAGCAGTGGTACCCATAAACCAGGGTGCCATATTCTGACAGCACCCACTTGGCATGAGTGGGTACGAGTGGGTATCGTCAGAGCTTGAGTGATAGGGTCTTGGCGTGTTGAGGGGGGTACCCTGGGGCAAGGGGTGTGGGCTAGGGGGGTTAAGGATGCAGAGTTGATACAATATAAGTGCACTGTCTTAACCCATTCATGCTTACAGAGGCTTAAAACCTTAAATCCTATGCCAGCATCTGTCCTCTTGTTGTCTTAGTTCAATATTTGTGAAGGTGAGAGTTGCAAAAATTTAGAAATAAAATTCTTACCTGAATCCAAGTCACTTGCCGTGACAGTCAGGACACTGGTGCCAATGGTAACATTTTCCCAAACCTCATTATTGTAGGAACTTGGGTCGAACACGGGCGCGTTGTCGTTTTTGTCTATGACGTTCATGTAGACTATAACAGTACTGGTCTGTTGTGGGGTGCCCGAGTCTGTGGCTCTGACTGTCAGCACATAATGGTTTACCTGAAACAGAAAAGTTTCAAATTATTCATATTGAAAAAATATATATTAATATTCTACCATAAGTAATATCATTCCAAATCAAAAAAAAAATGAAAACAAAAAAATATATATATATTTTAAAACTAAAAAAATGATAAAATTTAAAAATATATATATACATAAAAAACTAAAATAGTGTATATTATAAAGGGAACATGAATGCACTCAGCAGCTTTTTATACAAGTTATCAATTTCCAGTGTCCCATTTTAAAGAGAAATATGGAATATATAATCCTGTTTTAGAAATGAAGCTGAACTGCCAAGCTGGAAGTGGGCGGCCATCTTGAATTTTCCCACACACTCCAAAAATACCTAAATTTAGATACGAGTATTAATTTAGCAACAAAACAACAATGAATATGGTTTCTTCTTACCTGCTCTGCATCCAGTCTACTCATCAGGATGAAGACGCCATTTTGGCTATCGAGAGAGAACTTGTCCCGCCCCCACAAGGACATGATGGACAGGGTCACCTGACCATTTTTATTCGAGTCGGCGTCGGTGGCCGATATTCTCCCAACGGTCGTCCCGACAACCGTATCCTCGGGAATATCGAAGGAATATCTTGGCTGTAGGAAGACGGGTTTCTCATCGTTGATGTCGGTGATGTTGATGTTGACGATCGCGTAAGAGCTCTGCGCGCCATCATTGGCTCGTACCTTGAGACTGTAGGTGGCTTGCGTCTCGCGGTCAAGATCCCCAATCGTCTTGATCACACCTGAAAAATGGACAAATCAAAACATCAGAACGAATTCTATATTTGGTCAACTTCTAGTTGTAGTTATACACATTTTTTCTCCATTTCTTCTAGTCTGGTAGGACTACAAGAGGAAACATATAATTACTCTGAAAGGCAAGATCTGAGTTCTCTCAGGTAAGTACCCATATGCCAGGGTTTCAGTCATTTTTCAGCTTTTCTGCATTATTTTGTAATGGCAAAATTAGCCACCAACAGTATTATAGGATTAAGACATCGTGAAATATTAGTCAGTGTCTTGGTCACCACTTCTTTCTCCCCCCGGGTACGAACTCCCCACCCCCATTTCTCACCAAACCCCTTGAGAACAACCCATACCTACTCAAGAATGTGCACCCTTAAGATGGACAACCAAAACCCCTTTTAGGCAAATTACTACCCTGCACCCCTTTGCCATTCATACGGCCATCTGTCCAGCCATCATGGCAGACGTCGCGCTCGCCATTGCCGATCAACGCCAAAAGGCGTTGCGAGATCGACCGTAATTGACCGATAATGACAGGAACCGTTTTAATCGAAGACCCACCCTTCGCATGAAATTAAAGAAATTCTGAAAAGATTTCAGCCGTCCCTATCGAAAACCTGACCCCTCGTTAAAGCGAGACACCCGGGATAAGTGGGTGTTACTTAAACAGGCACCGGTAACGAGAAGAAATTGGCATCGGCCGAGGCAATTTGATTTTAATTCACACCTGAATAAATGCCGGAGCCACCTGAAATTCAATCAGAAAATATGTGGGCAGTTTTTTAATGGTTGTAATTACGTGTCAAGCAATGCGACGCGAGATGGGGAGCTCGAGTTTCTATGCAATCTTCTGGACACAAAGTGACAATTCAGTTATATTCTTATGGCTAAGTGTCGCCTTTCCTAGTCATTATCCAACCAAGAGGTCCCGCCAACGAGGCATGTGTGGCCGAAACTGAATTGCCCATTGATAACTAGGTATTGTAGCTAAAAAGCCTGTTTTCTGTCCATTTCAATCCAATTCAATACATCTGTTCGCGGAGCACAGCGGGCCCACGGCGAACGAATATGGAAGAAATGGAAACAAAAATATGTAATCGTATAGGCACGCTGGGAGCTATGGGTCGTGTTTGCCAACAATGTTTACTTCCTGTGGTGCTCGTACAACAAAGACCGTAAAATGAAACTGTAGCAGCAAAACAACGGCCAATATTTTCTTAGCTAATGGGTTCCAGTTTCACAAAGGAAACTCCTTATTTTGGCAAATATATATATATATATATATATATGCATTTTAGTATTCTGTATTATCCGAACATTAATACCTATGCAAGAATCTCAATAGAATAAAATTCACCTCTACCAATAGGGTTGATTGAATTCAAGGATAATGTATGTAGCAGAAGTTTCAATTTAATAGAATCATATGTTCCAACATATGTAACATGGAGACTTAACAGTATTAACTGGTATTCTAAGCAGAAAAACATTTCCATATTTTTTTTTCATACTTAAATCATTGGTTTATTCATTAGTTGGTATAAAATCCTCTATGGAGACTTAACAGAATGGAGTGGGCAAAGGCAAAAACGCAAAAACAATTCTTAGCGTGTGACTGGGGTATGGGGGCCAGAAATTGTTGTAAACCAACACCGGAAAATCCCCTAGCATGGGAAACAAGCAAGGCTGCACATAGCCAGCCTCTCACACCTCACGACGAGAATCCACGAAACCCAAGAACAAAATTGAGCACCCCCTTGCAATTACCCCGGAATCGAGACGAACCATCAACTACACACTGTAATTTCCAATCTTATTAAATGATTCAGTTTCTTTCCCCACACCCTCTACCCTAACCGACTTCATACCCATAAACCCTTTTTTTGTGCCGAGGTGGGGTGTTAATTTATAATGGGGTGTTACCCCGAATTGGAAGTGACATAGGCCATGATTGCCGAGTGAATAAAAAAACGTAAATCTTGCCAATTTACTTATCTCGACAACTCAGAGAAAACTATACTAACGCTTTTGTGTGGCATTTACTGAAAACAATGGGAGTACCTGTTCATTTTGAGACATGGATCAATTTCTTGAGCATGCCAATACAGACAGTCATTAGAATTCCACCCGAAAGGGTTTGGCAAATTTGCATTTTATCAAGAAAGTACAAAAGATGGTGGGTGGGTTTGGAATATGACTATAGGGGCCAAAAGATAAGCCATCTAATCTAACCTAGACCTGCTAGGTCATAATTAATGTATAATTATGGATTTTGAATCAACAACATACCCGTATCAGCCAAAACTGCTACTAGTCAAGTAGATCTCCAGGTATGAAAGGGTTAACAAAACTTATTCCGACTTAGTATTTCTGGCCATTCTTGTACAGAAAAATTCAAATATAACTTTTCATTTCATTAGCATTACATTTTTTTTGGTGGCAAATAACATTTTGGATTCAGCTATTTTTGTCGATCTCTGTGTCTCATAAATGACCCAGGATAGTGCATGAACTTATACTGGAATGCTGTCCGGAGCTTCACCAGAAGCCAATAAGTCCATATTTCGGCATGTAATACAACAAGGAGCAGTATTTGCCTTAGTTATTTACCTGCCCAGTCTGGACAGGGTCTCTTTCTCCCCGGCACCCGCCATGATACCCCAGGCATGCCGCCGAATGAAGAAAAACCCTTAGTTTGGCATTTCCGCATGAATTTACACAGGGTAGCTCTACTGTCCCCTAATCTGCATGACTGACGACACTGTCATGTAGACAAATTATCCAACATTCACCCGAGTGAAAAATGCGGCCCTTTTATTTGCTGTTGCCATGGTCAAACATGGAGGGCGTTTGGCATGCAGACATACCCGAAACCCTTGTCGCCCTTTTGCCCAAATGCACCCCATATTTTGGGAAAGGCAAACCACGCTTAGAGTGTCTTGAGGATTTAATGACTACCAGCATGTCCAGCTTTTGACAGGCAGTGTCAAAATTGGCAGGGCTTTTCTACAGGGGAGTTTAATACCCTGAACCCGTAAAGGGTATCTTCCATCTACCCGCGATGTTCGCCCTCAAAGGGGTTTTGTGTCGAGCGTCTTTGGTGGGGTAATGTACTTCCCCGCAGAGGCTTCAGATATTTATCGCGGCAACCCCCATGTGAGCTGGCTTTCAGCAAAGAACATGTTGGAAACGTTTCAATTGTATCGAAAGCTTTTAGGACGTCAACTCTTTGGCAGCGCTGGCATCCACGCTGAAACAAGCATCTCGCTCAGGGATATCCTTATCAAAGATGAACCTTTTTGAAGAGTGTATTTTCTACTACACGGCACATGTGCAAGGTGTGTCTAGCCTCTAGCTTATCCGGTTACCTTTACTGAAGTCTTTTTCCATTGATTTCTCTCAACGCCTTCACTTGATATATCAATAAAGAGAACTCACACACAGGCACAAGTATGCCTTTCACCTCTACAACAATGATAGAAAATGTTTGTGCTCCGCAAAAAAATCTCAAAGGGAAACTTATTGACAATGCCTTGGAATGTGCAAGAATGGCAACAGTTATCAATGCAGTACAATGTATACCCTCCCTAGAGGAAATTCCAACCAATGTTATCGAAACCGATTTCGGCAAGAAAGAAACAGCCCCAGTCCAGACACGTGTGGAAACAGAACGCAAATATCATGGTAGAATCGGAATGAAAGAAATCAAGGAAAAAATTGTATTGGTGTTTTTTTTTCTATGCCCAGTGGCCAATTTTACATAGGGCAAAACCAGGATGGTTAACCTTTGTTTGTGTTTAAAGAAGATCCCTTCTGTACTGGAGAGTATGTGATACCTTCTTTTCTTAGGGGAAGGGCAAAAGTGCAAATTGTTCAGATCTTTGTATCAGCTAAGACAGAAAACACTGAAGAAATGGAAAATCACGACACCTTCTATTGATAAAAGGAAATAATGTTGCAAAATAAGTACCATTGAGATTGTCACGAAAAAGTATACAACTTTTTAAGATATTGCATAACAAAATGTTTTTGACGAAAGGCTTGGGACCTTAATTTAATCTTAACAAATAAACGTGAATAGTTTTGATACTTCACAGAGTCTTAGAAAGTTTTAAAATACATCTGAAGACCATTCATTTTGTTTCAATATTCCAATATCAGTTATACTAAAAAGGTTCTCAGTAGAGGGCAGGCCAAAACATATATATACCCCTTGGTTGATCCACAATCCAAGCCGGAATCACAAACAACCTGCTTAATGCCCCAAAATCACGCTTCACTAGTTTACAAAACAAGTCACATGCCAAAACATTATTGTAAACAGACTTAGGGTCCTAACGGTGTCCAGGGGGAATTCTCCGAGAACCCATCTTCTTCCCTGGATGGGCTTGCACAAAGCAGAACCCCAAATCCCCGCTCTGGGCACCATGGAACCCTCAGGAGCTATCTCTGGTTGGTTAAACTCATTCACATCTCTGACTATTTTTGGAATATCTCTTAAACAAAAGGAATTTTCAGAAAATAATTGAAGGAGTAATGTTAAAAAGAACCTGACTAACAATTCTCCTTCAAATATTTTTTAGATTAACGCTTGATTTCAAAGTTATCTTTAAAAGTAGCGTAGATCCAGACAGCCCGTGGCATGCCAAGGAAATCTCCATGCAGGTATGATTGGGTTAACTTGACCATGCGACTAACAAAGAGCTGCCATGCCAGGCTGAATTCTGGCCGTCATATGCTAACAGCTTACGACAGAACGGACAGACCCGCTGTATTTCTCAGCGTACCCCTAGGTCTGATGATAATACCAGATAAGATCACTGCAATAATCCTATTAGGAGATGGCCTTCCTCCATCTCAAGCACTTACAGCTGGACAAGGCTTTAACTCATTCTATTGCAAATTGTCATCTGCAACAATGATGTTTTTGCAAATTTCTTGAAAATAATACATAAATTGGTAAAACATTTGAAGGAGAGTTGCAAATTTAGTTCTTACGAACAATTCTCCTTGAAATGTTTTCCTAAAAATTCTTTTATCAGAAAGATATCATCAAAATAGTCAGGCCATTGACCACTGACTATTGACCGATAGAGAAAGCGACCGCTGACCTGCACACCTGCAGCCCCCTGGTGGGCATTACAGAAAGGACTTATCTCTTGCCTTTCACAATCGGCTCAGTGCCACACTCATTATTGAAAAGCCTCTTTCACTGAGCGGTCAGCGTGTGACATGCGGGCTTGACCGCCGCATCAACTGACCACTGGCTAGAGGGAGCGGTCAGTGGTCAGTGTGTCTGTCCAGCCATGGTCTACCTACCCACTGTGAGGTTACTCTAACACTTGTATCAAGTTTTCCTCCTAATGGAAAAATTACACCACTTTGTATGGTGGCTAACAAGGGGGGATGCCACTGATATAAATAGTGTCACTTTAACCCTTCCAATGCTAAGGCTACTTCCAAAGGCATTAGGATGCAAAGATTTTTGAAAACCATCTAAACCCTGTCATGTTGGTATTCATTAGATAGCTCTCACTGAGTACTCTCAAATGAGTACCCATATGTCAGGGTTTCAATCATTTTTCAGGGTTTTTTGCATTATTTTGTATTGGCCAAATTAGCCATCAGCAGCATAAGGGTTAAAGTGTGTGAGTAACACTTGTACACTAGTGAGGCAGACTGAAAAACATCGTAGAAAGGTAATAAGCTTCCCCTGCATTTTTTAGATTAGATTTCTTGAGTTTTTAGTCAATGACTTAAATTTTACTGTTTATACTTAGATTGCCATTTCTCTGTCTGATATTTTCAATAATACTGAATCAATAGTTCCAAAAGGGTCTATCAGTTGCAGAAGGACGAAAGACAGCCCTCCACAATGCCATACATTTATATAGCGACCAGGCCAACCAGCTTATGTGGATCTAGCGAAGACTCAAAACAGAAATCAGAACTTGAAAATCTACGAAAAAATAATTTACCTGTGCTTGGGTTGATCAGGAACTTCCCATCATTCCCTTGGTCAATACTGAATCTGATGGTGCCGCTCTTGTCAGCATCGGTTGCTGTAACCGTGGCAACAGTGCGGTCGATGCCGATGTTTTCGGGGATGCTGAGACTGTAGATGGCGGGCTCAAATCTCGGAGGGCTGTCATTCTTGTCCAGAAGAGAGACGGTCACCTGTAAAAAAACAAATAAAAAAATATAAGTATTCTTTAAAATATATAATCTAAAGCATATACATAACAACCACAAGGTTTCCCTGCTTGGAGGTGAAATCTGAGGCAATTTGGCCAGAGTGGTCAGTGGTCAGTGGTCAGTTTTGGTCAGGACCAGATCAAGGGTGTTTGTGTAGGGAGTTATTTGTGTATGAGGGGGGGGGGTCGTTTTAACAAAATGGTAGATCTATGCCATTATTCATAAGCGAAACCTAAAAAAAGTGGCAGTTCTCAGCAAGAAAATCAATCTTGAATTGTAGAGGGGGGTTTTGAACCAACTTCGTATCCACAAATGATGTCCCTAGATGCTTAATAATCAACTCCGATGGGCAATAGCATAAATTAAACAGGCAGGTTGTACACCTTGTGCAGGTATTATATGCCAAAAACTTGATTATAGCCTGGTGGTTAAAAAACAATGGCTTATGACCGCTCAACTATCGGGGCAGCCCCATGGTGAAAATAGACCAGTACATGCATCACCCAAGGTGTACATAAAGAGTCAAATGAACCCCCCACACAAACACAAACAAGCTCAAGGAAGTTTCTTTAATCAAGGGATGAGGAGAAAATGAAGACCACTTAAGTAGAACACAAACACCAATTACCTACAACACACAACAGAGACGCTGACAGGTTTGTCTTTGATTAAAACAATGCCGGACAAATTTGCCTTCAGTTCTGGTCTTAATCTGTAGTGTACTCATTAGGAAATGATGTTCTCAAGGGAGTCAACTGTAGGTGGTACCATGCTCAGATGTGTAGTGTACTCATTAGGAAATGATGTTCTCAAGGGAGTCAACTGTAGGTGGTACCATGCTCAGATGTATACCTAACATCTTAAAACACATCCATGGTGAACCCCCATGGTTGGTTCTGATTTGTAGAATACTTATTAGGAAATGTGGTCAAGGGAGTCAACTTTAGGCAGTACCATGCTCAGATGTCTACCTAACATCTTAAAACATATGGGTGAACCCCCATGGTTGGTTCTGATTTGTAGAATACTTATTAGGAAATGTGGTCAAGGGAGTCAACTTTAGGCAGTACCATGCTCAGATGTCTACCTAACATCTTAAAACATATGGGTGAACCCCCATGGTTGGTCCTGATTTGTAGCATATTCATTGGGAAGTGAATCAACTATATAGGTAGTACAATACTCAGGAGAATACTTTGATAATATCTCCATGCTGAAGGGGAAGCACCCAATTAGCAGGTCCAATCTGCAGTACACTCAGGGGGAATGTTGTGTTAGAAGTTGACTGTATATAGATAGATATCTCCATACATAGGGGAGCCCCCATGACCGTTCCTAATCTGTAGTGTACTCAATAGGATGTGTAGGGAGTTTACTGCAGGTAGTACCATGCTTGAGAGTGTCAACTAGTAACTCCAGAGAGATGCTACTAACAATATAAAGATTTAAGTGGAAATATTACGTTTATGCTATTTTCTCAAAAGTAGTCCAAATACCTAGATACTCTGCATAAGAATGGGTTAAAGGAAGGATTTGTGATATAAGCGGAAACGATACGTTTTTGTGATTTTCTCTACATAGTCAAACACCTGGATATTTGTAAAAGGAAGGATTCATGATAAATTATGAGGAAACGGTATGTTTGAGTGATTTCCTCAAAGTAGTCTGAACACCTATATGAACAGAAAAAGGGTTGCATGATTGTTTGTAGACCAAAGGAACCTAGAAGCGCCATTGTTATGTACACAACAGAATTAGGGGGCAACACAATGGTCAGTTAATACTTAGAGCCAGAAGCAAGGTATGAATCCCCCTCTTCCCCCCTTTTCTTCCTTTCCCCATCCCCTCCAGCCAGTACAATGAAAGGGAGAGATCAACCGACTGAATTTCCTCTCCCATTCTCAACCCTTTCGATACTGGGGCTACTTATGGCCAAAGCACAAGGATGCAAAGCTTTATGAAAGCCATTTAATTTAAACCCTGTTATGTTGGTATTCAATGGATAGCTCTCCCTGAGTTCTCTCAGATGAGTACCCATGTGCCAGGGTTTCAGTCATTTTTCAGGGTTTTTCATCAATTTGTGTTGGCCAAATTAAAGTCACCAGCAGCATATCTAAGGTTAATACCTAAAGCCAGAGGCAAGGTATGAATCCCCCTCTTCCCCTCACCTATTCTCCCCCCCCCCCCCCCCCCCCTCTTCCCCTTTTCTCCTCTTCCCCATCCCCTCCCCCCCCCCCCCCCCCCTCTTCCCCTTTTCTCCTCTTCCCCATCCCCTCAAGCCAGTACAATGAAAGGGAGAGCTCAACCGACTGAATGTCCTCTCCCATTCTTAACTCGAAGCCCACTTCATCGCCTGGTAAATCTGTTATGTACAAGTTTAGCCGATTAATACCCCAAGTTATTTCAGCTATTGGACAGACTGACCAATCAGGGTAGCTGTCACTCCGGAGTGGGCATCGAGGCCGGGGTATTGTCAGGCGGTCCATACACGACAACAGGGTCGTTCTAGCATCTAATTACACAGACAGAGCCTGAATCTTCCCCCTAATTGAATGATACCCACGTTGGTTACCTGATGTCAGTTTCAGGTATTATGTGTGGGATTTCAACATTCCAGGAGAGCTTAAATAGTTCATTTCAAATGACTGTCAGACTTCATCCCCTTAAAACTCCAGACCCCCAATGGCTGCTCCGAAACTGGTGTGCTCTCGGCCAAGTATATTGGGAGCTGGTCTTAGCCAGGATTTAGAAACTGGGTGCCCAAATATTATACATTTGTAGAATTTTGGGGCATCCTATTTTTCATAGGAGACCCCTATGTACTCAGATTACTTAAAAATAAGGCATAATGTTCAAAATGTACAATGCCATGGGAATTATGTTCAGGTGAGAAAAAATTCAATTATATGCTTGAAATTGACATTTTAAGAAATGCCTCAATGAAAGTTTTGTGTGTCCTGAAGAGCGATCTTTGAGGGTTTGGGTGTCCAAATGACACCAAGATGCCCAATGGCTAAGACTATGGGCCTGCAAGTAAGAATGCCCAGGCTAAGCAAGATAATGTTGGACTGCTGATTGTTGAGTATATTGGAAGGTTCATATTTCATATTGAGTATGGTATTTTGATGTTGCAGGTGAAGGCTGAGTATATTGGGAGGTTCGTATTGCAGTTGGTGTACGGTATTTTGCTCGTACAGGTGACGTCTTCCAGACTCCTCCTGTGTGATTGTTAGATTCTGAGGAGCCACTTGATGTTGGGGATTTCCTCAAGAGGAAGCTCTCCAAGACGTCACATCAGATCCCGGCAGATGATGCGCCCCGTGTTTACAAAGACAAACACATGCCAGCTCATGAGGGGGGCTCAAACCGGGGCGTTCGGTAACCGAGGGGGCTTAAAGCGGGCGTCCCATTACCGCGATGGACACGCCGAAAAAGTCAACTGTCTCAACACCCACTTAGGATTGTTTATAACATCGTGATCGGTTTCTTCTTCCCAATTTCCTGGCATCGAGTTAGTGTATACATCTCCCACCAGGGGGCGAGATACTATCTTTTAGGGTTACGAAGATGCGCCCCCATGAGTCATAGCATGATTTGCATAAATAAACAAGCTCTTGTTGACTATCATGAATATCACGGTGCCCCATCCTCTTCAAATGAAATCCAATCCAGCTTTTTCACTTTGATACATGATGCCTTTCCTTCCTCTCTTGTGACATGTGAAAGAAAATGACACAAAACCTCGTCTAATATCCTCTTAACTCTTCTGCATGGGGAAGACATCTAGAGCAAATCATTCACGTAAACATATATCTTAAAAGGATAAGTAATACTTTTGGAGCAAAAAATATTTCTCATATTGAAACCTTCAAATCTTTTTTAAATATTTCTTATTTTCTCCATGGTTTTCAAGATAATGGCAGTTTATATCAGTAAGAAAAGAAATATCCCACACAAGGAAAAGAAACACTTGAAGTAGGAATATTTCACAAAATGAGACCTCCAAATCTTAATCTCATTCAAATGTTACTAAAAATAACCATGCTATTCAGAAGAAGGGCATTTGTGTCAGGACAGCTGAGGGTTTTCAGCTCGAATGGGTTAAGACCCCTTGAAAACCCATTGCCTAACCTTACCCCATTATCCAAGGCTTAGAGATAATATTCTCACAAAGGACATTCTAGCCTTTGAAGCCCATGCTTTCTCAGAGAGCCAATAATCTTCTCTGAAGTAGCCCCCAAAACAAGCCAGAATATTTTGGCCAAAAATCTTTTCTGACTTAACTCATCAAATAGTGATAATTGGAAAATATCTGATGAGGAATTGTTAAATAATTCAGCAAAATATTTCATAAAATAAAATACGAGATACATGTATTTCCATACACGTTGGACGATTTACGCTCCAAATGTGGATGACCTACCACTTGGATGTTTTCCTAAAGTGGGACTTTGTTTTCAACCGAAATAAAATGATGCGTTTACCTCAACCATATCAAATTTTACACGAAAGAAATTTCAACTAATTTATAAAACCTATCAACATACCCGCACCTGCTTTCAGCTTTCAGGTTTTCTAAGGTGTCGATCACCTTTAACTGAACTTAATAACAGAAAATAAACTATAGAAGTATGTGTCACGAGAGGATTCACATAACTTTTAATTAAAGATTCTTATTAAATACCTTTGATGTGGTTAATATTTCCATATCTGTAAGAACTACATGGTGATACAAGCATATGTGGAAGTTTCCTTTGAAAAGAAATATTCAGATCAATGATGATTTTGAAAGTAAATTAGGAAGAAAACGAATATTTGCTCTAGAACTTTTGAAGGTTAATTGTTGAAAGGGTGCTGAAAAAAAATCTTCCTCAAACATTTCTCTGAAAAATTCTAAAAGAAATAAATGACCAAAATTGTCAGGTCTTTTTTTTGGGGGGGGGGGGGGGAAGAGGGGCACTATTGGCATTTAACTTTAAAGGGTTGACGTATTCTTGTAGTATCTCCTGTGGCCTACTGAAGATATCTTGAGAGTCTTGGGTTTCAAGTTATGCTGTTCCTTTCGCTGTTCATTTCGCAAACTGGTCACATCAAGAAGTATCACGAGGAAGATTCAATCACTTTTTAACAATGGGCAGCCATTAAAACCAAGAGGGACAGCCATGAATTTGCCGGTGCCCTCTTTGAAGCCTTTTTTGCGTTTCACCTCATGAGAAAATAAAAGTAGCAAAGGGTGCTAAAATGCATCTTGTATTTCAAAGGGTACTTGTTTCCTGTTCTGGGATGATTTGTGTTCTATTTCATCCAATAAGGTCTGTGCCCTCATCGGAACAGTTTTTATGCCTATAAAAGCATTGTAAAAATCCTATTCCAAAGACTAGTTAACTTTAAAGGACAGCAATGTTTTAAAGGTAACCTAACAGAACTGAGAATATCTCATAGTTTTTCATGTGAGGCATGTCTCATCCTTCTGTCTATACCTATCAAATTCTCTCTCTCTCTCCCCCCCCCCCCTCTCTCTCTCTCTCTCTCTCTCTCTCTCTCTCTCTCTCTCTCTCTCTCTCTCTCTCTCTCTCTCTCTCTCTCTCTCTCTCTCTCCTCCCTCCCTCCCTCCCTCCCTCCCTCCCTCCCTCCCTCCCTCCCTCCCTCCCTCCCTCCCTCCCTCCCTCCCTCTCTCTCTCTCTCTCTCTCTCTCTCTCTCTTCTCTCTCTCTCTCTCTCTCTCTCTCTCTCTCTCTCTCTCTCTCTCTCTCTCTCTCTGAAGCTAACTTATCGGAGAAATTACTTCTATACAGGATTTTTTCTTTTGTATGATGTACATGTAAAATATAGCCAATCCTCAGATCATATAAATACCTTTCCACCAGCTCACTTTATGGCATTTGAAATGTCTAATTGAATAAAACAACAAGATCCAATTCATCCCAGATAAGGGGAGCAATAACCGAGGTCAAGACCCCCATCTGTCCATAAAGAACTCCACCTTTTGGCCTCTCCACACACTAAACACTGCCGCCCCTCTGATCCCGACCACTTAACCCAGGCGAGTGTGCGACACTTAAGAATTATCACATGTCAAATACACACCTATCTATTGATACAGACTCATAAAAGTGCCTACCTGGGCCCGAGCTACCTACAGGTAAGTCGCCAGATAAGAGGGGTGTAAATTTTACCTGGGCTACCCCGTCCAATCAGAGATACAGGTAGGAGGGTGGCCTCTTCACTATTGCCATGTACTACTCTCCTTTATCACAGCTAATGCTGACAGAATAAGCTATAAACTATCAATCTAGAGTTATGACCATGAGTTAATATCTCGCTGAACAGGTGGGGGACTGTATATTACTGACCATATCTCATAGCCTTCACCATTGACTTAGGAGTAGATTAATTTCTATTCTCTGAAGTATCTTTACCTATATGAGGGGTTCCTTCAAGGAAGTGAAGCTGCCATGTAGTTGAACATTCATTATTCATTATCTAATAATGTTATTTTATAATATAATTCATCATTATTAATTATCTTCATTCATTATAACTAAATATTATTATTATTATTATTATTACTATTCTTCTTCTTCTTTCATCATCATCATCATCATCATCATCATCTTCATCAGCATCATCATCATCATCATCATTATAATAATTATCATTACTACTATTATTATCAGTAGTGGTAGTAGCAGTCACCTGGTGGCAGGTAAAGAAAGCTTGCATGCAAAACCAAGGCTTCTTGATTCGGACATTAATATTCCAGACACTCATTGTACACATCATTCAGTGTGACCCAATAAAATGGCACTTCAGTTTCAATAGCAGCCCCATATGGCAACCGTTGAGTACCTGCTCTAAATATGACTGAGAGGATGGTTGACGATTTGCCACAGACTGACAGATTGACGCTTAAATGGGATCGGGTAAATCCTCCCACACCTAAGTGGATCTCGCAAGACACTTGGTCGCTATTGATCAATATTATGGGATGTAACGCCCAACTGTTATAATGTTGGGCAATAACAATAACCCGCTATGTCCATTAGATCAGAATTCACAATACGCTATGTTTCATCTGATCTCACTCTACTGTACTGCTAGACGAACTCCTAGTCTATGATTTCATTAAATTATGTGTTTCTCTGTTCACTATATTTCATCCCATCTCGCCAGCTAAGATCCACATTACACTGATAGTTAGGAACAGAATCTTGAAACTAGAGTTCAGGAAGTTATCTGTAATGTTTAATAGTTGATTTATTATGCATGATAACAGTCAGAAAGGTGTGGTATAAGACAGATAAATTTGCTGAATATCAAATAAATCATAAGATATGTCATTGAAGTTTAATTTACGACTTGTTTTGTTTCATGAATAATAAGTTACATCTTCATAGAACATAATGGTAACATATGAAGCTTTTTCATGAGTATTTCATCACATTTTAGATGAATTGGACATATTTCTGCTTGTATTTCCGGTATAAAGATGGGTAGCTTTATCTCATAGTATCTCATACCCTGTTGAAGTACCCGTCCTCAACCCAGTGCCCTCGCTGTCTATGGGGTATCTCCTGGCCTTGGGTACGTGCGGACTCATACCCATATCAAATAACACCCCTTCATCAACCAATAAAAGATGGGGTAGTACATGATACCCTTCCTACCTTCAGGAGACATACCATAAACTAAAAAGAACTAAACATTCAGCAGAAAAAAACAACTACCGAGACCATGAACAGGATTTGTGTGTCGCAGATCACTTTCCCAAGGTCCCCGATAAAAGTCCCCGCCCGGAGGCCTTTAGATGTGAAAGTGTGAAAGGGGGGATTAAATTCTTGTAGGCCTTGATTTTTTAAAATTCTTGTAAGGAATGAAGCTTCATGACTACAAATTTTGATATTGCTTATTTTTCGTCTCTAAGAAGTGTGTCTCTTAAGTTGACCTACACCATCTTATGATGTGAGAACTAATTTCCTTGGCAAGTGTATTGTCTGGGTCTGTGAATGAAGCATGAATCACAAAATAATTGAAAAGGGGTTAGTGGATGAGTTCTGATTTTTATTTTTCCTACAAATTTGACTCAAATATCTGTTGCACTTTAGATGATGTTCCTCATTTGGAAAATATAGAGTAAGTTTGAATAATTACCAAATATTTTAGAGATTTATTCTAACATATTCAGTACCAATATATGGACAAATAAGATATCAGATAATTAAGATTTACCTTAAGGCATCCTTTATGTCACCTGGTTCAGATGTTCTATGAAATAAAACTTTTTCCACCTTTTACCTTTAAGTTCATCAGGTACAGGAATATGTTCCTTAGGACAAACTTTAATACAGGGCAGAAATATAACACCCAATTACAAATACCACCCACAGACAAGCCAATTAAATCCGAAGATTCTCAAGATATGCTTCAAAAAGAGAAGTCACAAAGGATGAGAGATAAAAGCAAACACATCTCATTCTATAAAAGAAAAGAAAAAAATGTCTATTTTTGCATCTTCCCACTATTTTCTTATCAGGATCCATTATAAATGGCAAGTGTCCCTATAATTGCTTCGCGCATCCAAATGATCTTTTTGTGTTCCGCAACAATGTTCTCACCTGAGAAATGTTTACTTCCTCTTGGCACTTTCCAATTAGTCCCTTACCTGAGGATAAGATTGTGACCGCAATCCTCAATACAAAGCAGTGTCCTTAAGTACACGGAAAATCATGTCTAGGAAGGAGTAAAATTATACACCGTAACAGACATGGTGGTGGCAAATACCGAAACCACACAACAATAATGCTGCTTCTAGTATGTAATACATCGACAAATAAGTTTCACATACCATAATGTCTACCCTACCCCGGAGTGAACTTTGACGATTGTAAGAGGATTTTTGGGAAGTCTCCAATAAAAAAGGCTCGTTCCTCCATAGGGGGTAATTTTCGTGACTCGGAACACGATTCTCATTGAACCAGAATAAGCCTCAGTTTCCACTATTGTAAAGTGAGACAAGCCAGTCCAGTTCATTACTTGTATGTTCTTAGGAGTTCTTGAAATTCAATGGTAGGAATTTCTTACTTATTACATCAATTGGAGGAGAAAATGACGAGAAATTTTGACCATAACATTAAGTTAACATTTAATTCTTTTTTGATAATTTCAAAATTTGAAAATTATTCCAAAATAATTTTCATTGATTTCAGAGCATCAAAATGATATTTTCCAGGTGAACTCAACAACATGAATGAGTTTACCTCATGCGTGCCTTCCATTTTTGAGGCACTACTGGCATGAATGGGTTAAACATTAATTCAATTATACCAGGAACTATATGTTTGATATATTTTATACTTTAAATCTATAGTTCCTGATTATACACATGATCATAGGGTCTCTCTCCATTTCTTAAAGCATCCTCTTGATATGTAGCCTGCGATTTTGGGGCACTTCTGGCATGAATGGGTTAAACGCTGATTCAATTAGACATGCGATCACAGGGTCCCTTTCCATACCTTAAAGCTACCCCTTGATGAAGGGGTTTTCATGCATGATTAGTAATGGAGTTAAGGGTTGAGCAAAAGGGCACCAGTCTCATTGTCTACCTCCAAAAACAGCTGCTATGCCCAAATATCTAAAGCAATGAAATCTGATTCATACCATGTTTAAGATCTATTCAACTCAATCACCGTCTAGTACATATCTAATCCAATCCTTAAGAAAACATACAGTTGAAATTTAGGGACTGAGTTAGTATTTGAAGTCATATTCAATTTTTAACTATAAAGACGTTTGATTATTGTTTGAAAACTTTCCTATGGACATTGTTTATTTCTTTGTATGATTATGTCACTATTATATTTTCGTTTTGGAACCTTTGGTGTAAAAATGCCATTCTTCAACAGGACTTATCTAAATAATGATCACCTTGATCAGAAATATTGCCCTTCTCACCTAGCTAATAAGGTAATGGTTTCTCACCATCTCTTTAATAATATTTATTTTGCTTTCCAGTAAACGAAATGCATTAAGATTAACGCCATTTGATTATTTTAACCTTTTCCCAAGACTCGTGGAGCCCCAAGAAATTCCATAACAAGATTCCTCGGTCCCTGGTTGTTTATTCTGTCTGGCCCGGGTACCGCTAAGTTGTGATGTCAGTAATCAACCCATGACCCTGGTGTCAGCCATGTTTGTTTTTCTGATCAGGCCCCCATCCCAGACGCACTTAGCACTACAATATCATATGCTATGACAGAACAGCGATTCCCACAGATTTCCCCATTAACACTAGTAATCGTATACTCGATAATTACTGAATGACATCTTGGATTCCTATACAATTTGTCATCCCTCCCCCCACCCTCTAAACCCCGCTTCTCACCCCCCCCCCCCCCCTCCCTCAACCCCTCTTTTGCCTATTTGTTCTTACAGCTCCCTTTGAATTGGAAAGTGTCGATTGGATAGTAGATATTTTAGAAAATGACTTAGGAATAAAGAATGAATTCAAAAAATATCCAAAAGAGCCCTTCCAGTTAGCCTCTAGGTTTCTTTTCTCCTTTAAATTTGAAAATATTCAAGTAAGTTATTTGTCAACAATCTGGCATTACTGCAAATTGAAAATGGGCTTAAAGATGTGGTTGGCATGCGAATATATGAAAGCCAGTTTGGATTTAGCAATGACACCAATTTTCCTAAGAAAGTGACACTTGAATAAACATAAACATGCCAATAATATCAAATCAATTACTATAGCACCCTCTGAAGTCTGGCCATATGCCCTTGCTTGTGGTCAGTCTGGTGCTTTGTCCAGGGGGACAATAGTGGACATAAGATCTGACCGCTGTGTCAGATTACTAAACTATGCACATGACCTAATTTGCATATCAATATGGTAAAAGGAATAAAATCTGACGCTGGTGCAAGAAACTCAAATATTTCCTGGCAGGCGAAACATTATCCCTTGTCACTAATAAAAGGACAATGAGGTCTGGATGATTAAGAAGCTAGTGGCCAAATCATCAGATTGGAACTATTGGGAACAACGCCACAGCAATTATGTTATCAAACAATATTATGGGTGGCGGTAATAAAACCATGCTAGCATGCAAATATATGAAAAGCCTCATCAATTAATATCAAAGGATATCTAGGTTCCACATCATAAACTATGTACCTGGCACTCATTAATAGAGATGTAGATGAATGGAAATGATTATTTAGCAGTGTGCAGATAGAAATAGGGATATGTGCTAGGAATTAAGAATTGGGTACAACTACAAAATATATTTGTCACAAAAATGCAACAGCAATTACGTAAATGATTTTCAGATGATTATTACAAATTACAGCAAAAAGCCAAACTTATTTTACATTAAAATTGCTCAATGTGTGGTAGAATTGATGTCAGATAAAATAAGATGTCAGGAATAAAGGACAAATGCAAAATCTACTCTACTAAAAAAATAGCACTGCACATTGGTAGATAATTAGAATTTTGACACACATAGGTGCCGACTGTTTTAGCATGAACAAAATTATCTTTAGAAAAAATATCAAATATGAAATCTTACTCACTACCTATCAGAAAATGGTACAGAGGGGTGGGAACTTTCGGTACAGTTGTAATTGCATTGACTGAACCATAATGCAGCAGGGAGGTCAAGTAGGTTTGACGATACTCCAAGAGTTATGATTCGTAAGGGAGAGCTAACTTAGAAATAGGATGACAATAATAATATTTGATCAGACCACACACACTACACTAACGATGAGGGGTAAAAATACTACACTATGCAATCAAAACGATCACAGCTCAATGACTGCTGGTTGCAAGGGGAATGTTGTCAATTAAGCCATTGGTTTTTATGGTTTTGTTACTTGCTGCACAGAAATATTAATAGTTAGCCACCTTATGCTGCTGATGACTAATTTGGCCAATACAAAATTATCCAAAAATCCTGAAAAATGACTGAAATCCTATCACATGGGTACTCATCTGAGAGTACTCAGTGAGAGCTATCCAATGGTTACCAAAATGACAGGGTTTAGATGATTTTCAAAAAGCTTGCCTCCTTGGGTTTTGGGCGAAAGTAACCTCAGCATTGTATGGGTTAAGATACCTTCTTAACTCACTTAAAAGAACCATAAATCATCCAATAATAGGCCCCTGAAATGATTCATAGATCAGCACTCTACAGAGAAGAATTGACCCATCCCTTTTTGCGGCCATTTTTAAAATCGACTTCATCATAAAACAAGAATGCGACACCTAAGAAATCGGTTGGTGTAAAGGCGCTATTTTCCGGCCAGCTATCCGAGCCCTGGTGAATTACTTCTAAATGATTGGTCCATAACAGGGCTTGGTTAATGGGTATGTCAGAAGCATTTACCCCCCTCCGGTGCGACGGCCCCTCAGGCGAAGAGGGGTGAGAAGAGGGGGCCGCACAGCTCACATCCCCCCCCCCCCCCCCCTCTTTCACCTGGTCCACGATGCCCATAACATATAATTTACTAAAACCGCAGAGCATCTATGTCTTAACCCATTAACCCTGCGACAGCCAAAAATAGCCCGATGAGTTTATGACATATTTCCAATAAAGCGTATTTTAAAAATATTTCAATAACAAAATGTCCGGATAAAACCTCATAAACAACTCTCACAAAAATATTTTGCCAGTAAATGTTAAATTCTTGAGTAGCGTTTCAAGGAATTACCATCCAGACGAGAGAATTTCAAGAGAAACTCTTAAGGATGAATGGGTTTAAAGACGGTCAACATGGGGTACTGGGGCACTCTCTCGCCTACTGTGAGGGGTTATGGACATTGATGGGGGTGATGGGGATAATGATAGTGTTGGGATCATACCTAGATCAAAACTCCTGTCCACACCATTACCAGACACTGTAGGCCATTAGGGCCGGCATCTGGCCACTATTAACACTGCTGAATGTGTTGGTAAACAACCAAGGACCACAACAATGGACTCACTTAGTGACCACTTCATGAAAAGTACTACTCCCTAAAAAATTCTTTACTCAAAATCTATAATTAAAGTATGCATTTAGAATTTATTTTAAGCTCACACAAAGGAAATTATTTCGAACTTTCAGTTATGTTAGATTTAATTATGAAAAAATTCAAATAACTCCAAACCCTATTCAGACCTGATGCTTGTTATTTACAAATAAATATAATGTGTAAAAGTATCTTATAAATAAAATATAAATATGAATACCAAAACATATGAAATTTTGTAGATAAGAATAGATTAATATGATATTTTTAAAAATAAGATAATTGTGATTTCAAATAATTTATAGTGTGGTATATTGATAATCATGGGAACCCACTGGGAGGGGAACATGTGTGTACACAATTTACACTCCTTATTATAATTTTTCATCTAACCCAATTCCCCGATTATTCAAAACTGAATGGAATGCAGCTTAAGTGACTTCTGATTGAATTTAGAGGGAGTTGATGGCCCTTGCTAAAATTTATTTGCTCTTCCCCGACAAAAGGACATCTGCGACGGGCTGCGAAGTCACAGGGTGGAGTAAACAGTGACCATGTCTCACGGGCACGGGAAGGACCGAACCCAGACAGGGTGTCGCCAACACAGACCTCGCCAGAACTGCTAAAAATTGCTTCACTGAAGTGTACCTAAGTGAGGAATAGAAGAACAATGCGAAAGTCGCTGATTTATTCGTCCCGAACAAGATGGCTGCTGCTCCTGTGGACGTCACCTTGGTGACACTCCGTTTCCAATTCAGCGACTCCGCTCGGTTATCAAGTCCGCGCAGCAGGTACCAGGGAGCATCGTTAATGGGGACTTTGAACTCCGGCTCTATTGGGAGGAGGGGGGATTGTCGGGGACAATGGAGAAGGTAGGCGATGTGGCCGGCTTTGTTTCCGGGGCTTTTTGCATGGAGATTCGGGTGCTTCGCTGAGTGGAACCTGTGACACTGGCATTATGGACGGGGGAAGCGCACTGGAAAACGCATTCAGTCGTTCCATCTAGTCAACACCCTACTCGTACATTCCTTCTACCCCAGTGACCACCAAACACATTGTCACCCCCCTCCCCCTTCTCTCTCTCTCCTTGCCACTCTCTCCCAAGTCTGGACCTCTCTTCAGACAGCGGCTGAATGTATTTGAGTGCTTCACTTCTCCCATAGATTTTTTCCTGCTCTACGGAAGTACATGAGTCTGTATCTTCATCTACAACAACACCTTATTCAAAGGTTTGTGCAAATGTGAACAAGGCCACTAAACACATAGTTATCATCTCTCTCTTTCTCTCTCTCTCTCTCTCTCTCTCTCTCTCTCTCTCTCTCTCTCTCTCTCTCTCTCTCTCTCTCTCTCTCTCTCTCTCTCTCTCTCCCCTCCTACTCTAGAGGCCCTCTCTTATGGCACTGGCTGGTGTAAGGCTGCATGAATTCTCCCAAAAATTCTCTCTGCTACACAAGAGCCTTAATCTTAGTACACAAAAACACTGAATTGATCATTCAGGCATTGTCTCCTAATGTACATTCATATTGAAATTAAGGTTGATTTTGGGGAATATTGGAACTACTTTTAAAGGAATCTTACAAAACTAAGCCCTCAAAGTATACCAAATTCTTCCTCCTAGAACTAATTTTCGCCTTGACTGCATTCCTAACTGTGATTCAGACTAACCACCCTCACAGTAGGTGACCACATCATCAGTGGCGACAATAGGCAAACACTCGATGGGACGCCTCATCCCCAATATATTCATCAACCAATGACCACCAAGGGAATCATTTACTGCGGTCCTGCATTCTCACACCTGAAGGGTGGTCGTTTTCACACCTGTGCCTTTTTGACCGATTTGAATCTCTCGCCGTAACATCTTTTTGAGCGTCATTTTCATTCACTCAGCAGTTCGTAAATCAGTGCGTTTCTATTGGCTGTCTCCCCCCGGGGTGAAGATCACATGGCCGAGCTTCCCGTCTCCCTCCCATCGTACCGTAATGAGTTGCCCCTACCTGGGCTGATCGCGGCTCTCGGGTGAGTTACGGTACAAATGCCTACCACCTACGTGTACAGGAACCTCGCACATCCCATAATAAGCAAGATGCGACAACACTTAAAGACAGACCGCAGTAATACTATCTGCTAATAAATCTGTGATTCAATACCCCAAAATCCCAAGAATCCAAGGTTGCCCATTCGCTTCCTAAGTATAGAGTTCCGAATAATAAGGGGTTGTGGTTTTAAGGATATTGTAGGAGAAAAGCATGCATGCCTAAGGAGTCTTTGTCACAAATACTGCTTTTAGTCTCCCTGTGAATAAATGACTAGCTGTTTCCTTTAAAATCCTGAATCTTCCTACATCTTTATATACATTTTCACCAGAAATCCTATGAAGTTCCCACAACAATCTACATGCATGTAACCATTATAATGTCATTATAAATGTGAACTACTAGTTCTAACTAAGAAAAGAAATATAGTATATATCATTAGTCCAACTAAAAAACATAAACATCTTGTTAAAGACTGACTCCTCTGACTTGACATGCTAAAAGTCCTCAAACCAAAATAATTGGGGTCAAGTCAAAACAACCCTATTTGTATTTTAGTTCACAAACCATTTTTTTTTCTTTTCTCCAGTGTTAATGATATGCAGAAAAAATCCAACTAAGGCACAGGTGTAATGCATTCAGGCAGGTATACAAACAAGCTAGTGGAGAGAAATGGTTGTTGACTAAGAAATATTTCGCGTTGTAGTGCACAATATGTTTTCCGGCAAATAGCCTGACATCTGTTGGACAAAGGCGACACTTTTACAAACTGTGCGACCAATCAAACAACTCCATTTAAACCGAGTCACTTACAGAGCCAGTTTTGTTGTTATTGTAGCAATAGTTCTACGTGCTACCTACATACTCAAGTTAACCCTTTTACATTAGAAGTCTTGACTATTTTGGTGATATCTTTATCATTAAAGTTAATTTTATCAAATATTTCATTGAGAAATATCACTTGTAACCCAATGAACAACTCTTCTTCAAATATTTTTGGGGTTAATGTTTTATTCTCAAATAATTAGCAATATTGTCTTGCAAGCAGACGATCATTTTTCAGGGGGACTCATAAGTATGAAAGTGTCAATGGCCAGGTGTGCATGTCTGGCTTATTGATCACATGTGTGGAGACATATGTGTATAGACTCTACACCCTGTTAAATAAATAGCATTGTTTTCTGTTGCGGATATAGATTTTTTTTAAGTTAAAGGTTTCATTTCTAAAGGCACAGCCAAACGTAAAAATAAAGATCAAATACTAGATGCCTGTTAGTGGACTCATAAGATACCTAGCCTATAACACTTGCAGTTGAAAATGCCAATTTTTGTCTGAACAGGAAAATTCAGAAACTGGTTTCTGTAGATAGGAAGTGTCTTGAGTAGGTTTGACTTATAAAATATCAAATCAAATAACTGGATTTCCATTTTCAAAAATGTTAATATAAAAATTCTACATTATTGTACTGGCCAAATTAGCCACCAGCAGCATAAGGGTTAAATCTCTAGATTTAATTAGAACACCGACCC
Organism: Maea johnstoni; assembly: GCA_963942565.1. Taxonomy (NCBI): domain Eukaryota; kingdom Metazoa; phylum Annelida; class Polychaeta; order Spionida; family Magelonidae; genus Maea; species Maea johnstoni. Next base: position 17,966,470 of record OZ012690.1, read on the forward strand.
AGCGCGCAATTACGGCACTCAGAAACTCATCAGCCGCCCCTCCCTTACACAGGATTACCTGGCCAATCAAACACACACACATACCTGTTGGCATGCCTCCCATCTCTTGACCAGTGGTCAGCGTACCTGTAATTAGCACCCTCAGGTGAGAAGAGGTTAGGTAAGCCCACTGAACCCATGCCAGGTAGACGTGTAGGGTCGTTAGACCAGGTAACCTGAACCCTATCAGTGACTGCCCAAGTGATGCCACCACCCTACACTGGTCTATTAAGAGGGTAGCCAACCTCTTACCCTAGACCCTACCCAAGACCTGTCTGGGTGCTACCCATTTCGGGGTGCTACCCTAAACTTGTCTCTAGAGGGTATCCTACCTCTTACATATTTAAGGGTGGGTACCTTAGATCTTTCTCCAAAGGGTTTTGAACCTCATCCTACTCATTTCAAGGTGCTACCCTAGATTTGTCTCTTACGGGTAACTAATCCCCTACCCATTTAATAGTGGGCATCTTTACTCTGACACTGCACAAATAATACTACCTAGACTTAATCAATCTGAGGGTTTTTAACCAGCTACCATTTAATGGTGAGCCCTTGTACCCTACCTCTGCCATATTGATTAAATCGTAGCCATGCCTAAACTGGGTATTGCTAAATGTTGGTATGAGTACATACAGCCCTTAACCCTAATTCTGCAATATTGATGACACCCAAGCTATGCCTAAACTGGGTATTGCTGAATGGTAATAAGAGTACATACTGCTCTACTCATGCCTGTACACTGAACAGGGTACTGCCCCAATTACCTTCCCAAGTACCCTACCTACCTGAGAATAGGGTAAGAAGTCGGGTATTGATAGGGGTGCCAATCAATGCCATGGCTGTACCTCAATACCGACTCCACAAGGGGTGGTCGACCCACCGCATACCTTTAAGCCAGGTAGGAAGTCAGGTATCAATTAGAGGTCCAGGTAGCTGGTTACCTGTGGAGGGGAGTGCACAAAGGTCGAGCAAGGCTCACACTGGTACATCATTGTGGCAGTGGGCTACAGCAAGAAAAGCTGGATATTGGAATGAATACAGTAGCTGACTAAACAGTGTAAGGGTTTTAAACCCTTCCAATGCTGAGGCTACTTTCGTACAAAGCACAAGAACACAGAGATGTTTGAAAAAAAAACATCTAAACCCAGTCATGTTAGTAATCATTGGATATTTCTCAATGTGTTCTCTCATATGAGTACCCACATGCCAGGGTTTCAGTCATTCTTTAGGTTTTTAGCATCATTTTGTATTGGCCAAATCATAAAGCATAAAGGTTAAAGGAAGGGGGGTTATTTCAAATAAAAGTATTGATTTACAATCAAAATCGTTGACATTGTCAAAAGAAAAAGGAAATTTTGATAAAAACATTGCATTGCATGAAATAAGAATTCCACAAACATTAATGGGTCAATTAGGAAACCTTCAACCCCCCTTATTATAAGCCAAATTTACCATCTAGGCTTTCTAAACTTTCTTCAAATCCAGCTCATCCAGGTAAAAAATACATTCTAGACCTCAAAAAAGGCTCTAAAATAACACAACCTAAACATTCATTCCTTGATTTCTTTACCAGAGTAAATTTTGTGGAATTACAACACCTTGGGTAACAATAGCCTAAATTCACTGAGAACTACAATATAGCATTGTTCTATTTCTCCCTAATCTCTTGACTAGTCTGGCACCAGGTACGTAATCAGCTACTGTTTTCTCAGGTAAATCCAGGTGTACAAAGCTGACAAAGGATCTGGAAGAACGACAAGACCTATAATCTCTCTAAGGGCATTTGGTACATTGCCAGGGTAGTCGGAGGGGCTACACACTGTGGTCAACCTCTGTCACTATGGTCAGTTCTCAAGGTCCCTTAAGCCTTAAGGCAGCTAGCGTCAAGGCCATTATGGTAAAGATAAATGTATTTACTCACCCTACTCTTTTCATGATAATTTACCTTTATGTCAAAATCATTTGAAGGTAGGAATATTTTGTATATTCATGCTTTATTCCAAAGTTTAATACTTACAAATGTACTATAAATGCAAATGCATATTTCCCAAGAGACCACTGAATTTCAGCAATGTGAACATCTCCTATTGTGAATACCTTGTATATCTGATACATTTTCCCTTTCCATCCTTCTCTAAATGTATTGTGGAAAACATATGTGATTGAGTTATATGAACACTTATATCCAAGTAATTCACCATATTTTCTATGATACTAGACCACACAATATATGGCGCATGTATTGGTGTCAAAGGAATAACTTCCAAACATATAACATGCTTCAGGACGGTAGTCTTTAGCCCACATGACTGGCTACGGCTAGGACCTAACCAGCGTCTGTAAATATTTACCCTCTCAAAGAAGCGGAGGAGTGTCGCATGGTCCCCAATCCCCTTAACTGGCCCCCTCTCAACGCTCACCCACCAGCAAGTAAAGTAAGCAACCAGAGGCGAATTGCTGGGGAGCACCTGATTGGTGGAAATAAATGGGAAATTCCTCCCATTTAATCAGTCATTAGGTTCAGGTCAACTGAACGGTGTGTGGACGGCGGCTCGTGTTTGTGAGTCTCTATTACTCACACAGGAAACCAATGCGAGATAACCTTCACACGCTAAAACAGGCAGGTGATCTGACGATTTTAAAAAAATCTCAAAAACGGAAGCAAAACTACCATAGAATTTGAAGGAGAATTGTTTCTAACAAATAAATGAACAACTTTCAGTCAAATTTTTATCGCAAATATTGGCAGTTTAGGAAATATAAGCAAAAGTGTCAGATGACTTTGACATTAGGGTGTAAATGAATTCAACACGCTGAAATGTACGCATAATCCAAGCCAGCTGACCAGTAATTAGCTTCATCAGCACAGAAATGAACCTTTCTAATGCAGGACGCTGAGTATGACTAACAGACAGCCGGGAGCCTAACGAAAAAGAAACATAAACAAACGATGTAAGTTTCATTCGGCTTTGTTCTGCGCTTGGTTTCTCCCGGCAAAAAGGAAGTCAATAATGCGATCATGGGAGAAATAACATGTGAACAAAGAGAGGCGGAAACTTATCTATACATACAATTAGATTTGTTTATATTGTACAGCGAGATAGGTTTTTATTTGGGTCTGCCATGTCAGGCTTGGGATAAGGTTACCGGTTTTTAATAAAATATGTTACTAATATACCAGTACAAAGGAAGTCCCCGACCTCTTTTTCCCTTCAAGTCATAATTGGTATTTTAAACCCTTTAACCACCTAAACTCCAAATAGCATATTTAAGTCAGTTCACTTCATCTTTATTCATAAAGTTGGTCTTTCATAAGTCACTATAATAGTTGTTTTCACACTAGGGATATTAAACCATTGAAAAGAGTTCAACTACCAAATGGCATTTGAGAGTCAGTTCACTATTTTTTCAATGGCTGTATCTTTTTTCCATAAAGTAGATCTTTCATTAGTCACTATAAAAGTTGCTTTCATAATTGGGATTTTAAACCATTCATAGGAATTCAACTACCGAATGGCATTAGTATCCTGAGAGCATGCAATAGTTTGGGCTCCTAAAATTTCTATTGCTCTATCATACATTTTTGCCTTAACTAAATCAACTAAAAATTAGGAAAGTTAATTCCTTCTGGGTGTGCCAACTCCCATATTACACAAGATGGACCCAGACACCCTAATTCCACTTAGAAGTGAAGTATATCTATAGCTTTTAATCTTCACCAGTGAAAAGTATCTGTGGCCATCAGAAATGTCTTGTGGTTGATTTACCTAAACCCCAGCATTACATAGCCCAGACATCTTAAACAGAATCCGACTTTAAAATCTTCACCAGTGAAGAGTATCTATGGCAATTAGAAACCTCTCGTGGAAGATTTAGCTAAATCCTGTGTGTTACGTATCCTAGACATCTACCACAGTAACACTACCTTTAAATCCCAAACAGTGAAACCTATCTGTGGCTATCAGATGGATTCTGAGGTAGGCTTACTGCTACTAACTCCTGTGTTACATGACTCAGACATTTCCTAGGGTCTATCTCTGTCTAAATCTCATCAGCTCCCTGGCGTGACTCAAGATTGTGTAAGGCCTGGTCAGCGCTTAATGAGGCCCACCACTCCCCACTGGTCAGCCCTGTGAGACCACTGGTCAAGTGGTCAGTCCTGTCCATCTTAGCCTGGCCAACCTACTTGCATCAGCAGCAGACACGTGGTAGACACATATGGAAACAACTAGTTAACAAAATAATATTCAATATTCTTTATTCCAGAAATATGTGATTGAAATGTTTTAACCCTTAGATGAGGCTACTTTCATCCAAAGCACAAGGTTGCTAAGATTTTTGATAACCATCTAAACCCAGTTGTGTTGGTATTCATTGGATAGCTCTTGCTGAGAATTCAGATGAGCAGCCATATGTGCCAGGGTTTCAGTAATTTTTGAGTTTTTTTTGTATCATCTTGTATTGGCCAAATTAGCCACAAGCAGCATAAGGGTTTAACTACTGGGGAAACAATACCTCAACACCTATTTTTCAAATAATGCTTAGAATGATTGTGCGCATGCATGTGGTAAGTCATCCACCAAATGCTATTTTAGACCACTCCCCTTACCATGCACTGACCATTAACATAGCTAGTGACCGTCCAGACGTAGGCCACTGACAGAGAAGAAAATTAACTGAATAAATCTCTAGGCAAGTGGTCAAAATCTGGCCATCACTATTTTACACTGGTCAGTCCAGATTTCAGCCACTGACAGTGAGGGTCATTTATCGAAAAATCTACAGGCAGGTGGTCAAACTATGGCCATCCCTAAAGTACACTGGTCAATCCAGACTTCAGCCACTGACAGTGAGGGTCATTACCTAAAATCTACAGGCAAGTGGTCAAAATCTGGCCATCCCTATATTACACTGGTCACTCCAGACCTTGGTCCATGACCATAATGATCATTTCCTGAAAAATCTATGGGCAAGTGGTCAAACTGACCATCACTATATCATACTGGTTAACACGGCTAAGGCCACTGGCTGTGGTCATTATTAGGTGATTCACAGAAAGGCCGGTGGTCATCTTGGCCAGAGGATACAGTGGTCATCAATATCCTTCACATAACAATCACACCCATAACTGTCACTTAGCCATTCAAGTTTGGCCAGGGGAAAGGGATGTACACCTCTCTAACCTGGGGTCAAACAGAAAGTTTGATTAAGCCAAGAATAGTCGAGAACTGTGCTATCCAAAATTGCTTGCTATATCTTACTCCACCTACCCAAATAGTTCAAGCCTACAAACATTTTTATACAGCAGAACTGGTATTTAATTTCCGCTCTTTTTGCACTCCCGATGGTAGTGCCAAAATAACATCAATCAAATATGTCTATGAAGTAATGAATACATATATTGAGTTGGGCTGTAAAGCGAAATTTCTAGCACTCCAAATTAAAGCCTTAAACTATACATCCTTCTTGGCTCATAGGCACAGGTTTTTTCTACATCCGAACATCAGTAAGGTATGAATTTTCAAAAATAAATACATACCTGTAAACCTATGTTTGAAGGTATGGCTACAGGTATGAAATATGATCTACCATGCCCTTTGTAAAGGGCATCCATGACTTCTATTAGTTTCCACCATTTTTACTAAAAACCCTTCTCTAAGTAATAGAGGAAGGGGTTCCTTTGAATATGAACTTGTGCTATGGGTGTATTGAACACATTACACAAAGAAGGTAAACAGTAGCCACTGAAACAAAATATGGGACGTGGATTTTTTTCCTTTTCGACGCAACGTCAACTGGAATTTTTAAACGATATTTTCAGTATCCTGTTTCCATTACATAAGTATTGCCTAGGTGTTTCATCTATTCATGCAATCACGCGGGCACGCATGGCTTGGCCGACTGAAGGCGATCCCAACCCTTGCTTTTCATCAATCAATCGGGACGCTGAAAAGACGTGAATGGCGGCGGTTCTATCGAGCAATTAGGTCCGTAACCCGAAAACATGACATGCCTACACAAATATTCCCCTCCACCTTCTCTATCGAGGCGAATAAAAGCGAAATTAAATAGCGAAAACACTGATAACTACGCCCCAACTTTGAACCTTCAGGGGAACCTCGGAAGAAGAGACGAGAGAGTTCTTTAGCGATCAATCATTATTTTCACCCAGGATAAACCGAGGCTACTTCAAAACTGCTAATGCCTCTGGCAAGACCATTTTGACATAGACGTATTATCCGTCCCGCTGCGAGGACCGCGGGACGCCATGTTGCCTTTTATCCCGTCAAAAGGGAATACCTGTCCCCTGCTGGTTACCATGACGACCCACTTCATCAGTTCATTTTTTAGAGCAGCCCGATAAAGTGTTGGACAAACAATGGCATATCTATCCAGGTGAAAAACATGATGCCCTTAAAAAACTTAAAAGTTGCAAACCTTTTTTTCGTGAATCACCAGGTCAAAGAGATTCAAGATAAAAAAAAACGGTCGTTTTGATAGATCGCACTAAAAAAACACTACAAAATATGTTTTTGAAAAGGTACCTCAAGCAATTGTCACCTGACAAACCGCAAATGTGTTTTAATGAGCCCGCTATGATATGATTTGATAGATCATATCGATTTATCAAAGCGATTTTTCATTACTCAAAAGATTAATTGTGGAGCTAGTTGACACCTCAAGGAAACCGTCTGTCGGAGGTGTTTGTGTGTGATATCAAATATCCGATGGGAATATGAGAAGACTCACCCTTGTGTTGGACGCATAGCGAGAATACTGGTGATGATGGTGGTGGTACAGCGAACTTACCTACAATGACAAAAGAAAACATGGTTAGATCAAATAAGGAGACCATCGCAGCAATATTGAGAGAGTTACAGTGCAATTTTAATATCTTTATAATCTCAACTCACTCGTTAGATTTAACCCTTGTGCTGGTGGTGGCTGATCTGACCAATACAAAATGATGCAAAAGACCTAAAAATGATTGAAACCCTGTTACATGGGTACTCGTGTGAGAGTACTCAGCGAGAGATTTCCAATGAATACCAACGTGACAGGGTTTAGATGGTTTTCAAAAATCTTTGTGTCCTTGCGCTTAGGACGAAAGTAGCATTAGTAGGTAGGGTTAATCAGAAATGGTAATGTGTAATAAAATTCCAAATTCCTATATATTTGAAGACAAACTGTGTTATTTCTGCTTATTTTTTCTCCTTCGAACAAAAAAAACGGTTTTGGCACAAAAATAATATCAAATTGGATAGGATTTTTTGGCCACTGTACTCTGTAGACATAAATGGGTTAACATGAGACCAACGCGATCCTCAGGAGGGATTTTTTCGGCGAGGGCCGAGCGGTGTGGGAAGCCAAGACCTCTACGTGACACATGACCTCACGACATGGCATCTGCAGACATACCTCATGATAACTCCCACCCTAAAATATCCCCCCTCTAGCAGATAACATCTACCCCCGAGTCAAAGTACCCCCTTCACAACGCCAACAAATTGCCAAAAAATCACAATGCGACTTATCTCTTAGCTCCAGGTGGCCGGCCCAATCATTTTCGGTGAAAGCGAGGTACATGTGTAAAAAATTACCCTGCAGGGGCGGTTATGGGTTTAACATGGACAATTTGTCCGCCGAGCGCCCTGTGGCCGATTGTCCGAGGATACCCCCTGCAGGGCAGGCAGACTGGGCCGCATGTAAGAGGTGTCTGCGAGGTGTGAATGGCTGGATGCCTGACACCTGTGCTACCTATACAGGCCTTATCACCTGGACAAGGTAGAAATGACATACATGGAGTCGATGGAGATGCAGATGGAGGCAGATCCCAATGGGCAGAAGTCAAGTTTTCTATCTACACACTTATTGGTGTTTTTCTATCTATCCTTTTTCTGTGTCCCGTGTTCTAGTGATAAATAATATACAAGTTAAAGTCTTAATGATATTGAGAAATATTGAGTAAATAATTGTTTCAGAAAGTCTGTTTGTCTCTCTCTCTCTCTCTCTCTCTCTCTCTCTCTCTCTCTCTCTCTCTCTCTCTCTCTCTCTCTCTCTCTCTCTCTCTCTCTCTCTCTCTCTCTCTCTCTCTCTCTCTCTCTCTCTCTCTCTCTCTCTCTCTCTCTCTCTCTCTCTCTCTCTCTCTCTCTCTCTCTCCCATCCCCCCTCTCTCTGGATTGACCTGCACTTATGGATCCCAAAATGTACTTTCATACAATACATTTCCAAATCTTCATTTAGAAATGGAAATTCAGCAACATATGCCAAGTTTTACGGATGGATTAGTTAGAGTAAGACACGCTGAGAGAATAATGCAAACAGACAGAGAGAAAGCTCAAAAATTGACAGTTATAATTCCCCGAGATCACAAGCAGCAGCCACTGTGTCTCACCCACCCTGTAGCAAAATACCCCGCAAATCCTGAATCAACAAACGCGCATCCCCGAAACTGTGGAGCGCGATTTCCTGGCACTGTGCTGGTAGTAGCAGTTGTGTGTGGCGGTTAATGTGTTGTTTCATCAGGGATTTGCGGGTGTCTGCCACACAGAGGCTCCCCTCAGCAACTTGTTTGTCTTCAACTCATCCCCACTTCACTGATAGCAATCTTACTTGTATTGTATGAGAAACCTTTCAAGGTGTACATTGAAAATGGTCTGTCGTGTTATATAGGACCTTTTCATTGTACGTTTGTAATTCATAAACGTGGTCCACTACAGTTCACCTGAATAAAAGTGAATAAATCCCCTTCAAATGTTTTGTGAATTTATGCTTTATTCTTTTAACCCTCATGCTTATGGTGGCTACTTTGTCCAACACAAAATGATGCAAAAAAACTGAAAAATTATTGAAACCCTGGTACATGGGTACTCATCTGAGAGTGCTCATTGAGAGCTTTCCAATGAATACCAACAAGACAGGTTTTAGACGGTTTTCAAACATTTTTGCGTTCCTGTAATTTGGACGAAAGTAGCCTCAGCATTGGAAGGGTTAAGATCTGGCCCTCTCCCTGTGAATGATTGAAAAGCTTCTAATCATCCTATGGGGTCTCCCTCAGAGTTCACTGTGCCAGCCTACCCCCACAGCACCTACCACCACTGCTACTGCTACTGCTGCTGACAAGTGTTTTTCTTTGGTTATAGACTTGGTTTCTGGTTTCCTTCTAACTAGTTAGGCTTGACCAGGCATGGAATCCATCTGGTACACCACACCGACAACCACACAGCAGCTTACACTACTCAAATCTGACAGTGAAACTGACTCTGTTCATTTCACATTCACTAGATTTTTTCAGAGCTCAATTATTTCAGGAAGTATAGCATATATTGTTCCTGATTATATAGATGCAAATAATTTTGTAACCTAAGATCTAAAGATTGAATTCTTAAACCCTGTCATTTAAGACTCATCAGATTTTTTTCAGAGCTGAAATATAAGTAGATGCAAATAATTTTGTAATCTAATATCTAAAGACTGAATTATCAAATTCAGTCATGTTGGTATTCATTGGATAGCTCTCCCAGAGTACTTTCAGATGAGTACCATGTGCCAGGGTTTCAATAATTTTCTTTTTATATATTTTTTTCATTTTTTCATTTTGGTTTAGCCAAATTAGCCCCCAGCAGCATAAGAGTTAAAGGGAAATTGTGACCCGCCGGGAGGAGAGAGCGAAGGGAGCCCGAAGGAAGCCCGGTCGACATCATAACAGATGTGGCCAGCAGGAGACAGGCTGGCCGGGCCCACAAATCTCCATAATTACTCCCACCAATCACAGCTTTTTAGGGCTATTTCACGCTGCCCTTTTACATTCGGAAAAATACCCCTTCGCTAAAACCAGCTCTTAGCTGTCTCAAAGATATGTTTTAGCAGTGTTCGGGCAATGGAGACCAGAAACCTTGCCTCCCAGCTATAGCAATCATCCATATGTTCACCAAGTGTCTTAGACCATTCACATCTGGAGTATACATACACATTGCTAGACTCACACAGAAATACCATGATTATATAGTAATAAAGAAATATTGTAAAAAATATTGGTTTGGTAATTCCAATTCAATTTCTTTTTCAAATTTTGCTACATGATGTGAGTTATAATTTAAATTGTTGGACCATGCACACAGTACAGATGTTAAAGTAGTTAATCTTCTTTCTTGGGAGCAATATCTTCACTAACATGAGTAGGAAATCTAAAAACATTGGCACATATTAAGTCCAAAATAGGGAATCTCAGTACAATGAAAGAGATTAGATAAGTGCATTTTGGATGATGATGTCGCCATAGTAAACGACGAAAGTCAGCGGCACTTTTCTAAAAAAGCGCAGGTTCCCTGACGGGGTCATCATTGTAAACTTGCCGCAGCCCCGTCATGGCGTAGGAATCCTCACCTTGCGAGAGCGAGCGCGCTCATTGCGACTGCGGAGACTGATTATGCGTTAGTCTGCATTTAATAATGGGCCTTGTAGCTTAAACAGCACCTTAGCCCTGCCGACATGCGTATCTGACCCGGGCGCTTTTGTCGCCGTACAAAGACGGCAAAAACTGCAATTCAGCGGCTATGTGAGGGAATGCGACAGGGGGCCATTTCTTAATGGATCGGAAGACTTTCGGGGTCCCCCGGATCTCCGGTGTCAGTGTAATTCTAGAGCAGGTCTTTAATGCGGAATATTCCTTCGCTTTATTCCAGAGTGATGTAGAGCAAAACCTTCCGTTACCTGAGTGTGTTACAATGTATCAGTTTAGGATGTCAAAATATGAGAATGAATACAGTCATCTCATTGGTTAAGGGGGTCATGTGACAAGCATGCAGTCTGACTGTGGTAGAGAACATAAATCAGCTGATTGTTGAAACAATGCAATGAAACTTCGGGGTAGGGTCACCTTCATAATCTATTGTTTCACAGGGCAATAACAATGCAATTTAAATAATTTTCATTTTATAATGGATAGTTATTTTATTGCATACACAAAGAAGAGTTGACTTTTTGAGCATATAAAAGACACATCAAGAGAAATTGATTAAAATAAAGGGATAGAAGAATCATATTTGTAATTAATCTATATCACAACTATATATACCCTCATTTTAAAATGAGATGATATTTGTTGAGTGCTGTATCCATACATACAAATGTATTTAACCTAATTTCACAAAGTTCTATCAAAAAACCCTATTTCATAACAGCTATGTTCTCTGTCTTCGCATCTGAAATGTCATCCTAGATTTCAGTGTTGAAATAAGGCAAGGAAAGTGAGAGAAGGAACCAATACAACCTGATTGATTAGTTAACAACTCCACTGCGTGGTCAGAACTAATGAGACATAGCACCAGAGTTTAGTTAACGTTCATGCCCAATTTGACTTCATGCTAACTGGCCGGCCAGGCAGTGATACTACTGGTCATTCAGGATATATCAGATATACACTGGTCACTCACTGGTCACTGCATTCATTATCAACAGCTGTTGGTATAACTGTTGGTACTGCTGGTGCTCCTGTTTAATTCTGCTGTAACTGCTACTCCTAAGTACTACCACGTTGCTTTTGATGCTTCTTATATATGCATATCAATCATTTTAATAGTTACTGCTTTCACCCCTAGTAGTAGTAGTAGTAGTAGTAGTAGAAGTAGTAGTAGTAGTAGTAGTAGTAGTAGTAGTAGTAGTAGTAGTAGTAGTAGTAGTAGTAGTAGTAATAGTAGAAGAAGTAGTAGTAGTAGTAGTAGTACTACTACTATTACTGCTGCTGCTGCTGCTGCTACTACTACTACTACTACTACTACTGGTGCTGCTTCTGCTACTGCTACTGCTACTACTACTACTACTACTACTACTACTACTACTGAGTACTTCTACTATGTACTACTACCAAGTCGTTGCCATTTTGTGTGTTTAAATGAACTCTTTCTGCAGCTCTATATTTTCTGCCATTTTATACTACTAATGCCACCTTCCTGGGAATACAATTAAGCAAAGAAATTGCAAAGAATGAAATAACAAATGCCACACACAAAGAAAACCAATCATAAGAAAGTCCCTATTTTCCTATTTGAATAAGACACAATGTATCGGTACTACTCCCCATGTCACTATTCAGATGTCTCTTGAGGGAGTGCCCAAGTCAAATAGGAGAGGTCAAAAAAGAAAGAGAATTACCATTCAAGAAAGTAACAATTTTGGAACCTGAAAATCTCCTCGACAAATGCTGTCTAGATAGACCTATAATACTTATGCAAAATACTTCTGAATTAAGCATCACAAATATCACAGAATATCTGAAAGTGAGTTGTAGGTTCAGTTTTGATCAATAATTCTCCTTCAAATATCAAACAAAAAATGCTCTGATCCAAAGAATACCGCAAAAATAATCACGAGCATTTTTGGGTTTTATGGGATTATATGGGTTAAAGCGAAGAATCTACATCAATTCACCGATGAAGAATTTGTATGAATATGGTGTGCGAGGGGAATGTTTGTCTTTGCGTCTGACCTCTCCTAGGGGTCAGTTGGCCGCACACATGTGCCGGCCGCACTGACCACTGTCCAGAGGAAGTGTGTAAGCAGCTTGGACGATTTGTTGAGTCTGCTAGTTAAACATGGTGCTGAATGAGTTTCCTGCTGGTGGACACTCGAGCACCCTCAGTCCAGATTAACCCAATCATGCTCACACGCGGCCAAAAGCAGCCTCACAATTTTAATGATAACTTGCAGGCAAAAGCAAAGTCAGGAAAATATTTGATCGAGAAATGTCAATCAGAACATAACCAACAACTCTCCTTCAAATATTTTGTAGAATTATGCTTGATTCTAAAGTTATTGCCAAAAGTATCATTGATCCAGACGACAATTTCTCGAGCACCCTCAGTCGAGATTAACCCAATCATGCTCACACGCTACCAGGCTCACCTGCTCAAATAATTTTGGGAAAACCCCAAGGTAGACAGGTAGTCTGGCGGAGCTACCTGAACCCAAAATCAGGTAATCCCACCAGCATTTTAGGTAGTCCCGTCATTTTCTTTTTCCAAAAAGGTTCTTCTCTCCCTTTTCATGTTAGTAATGGTACTTAAAGCGTGCTTTTTTCCTCTTTTTTGTAGGTTGTATGCTTAAGGGATGCTACACTCTTCTTTTTTTCGTAGTTTTTTCGCTACCATTTTGTATTTATGGGGGGAACTTCCCCAGGATTCGCAAAACGACCTAAATCCAACTTTAGGTAGCCCAAAAGGGCTATTTTTGGAATAAGTACACAAATTTTGAAAAAAGAATTTCGAATTTTTCTTTAATCTTTTTAATGTATATTTGAAATTTCATTTTTATTCTAAAAATACTTTAATTTTGCATCAAACCTCCATTCAATTCTTGACATGTATCTGTTAACCCAATACTGCTTACGGTGTCACTAAAAGATCTTTAGTCATATCTTTTGAAAAGAAGTATCTTATACACATTTGAACGTGAAATGTTTACTAGAACTTAATCAACAACTCCCCTTCAAATATTCTTCAAAGTCGTACTCTCTTCTCAAATCATTCTCCCAGAGGAACGGAACTCTAAATATGAACAGCTTAACCAATTGCATCTGAAATGCATAAATGTTCCGACAACTTCAAACATTACTCTTCAAATAAGGTAATATTTGAAAAATATTTGAAGCGGAATTGTTATGCATAACAAGAACAACAACTCTCCTTCAAATATTTCTTAAAATTCTGCAATGTTATCGATTTATTTTCATATGCGTCAGATCTTGTGGATATCTTCAAAATGTCTATGGGTTAAGGATGCCAGGCTAGCATTGATCCATACATTAGGGTCCACAAGTGGTCAGCTGGTTGTTTTTGCAAGGCCCAGGGTAAACACAGGCAGGCTTAGTTGTTACTGTGCGATTGTTGATATTGTGAGCCGTGTTGGGACGAACCCTTGTGGGGTGTCGGGTCGCGAACCCCACGGCACATTCTCTCCATCCCTGCTGCCTAGGGGGCTTGGGTAAAAAATCCCGAGGGCTGGATGATGGGGGATTCAAAAGATAAAATTAAAGAGAATGCTCAAATTCAATGGATCAGGTATTAACTTGCATTTATTATATCTGCCAAATGCATATGAATTCATATACATGAAAGTGGATAGTAACTTACTCTTAACGATTTTGTTTGTACAATTTGATCTATTTTTTAAAGAATGAATTAATATATTTCAAAGTAGCATCACATATTATAGACAGAACTCTTATCTATCTAGAGGCCTTTAATTTCTGTTTAAACATTTGAAATTAAACACCAGTATCATTCCGTCTTATTCCTGTTTTTACGATATTCCAATTCTATCATTCCAGTTTAGTCTATGGGCTGGGTGGGTTTTCGTGTGCATGAGATGTACCCTAAGTTACTCTCCATATTTTTGTAGCTGGCTATCCCACAGATAAGAAAAATCAGGGTAGACTTTTTGTAACCCGGCAATAAGTGAGAAAAATGGCGTCATTCCTCGTCAACCAGGTAGCAAAATTAAGGTAAAATTTTGGGGTAGGGGAAACTAAAATGTCTATAACTTTTGTAATAATCTACGCAGAGCAGTGTTTCACCATTCAAAATGTGTGTTTTGATATCCTCTAAGCACCACTGTCATTGTATTATAGACTACTTAAGTATGTAGGTCACTAAAGGTCAAAAGGTCACGAAAATGGGGTCAAAGTGAAAATTTTACCCTTATCAGTAAAATCACTGTCAGAGGGTACCGGTTTCAAATTTTCTTCATCTATGGCAATTTTCTTGGCCAGGAAGATTATGAGAAAGACAATGATATCAAACACAGGCACTTGGTTATTATATATGTGCTGTCATAAAAAAGGAAAAACTGATGCCAATAAATCCGGAATTTGGGCCGCTGACTTTATGTAGCATCATGTATTGCATGGCAATAATTAACACAGAGCAGTGGTTTACCTTTAAAAATGTGTCTTTTATTGCTCTCCATCCAGTATTTCCATCATAGTTGAGTTAAAACTCAAAATGAGGTCACCAAAGGTCAAAAGGTCACCGATTTGAAGGTCAAGTGAGAATTTGAGATATTAGTTCAAAAATAGCTATTTATTATGTAATATTCACTCTTGAACCTCATTTTAATGTCCTACATTCAGGATAGATAATGCCAAACATGTTTGAACCATCCAATGGCCATTTACTTCAAAGAACTGTATTTGATTAGAATAAATGAATGAGGGTTAAAAGGCACATTGGCACACAAAGGCCATTTAGTGCCATACAATATTACCAAAAGGTGGTCCTTCTATGTTGAAGAACCTTGACAAAACATAATAATTCCAAGTGAAAGAAGAAAAAGAGGGATAGTAAGAGCAGAGCCTTCAGGTCCAAAAAAGGACAAAGGGATCTTTTAGATGCATGGTATCTATAGGTGCCAGCTCCGATTTCACACCATTGACCAAGTCAATAGGGTGTGCCCCTTGCGGGATGTATTTGATTGCAAATGAACCTGACCCAGATGCTTTTATCAATATAGCTGTTTCAAATGCTACACAACCTTTAGATTGAGACCAGCAAATAAGAATTTACATTAGCAATATGGCCAGTCATATCCATGTCAATGCTGAAAGATACTAATAAAATATACAAATATGACATCCTAGTGGGGGTAAGGTGATGGGACGGATCCCCGAGGGAGAAGCCCGAGGAAAACCATCCTCCAGAGAGGATCCATTCCATCATGTTACCCCCATTTGGACGTCATATTTGTTTTATTATACCAAACAATCTACCATCTCAACTAGTTAGGTATCTTACTTTTTTGTCTAAATTGAGACACTTGCGCATGTTATGTTCTTTATCATTGTTCCTAACAATGATATTTCTATCAACATTTGCAATACTTACCACTATCCTTTGCATTCCATCAAGGAAGGTGTGCATTAGGTTAGGGACTATCCTTACATCTGCTTCTTTAATTTCAACATTAAGGGCTTCAATCTCTGATATGTCTGAGGGTGATCCCATACGGGAATAGTAATATTGAAGGACCGCATCTCCTGGTCCCCGAAGTTGCTTTCAAGGCTCTGGCAATTTTGGCAAATTTTGTGAGTCAATTCCAAGTTAGGCAGCATCTTCAGCAAGAATAGATTTAGATTTTGATTCATACATAGGAAGATCTAGATATCCAAGACTCTGGGTGCCTCAGAAGAGAACGAAAGTCTACTATAGAGGTATATGAAATCTAATGGGAAACACAACTCCCAGTGGAAATGGACAGATTTTGGCCTTCAAATGGAAAAAAGCAGAGTTAGAATTCCCCCTTCACCAAGCTGCACATATGTATTCTTGGCATCTGCCCATACTAGAGATCCTTGTCAGCAACTTCATGGGACCAGGAGATGCTGTCCTTGAATGTTACTCTACCCACGTGGGATCAACCCCATACATATCAGAGGTAGAAGCCCTGAATGTTGAAATTGAAGAAACAGATGAAAGGATGGTCCCTTACCTAATACACAATACATGATGGAATGCAAAGGATGGTGGTACACTCAGCAGATAGCAATGTCTTCATCCTGATGATGTATTATTTTTGGTGAATTCCGCCGTCAGGGGCTAGATGAACTTTGGGTGAAAGCAGGCGTTGAAGTGATGGCAAGATTTCTTCCTGTTTATACTTTAGTGGAGCGAATAGGACCAAATTACCTTTGCCAGGTTTTACATGCTGTACTCGTGTTACACAGGTTGAGTTGAAAACTATTACACTTAAAACCGGAACAGAGTTCAGGTAACCCAAGGACATAAGATGGAAGGAAACTTTCAGTGAGATTTTTAGTATTGTCACTGTGTGTTATATAACAAGCACTGCACATATTGATAGAAATATTTTGCCTTAATACCAATTTGCATTATTATACCTCATGTGAAGATCGTTAGGCGTGATTGGCTAACTGAGATTTCGCATTGTGCTCACTAGGCAATGGCGACACCTCCTCCCTCAACAATCGGAGCATCACACACGCCCATGGTTCCAACAACAGTAAATCCTATTGTTATATGACATTCTGAGGTCACGGCCTGAGCAGAATGCCACCATTAACAATATAGTTATCTTATTGTTGGGAATAATGATAAAGAACATAACATGCGCAAGTGTCTCAATTTAGAGAAAAAAGTAAAATACCCAACTAGTTGGGATGGTAGATTGTTTGGTATAATGAAACAAATATGACATCCAAATGGGGGTAACATGATGGAATGGATCCTCTCTGGAGGATCCGTTCCATCACCTTACCCCCACTAGGATGTCATATTTGTATATTTTATTAGTATCTTTCAGCATTGACATGGATATGACTGGCCATATTGCTAATGTAAATTCTTATTTGCTGGTCTCAATCTAAAGGTTGTGTAGCATTTGAAACAGCTATATTGATAAAAGCATCTGGGTCAGGTTCATTTGCAATCAAATACATCCCGCAAGGGGCACACCCTATTGACTTGGTCAATGGTGTGAAATCGGAGCTGGCACCTCCCGGGGAACCCTAAGCTGGTGAGCACCCTGCTCGCCTTGTAAAAGAAGGGGGATGTGTGGATCTGTCTATAGATACCATGCATCTAAAAGATCCCTTTGTCCTTTTTTGGACCTGAAGGCTCTGCTCTTACTATCCCTCTTTTTCTTCTTTCACTTGGAATTATTATGTTTTGTCAAGGTTCTTCAACATAGAAGGACCACCCTTTGGTAATATTGTATGGCACTAAATGGCCTTTGTGTGCCAATGTGCCTTTACACCCTCATTCATTCATTCTAATCAAATACAGTTCTTTGAAGTAAATTGCCATTGGATGGCTCAAACATGTTTGGCATTATCTATCTTGAATGAAGGACATTAAAATGAGGTTCAAGAGTGAATATTACATAATAAATAGCTTTTTTTGAACTAACATCTCAAATTCTCACTTGACCTTCAAATCGGTGACCTTTTGACCTTTGGTGACCTCATTTTGAGTTTTTACTCAAATATGATGGAAATACTGGATGGAGAGCAATAAAAGACACATTTTTAAAGGTAATCCACTGCTCTGTGTTAATTATTGCCATGCAATACATGATGCTACATAAAGTCAGCGGCTCAAATTCTGGATTTATTGGCATCAGTTTTTCCTTTTTTATGACAGCACATATATAATAACCAAGTGCCTGTGTTTGATATCATTGTCTTTCTCATAATCTTCCTGGCCAAGAAAATTGCAATAGATGAAGAAAACTTGAAACCGGTACCCTCTGACAGTGATTTTACTGATAAGGGTAAAATTTTCACTTTGACCCCATTTTCGTGACCTTTTGACCTTTAGTGACCTACATACTTAAGTAGTCCATAATACAATGACAGTGGTGCTTAGAGGATATCAAAACACACATTTTGAATGGTGAAACACTGCTCTGCGTTGATTATTACAAAAGTTATAGACATTTAAGTTTCCCCTACCCCAAAATTTTACCTTAATTTTGCTACCTGGTTGACGAGGAATGACGCCATTTTTCTCGCTTATTGCCGGGTTACAAAAAGTCTACCCTGATTTTTCTTATCTGTGGGATAGCCAGCTACAATAATATGGAGAGTAACTTAGGGTACATCTCATGCACACGAAAACCCACCCAGCCCATAGACTAGTTGCAGTTCCTAGTTTTACAGAAAGCCAGCCGTGAGAATGAAAGCTCAATGCCTACAACAATAGGTGTATTGTGTTTTGTAGGGCAGCAAGAAACCTGATCCCCACAAGTTCGCCATCCAGAACTTTAAAAATTCAATTTCCACTCCACATTTTTGGCAGTTTCCAGGTTAACTTTCGAGGGTACATCGTTTCAGGTGCATCTACCCTAAGCTGTATTTATCATATGTATGTCCTTCACGGGAGGCCCTGGACAGACAGGATCAATGTTGGTACCAGGCTGCTTATGCGGGACAATATTGTGATTGCAACCTGGCGCTATACAACAGCGCTGTGTGCCGGTGATTGTTGGAAAGTTTTCGTGCAGAATTATTCGCATGTCAAACAAGTCAGGCGAAAGAAAAATGGCATGATTAGAGCCGGGTTCTACGGAACAACCGATGGATCCACTGACTCGCCAGCCGGCTGGGCTTGGACGTGGCCTTTATTTATGGCTCAAACTGTGAGGGGCCTCTCAACACAGAGAACCATTGCGTGCAAGCAACAAAACCAGGCCAATTGTCTAATGGGGTCATATAGAAGAGGTATGAAAAGCTCCTTCATTGAAAGGATATTCATACAAGAAGTGCTCTTATAGGAAATCATATTTCATCTCAAGTGGGAATGGGGCTCATTGCATGTGAGCAATAAAATGGGACCAATTGTCGCATGGGCTTGCATGGGAAAATCCAAATAAAAACATTCGGATTTCTATAGAAATTGATTCATACAGAATTTATTTAAGAAGAGAAGAGGCAAAAGTATTCTGTGGTTAAGTGTCTGGAAGGAGCAACTTAGAGCACAAAGAATATGTTATCAAGCAGACAATTACCCAAACCTTTTATTTCTTGAAGAAGAGCGAGTATAATATCACATGCAAGGCTTCAATGGTTATGATCCTATTGGATTTATAACTTAGAGTGTAAATAAATACACTGCCTATCAGAGTAATAATACAGGAGAGGGTATAGGATTTGTTGCGTTTAAGGGTTATTTTTAGGGGTGGGGGAGGGGGGTTGTTACACCACATAACAGATGCAAGTGGCAGGATAAATGAAAAGGTTTAAAGTTCATTTTACCAATGAAAGGTGTTCAATCAAATTACTCTAACTTTCTCTCTCTCTCTCTCTCTCTCTCTCTCTCTCTCTCTCTCTCTCTCTCTCTCTCTCTCTCCCACTCTCTCTCTCTCTCTCTCTCTCTCTCTCTCTCTCTCTCTCTCTCTCTCTCTCTCTCTCTCTCTCTCTCTCTCTCTCTCTCTCTCTCCCACTCTCTCCCGCCCTCCCTCCCTCCCTCCCGCTTTCCCTCCCTCCCTCTCAACTAAACCCCCCTGTTACCTGTGCACCAGAGGAGACATGTGAAGATGCTTCACCTCCATCAGGAAAACTAGAACACCTAGCAGCCGGGCTGACCTTTAGATTAACACACTTACTTCTACACTCACCTTTTCCCTTCCCTCATCTTCGTTGCGGAGCTATATAACAAAACCCTTTTCATACCCCCATTTCATTCATCACTAGCGATGACTACCATACAAAGCACCCTGCTAGAGTCAGTCCTCGGCAGAGAATCAAGGTGGACAGTTTTGGTAATTGGGTGCACTATGTAGGTGGTAGGGTTTGTGAAAGCAGGGTGTCTGGGCATCATGTGGACACCCAATCACTTGAAAATCAAACACCATGATGCCCAAATTTTTTGATCGCAAATTTTCAAAAATTTCCATTTCTAGAAAATAATTGAACATTATCACTTTAATCTGAATGCTAGGATTATATGCATTTTTGCATGAAACAAATACATGTTCTACATTGTTGTATGAAAATTTGTAGTCTTCCTAGAAAAGGACACAAAAAAATTCAAGGTTGCTCATTTTTGACAGCCAGATTCAATACCCTCATTTGGTGGTGTGTTTTGAAGACAATACTGAGGCTTATACAATATCAATGACATTATATAAGCATATCATGTCGCATTTCAATAAGTAAATGCATGTTTATGGTTGTAATCTAAGTATATTGTGGGTTCCCCTGAAAAATAGGGTGCCCAAATTTAACACAATTGCCAATTTTGGACAGCCCATTTCTAAATCCTGGCTTAAAGACCCTACTAGGAGAAGAAGCCAGGTAAGAAGGTAACGAGGCGATGATGCTCCTCTACCTTGACAAACGCCAACCCTGAATGCCACCGGACATGACCTACTTAATGCTTTGTACGATACCCAGACCCCGTACACCTATGGCTCTCTTCGGGGTGGTTGTACGATAGTTCATCTACACTGAATGTGAATAGAAAACTCAATATCTACCAAAGAATCCAAAATACAATCAGCAAATCTTGACAATTATAAACGCAAACTTGGAAGAAATGTTTATATGAGTGGATATGCTAATGCCTGCATGAAGTTGATATCTGGCTTTGAAATCTTCATGGTAGTACTTGGATATTTCTGAACACCTGGGGTTATTCAAGACTCATTCTTAATCTCCAGTGAGTGAGAATGAAGTTGCTGTAATGATCCAGCGCCGGGGTTGAAGGGTTTGGGTTTGGATGGGGTTTTCCTTTCAAGGCGGGTGTGCAGGCTTGGGCACTTGAGATGCTTTCAATTCCGGGCCGCTATAGAAAAAAGCGCCCGGCCCGTCCCGCTGCCCACTGATCCACGACTCGGCAAACATGCTTTCCTTGCCGGCCGATGATCGCCCGAAGGTACCCAGGCGATCGTTGTACCGAGATCAAGGTGCGAATAATGCCCTCTCGGTTCCCATTCATACCCAAATGTGGCTTCCTTTGAATAATTCATGTTTTGTTATTTTTCGAAAACTTGTCCACAAACAATTACTGTAGTTTACCGTAACAATATGCAGATCTGCTACCTTTAGAACCACTACTGTACCTGGTTATACAGGTGCGACACTCGGAGTCCAATTAGCAACTGAGACTTAAAGGAATTCCAAGCTCTTGGCAACTAACTAGGTGTCTTGAAAGAAAATAAGAACAAAGGATGAAAATCGGGCACGGGGGAAAGATGGAAAGACGAGAATGAGTTGGAAAAGACAATTGAAAAGAATAGAAAAGAGAAAAATAATGATCCGTTTTTGGTGTAAGGAAGCGAAGAAAGTTGGATAGTGTAACTGTTAAAGATATGACACACTAGCTGGAACAAATATAAAAGAACTAAGTTGTTCTCTATGACTGACAGTTAGTTCAAATTGTCCTTCATATGTAAATTACGCAGTAGCAACTATCCCAAGACAAAGAAAATATTTCAAAGAAAAGTTGTTTCTTATAACTCTCTCTACTTCTCGTCTTCGAATACTTTGCACCAAATTGATGCTTTATTCCAAAGTTATTTCAAATAGATATATAATTATATCACTGGTCCAGATGACACTGGTCAAATAGATCTTCAGGCACAAATGGCACATATTAGTCTTACTGCTATATTCTTTGACACATGCTCATCTGGATAGTGCAGATAGCTGACATTTTTTCACCCCATCCTCTCCTCCCCCACATTGTAGTCTACACACATGAACAAACTCTGACATCACTGTCAACATAAATAACCCCACAAAATCTTTCAACAGCACAGACATAGCTTTGGTGTTCTGTTGAGATTTTTGTAACTTTCCCTCAATCTCCAGAGACAGACATGTGGAGATTCTAACAACACTGTCAGCGCTGATATTACTGAAAAATCCATCAACAACACCAAGATGATTTGCTGTGTCTGCCGGATGATTTTTTCCAACTGTCCCTGTATATCCCAAAAGAAATACATTTCAAGATTAACCCTTGTGATGCTGAGGCTACTTTCATCCAAAGCACACAGATGCAAATATTTTTTCAAAACTATCTAAACCCTGTCATGTTGGTATTCATTGGATAGCTCGCACTGAGTACTCTCAGATGAGTACCCATATGCCAGGGTTTCAGTCATATTTCAGGTTTTTTGCATCATTTTGTACTGATCGAATTAGCCACAAGCAGCATAAGGGTTAAGACATCACTGTGTGTACAAGTGTTACAAGAAAATCCCTCAACAACTATGATATCATTTTCAGGTTTCCCTAATTTTTACAGCTTGTTCCTGCACCTCTACATACGAAAATTTCAAGATATGGACATCACTGTCAGTGCAAAAGACCTCTCAGCAACACTCGGCCATGGTGAAATGTAGATTGAGCTAATCACTTAATTAAATCACTTAATTCAATCATTTTGTTCCAATATGCAAATATCACTTATTTAACTAATCATTTTGATACAATACGCAATTTTCTTCTGGACACAAACATGGTAAAAATTGGCAGTTTAATCACAAGGTTGTTTGACCTAGTAATTAACTATAAGTGGAGCCAAGTGAAGACTGATAGATTTGCATATGGAAAACCATTACTACTATAAACCAACATGTTTGCCTTGACTATATAGTCGGCTTCTCGAGAAAGAGAGTCGCTCAATGAAAGCGTGAGCACTGCAGTGAAAAGACTCATTCAGTTACATATGCCATAAGCAAAATTGTAAAGGTTTCAATAATTCCTCCATGCCTTCGAGGCTCTTAGCAGGGAAAAACAAACACTAACAATCCATACCAGATGGCAACGGGTGAATAAGATAAATAATTCCGGAGAACAAAATAAATAGTTCCGATACTCTCCTCAGAACTGTTGCTTCATTTCACTCACGAATCATTCTAAAACAACTGTTTCAGGCAAAAGAATGTGCTGAAAAAATAACTGATGATTTGTCGTGCAGTTTGTTGTGTATTATGATTGACGGGTTGGGTTGATGCTTGCTTTAAAATCCTAATTAGAAGAGAAACTAGATTATTTAGACAATTGCAGGAAGCAGTCAAGTAGATTTTGATGAAACATGCTATGTATATGAGACCTAAGATTTATCAGCTAGGCTAGATCCAAGTCTCATTACTCATTCTAGCATAAAAATCCCCAAAAAAGTTCTTTCTCTGAAATCATTGCAACTATCAGCATGGTGCCCTATAGTTTGTATGGGATGTACTGATCAAGTAACAAACTGTGTGGCTGCACTAACAACATGTGTATAAACAAAACCACTTCACATCAAGCAATTCCACCAAATTTAACAAGTGGAACCAGCAGGTTGTCAGAAAACATCACTGTAGTCTCATTAGTCTATCACTCTGCCTAAGCATAGCTGGTTCACCCCAGACCTCCAATGTATCCAGTTCAAACCACCAACTGACCACACTTCACTGATAACTTTCTCATATGCCACAAGCCAGATTCTAAGGTAGCATTGGTGTGTGTTGCTTTATTGGTACCCAAAAACCCCATGTGCCAAGGGTATCAGCACCCTTCAATACCCCAAACCTGCATTAGGGTACACACGGTCAGCAAAAAGCTCAGGAGGACTTTGACCTTTTTTCCTTACAGAACCCTATGCAGAGGGTATCAGCACCCCTAAATACCCCCAAACCAGCATTAGGGGGAAGACGGTCAGCAAATAGCCCAGGATGACCTTTTTGGTCCTCAAAGAACCCTGCTGAGAGGGTATCAGCACCCTTCAATACCCCAAACCTGCATTAGGGTAAAGAATAAAGATGGTCAGCAAATAGCCCAGGAGAATGATGACCGTTTGCATTACTACTAGTCTAGTAGTCCAGGGGGCGTCGAAGAAGCCTCATCAACCACTAACCAATCGAAAATATTGACAAATAACACAGAGCCAAGGACCATTGAAAACCATTTCACCCAGGGCACTTTTAAATAGGGGATTTGCTAGATTTAGGAAGTGAAAGGTAAATCACGAGGGTACTCTGTGGTAAGCCTACCCTGGGCTGTTTTTACCAATGACTCTAGGGGCATTCGTGATTGGCTCGGACAAAGGGTAAAATACACACTTCCTCTACTGCATTGTGGGTAGATAAAAGGGGGTTGAGTACACTATGGGGTGTGTGCATTGGGATTATAAGACAATGGGCTTAGAAAAGTAGCAGAAATGTTGCCACTCCTTTTCGTCCACTAATGGCCCTAAAATCTCAATCAGAGAGAATGTGATGTCAATACAATTGTTGTAGGACTAGCCATCATTTACTATTATTCTCATCATCTAAGTTATTTACTGTGAAAAGGAACTTGAAATAATTTGATTTTGTAAGGTGATTGTAAGCATTTAATATTATAACTCAAACACACTTGGCACTTTGCCCAGAAACATCCTCATCCTTTTGATTCTTTAAATATTAGGTCTTATTTCTCCAGAAAGTATTCTTTAAAAAGTACTCTGGTCAGGAAGATACCCCTTCAATTGCTGAGGCTACATTCATTCAAAGGACAAGGATGCAAATATCTTTGAAAACCATCTTAACCCTGTCATGTTGGTATTCAAAGGATAGCTCTCACTGAGTTCTCTCAGACAAGTACCCATGTGACTGGGTTTCAGTCATTTTTCAGGTTTTTTGCATCATTTTGTATTGGACAAATTAACAACCGGCAGCATAAGGAATACCATCGAATTGAGACTGTTTTGGGCAACTGTAAGAAATAGTTGTTTAATGCCTATAATGAGTGAATAACCAGTAGTAGCCTATTGTTTGAAGGCTATGTCCAGTGGGCAGATTACCTGGTTTATCCCTCTTCAAATTATTTGTTCTTCCTCTTACCTGGCCAACAACTTTCTCCAAACACCTAGAGCTTAATCTACTTGCTTTAATCCATTGGTTACAGGCAGAGGAAGAAAATCAACACAAAAGTTACCTTGAAGTAACATTGTAACTTAACGGGCCCTGAGGCTACTTTCGTCCAAAGCACAAGGATGCAAAGACTTTTGATAACCATCTAAACCCTGCCATGTTGGTATTCATTAGAAAGCTCAAGGAAGACATTCAAAATAAAAGTTGCCTTGAAGTAACATTAAAACTAAACAGGCCCTGTTTTAACCCTTCCAATACTAATTTACTTTCGTCCAAAGCACAAGGATTGCTTATTTGGCCAATACACTTTGGTGGAAAAAAATGATAAGATTTGAAAAATCATATAGACTTATCAAAGCGATTTTTCATTACTCAAAGATTAATTGTGGAGCTAGTTGACACCTCAAGGAAACTGTCTGTCGGAGGTGTTCGTGTGTGATATCAAATATCCGATGGGAATATGAGAAGACTCACCCTTGAGTTGGACGCATAGCGAGAATACTGGTGATGATGATGGTATAGCGAACTTACCTACAATGAAAAAAGAAAACATGGTTAGATCTAATAACAAGACCTTCATTACAATATTGAGAGAGTTACAGTGCAGTGGACCTTCCCAATTTTAACCCTTCTAATGCTGAGGCTACTTTTGTTCAAAGCACAAGGACGCAAAGATTTGTGAAAACCATCTAAACCCTGTCATGTTGGTACTCATTTAATAGCTCTCTCTGAGTACTCTCAAATGAGTACCCTTTTGCCAGGGTTTCAGTCATTTTTTAGGTTTTTCGCGTTATTTTTATTGGCCAAATTAGCCACCAGCAGCATAAGGGTTAAAGTAATTAAAAAGAATTCAGGCTCTTGGCCGATACCCTCCATATGGTATTGGTCCACCGGTAGCAGGGGACACACACATACACACAGTCATACGATGGTAGAGGTTTCCATAACTGGTACATGTTTATTTTTAAACTCTGAATGGAAGTCAGGTAAACAGTCACAAAGGCGTTTGACAGAAGTCGAAGAACATCTTGCCAACAGATCTGAGCGGGAGCTATGTCAATATAAAGCACTCGAGACGTGCAATACGATATTTGTAATAGCACGTGGCAAGTCAACAATGATCATAGCGACCAGAGTAATGAAATTCACACCAGGCAAAAATGCAAGTTTTAGTAGAATGGAACCTTTCAATGTGAAGACCTTTTTGAGTTGAAGAGCCAAATAATCCAGAAATATTTGGGAGGCCCATAGAAATATATATATTTTAAATTGAAACTGGAAACTTTTTCTATCAGATCTTAAGTTGAAATGATAACCTCCACAAGTTCACATGTTTGGATTCAACTTACACAGGTTTCATTTTAACAGAGTATACATAACCAGTAGGTTATGTATTTTTCTGACCCTAATGCCATAATTTTTAAAAGGCAAGCTGATGACTAGAAAAGGTTTGTTTAGGAAATACTTGAAAATGAAACAGTCTTCCTTCAATCATGAAATAGTTTTTATTTTATTTTATTTTTAAGATTTAATTAAAACTCTTTTTCTGATGAAATGGACCATGCGCAAACCACATGATAGAAGTGTCCATTCCCTATCCTACTGATTATTTCAAAGATGGCCATATTAACATGGTAGATCTACGCTAAAATTTCACAATATTTCATTAACAAGTTCCTCGCACAAGGACTGGACAATGAACATCCCCATGGCGCCTTTAAATGACAAAGGAAAACGCAGCAAGTACTAATTGCCAATCAGGGTTTAATTCAATCCCACCAGCACTGCGATCGGAATCCATTCAGGTAACCGCTGTAATTGACGACCTGTCACCCTCCATCTGTCAAGATTCCCTTGTTACATTCCGAAAAAAACACGTCCCCCAATTTGCGAATTCTGCTTCCATCCGATTACCCCCAAACACCCCTTGCCTATTCACTAACCGGTAGGGTATTCATGCCCGTTTTCCCGTTGGCGTGTCTTCGTACATGCATTCATTATTGCGATATTCTCATTTTCTAGTTTGGGTATTAACTAGCATGCATGGGAAACCAGTGGTTCTGCACCCCCAAGGTATAATTTTCTCAAAGAGTTTCTTAAAGAAGTGAAATGCACCCACCTGCCAACAGATAGCATTTAGGTCACAACCTGGAATTGTGTGCCACCCAATCGGTACTGTCCTTTGAAGTACTGGTGGTAGAGTTAGCATATATCATAGACAGGTGTGCAATCTGAATGCAAACTTCAATTTTAAAGTTAGAAATGTAACTTTGCGAATTAATTCAACTTCAATTTGTAACTATCATTCAAATTGTCCTTTCCTTATTTTTTCTTTTGTCTCTCTCTCTCTCTCTCCTTTCACTTTCAGTCTGCCTGTCTCTCTCAGTCTCTGCCTCAGTCTCTGTATCTCTCCCCCCTCTCTCTCTCTCTCTCTCTCTCTCTCTCTCTCTCTCTCTCTCTCTCTCTCTCTCTCTCTCTCTCTCTGTCTGTCTCTCTCTCTCTCTCTCTCTCTCTCTCTCTCTCTCTCTCTCTCTCTCTCTCTCTCTCTCTCTCTCTCTCTCTCTCTCTCTCTCTCTCTCTCGTGCTCGCTGACTTGCAAGGAATGTGTCGGTTGCATGTCAGGTTGCCGTGAGACTAATCACACTCATAATGACCTACATAGTAAACTGACTTACTCGCAATTTCAAAGCATATGCTTTTTGTATGCATCTTAAAATTACACAGGGCCCATGCAGCCAAGGCTTTGATGGTGCTCCCTAGTGATGGCGGTGCCCCAGTAGTATTTTGCCACTACTTGCAACATGGTGAGCCGTGCTCGAAGGATTTCCTCAGGAAAAATGGCCGTGAGCCAGAGATTTCCAATTTGCTACCTTACCTATTCAGAATCCAGGTGAGGGCATTGAGAATGAAAACCATGAACGGAACGAGGTCACTAAAGCCTCCATTTTGAGAAGGGATATTAACCTCTGGTATATATATATATATATAAATATAAATAATATTATACAAATATATACTCACACATACATGTTAATATATATGGCAAGATTTTGCTTTGTTGTATCCAATTTCACATTTATCAAATGATTTTCAGATGAAAATCAACCACTTCATTATGACACCAGTATTTGTCCATAGTGATGAAATTCTTAAGCACCTTTGCAGATACTGATTTGAAAAGGTGCAATATCAAATCAAATGCTCATATCATCCTATCATACACTTAAAGTAACTCCATGAATTGAAATCAAGTATCCCCAAGATACATTTCCTGGTATTAACAGATGTTTGACCATATATTCTGACTGCATAGAAAATACTTTACAGGGGCCTTTGAGCATTCACTGGAGTGAGGGTGCCCACTACTGCACAAAGTTCCCCTGTACGCAAAGACAACATGGTGATCTATGTCGACTTGTTTTCACAGAACCTCCACATGCCGTGAAAATAACGACATACTTAACATGATTTTACTTTTCAATTTCCTTCCATTTAGATGAGTCAGACCTTGGAGGGAGGCCGGGCAGTAAATAAGTTGCTAACTATGTGACACTGTGCCTTACATATGGAACGCCATATGACCAAATATTCAACATTTAGAATGTACGATGCAACATTTAGAATGTACGATTCAATGTGACTAATTACGCATCAACCTGCATGCAACACGCACCAACATGGCGAATACGCACCAACATGGCGAATACGCACCAACCTGCATTCTTCTATATCTGGCCAAATGATGTTGACGAATGCAGGTTGGTGCGTATTCCCATGTTGGTGCGTATCTGCATGTTGATTCGTATTCGCCGTTCACCAATGCCGACTTGAAGGGGGAACCGATGGTGGAGGGGAATGTCCGTCCACACTGCCATATGGAATTCCTTAATGCTCGGCCTAATCTTTAAGCTTTATATATATATAGATATATAGATATATAGATATAGATATATATCAGGGTCTTAGCCAGCTGGGTGTCTATTGGACTCCCTGGTTCATGAAAAATACCTTATTTTAGGCAAAAAGACACCCTAGATTTTGGTCTGCTTTTTTAAAAATACTAATTCCAAGTTAAAATTATAAAAGGTTTAAGTTCAAAATATTACGAAAGACTTTTCTTGAAGAATTAAGCATATAATCAATATTTGTTAATGTACATAACCAGTGTAATGATTTTTTCTAGTTACACGAACCCTAAACTACACTTTTGCTAAATATTTTCGTACTTTTGTAAAGTGATATCATAATAATACAAGGGCAGGTTTGAGAGGGGCAGGCCAGGGAAAAGTAAGGGTTTTAACATGTTTTTCAGGAAATACCTCCCCGGTGTAACAGATGACAGTGACCTCCCTGTTTTAAGTTAACAAGGTCACTTGGACTGGTAATGACAGCTAGTGTAGAACTTTAATTTCAATGTAGAATAATGTGCTCAGAATAAACATAAAATGTATCATTTTTCCCATATTGGAAAAACATGAATTTTAAAATATCATTTATAGATAATAAATGATTTAAGAATATTGAGTAATGAATATATTTAATAATTCTTAAAAATGACTATCAATAACAAATATTGAAAAATGAGTTATAAATATTGAAAAATAAATTACTCATATTGGAAATTCAAGGTTATTTTTCAATACTCACAAATGATTTGTTAATATTCATTAATTCCTTTTCCAATATGCAGAAAAACATTTAATCATGAATATTGAAAAACTAATACAGAATATGAAAAATAATTTAGGAATATTGAGTAATGTATGTATGTATGTTTATTGACTGTAATTTTCATTACAAAAGCATACTATGCATAGTATATTACTAAAATATATATATTACATAAATATAGATTAAACATGCGTATTTCACAATGCTATACCGTGAATGAGTTTTTTAAGGGTAGTATTTACATGCGATTTTATAAGTTATACATTAAAGAGGTGAAAGGTTTGAACAGGAGGAGATAAGAAATAAATCTAAGAGAATACCTTATTCTTGAGGCCTAAAGGTAGCCTATAACTGTCGTCTATTTAAATTAATATACATAGAGTATTCTTAATTCTAAAGCCTAGTGACGCTTAGACTAGTGTCTAGTCACCGGTATATACACAAATCAAAATTCTGAAGTATATACCACACTATACAATTAATTCTATAGCCTAGTGGCAACCTAGGCTAGTGTCTATTTACCGTTATATACAGATCAATATTTTGATGCGTATTCTACACGTAGTATGAACTCTGAAGTATGTTCTACACAATACACTTAATTCAATAGCCTAGTGGCAACATAGGCTAGTGTCTATTTACCGTTATATACAGATCAATATTTTGAGGCATATTCTACACGTAGGGTGTAGTGCGAGATAATATCAGGCGGGTTGGCCTTTTAGCCAACACCCACCCTATTATGAGTTATAATGAGTTATGAATATTGAAAAATAAATTACTAATATTGGAAATTCAAGGTTATCTTTCAATACTCACTAATGATTTGTTAATATTCATTAATTCCTTTTTCAATATGCAGAAAAACATTTAATCATGAATATTGAAAAACTAATACAAAAATGAAAAATAAATTAGGAATACGGAGTAATGAATTACGAACATTGAAAAGTCATGAATATGAAAATATGAATTAAGAATATTAAGAAATTATGAATATTTGAAAAAGTTTATATTATCATAATGATTTTCCAATATTCGCAATTAATTTTCCAATTACATGCAAAAAGACCTTTTCAATATTTTTTAATATCAATACATATTGAAAAAAATATAAATATTAAAGAATCATTTCTGAATACAGAAAATTCAAGTTTATATTTAATATTTGTAACACTTTTTCATATTCATTATTCATTCTTTGAATATTCATAGTTCATTTTAGTTACTTTTCCTTTCTTCAAAATTAATAAATACCCTAAATTATGAATATTGAAAAATAAATTGTTCTTTTTAAATTTATTGTTTACTGTATCCTAGGATATTTGTCTGCTTAAAATGATATATTTAATGCTTTTATCATAAGAACAGCAAATAAATCAAAATCAAAATAATGATTTTATTAGAAAACAATGAAGCCTTGATACACTAGGGGTAAGTGACTAGGACTAGGTGTCATTTTATTCAGGGGTAAGTCAACAGGTGCTTAGGAGTCAATATCCCAGGGGGTCAATGTAAACCTAATTTTCAGTGACTGGGGGTCCACAGATTCTGGGGTCGCTTTATCCCATTACACCGGCACTACTGACCCACCAGTCTGAAGCACATGCTAATTGCCCCCTTCAGAGACAATGCTACTCTGTGTGGGAGTCATAAATGCCCCAGTTGGGTTTGCATATCCTGTGTAGCTCTAAATAGCTTTCAAGCACTTGCCTAGTATCTCACATTGCTTTGGCCATGGATGAGACAGAAGAGCATATTTCATTTTTGGAAGTGGCTGCGTAGCCGGCCAGCCGACTTTGCAGCCTATGCTTCAGCACCTTGACAGCATGCTGATTGAAATATTGAAAATTGAAATTGATTGAATATGAATATTGAAATATATTATAACGTTCTTTCATTTGTATTCTCTTTCTTTGTTATTTTATTTTATTTCCTAGGCCTATAAAAGAAGGCGTTATTTTTGGCTATACAAGCCCCAAAATCAACATTTTGTAGAGTTAAGACAAAAAGTATGTTCATACATACACGCGGTAGTGCTACTAAGAGGTTTGCCAAGTTTGAATAGCAAAAACGAAATTTTGTGGGAAAAAAGAGGAAAAAGCTGTTAGCCCAACCAAGTCAGACAGACTATAATACCCTTATTTCTTCAGATTTGTGATTAGATATATTTATCACTCTCTCTTCAAGTCCGATGCTCAAAGTAATAGACCTAGAAGGCGTTATTTTTGGTCATATGTGCCCCTCTTATCCCCTATTATTTATGTTATTCGTTTTTTTAATACCCTCAATTTCTTCAGATTTGTGCTTAAATGTATTCATGACTCTCTGTTCATGTCCGATGCTCCAAATACCTAAATTCCCGTACGTCCATTAAACACAGATTCCATCCTTGTATGGATAACATGGCAAGGAGTTTCCCCTTCACCATAGGTTCTCCCCTTAAAATGCGACGGAAGTGAACTGCAAATACGCATCAACATGCAAACGCAGATACGCACCAACTTGCATTCTTCTATATCTGGCCAAATGATATTGACGAATGCAGGTTGGAGCGTATTTGCCATGTTGGTGCGTATTCGCAGGCAGGTTGGTGCGTATTTGCCATGTTGGTGCGTATTCGCTATGTTGATGCGTAATTAGTAAGGTTGGATCGTACATTCTAAATGTTGCATCGTACATTCTAAATGTTGAATATTTGATCATATGGCGTTCCATACTTACACTACCAGTACTGCTTCTCTTAATGTACAGCCACCATGGTCACAGTGACTCAGGTTTTCACCTGTCGTCAATTTCACCTGTGAAACTTACACACCTGGAATTCCAGGTCACAGACATGGGTACCATATCAAATGTAAATTACACTTGAACATACCATGCGTATCACATGTTTATAGTACATACATATTACATCCCTATTAGAAAAACAACCATATTCACCATGTACATGTGTACAGTACAAATAGATTACAGATTACCTTACATATTAGTTGCTTGGAGATAACTCATCTATAATTTACTTCTGAATATACATATTGGCCATGTTCAAAATTAAATATAAATTGCACATAAATATGCATGTATAATAGCCATTTGCACTGACTATAGATATCTGGATGAAATTACTGAAAATTGTGATAAAGATTCAGTGATATTAAGCCAATAATTTGAGTTTATATTCAATGGGTAAGAGACGATATTTAAAAGAACCTTCATAACTTCTTTTTTTCAATCAAAAATAAATTTAACATAATTGGGATATATTTATAAAGTTAAACAGCAAAACGTGTACCTGAAGTTAAGAGTTTCTTGCAACGATTAGGTGTAACTGAAGCGAATAGCAGAGTTCTTAAGCAAAAGGGTCTCCCAAGCCTTGACCCAGCGTAGGAATGTATTTACCTTACCCGCCCGTTTCTACAGAACGCCGGGTTAATTACTTCCTATTTCACCCCTCGCTAACCCTTTCTGCTACACTTCAAACACAGAAAGTGTGAATTCCGGTGCCGTATGTTACACTACCAGCTTGCGAGGGTACCCTATAGTACCCCACCCACCCTGCCGAAACTGTGCAAACATGACCCACAACAAAACAAAACTCATTCATCTCTGCAACCCCCTTTGAAAAAGATTCGGTAAATTTGGAGATAACTCCCTAACTAAAGCATCTTTTCTGTAAATATTTGAAAGAAAAAATATTGATCAAAATCCTATTCAATTTTTTTGCCAATTTCAGTTAAATTCTAACATTTTTCTCTGAAGTTGCATAACATACAGATAACAGTTTTAAGAGAAGCTCTTAAAAGCATGAATGGTTTACAAATTCATCATTAAGGGCAGGAAGTTTGAACTGTGGAAGTTTCCGAATACCAGCTCTAATCGTGTGTGCCAACTTTTCTGAAGGATGATCCACGCTGAGGGGTAAAAAACGAGCCAGAATTGTCGAACTGCTAATTAGCCCACAAACGCTATTTACAGTTAGGTTGCGATGGGGCAACAAGAAGACAATCGAGGCATGCGAGGATTTCCGACCCGGGTCACAAGAAACTGAACAACAAATCGGTTTTGTAGTTGACAGGTCGCAACCGCAATTAACCCATACAAGAGCCTCTTGGGTAACCTTCTAGCATAGTCTTAAAGGTCACCAAACTACATGGTAAGATAGCCATACAAAACATTAGAAGATCTTGACGGGTCAGAATCGTCATTAACCTTATCATGCCCTGCTCGTTTGAGTTACAATTCTTCTTGTTTCTAGCCATCTTTGAAAAAATGTACGAATTCTGTTTAACTTTTGAAAAAGACTTACACAATGACTAAAGGTGAGTTGTTTGGGTATCGAATTGAATTTATTCTTCCAATATTTTCCATAAGATATGTCCCCAAAGTATTGTTGCTTTAAAGTGGCTTATGGATGTTTAACACATGTATGTATTCAAATTTGGGAATAAATCTAGTTCATTTCCATTTTCGCTTTTTTCTATGATACAAAACCGGTAGCACCAAACATAAAGAGCTTTGTAGAGTTCTTTTCAAATTTCCACTGATTCCATTTACAATGTGCTTCCTATTTAAAGCTAACTTCTATGCCAATCCTACTTAGGAACAGGCCATGCACAAACCTCTTTATAATATCTCCCTCAAACAAAATCTTGGGCTTATCAAAAATCCATTAGTATATGTATTCCATCTCTTTCATACAGTGGAATATTTGAGGCACATTTAATTTCTTACACAATGTACACAATGAAAAACATCCATGCAACGATGTATTAATATTGTTGTAAATTGTTACTGTGTGATAATCTATTTACAGAAAGTAGCAAATTAGTCTATGGGTGTCCCTGCTGTGAAATTCAGAGCATTGATATGTGTTTACTTAATGAAATCAATGTTTATTTCGTGCGAAATGTACACAGAAACAATGCGTAAAATTTCCACACTCGGAAACATTGCGCTGGCATTTGAATGAACTGGGTCACAGTAGTTCTTTTCAGAAAACTTTCACGAAGAAATTATGTGAAGTTATTCATGAGTACGATGCAAATTTAAAGGTCACCTGGGTTGTAAATACATCATATATGCATAAGTTACCTGTTGTGAGTTGAAATTGATTAAGTGAAAAATGTCAACACCGCTACTACCTCGTAATTGATTGTTGACCTAAGGGGAAATCCCAACGGCAGGTGATGCAGTCTAAGATAAACATGAAACTTTGAATTATGAAACATACACACAAATACATACATACATATACACACCAGGGTCTTACTTAGCCAGGATTTCAAAAAGGCCTGTCCAAAGCAGCAATTTCAATTACCCCCCCCCCCCCCCCAAAGTCAAAATTGAAAAATATTCATAGAAATTTTTGCCTGTCCAAACAGGAGGTTTTTTAGGAAACTACCTGTCCAAAAGACAGGCAGGACAGGTCCTTGCCAAGTCCCTGATACACACACACTTATATGGGTGTTGAAATTCATGTCCATTGAGAAGCATCTGTGAAGTATGAGCTCTTACAAAAAGCAAGAAACCTGTCACTTGACAATTATTGGATACATTTCAATCCGGATCATTTCTGTTTCAGAACAAAAGAATGTGACAAGTCCAGTGGGACTACATTTGTACATTAAAAGAGGGTTATCTTGATTCTGTACCCTCTACCCTCCACAATTACCTAATACACTGACCACTGACACCAGATGTGGCCATTGTCTTCAGTGGTAGTGGCCGAATCACAAGCCCTCTAGCCAATCAACCCTTGATAGAGAGATAAGTTCGACTCACGACAAATGACCACCCTAATTATCCTTCTTACCCTATACCCGGGTTTAGGGTTTACAACATACCCTGTGCCCAACACATGTCAGTTTCTACCCTTCACATCTTTGAAAATCGGACACTATCGTCAACACGAATTTCCAATCCAACACTTACACATGTTCAGTACACATAGGTCAATGGGCCTTTCTTCAGGTGCTCCCGCCATTGGGACAGAATTAGATATCAAACGAGAAGAAAGCCAGCAAACAATACGACTACTATGCCATTCAAACCGACTTCCCAATAATGACCCCTTGGTTGGGTAATCTAAAAGCAAAATCACTTGAGTTTGATGTATATAAACTGTCTGGTTTGCCCGGGGCAGTATGTGTTATGGAAGCCTCATGGTCAGTTTTGAGTGGACAAAGGCCAGTTGTGAGGCATGCTCTCCCAGCACGGAATTATATTACCAACTGAGCAGAACACCTCAGGGCGAATCGGACCAAAATTGTTGATCTAACTGTCATCCCTCTCGCTATTAAGGTCAGCTCTTTAAAATTAGAGCGATTACTTCAGGTAAGATGTTTAGCTAATTGGCAGGTGTTGCAAGGGCTAATTAGACCACTCCTGCCACCTCTTATCTAGAAATCTACAACCAACATGCACACGTACACACCTGTGTCACTCTGACCACTGATAGCTATTAGTGTGTGTGTATGTCCACACCTTGATAAAGTGAAACATGTACAATATTTCAGGAGAAATCTTCAACCCCCCCCCCCCCCCACACACACACACACACCTGTTTTAGGGAACAGTGACCATTTTAAATACAACTGCATACCATTGCATGTACGTCAATACAATGATAATGAACACTTATTTGCAATATTACACATGTATGTGAAGTGATATCCATTACTCATGAGTTTGCATACACAAAGAACTCAACATTATATGCATTGTTTAACTTACATGCAGCTGTTTACATATAATATCATCATGGTAAAGATAACTAACGATTTGAGATGAAATATTAAAGACTTTTTGCCTATGTGCAATATTTTCAATTGGACTTAGTTTTTAGAATATAATCAGATGTCTTGATGTTGTCTAGGAATGATGTGATGATGACACATATCAGCTTTGAAAACTGTAGAGGATTTGGCATTTCAGAAACCACATGTTTAGTTTTTCTATTCCCTTGATGTATTTTTCCTCCAGTGAATACTAAATAGTGCCTCTGCAAAAAGGACAATCACTTCACAAATATTTGTGCATCTCGAGTTAATTAACTCAATTGTATGTTGTTATTATACAAAGAACTGAAATACTTGAAATAAGATAAGAAACTTCTTTCCAAATTAAAGTAAAGGCCTTTCTTTAAATCCCTTCTTTAATGACCTAGACCCATGTACCTGCAAGTAGGTCTCTCAGTTGTCTAGTTGCAATCAATGCCTCCTGTGTACCAATCCAGCACCCCACCCCTCCATCAGATTAGTGACCTCAGACACCCTAGCCTATTGTCTCAGGGTACCCTTTAATTGTCTCCTCCCTGCACCCAAATACCCCACCCTTCATCCTATTAGTGCCCTCAGCTACCCTAACCTATTGTCTCAGGGTACCCTCTCATTGTCTCCACCCTACCCCATCCTGTATAGGGTACTAAGTACTCTGTTGTTTGAGGATCAAGGGGTGCAGACAAGGTGGCACCACATGTTCTCTAGGGGACATTGACAGTCTACAGCTTGGCTGAGGACATCCTGGCATTAGTTTATACTATAAAACCAATTAATGAAACCAATGGAACAGTTCCAAGCATTATCATTTTTTACCTTAACCCTTCCAATGCTGAGGCGACTTTCGTCTAAAGCACAAGGACACAACAATTTTTTGAAAACATTCTAAACCCAATCATGTTCTGAGCAATTGTTCAACTCCCAGTAATCGCTTTGCCCAATCTTGAAATGTTTCATTGAAGCTTGCTTGAATAAATGTTGGATGAAAGATTCTTGCTTTAAGGGTCTTTTAGGACTACAAATAAAAGGAAGTGCATGATACTTTGATACATGTATGTCCTATGCAAGAGAAGAGTTTTCCATACAAGGGACTATTTCCCATTCTTCCACCGTGTAACTTCATCTTCCCAAATCTATCTAATCTATCTACTGGGGGTCTTGAAACTATTTGATGTAGTAAACTCACAAGGTCAAGTAGAGAAGTAGAGAAAGGGGCAGACTTAGTTAGAGTACCACCAATAGAAAATCCCCCCTTTCAGAGTTAAAGCACACCTTGAGCCTTTGTCCTACTCATCTTCTTTCATCCTATTGTTAAACCCCCCAGCCTCCGCAGCCATTGTGGTATGAACCATTTGTTTCCCCAACCCCCACCCCTGTAAGGGTGTCTAACACACTCTTGTGCCATGTCAGGTCCATCCCTTGGGGGAAGACTTAAGGGATCTAATTTCAGTATAACTGACAATGGGAGAGCATCTTTGTCCGGAGTTACATACCTGTGTAAGCTACAAGGCGTACCTGTAATCAGGCCTTCTCATCTTGTCGCCCACCCATCCCACTGGAAAGTGACCAGGGATGGGACAATCGGAAAGGAGCCAAAAATAATCACGTTTTTGTGTTTCGCCCTCGCCCCCTCACCCTTGATTCATCAGCGCTAAACGGGGATAAGTGTAATTGGACAGAAAAATATTTGAAGCGTCAAGGGTCTTTATGTCGGTAATTATAGCTTACTATCCCACCTTTACAGGTAACTAGCTCGCACATCTTGATTCAGGGACCACGGTGACAATCGCAGTTCAAAAACATGAGCTGATACAGGTTTTCAGGTGAGAGGGGTCGTATCCCGGAGGAAAAGGTGCATAATCAGTAAATATTTATATCATAAAATTTGACTCCTCAACAAAACTCATAAAGTAAATCAAACATTCACAAGAAAGGGACTCAGCTTCTGAAAGAAAGGCCATTCTTTTTTGAATGAAAATATTTTTAAATGCAAATTTCATTTTTCAAAATATACAAAAGGCGATTTGTTACTGGTTCTAAAGGTTCTTTGGCTATAACTTCACATTTGAATACTCCAATACTTTCTTTTATAAGAAATGCATTATCAAATTACTTCAATTTTTCAGAGTTGCTGTCGGTAATGATGGATTAATAAAAAAGTGCTTTAGATCTACCGTGTCTGCCCGACTGACCCAAATATCAACCGTGGAAAAAAATCTGCACCCCCTGTGCCGTGATACACTCAATATCCATGTGTGGGGTAATTGATTATTGGTTGAAAATACAAAGAAAGCGGGATTGTAGATTTCAGGGCAACAATAACTGTCGCAGCAGGATCGTCTACAGTCCTTCCAATACACACTGCTGGCAAGTGAGGAGATTTAGCCTATTCACATCAGGAACATACACACGATCTGACACAAACGGAAATATGTCACAAATAAAGCAAAATATTGAGAAATATTTGACTGAAAGTTGTTATTTGAGTTGGGTTTAACAATTCCTCTTCAAATATTTTTCATTTATTACTCTATTTGAAAAATTATGTTCAAAATTGTCAGATCAGGAGCGCACTACAGGTGCAAGGGGTTAATCTTGAGTTGAATATCCTCGCAATCTAGAATGCAGGATGAGTACAATGCTAATCCTGAGGACCAGTCACATGGAGAAAATACCTGGTGATTAGAAATCTATAATATACGCGCAGCAAGAAAATCTCTGAAAACCGTGCCAGGGCAGAATTGGAAATCAATTTACTACAACAAGAAAGAGATGCCCCGCTGAAATGCAGATCAGTCTAGACTCTTTAATAAGTAATTTTCTGCTTTGTGTGATAAGTATTCGCAGGGTATCAATACTTACAGTATTGGAAGACTGACTAAGTAATGATCAATAGAAATACATACCCTCAGGGCTCAGGAAAATGAACTATGGTACATAAAGCTAGTCTTTATTCAGTCACTTATTATTATATCTTTAACCCAATCAACCTCAAAAATTCAAATTGATAAATATTGTAGGTTTATCTCAAAAAGTAATGGATGAAGAAATGTGTTCATCGGAATACAAACAACTACTTTCCATGGGTTAATCTTGAAACGGAAATATCTCACAAATAAAGCAATATATTGAAAAATATTTGACTGAAAGTTGTTGCTTGTGTTGAGTTAAGACCTATAAATCTTATCTCTAAATATGAAGTTTTATTTTCATTAAGTATAAGGTCTGCAGTCAGTTCTGTAGCCATGTCAGAACAGTACATAGTAAAAATGTAGAGTTAAAAACTCCATTGCAGATTTGGTACATTTTTACTGCCATTTCAAAATGGAAGTTTTAACTCTGTTTTAGGAAATACCCCTGGAATGATATTCACTGTAACAACAAAACATATGTGGTTGCGGACTACATAAATATTCTTTATCGTAGCACTGACACCAATGGTCCATCAATTATCCCTTAACCCCAGGATCTTATATCCTATAACACATGTCAAGGATAGCAGGAAAATAGGATCTGGCATAAAAGAAACCATCCAGAACCTCTTCTGACATCTTGGTCTCTTCCTGTCAGCCTCGTCTTTTTATTGCTTCCATGTTGCCATGGATACGACCTCAGAGTAAAGGTCATGTGGATATTTCCTCCCTGGAAATTATCTGGTATCTGGTTTAAGTATTATGGCCACTGTCATAGGTTACTAGGTAAAAATGTGGCTTTTTGGCTTGAAGTTGATGGAATATATTTATTTATGTAATGTAACATTTTATTACTGAAAAATAGCAAAATAATGATACAAAATAAAAGGTGACTAAATGATGAGATTCGGGCCTTCAAGTTCCTTTATCCCATCAATGCTTAAGAATCTATAATATTTTTGGAATATAACTTCAGAATCATTTTACAAAATATCTATAGAAGAGTTGTTGGTAATATTCTGATCAACTTCCATGAAGTATTTTCCTATTTATTCTTTTACCTGCAAGATTTCATCAAAGTTGTTAGACTGCTTTTGACTGCTGTGTTCACTTTATGGGTTACATCACACAAACTAATGACTAATGGAAATAGAAATTTTATCTGCAATGTAACAATTTAACAACATTTCATTTGTCAACCCAGTTGTCACTGACAAGACTGCCAGGCTTTAGTTAAAGTTCTCTGCCTTTTTGTTTCTAGGTAATTGAATTTGTGCATCTTTTTCAACTGTACTGTAGAAATCTGGGAGTAAAAACCTGAAGTGAAAGATTCACACTGAAGAATTTGTGTCTATTTCAGGTGTCCCGTGACTCACGAGACGATGAGCTCACGAGCCACTATGAATATCCGATGGTGTTTAGTTTCCTCTCAGACCTGTCCATATCCATCTTCCAAGCCGAGAAGGTTCGTCAACGAAACATGAAACCTCCGACAACCTGCTGCCACGTGCTATTGTTTCCCATCCTTCCGATCGTCCGATCCAATTCCCAAACCCCTTTCACGTGACACTAATAACCTCCTAAATATACCCAACCCCTGGGGTACCCTTGGCGAGAAACCCTCAAATTAGCCCCAACTAAATTAGTGTCCACTCCGTCACCTGACTTCCGAACCCTTGGCGGCCATCTTCTCATTGTTTTCGCCTCCTCGCGACATTCCTCACCCTTCACTCAGCCTTTTTGTGTCAGCCAAACACGCCAAGTAATGGCTGCTCCCTCTGGAGATAATTATGCGATAATAAGAAAACAAGGGGATGAGATCGGGTAGGTTTTTCCCTGAGAACAATGGCACTCAGTTGCTCATGTGGCTGCTGGTCCCAGCGCTGTCATTTGGAGGCAATTATTTTCTTACCCGCTCTGCAGCCTGCCGTGAGGTTTTACCTTCTAAGGGATGCGGTTTTTACCTGTCGACTGATTGGTATTACCTGAATAGAATCAGCAATGCCCTTACATCATGAAACCTGTTCTTACCTATACTACCTTTAAGGTCCAGCTTGAAAATGAGTTCTTTCTTAATAATGGAATTAGTGCAGTTATCACAAATTAAAGCTGTACCCTACACAATATTAAGAGCACACTAGAGGAAAAATTAGCATTCATTTTTGAGAAATTTTCATAACCTATTCGGTAATATTTGGATCTTATTATTTTCAACATTTCACCACAAACTTTGTCTTATTCTGTACTTGACAACACTTTTTCATAATGGACATAAACTTAACCTTACAATAATTTTGTTAAGTGCTTCACATCTGGCCATCTGTGCATATTGAACATGAAAGCCTAAGGAATTGAAAAGTCCTTTCTCTGAGGATTATAACAACAAAAGAAGGAAGTATCTAAACTTATTCTCAGCATCCCTAATAATGCAGATCTTGACTGAGAACCTTATTTTCTGTGATAAGTAAATTAGGGTGTCCTGTGACAACAATTCCTTCAGTGTACATATCAGGTGTCGACAAACTCCATCTCTTCCTGAAATCTCCTCTTCCCCTTTTCCATGGACAAATCAAAAGGGACTTTAAGGGTGCTTTATCCACCCCTTCCATTATTATCACATCAAAGTGGACGTCCGACAAGCACTGAATGTTCGGCGCCTTATGTTTCGCACAGGTGTTTTCAGGTAGCGAGAGATCCCGTATAAGGTATCGTCTAGGGCAGACAGGGATCCCGTATAAGGTATCTTTTCGGGCGGACAGGGGACGAGAGAGTATCGACTGGCTGTCAGCTTCACATCATCGCGACCAGACTGACACATAATACACAGTTAACCCTTACGCTGCTGACGCTACTTTCGTCCAAAGCACAAGGAGGCAAATATCTTTGAAAACAATCGAAACCTGGTCATGTTGGTATTCATTGGATAGCTCACGCTGAGTACTCTTAGATGAGTACCAATTTACTAGGGTTACAGTGATTCTTCTGGTT
The DNA here is from genome assembly GCA_963942565.1 of Maea johnstoni. NCBI lineage: Eukaryota > Metazoa > Annelida > Polychaeta > Spionida > Magelonidae > Maea > Maea johnstoni. The sequence continues at coordinate 18,009,215 of OZ012690.1, forward strand.
TTTCGCATCATTTTGTATCGGCCAACAAAATCAGACACATACACAGTTAAAGGGGCAGAGACTCACTTGAGATTCTCCTCATCCATGTCTGTCAACATACCTCCCAATGACAGCCAGCAAATTCAACAACTTGGCCTATCCCAAAATATGCCCGCGATCGTCATAAATCATAACTGCACATGTGTGCACTCATGGAGGGAAGTCAGGGAAAATGGCTCAAAAGAATGGTAATAGCTTCTTAATAAAAGATTTTTAAATAATCGCTAGGTTATTTGAGTGAAAAACTGATGCCATAGAGAAAGATGATTAATAATCTCCATGACATATAATGAATTTAGTGAACAGCATTTTTGAAAATGCCCAAAATAACTGTACATCGAATCAAAGGCTTATGATCAGAAGCCCTTTGATGGAACTCATAAACCAAGTACATGATATGGCAGCGAAAACTATCTTTAAGTTATAAACAATTTAAAAGGAGATTACAAGACCCATAAAAATACAAGTTCCATTTTAAAGAAAAAACTGATTGCAGAATACATGATTCATGAAACCCTTAGCTGCTTTTTGGAAACTTGACAAACAGTGAGTTCAAAAACATGGCTGCTTCTGCAAATCCTCCAGGTAGCTTTATTACTCATAACTCTGTGTGCACTAGAGGTTACTCACCTAAAAGGAATGTTAATAGATTCATAAATGTAGAGTTTTCAAATCTAATGACCCCAAAATAAGCACCCATGCTGAGGTATACTCAGTAAACTTGTAAATAAATGATTTATGGCAAATAATTTTGTTACACTGAGAAATATTTACTTATAAGCAATGTGTCACTTCCTTCAGTAGCCTAATATAACATACATTCCAGCTAAGAAGGGTTCAGCATGAGTACTTAAAATGAATTGCTCTGACAAAATATTACAGAAAAAATCAAAACAATCTCTACAACATTCCAATATGATAATATTGTGATAAATGGCCAACTATAATATTGGCATTTCTCCATTTTGTATCAGGAAATTAGCGCCAGCTACCCAGTCATTCCTTGATCAAACTTGATTAATACCATGAGCATGAAATCGGTCATGTACTATTTGAGTTAGTCCACAAGGTAAATTCTGGGCAAATTCGGTCTAACCTTTGGATTAAATGGCCTGGTTTTTGGCTTTAATTCTGGGCAAATTTGATCTCACCTTTGGATTAAATAGCCTGGTTTTTGGCATTGACTTAATCGAAACTCAAGGATATTTAGGAGCTTGAGTGGTTTGCTGGTCCAGACTTTTCTAAGGCTTTTCGGGAAACGCAGACAGTACAACCAGACAGGCCTCGGTCAAGTACTACCTCAAGAGGCCCCCTGGTGTCCCGTTACAATGCATGGACAAACAATAGCACCCGATGCACAAACAACGATAGGGCGTCTCTTCCCAAAGGTACACGCTATCACTCCCCGTACCTCGCGAAAAACCCACTAAGACACGATAGCCATCTACAAACCCACAAAGAAGTAATCCCACCTACTGAGACACACATTAGCAAAATATCACACACCTAAGTTTAAACAGCATCCTCAACACGTTTCCCTTAGGAAACGGGTTGGCGGAAAAAAAATTCTTTGTGTGTGTTGATTTCGAGTAGCTATTTTTTCATCATGTTTTGCTCTAAGGTGCAAACATCGCTCTGTCTTGGTTGGTTTTCGCTGACATTCATATGATTGCACATCAAACATTGCATTTCTAACTGGCATTTTCAGGACACCTGGTTAGGATGGATCATGGAGCATCACAAGAGGCCACTGAGGGTACTCAGAGAGAGGCTACCACAGGGGAGTCTGACAGAGAGAAACTTTATTGAATCAGATAGGTGAAACTTGAGGGGGAACTTATTAACCTTTCTGCTTAGAATTGACCTACATTTCTGTAAGTCCTTGACTAATACATACCATACCTCTCTCTCTCTCTCTCTCTAGTGAAATCTTTTTTTACCTGAGCACATTCAGGAAATGATATGAAGAGATGTTAAACAGAACCCAACATACAACTCTCTTACAAGTATCTAGATATTCAATGCTTCATTCTGAAGCAATTTTCGTCGATAGCGTATCTATCCAGATGACACCTGTGGAAGAGATCTCCAGGTATGAAAGGGTTAAGGTTCATTAGTCTCAGGTTAGCAGAAGGGATAATCTTCAGCCTTGATCAAATGGGATATATTGCGGCATTGTGAAATTTGATGATTCCCTTTCCGTTCTCTCAATGGCAGCAATTTGGTGAGGTACACAAGGCCTACTATGAGCCCTGCCTGGCCCGAGGGAGCCTGAGGGTCATCACGGTCTCGGTACGCAAAGGTGGAGGGATTGGGATGTCTCGCATACCCCGACTGAAAGGCACTCACTCGCCTCTCCCATGACCCCTCACCCCTTTCCATTAGCCGGGGAAATTGCCAAATCCCCTGACTTAACCCTTTTCATCCCAGGTAAGCCTTCGAGTCTGCATCAAAATACCTGCGAAATGATACACATACCCAAATATTCATGCATGATGTAATTAAGTGCAGGAAATACCTCGATGAAGATTTTCTACAATATTTTCAATGAAGACCTGATAAAAAATAATTTAGGGTTTTAAAAGGATATTTGCCACTTCCCTTGAGACATTAATAAAGTAAGAAATGCCCGAAAGAATCCCTACTTGTGAAAACTTTTTAAAGTTTTATCAAAGGATTATTTCTACTTTTCACTGATTGATCCCTGAACCCATTTCTTCTTCAGAACATTTACATGCCCTGAAACGTAGCCTTTAACTCTAATTCTAGGTGATAATTTATTTAATGAAAAATTGCTTCTTCAAAGAGATTCAGAACTCTTGTTCAAATATTTCCACCAAAGCACTACAGTTTTCAGGAGTTTTCCATTTAATTTAGATGTACACTCTAAAATGATATCATAGGGACCAAAATTATCAGTGACAGTGTGTTTCCTAGGTACCCAATAACCCTGACTGCACATAAATGGCTTCAAGGCATCATCCTCCCTACTTACACAGTACTTAGTCTGAATTCAACAGAATTAGAAATCATGTCCCGCAAACGCTTTGCAAAATCAAAGCTCACCGTTCTAATCTCAGCTTCTAACGAACGGCATGAACCGTATGACAGACAGGTAAAAGGGACAAAGAGGTGGTCTGGTTCGTTGTGGGAAGTACTGCCAATCTGGTACACTTTGCCAGGGTACCGAACCTGCTTTCCCAAGTCTTATTAATTCCCCTGGCGAATGGGGAATCCTCGGTAAACAGGGTTCAGTCACACACTGTTTTGGCTGTCTTTGTTCGTCTATATACCCGGCTCTGAGGGCGGTCTTCGTCTGCAGAACCCCTATAGGTATGTGGGTACCCTTAAGTGCCCTGTTGCCCCTTAAGTACTAGTTGTAGCCAGAAAGGTGTCCATACATCATTTCGTCACCTGAACTATGTATCAATATAGCAGTTACCTAAGAATCATTCATTATCAATGTAAAGCTTTATCTTTAAACAAGAATGAATACTAATCTATAACAACCATATTTTCATTAACATGTACCAAAGGTTTATTAACTATGTTAATAAACCTTTGCATGTACATCATAGGCAATTTTATTGTTCTATCAATTTAAGTGAATACAAGCAAGGAAATTTCAATTGAGTTTTGATGGTGTCAATAAATTTAAATTAGGGCAATAACAATAAAACATACCATATTTGACACACTGAAGACTTCAATCAGAATTTAGTTTATTTCAAATTATACCAATTAACATTTCCATGAAACCATAATGATAGGCGATTAAAACCAAACCATAACCTATAGCCTTAAGGAAAGGAAGAATTAAGGATAAAATTGTAGTCAACTGTTATCTGGGCCCTAACTTAAATCTTTTGATAATATTATTTGATAACATGAAAAAATCTTTGGTTTCTCATGTTTAAAACAATATGCTGTGCAAATGTACATATTAGTAAAAGCCTTGTGGTTTGGATGAAAGTAGCCTCAGCATTGAAAGGGTTAACAGAGAGATAAGAACTTTTTCATACATAGTTCAGGTTTAAAACAATACATGGCACACACGTTACTGCTACATAGTAGTAAGGCCTAGAGAAGCATTGATTGAAGGAATTAACCTGATTGGCTTGGTCATATCCTACTAGATCCACTTAGGATGGTACGGATTAAGATGAATGTCACTGATTACTCCACAGCAATCTGTTAATTGTGATTATGTGGGATTGCAACTGTTACGAGAGAGGCTGGTAAGACAGTCTAAGCTCCTTCCTGAGGGCCTGTCTGTAAGACCACTTTCATGACTCTGTCATCATCATCTTTCACCCCTCCTCCTCATCATTATCATCACCATCATCATCATCATTTCCTCATCATCATCCTCTTCATCATCACCATCATCATCTCCTTTATCATCATCCTCATTATCATCATATATCGTAATCATCATTCATATTCATCATCATCTTCCTACTCCTCCTCATCATCATCATTCAACATCATTGTCATTGATATCATCATAATAACGTTCATTAAATAATTAACTAATTAGCAGCAAAGATGATCATTGTTTCAACTTCAAGAGAATATTCATTCTAAAGCCCACTATACCAAGGGAATCAAGTTAAGAATTCCCCTGCCATGGCCTTCAGTGAAAACCAAGCATATGATTATTACGATTATCCCCACACCGCTGCCACCAGTATCAACATCACGATAATAATCAACACGAATCATTAGATCCCCCACACATACATGCTCCCTGCAGTTTCAATTACCTCTCTAGTGACACAAACAAAACATAGGCCTGGATTATTGATGGCGGAAAGAGGTCACGTGGGGAACGGTTTCGTGGATCAATGTGAATTTTAAATTCCGCGATTAATATTTCAGTGGCCATGATGAATTGTAGGGTGGGCACGTTTCTGACTTGTTGCGTATCAAATTTCATCGAAATTGGCTATTTCCTGCACTGGGCTTCGACGTTAATCAATTAGAGGCGTGGAGGTAGGACGCCACCTGGTGGTTCGTCATCGAAATCGCTACCTAGGGAGGAGGGGCAAGAAGGTGATACTAGAAGAAATGTTTCTTTGTGATATTAGCTTAACCCATATATGCCTAAAGCTCTCCTTTAGACACTAGCCTATGTGTGTCAGAATGTTAGACACTATGACTAGAATAGTCATAATATATGACTCAGTGTTTGTATACTAATAGAAAATGCTACCAAGGGTGCTGTGCGAAAAAAAGTTGATACGCTCAGAAACAGCTCTTGGTGTGTTTGATAACTCTTCCAATGCTGAGACTACTTTCGTCCAAAGAACAAGGACGCAAATATTTTTGAAAACCATCTAAACCGTGTCATGTTGGTATCCATTGGATAGCTCTCACTGAGTACTCTCAGATGAGTACCAATGTGCCAGGGTTTCAGTCATTTTTCTGTTTTTTGCATCATTTTGTATTGGGAAATTTAGCCACCAGCCGCATTAGTGTTGGGAGTCGGCCAAATTTTCGTGGTCGATTAATCGCCGAAATTTTCGAGCGATTAATCGACCATGGTCGACCAATAGAGGGGAAACTGAAAGAGAAATACAACAAAAAAAAACGCATGAAAATCGGAGAAGAAATGGCCGAGTAATGGGTGAATGGTGAATGTTTGTTTACCCACGCCATCTTGGATTCTTGCACGATGAAAACACGAATGAACTGCCGTGAAATACACAACACGATGTACGGGGAGATCGGGAGTGAACTACATATTATTGAAATAGAGGGGAAAGGGTCTTATTGCCACGCTATTTTGCGTGTTTTTTCACCATTTTCGATGATCATGTTTTGTCAGCGAGCGCTCGTTTTATTCGACCAATTCAGACTTGATCGAGCGCTCGCATCTCAGCCTGGGCCGAGCCAATTAATCGAGCTTACGATTAATCGACCCATCACTAAGCCGCATAAGGGTTAACATCAGGATGTTAGAGAAGTATAGGTGCCTTGTTGTCTCAAACATGCAAGATCGGGAATGGCTGGTTGGCTAACTGCAGGGATTCCGAGTTAGAGTACCAGGAACTTGAATAGCACATGTATAGTAAACATATCCTCACCAAAACCCCTGTTAAACAGATATTGTTAGAGCATATAAACAATTTTTGAAAAAAAAATCAATTTTGTTGTAGACATGATGAATATTGCTTAAATGATTTGTAGATGATCTCATATCTTAAATCGTTAAATATGTACATATATATATGCAATGCTACAAAAAATTAAGACTGAATAAAACATAGCGTGCATTTTTCCTGAATGACACCCTTTCTTCTGGTATTCAGGGTGGTGGGTCCTCTGTGCCAAGTGTACCCCAGGGTACCGCAAGGCAGGGTCTGACACTTAGTTTTTGAGGCAGGGGCCCGAAGGGTCCCAAAAATTTTGGGCTGATGATCCTGTGGAATAAGTTGGGGGCCCGGAGGGCCCAGCGGCCGGAGGCCGCTGGTGCGAGCGGCGCAGGCGCGACGCCCCTTGCGGCCGGGGGTCCGGGGGCCGCTTAAGGCCCCGGGGAATTTTTTTATAATTAGGTGCTCTGAGATGCATTCTCCTGCATTTTCAGAGCAGTTATAGGAACATTATTTTCACTGTAAATATATCTAAACTTTGTTTGAAATTTGGACTAAAAAAACAATCTGGAATATATGAACATTTCATATTCATATAATTGTCTATCAATATGACCATGACAATTGCTTGCTATTAGTCTATTAGTTTTTACATGCTTTTCTTTATCTTTGTAGGTCCCTTCATGCACATGTCCCTAGACACTTCCTTTGCCGTGTAGTGTTGCTTGCCGCACCAGTAGTTCCTCATCCTCATCCTTATTCTTCGACCTCTTTAAGGCACACCTCCTCGTGGTAGAGGTTGGATATAGAGCATCCACTGCATAACCAGCAACACTTCTCTTTCCTTAATTCTATTCCTATAGACTTGCCTATTCAACTAACCTTATCATCTGTAGTTTTGCACTTTGTAGTTTGCTTTGCTGTGTAGTTTTGTACCCCTATCCACTGCTTAGTTCCCTTTAGAATTTTTATCTTAGTTCAATACATGGTTTGCTGGTTATAATGCATGGGTGCTCTTAACCGAGATGCCTTCTTTCTTTCAGGAACCAGAACAGCAGGGCAGCTCATAAAGTGAAAACATTTATGTGTGCTTCCCAAAATAAAAGATATGTTAATAATAACAAATGGCTCTTAAGAAATACAATTTTGCTGCCCAAGCTCTACCTGGTAATATGCAACAGATACACAAGATTCTTCATCCTACCACTTCAGAGATATGTTATCACTTCACTATCATGAAGCAAAATATTGTAATAATTCAGAAATAAAAAAAACATCACCTGAAACTACTGTTCTTGATCTTCCAGAAAATGTTTTGTTGTCGCTTTATGAAATTAATTATATAATATTTGACCTGTGTGAAACTAAGATTTGGCAGAGAACATTCAGAGTTAGATTTACTACAAATTAATAATCCCCTGTGATTTCTTGATGTGTAATTTAAGTATTTTAATCACATCCTTTATCTATTTCTATGGGCGAACTTGTCTTTGGAAGTCATGAAGGAAAAGGGAGACCAGCAAGGAACAAATTCTGAGTTTATAAGGAATTCCATAATTTCATTTACCCTATAAGAGTACCACTTTAGATGTAGAAAAAAATATCTGAAAGAAAAAAACATTAATATCTTAAACACTTCAAACCTCCTCAATCGCCCTATGTGCTTTTATTCTTTAGATCTTTATGTTTTATTCCACAAATCATCGACTGAACAGAAAATTAAGGTGTTGAATTACATTACCCATATTCTGATTGTTAAGTTGCCACATTGCTGGTGCAAAAAGTCAATACAGAAGATTCATTTCAAGGCAAAAAACATACAATTGAAATTCAAATCAAAATGTGGAGGTACAAATACAAGAAATACAAAGAAAACCAGGCAGATATTATCAAATTGGCAGGACTATCTGAAAGCCTGGCGGGACAATCTGATCTTTGGTCCAACTTGCCCCGCATGACTACCTGGGTTGGCCGGGTACTGTTGATCCCTGAACATGATTCCATTTTATATTATTTCATATCATCAATAATCTTATTCAGTCACAGGAGAAGGTTATCAACATTTCATTAGATTTCATTTCACATCAACATTTTATTAAATTTATTTCCTAAGTACATCATGAACTTATTCACCTTTTAAAATATTCCACTCAAACCAGACAATCATCATCAAATTTATCAGCATTACATCAAAATGTATTTCATAGTACGCAATTTCTTATCCTCATTTAGGCACATCATCATCAACTTTAAGATTTCATTAAAATATATTTCATTTAGTCAATCATTTCATGTATATGTTCACATCACCATCAACTACAATATTTCATTAAATTATATCTCATTTACGCAATTCTCCTATGTACATTTTCACATCATTATCAACTTTAAGATTTCATTAAAATATATTTCATTTAGTCAATCATTTCATGTATATGTTCACATCACCATCAACTAGAATGTTTCATCAAATTATATCTCATTTACGCAATTCTCCTATGCACATTTTCACATCATTATCAACTTCAAGATTTCATTAAAATAGATTTCATTTACTAATAGGCAATTATTTCATGTATATGTTCACATCACCATCAACTAGAAAGTTTCATCAAATTATTTCTCATTTACGCAATTCTCCTATGTACTATTTCACATCATTATCAACTTTAAGATTTCATTAAAATAGATTTCATTTACATTATTTCATGTATGCAAATTGAGTCCACGTCCGGACCGGCCCGGCCGTAAAATCAAAATGAAGCGGCAATGTGTGCGGCGGCGAGTGCTGCGAGTGCTGCTGTATTTCCCTTCCCACTCAACCATCCGCCGACCACGTGGAACTGACACGATGACAGGTCGTCATCATCACACCCCTGTCAACTTTGTTTACATTGTATATCGTCTATCAGTGTTTGGGGGTGGAGCTTCGGTGCCTTTCAAACCGCCAAGTCACGTTGAAATCTCTCGAGATTTCAACGTGACCAAAACGTAAACATCGAATCACAAAATGGCGGCGCCCATGTAGTGTCAGTACCGATAGACTGACGAGCCACACAGACGTTTGTGGCTTAAAGCAGATAAGTTGTTTTTGACCCCAGTCGCCCAAAGGGCGACTAGGGACACAACTCCTGGTCGCATATCGAATTTTCCGGTCGCATATGCGAGCGGGCGACCGGGAAAGTCGAACCCTGCAAGGGGGTATTTAATCTTGATTCAAAGCATGATCTCACCAGTACCCTGCAGTGAGGAAGAATCAGACCCCTTATTTGTCCAGCATTTGAGGTATTTATCCATAATCCAGAGAATAATAAGTTTGTGGAGCTAAGACGGAAATACAATAAGCCCTTGTTAGCCATGCATACAAGATGCTTGATTATATCATAGCTGATTTCATCTGCTGTGCCCACCATGTGAGCTGGGACAAAATCTCACATTCTATCATGTATTTGACAGACACGCATACCTTAAGTTAGAGTACTAGGCTTGGACTGAAAAAACTGTTCATTTGGAAATTCCCTTCTGACGATATCTGAAGGGTGCTAACTAAATTTTGGTAACTTTTTGGACTGGACACACACACCTCCCAACTCCTATTATAAAATTGCATTTACTTTTTACTAAATAAATTTTTCAGACAGTTAATATGCGAGTTGGATGAATGTTTTCATTTCTTTTACATGACACATAAGAAAAAATGCAAAACATCAGTAAAATCCATTATGCATGCCCACATCAATATCTCAAGAGTAAATAAAATACCCCAGACCTCACATGTCCTAGTCTATACACAAATCTGCATTTCGTAATATATCAAATCACAAATGTAGTTTTGATATAAGCTAGAGCTGTGCTGTATGTTTCATTCATGAATCATATACAGCCAAACTGTGCCAAGCAAAAGTTGAACCCTGCCCACTACCCCTTTCTTCAGGGTGGTGGGTTTGGGCATGAAGATGTCAGTTCTGGCATTGGCTTTTCATGTGATTGTTATATCATGTGTCGGGCGCTGCACCACCCCATGTGGGTTCTTTGTACCCTGTTGCCTCAATAGGAAACCCAATCCCGTTGAAACCCGACTCGCCAGCCACCAAAGTCAGCCCTCTTGACTGACAGTCATATTCCTCAACATGTCAGCTCGTCAATTACAAGGGAAGGAGATGTAGGAATTCAATTAAATTCACTATCAGTAGGGTGACTTGTATCTAGAATGGGTATCTACGTTTATGTGTAAAATATGTGTGAATGAGATGCAGGGTCTAAGCCCGGGTTTAGAAATTGGGAACCCAATATTCTACAAGGACCATAGCAAAAGAGCTTGACCAGCATAATAAAATAATATTTTGTATCCATATAGTATCAATATTAAATGTATTACATACATACGTATAAAATTAATTAAAATAAGGCATAATATCCTTCATATACAATGTCATGGGATTTATATGGAGATAAAAAAAAATCAATTATATGCCTAAGATTGATATTCTAAGAGATTGACATTTTAAGAAAATCCTCACCAAAAGATTTTAATCAATTGAATGGAATTTATTCAATCATAACTATTCATAAGTTAAAGATGACAGAGTCAAGTAGGTTGCTGGGATATTTCCCTCCCCTCTTTCTGAAAGCCAGCTGTTGGGAATTTATGATGACATTTATTCCATGCAATTTAATTACCTCAAACACAGAATTGATAAATGGAGTGGAGCCAGTTGGCATGAAATAGTGACATAACTCAAATAAATGAAAACGATTTTTATCTGCAAAACAGACTTGGATTTAATCATTCCTAACTTGAATCAATAGGTTTAAGAGTCTTCCAATAATTAGAAATTTTCTTCACAAAAAAATGGTTTTCTGATATTCTCCTAAGGCAATCTACATGATAAATACACCAGCTATCCACGTACCTGACATTCCTCATCATCTCTCTTTTAAGGATGCCCGCACCAGTTTTATTTTTGTCCTCAGAATTTTCTAATTTTTGGATATGTTATACCCTTTGGGAGGAAACAAAAGGAAATGTAAAAATAAATTGACTGTCTGGCCGATTTTTTTTGCTAGAGACAAATTTGTGATTTTTGAAAAGTGGCCATGTGAAAGAAAAAAGGCCGTCACGTCATGCATCTTTTAATTTTCTGCTCAATCTGGGTTGTTCGTGTGCAGAAAAATAAATTGTGAATCTTAATAAACGCAAATTTGCATGTATTTAATGGAGTAGGTCCTCTTTCGGCTTGCGCAAACTATACTTTAAACCTTACAATATCTTCTGCACAGCACAAAACTGAACTGGAGGGGTTGAATTAAAAATGAACACGTTTTTCTCAAAAATGGACACAAATATAGGGCAATTTATCAAACATAATGAATTGTAAAAAAAAGTTTAGTCCAGAGAATTTTTTTATTTTTTGATATGTTCTTGCCCTGTAAATTCGCATTCTGTATGCGAAAAAAAATTGGGGGTGTTTCGAGTTACTTTTTCTGCTACAGAGCTATGGGTGAAAGGGTACGTTTTTTGCTTTTTTAAGACATGAGAAGACAATGACGCTGCCTTTGTTTCCCTATTGTTGTGGCAACAATAGGGGGGAAATCCCTTTGTTGGAGTCGTTCCCGCTTGCCAAGACGCATTATGTCTCACATAGTAAATTGTAAAAAATAAATTAGTCCAGAGATTTTTTTTATTTTTTGATATGTTCTTGCTCCGTAAATTTGCTTTCAGTATACCAAAAAATAATGGGGGTGTTCCGAGTTACTTTTTTTGCTACAGAGCTGCGAGTGATAGGGCACGCTTTTTGCTTTTTTGCAAATGTCCCGTGGCAACTATAGGGTAAATCCCTTTGTTGGAGTCGCCAGTGTTGTTCATGACGACGAGCGTGCGACACGGGCTTCAAAACACACAACAAGCCAAAAATAAAAGCACTGTTTAACCCGGGAAATTTTCGCTAAACATAACCAATAGAACCTATTATATATTTCACTTGAATCACTTTCGATACAAATTGTATTTAAGCATCCAGTGAACTCAATTTAATAGAAATATCAATTGAATGTTCTGGGTCTTAACCATTGCAATAAGGGCTAATATAGAAGTGCAACCAGGTTACAATATTAACAGTTTGTATCGAACCACAGCCACCAGAAAGGGTTGTGTTTCTAAGGCGTATTAACTGTGCTTCAGAAATGAAATATTAAGACACCCCTGATTCTGCTTCGGGATGTTCCAAAAAACAAATAGACTATTGTTTCTTGTCGAACAACGGGTGTCTAATACGGCCCCATCTCAATAAAATGCTTATACTAGTACTTCCTCGATTTTTCTGATCCTTTAAACCGTTAACCATTTTAGTAGTTATATTAAGGCCCTACAATATGTACTCTTTAACGGTGACATCTATTGAGTATTGGACATCATGACTAACTAGAATAATCAATTCTATTTTACCTGACACTGTTTTGAAAAGAAATTGGTACATAAACAGACTTGTATCAAATATATAACATTTTGACTATACCTGCCCATTCTAAATCGTATCCTAAAAGACATGTTCTAACACTGAATGTTTGGGATAGAGTGATTTTCATCTTCTTTGTAATTAATGATTGTAAACATTTTCAGAAAATATGTATGATCAGTAATCCATGTATAAAATGGGGTTCCCTTGCTAAACAATATCTTATATAAGAATGCAAATACGTAACCAATTGGGTAAATCTTCTGTATCATTTTATGAAAATCTGCCCACAAAAAATATATTTCATAAACTTTAATCATATGTGGTGCGAAAACTAACCCAAAGACCTGTCATTTTCTTTTTGCCTTCTTGTTAAGAGCACTTTAAAGTTAGTTTACATGAATATTGGTGAAAATTAAACTCGGCAAATAGACAGTTACAGCATCTCTGAACGATGAAAGTAGCAAAGAACTATACCAGTTCGGGGGAATGAGACGCTCATGACATAAATTACATCATTTTTTCAAATACTTGTGAAAAAACGGGAAGTCGACGAGCCCATGAATAAAAGGTGTTTTTGAAGATCACTGTGCTTTGTTCCTTACTCATAAGAAGTTTCAGCAAAATTAAACTCTAATTACTAAAAGTGTCGGAAGACCTTAATTTGTATGGCGAACAACACTGCATAAAAGCGTAATCTATCCACCCTTGTCACGCACACATATTGTTTTAGGTCCATGTTTTATTATAGAAAGTTTTGTTGCTTATGTATGCAGGAAGAAATGTTAGCCTATACCCCTTAACAGTGCGCTACGGCGATATGAATGTCCCATCCATCCCTGACGTTCTTGTCACTCATGCCTGACCCCCGTAATATGCGCAACAATGGGACGTCTTCAACAATCGAAAATAAAACTGGTGCGGGCATCCTTAACCCTTATGCTGCTGGTGGCTGATTTGGCTGATACAAAATGATACCAAAAATCTGAAAAATGATCAAAACCCAGGCGTATGAGTACTCATCTGAGAGTACTCAGCTAGAGCTATCCAATGAATACCAACATGACAAGGTTTAGATAATTTTCTAAAATCTTTACGTCCTTGTGCTTCGGACGAAAGTAGCCTTAGCATTGGAAGGGTTAAGACTGGGAAAGACAGGGATAAGTACATCATAAATTAATCAATACTCTCCATTTCATCACAGGCACTACTGCCAAAAGTTGATTGCATGGCCCAGGGTGGTACTTAAGAGGTTGGAGGTTAATGAACATTTAGCAAGGTCAAAAGAGGAACATGTGTCCCATCCAACCTTTTTGACCTATAAATGTAGTCCAAAAACTGATTAACTTGACTTGAAATGGTACTTTGTATGGTCAGGGGTCAATGAATAGTAACCCTTCCAATGCTGAGGCCACTTTCTTCCAAAGCAAAATAACGCAAAGAGGAGTACATATGTGCCAGGGTTTCAGTAATTTTTCAGGGTTTTTGCATAATTCTGTATTGACCAAATTAGCCACCTGCAGCACAAGGGTTAAGCCAGGTCGAAATATGAACATGTCTATCATACAAACTCTTTGACCTTTATATGACTTCCAAAAACTGATCACTTTGCCAAGAAATAGTGCTTTGGATAGTTAGGGGGGATGCCAGGTGAAGCAATACATACATGTATGTGTTTCCTTTGACTTCTCTGACCTCTAAATGGCATCCTAAAACTGATTACATGTACCGGAAATGGTACTTAGGATGTCAGGGGTTAATTAACCCTTCCTATGCTGAGGCTACTGTTTTCCGAAAACCATCTAAACCCTGTCATGCTGGTATTCATTGGATCGCTTTTGCTGAGTACTCTAAGATGAGTATCCATGATGTGCCAAGGTTAAAGTCATTTTTCTAGCTTTTTGCATTATTTAGTATCAATTCGTATTGGCCAAACTAGCCACCAGCAGCATAGGGGTTAATGCACATTAAGCCAGGTCAAAAGATGAACATTTGTATCTTACAACCTCTTTGACCTCTAAATCAGGCGAAGCTGCTCCTGATTAGCGTTTATCGGTCTCGTTTCGGTAGAACGCGGAGGATCGTAGCGTTTCATCTCCTTGCACTATTACCCACCTCTGACCTCACCTTAACCCGCAATTCTCCAGCAATCAAATCAATCTTTAATCATACTGGTCATGAGCCGCTCGAGACTCGCCATTCCATGATTATTATGGGATGTTCCAGTGGCCAGCGCCTGCACTGTCTGCTTGCATGCAGGTTTGGATATGCATTGAAAATAGGCTGTGCTAATTTTTCTTCTGGTGTGCACACAATTTCGACAATTTTGAACATAACTCGCAAGAAAGAGACTTCTCACTAAAGGCTGAAACTGACACAAAATGCACATTCCACACTGAGGCATGTAAATGTACATTACAATCAGGATCAACTAAAATATTTAGTAGTTATGTAGTAGTTATGACCAAGCTGTGAGGTTGCCATGGCGACAAAGAGGATGGTCCCCTCTTACTCTCATTATCATCATCACCACTTCTCCAGTGTCACACAATTTCTCTCAGAGAGTGGAAAAAATTCACCACTATTAAGTGGCAATCTGTGTTCCTGGATAACCTGGCTGAAAATTTCAGGGTGCTCATTACATAACAATTCATAGAGAGTTATCAAGATACCCTTAATTATAAACAGCATACCCTGAGTGCCAAAGATAATTGGCATCATATTAGCACTGGGGTGGTATCAGGGTGGGGTCCTCTAGAACCCACAGTGGGAAAATTAATAACCCCTTTATCGGTATGGGGTAGTGGGGTGGTGATGATCCTCAAAGCCAGGGTGGGTTCTGTGGGGGTTAATGGGGTATAGACTTTCCTAAATATGTCACCGAGGGGAAATCTGGTAAGGTGCGCTTGTGTCACTCAAGCTGGAGAATGATTTCCGCATGTCGAATGTGGTGGCGTCTTATCGTGATCCTGTCTGCAGCCGATCCCTAGCGTGCTCTGTGTGTGTGGGACATGTGCAAACTCAAGATAGACCCATGCAGCAGTTATTAAAGTTATAGAATTACTTGGTAATATGCTGGCAGGGTGAATGAGAGTCTCGGCCATCCTTACATAGTAGATATGAGAGTCAATTTTCATTGATATATCCTAAATGCGCGATATGTACACTGAAAAGTCTGCATCCATGACCTATCCCAGGATCCGAGAAAATGTTTTGATACCCTTTTCACCACAACCTTACCCAACCCTAATAAAAACCACCCCAGCACCACCCCCCCCCCCCCCCTCATTAAATCTAGGGAAAACCACTCTTGCAATCTTACTAGGATGCGCTTAAGATAAGTTCATAAAGACTTAACTCAAAGATTTCCTGTAACTTGATCTGTACTAAGACTTTCTTTATTACATTCCTTACTAGAATGAGCTTGAAAGTAAATTCATAAAGACTCTAACTACTTCTGGTAATTTGATCTTTAATTAGACTTCGTTTATTGCATTCCTTAATTAGTGCTCATCGGAAGTTCCCCCTATCCATCACTCAACTACTAATTACACCCTTCTTCGTTCTAATCGGGCAGAAATTCCACCTCATCAACCTCGCCCTCAAAACCGAGAGAAGAGGGTTCCTCAAGGGTCTCTCATCACCTGTCTCAACCCTTATATACCTGCATAGTGCATACCCTAGAGGGGTTTTAACCTATGCATGCCCAAAACACCCTGGGTGCACCTCTGCCAAATGAATATATCCTTCAAAAACAGCCCACAGCAAAATATTTTAACGAGACTGCTCCTCATATACAACTAGACAAATTATATTCAAACATCTTTAGATATTTCCTTTTTTTTTTGAGGTATGAAAGAACTAAGCAGAAATTGCAGATTTCTTGTATGTGTTTTAAAACCCTTCCAATGGCTGAGGCTACTTTCGTACAAATGCTCACAAGGATGCAAAGACGTTAGACAACCATCCAAGCCATGTCATTTTGGTATTCATAGAAAGCTTTCACTGAATTCTCTCAGATGAGTTCCCATGTCTCAGGGTTTCAGTAATTCTTTCAGCTTTCGTCCATTATTTTGCATTGGCAAAATTAGCCAGCAGTAGCATAAGGGTTAATGCTACGTCGGCAAGGTCCACTAGTTTGCATGCCAAGGGGTACTCACGTGAGCGCCAGTATGTGTCTAGAAGTGCTGTGTAGTCTCCCCGAACAAACGAGAGTGTGCAATAAACAGGATTGACATGCAGCAATTTTCTGCAATTATCTATAATTTTCCGCCGCCATTTTTTTAGCCCGTATACGTATGTGGTAATATAAAAATCCTACAGGTCGGGGTCGGTCGGTCGGTCGAACATGCTGTATATATATAGAATGAGTTGGACCTACCTGTGTACATTTCATTATCAGGTAGTTTCATTGGACAGGCGCCAGAGGAATTTGCACATGTTTTTAAGGAGTAAAGGGCCACTTCTACTAATCCTTAAACAAACTACACCTCCAACCAGGTGTGTCATACGTCTAGGTTTATAGGGTCATCTATCATCTCTAGATACCAGAAGGTAATAATGGCTATTATGAGCAATATGTACACTCGCAATCCTTGTTAAATGCTTGATATGTTATTTATGTGGTCTGTTGCGCATGCTTAATTGTTTGGTGTCACTACCCGGACCAATTTAATACATATCTTGCAAGTAACCACTAATTCTTTCTTCTTGATCCCACATTTGCACATATTGGACTATTAATATCATTGTTAGACCCACTAAATTCATATTATTCAAGGATTTATTCAGTGTGTTTGATCATACCAAACAATTTAAGTATTAATTCTAAGATTTTTTAAACAAATGCAACACATAGATCTGCAGTTCTGCACTTAGGAGATTTTGGTCATTACTCAATATGAAATGATACTAAGCAGAGACTGATAGAGCCAAGCCCAAATATTATAAGTACTTGAGAGTACTTGACCTGTGTAGTCAGATTAGGCAGACTTACCATTAAATGTATACTTCTTATCAAATGTATCTTTACAGTTCTGCTCAAATGGGTTTGTTTAAGATTTACCATGTGTATACAGTGATAATGCTGAACGTATACTCTCACTATAATAATCTGGTTAGCTGTGAACTGCGATAAAGATACCTCGGAAAACTTTTCAACTACCCTGTGTCAAATATGTTCATTATGAAGGTGTGTTTTAGGGTACCTGGAAAAATAAAAGGGTTTTGTTTATCATGCTAAAAGCATTAAGATATACCCAAGGGTATTCCATAATGTTAGAGATCTCTACCATTGATATTTTGAATATGGTCATTTGAGTTCAATCAGGAACTTTATAATTTAATAGTCTAAACTTCCTGGTTCAATGAATTATTTAAGCATTGAAATTTTACAAAATTCAAATTGTCTAATTGTTTTAACTTTACTTAAGGGGATCTTTAGCAACTTAGCCCCAGCTAGGGCTCAACTAAACTCAAAACAAGTTTAAAGCAATGGGGATATTCTTATCTATATAAAAGAACCCTCACTAACATCATAACTGAAATGTAACTTAGGAAATTGTTTCCATATTCTTTGGAAGGTCATGTTGACCAAGCAGTACTGGTAAGAGTTACGAACTTACTATTTCAGTGGTTAACACAGCATAATTTTCCCTAGAGACAAGATTTACAAACATTTATCAAATACTTTATTCATATGCTTGTACTAGCAGAAATCTCTTAAATAAATAGGCATTAGAGCAAAAACCTAAAATGCCAAGTTCACAGCTAACTGAATGCTGTTTGGATTTTATATAAAGGAGCTGTTAAGCCACTCGGGTCATTGGTTTAACCCCTTGGGCTCTAACCAACATAGCGGCCAAATATTTCACATGTCACATCTCGAAAGTGTGGGCAATATTTCAAATTATTTTCAATTTTGGAAGAGAATCATTTCCAGGTATATACTAAGTCTAGTTTTTTTCTGTAGATTAAATTTTAAATTTCAAAAACGTCTATTTCGAATTCATCGGCACACTCTTGACCAGTATGAGATTACACTTACAGAAAACCAGGTGGCTTGGCCTACATCAGTACAGTAAACGAGGAAGCCGAACGAGGCCTGCACATAAAAGGTATTTGGAAGGAGTTGTTGTTGTATTACAGTTGTAATTCTTTGCTGCTAATACCCGGGTATGCAGGGCGGTTTGGGCGCCCTTTGTTTAGCACCCCGTAAGCAGCTTACGGGCTCAGGCCCACCTCGCTGGCTCCCATTCACGCCCGCTAAGGAGTGCTTTCAATCCTGAGCCAGGTAACAATCAGGTAACAACCAGGTATTATATATAGCTGTTTCCAGTTCTGTCTAGAGTAGGTCCTTCCCACCTTCCACCTACCAGAGTTCTTGCGTGATTAAGTCCAGTAAAGGCCTGACCATTGCTTTAGAGTGGTACATTTCTGACCAAATATTCATCAAAGAAATCATAGAGAACTGTGAAAAAACAATGCCTACAATTCTCTGTCAAAATAACTGGAAACATTCAAATTCCCCTTTGTTCCCAATTCAATCTTTAAAATATCCTAGCCTCTATTGTAAAGATAACTTTAACCAAGCGTGGTTTAAGGGGAATATAGAGATTTTCAGATGAGGGTGTAGGTCATGATTCAATCATTAAAAGAGAGAAATGGGAGTCTGTTGGACTAGTGATAAAATGCATATTGTCTCACTTGTATGAAAAGGATTTTTAAATAAGTACTCTCAAATACCCTATGACTGACAGAAAATGCATAATATCTCACTTGAATAAAAACACACACTTCTACAAGAGACTCTATAAAGTGTTTGGCTTGTGTACATGAGGAAAGCTAAACATCCTCCCTCATCGAGCCATGTTTTCCTACCATTATGAGCAGTGAGGCCTTGTGCCGTAACGGCAAACAGCTCCATAAACACACCTTTAATTAATGTCCCTTTGTAGTCCAGGTCAGGTAAATTACTAATGTGATACCTATTGACCCTGTACAAGGCGGTACGCTACACTCAAGGCCAGAGAAATAGAGGAAAGCTCGACAGCCATCAATAATAAATCGGGAACACTTTTCAGCCTCATCAGATACAGGGCCAAGAGAAGTTGAGGTCTACCTTCATTATGTAACTGGTTCTAGATAGTGTCTGAATGCTTCATGATATTTCTGGCATTACTATTCGAAAATAAAGAAATAACTCAAATAATATTTGAAGTAGAGTTGTTGGTTGAATGATCCCAAAGATTCAAATTTCATAAGCTGTTTCCTTCAAGTTCTACTTTTATACAGTTTCCTTCTACTTTTCTCATACTTGGTACAGTTATTTATTTAAAGCTAAGCCTTGATATAAACATGTAACCATGGCCCTATTAACATGCACAACTACCCCAACCCAATTCGATCAATGTGATCCCCTCTGCGTATGATCTCTACATGCTATCATTTGTGTACCCCTCTCTCTATACATGACACCCTTTGTTAGGGGTGCATCTGGTTCATTACCCTCTATAGTCCCTATACCCCAAGAGGACTCCTCACACGGGCAACACTAATTGCTCAGCGTCAAAGCTGTATGGAGGTGCGACTAGCATTTCCCAAGGAAGCTAGATAGCCATACTGCAAATATATGTACATACATGAAAATGACTCTTCGGAAGCCAGACAGAAATAATGCAAATAATTTTACATCATGGCACACCTGTACGGAGAGGAGAATCCAAAAAGTTGAAATAATTTTTTCTATTCCAAGTCTCACTTATTTGTATGTCAAATCAGTATACCATAGTGAAGCCGGTGTTTTTTGACAAAGTCCGACAGCTCAGTATTTTGAATCTTATCCATCACAACTGAGCAATATATAGCAATGTGAAACTCCGAAAAGGTATGTCTAAAATGATTATATCTCAAACAAGCATCTCTTATTGTGCTGTGTCTGAGCTACAGACAAGTTAAGACTAGTGTTCATTAACAAAGTTAGACAGCGATATTGCAAATCCTCTCCATCTCAACCAACCAATTAGGACACGGCAGCCTAGATACGTACATTTAAAACGAGTATTTAAAACGGCTGAGTGGGTACGCCGCCGCACAGGTAATAGAGAGAAAGAGTGAGAGAGACGGAGAGAGAAAACACCGGTCGGTCTGCGCTCACGGCTCACAATTGCAGTTCCACAATAATGGAGAGAGCCCGACTGCCCGAGGGCAACATGGTGAAAAGAGTCGTTGCTGTGTGCAGCCTCCATCGCTGTCGCTGAGGCTGAAAGGAACCGGGACAGTCAACTGCGGCGGCCCGACTAGGTATTCAACCATACTGTTATTAGCCGAACCGTTCTGCCGGAACAGACGACAGGAGAGGAGGGGGCCACATACATATATATACAGGGCCAGGCAAAGATTCTTTCTCCCTTCATAAGAGTATGGCAGTAAGAGTAAATTTATAAATTTCATAAAAGTTTAAGCTTCATAAGAGTATATTTATATTATAAGCTTAGTATGGCCGTAAGAGTACAAGCTTCATAAAAGTATTTAAGCTTCATAAGAATATATAACCTTAGTATGGCCGAACATACACTCAACACATATAGATCTACACCGTACCATTTTCCACTGATTTCTCTTCATGGTGAATTAAGGTTTATGGGTTTAGATTTGATACCCAGTATAGAATAGAAGGGAATATGTGGAATAGTGTGAGATCTATAATAACTAAGAGAGATCAGACATACCTCAGTATCTATATACGTTTATCATCACAAGTTCAAAACTAATTTGAACTATTTGAGAATATCGCTCAGAAGCGATTCATTGAGCTATTACATGTCTGTTACATATATCAGCATGGTATAAATATGAAAAAAAAAAATTCAAATTATGATTTATCCCGAACTCAAAAAATATAAAATACATATGATCTGAGACAAACTTCATTATATGTAGTTTGTACAAATTGGGACGGGTCCCTAGCTTAACCTTCTCATTTATGAAATAGACTTAAGTTTATTCTGGACACTAAATACTTGGAAATGTTCTCTTTAGAAGTGACTTTCATACAGTCCACCTAGTCAGTGAACTCAGTTAATTTTAAAGAGATGCTTAGAAAGGGGGGGGACCTCTTGAAGCCAAGCTCGCACAGTGCTAAACATGTCACCTGGGTTTATTTATGAGTCCAGAGTTTTTGTGGTACAGGTAATCTTTGTTGAACTGGGCCATGCAGGACAATGCCACGACTCTCAAGTCAGTTTTGACAAATGTTATTAGCATCCATGTTACCTGGCCACACTGTAACAAGTTTAATCTAGAACATGGATACTCCAGGAAGAGCACACATAACCATTGTGCAATCCCATCAAAAAAACTCTCAACACTGGAGATTTAAAAAACTGGGCTGGGAAATTTATGGGAAAGGGCAAGTGCTGCCCAAATTTTTGTAATGGTTACAAGTTGTGTTATCATAAATGGGAAGAAAACCATGACCGCGACAGAAGAAACCCATTTATTTTTTTCCTTGATCACTCAGGTATGCTTACCACGCACCAGTGTGTGTGGACACCCCACATGCGCACAATGGGTAGACAAAAGAGCACCCTTTTACGACACCCTCGAACCCTGTGCATACCGGACCCCACCACTGATTACATACCAAAGAGCCTGTACCATTGCCAAGGTGTATGGGTGGACAATAGGGTACCCTTTTACAGCACCCTAAAACTTAGCATACCCGAACCCCACTACCCTACCGATTACATGAAATACCCTAAATGCTATCACCTTCCTTTCAAACTGTAGGGGTCAAGATGGCCATTATAAATAGCCATTGGCTAGCCCAGTCCATCAATCATAAGAGTGACCACAGTGCAGGCTTGATGCCACTTAATTCCCACCTCCCCAGCTACTTAGCTGACCATTGTCCACTACGAAGAGTGACCAATTAGCTACCTAGGCTACAGAACCAAATTACTATCAATACTAGAAAGGCAGCTAATTCTATTTGTAAATACTCCCAGGTAAGATTGCTTCCCGGCGTACACATACCACATTCCAAAGTGAAGTGACTATGGTCAGTGTAGAATTGAAATGGACACATACTAGAAGATTTTCAAGGAAATCTACATGTAAAATCTAAGGTCAATGGGGAAAGCTAATTGGTTTTGTGAAAACTTTGGTGGGGAAGTTTGCCTAATTACAATGAACAAGGTGTACTAGTTACAACAATTGCAATCTAGATACCACAATTACAATGACAGCATGTTTTATCTGTAGCTAGTATTCCAGGGTTTTTGGAGCAAAATCTGAATGAAAATCATTCATTCTAAGGGATGGTTAAAAAGAAATTTCATAGATCCTTCAAAATATACAAGATTAGATACAAGTTTAAGATGACATGCCCAATTGTAAAAAGCTAGTTTACTACAAGGGGTTTATTTTATTGACAAGGAAACCCATACCCAGATACCCCACAACCACACAGTAGCCAGACACATACCCCACTCAAGAGAAACCCTACAAGTACTGCTATATGTACACAGCCAAGGGCTCTACCCTACTGCAAGCAGCTACCCTATAAATTGATGCATACCTATCATTTAACCCTTCCTAGATAAATAGATACAGTGGGGTTTGAGGGATTTGATGAACCCCCCTTTACAATTCAAAATATTAATCAAAGATAAGTCTGATCAGCTACTGGCAATTGCTAAGATTTGTCAGTTTTGCTTTAAACCAGTAAGGTAGATCTACCTCTCTGTTAAAAGGATGGGGAGTAAATTTTTAAGACGTGTGAAGATTAATGCAATGGATCAAGACTATAAACCTAACATTTATTTTTTGTTTTAAATGAACCCCATTCGGACAAAATGAACCCACTATGTAGTACTCAGGAATTCTGAATCCACCCCTACTTCCCATAGTATATACCTGGCCTTGAAGAGTGTGGCTTGTTTCTATATATCCTATATATCAATATGTACACCAGAGGAAGTCCCTACACTACCTATATTGCGCTCAAGGCTATTCAGATCACTACTGGACCTGAAAAGCAAACATGTAGGGTTGCCAAGTTCCCGCATTGCAAACCATAACTGTAATAACAGAACCAGATGTCAACAATCAAAGCATGTAGTAAATTTCATAAGGCATTCAGGTCTGCTACAGTGTCAGATTTCCCACATCACAGGGAAGGTGCTTGGTCATGCACTGCTTAGGGACAGGGCTAGGATACACTCCATTAAAGACTCATATTCAATCATGAGGGATTGAATATTACCATTTTATATACCTGCATAACAGGAGAACTTTTCAGTTCTCTTGACTAATATTCAAGTGATGCATATCTGCAGTTCAAGTTTGAGGTACTTAAAGTTTAAAATACCATTATTCTGGTGTATTTTCATCATTC
Source organism: Maea johnstoni (assembly GCA_963942565.1). Classification (NCBI taxonomy): domain Eukaryota; kingdom Metazoa; phylum Annelida; class Polychaeta; order Spionida; family Magelonidae; genus Maea; species Maea johnstoni. The sequence goes on from OZ012690.1 coordinate 18,033,202, forward strand.
TGATGCTAATGTTCAAAACAACATCATAGAAATTCCAAAAGTGAGCATAAATTCTAGTTTAAAAAATATTGCACACTTAGAAATGTTTGGAAATGATTGCAATTATGATAGTCATTTTTAGCATCACCTTATAATTAATTGATTTACTAGCTTACTGAAAATTGCAATGAGCTGAATTTGAGTTTTTTTCTGATAAGAATATTCCAAATTAATTTAGAGGATGTTTTCTGTGTCAGCTATAGGCCAAGTAATACCTTTGAAGATGCTGCTGTAGGAAGAAATGAAACAAGCAGACCTGAATGCTGTTATCCTGTCAGCTGATAGCCAAGGAGATCAATAAAATAAACAACTTACCTGAGTTTTCGTTGACCTGGGGCTTGTGGAGCCTCTATCGACTGCATAGACATCCACGGTGAAGAGATCGTATCCATTTTCCCTGTCGAGTTCTTGTGCCGTGCTAATAATTCCGGAGTTACGATCAATAGTGAAGTAATGATTTTGTTGTACTCCTTTTGATTTGATTTCGGTGATGTAGTACTCTATCCTAGTGTTAGGGTTGGACGAATCGGAAGCTGTGACGGCCAATACCGTAGTTCCGATGGCCATATTTTCGTACACCTGTCCTTGGTAGTTTGTCGAGGTAAAGAAAAGTCCCTGTGTTTGACTACTGGCTGTGAGTACGGTAAACTGCATAGTGTTGGAGAGAGGACTTGGTGCATTGTCTCGGGCCATGATGGTCAAGTCATAGGTGATGGAGGATGGACTCAGGGTGACCTTAGAGTAGAGGTGGCCATAGATGGGGTCGATGCGGAATAAATTAGTATTCCCACCCGTGACGGAATACGTCACTCGTCCGCTGTCTCCACTATCAGGATCGACTGCTCTGATGGTCGTGATGTTAGTATTCGCAGGTGTGTTTTCACTCACCACTGCCGAGCTCATGGAAACAAACTGTGGGGCATGGTCATTGATATCCTGGATGATCACGGTGACCATTTTCTCCGCCCAGCGCCTCTTGGAGGCCGGGATCGCCTGGTCAGTTGCCCGTACGGTCAGCTCAAATGTCGGTGAAAATTCCCGATCGATCGTCCCATTGGTGTAGATCTCACCAGTGATGGTGTTGATGGCAAAGTAGTAACCATCTGGCTTTTGTTTTGATATCTGGTATCTAAGCTCTCCATTCACTCCCGAGTCGGGATCGGTGGCAGTGATCGTGTACACTGGAGAATTTCTGTTGATTCCCTCGTCAATACGCACCACAATCTGACTCGAGATGAAAGCAGGGGCGTTATCGTTGAAATCTCGCACTTTAACGACAAATTTCAAACTTGTAGAGAGCCTGGGACTGCCAAAATCTGTAGCATTTATCATTAGTGTGAATTGTTTTTTGGTTTCATAGTCCAAATCCTTGGCGAGGTAGAGTTTTCCTGTATTTGTATCTATGCTGAATGTGTTTTCTGTGTTTCCACTAGCGATGGAGTATGTGATGAGAGCATTGTTCCCGATATCCTCATCAGTTGCCGAGAATTGAATAATAAACTCTCCTGGCTGTGTGGTTTCCAGCAAATCAAACGATTGTTCGGTTTGGGCAAAAACGGGCGCATTATCGTTTGAGTCAAGAACTAGAATTTTGACAATTGCAGTATTGTTAAGGGTTGGAACACCTGAGTCCTTTGCCATGACTGTGAGTTGATAATTGTCCTTGATCTCACGGTTTAAGGTTGACACCAGCGTGATTTGGCCCGACTCGGCATCAATCGCGAATCGACCCTCAGAATTCCCTGCCAAGATGGAGTAGGTGATGCCTGTGATGGTCTGGCCCATCATATCATTATCAACAGCATTCACTTTAATAACGAGTGTTTTCTGGGGTGCATTTTCATACAATGAAGCATCGTAGGCACTTCTCGAGAATTTTGGCGGGTTGTCATTAACATCGGTGATGTGAATATTAACGGTGCATGTATCGGTCAATCGGGTAACACCACCGTCCATGACAGCAACGGTCAGAGCAAGGTAGTCCTGTCCGGACGATTTTAACAGCTGTTCCCGGTCAAAGGTCACTAGACTTCGGATCGCGCCAGTTTTGGGATGAATTGCGAAATCGTTCTGCGTTGTTTGGATCATGTATGTGAGCTCAGCATTTCTGCCTACATCCACATCAGTAGCACGGACTGACCCTATGTATGTGTTAGCAGCTTTGTTTTCTACTAAGAACATCTCATAAGTGGCATTTCTGAACAATGGCTTATTGTCATTAGCATCTTGGATGTGAATGGTGACATTTACGGACGAACTCCGTGGTTCTACTCCCTTATCCTTTGCCATGATTGTGATGATGTACAAGTCCCTCGTTTCGCGATCCAGCTTCTTTTTGACATAGAGAACCCCATCTGGGAACACCCCAAAACTCGACCCTGAGTTACCCTTGGTTATATTATAGATAATCTCCCCATTCAGTCCAGCATCACTGTCCTGAGCTGTCACACTGAAAAATCTATCATTTACTGGCCGTGATTCTGAGATGGTCACCTCATAACTTGTCTGTTTGAACATGGGTGTGTGATCATTGATATCTCTAACGATCACGTTAACAGAAACAGTCTGGGATTTTTGAGGGGTGCCTGAGTCTGTGGCTGTGACCTTGATACTGAAGCTTTTTGAGGTGCCATAGTTCACCGGTTTGTTCAGGTAAATCACACCTGTGCTCTCGTCAACTCTGAAGGTATTGTCCGCGTCAGGTATGAGTGTATAGGTGATCCGGGCATTGGGGCCAAAGTCGGGATCGGTAGCTGCAACGTTAACCACCTCATGACCGACCGGCCAATTCTCCACGACGTAGGCATCGACAGTGTTGCTAGGAAACCGTGGTGTGTTATCGTTGACATCCAAGATGGTGATGTTTACCGTCGTCTCTCCATAGACATTTCCGCCATTTGCGATGACCGTAAGGGAGTAGAAGGATTTCTGTTCACGGTCAATCTTTTTCACGTTTGATACAATCCCTGTTGTGGAATCTACAGTGAAAACGCCCTCTTGGTCCCCACCAACAATGGAGTAAGAAATGGACGCAGAGATATCTGCACTTCTGGCCCTTACGACACCTACACGTCTACCAGTGGATGCTGTTCTATCATCACTATCCTCTAGGATGCTAAAAGAATAGCCATCAACTTTTGAGAAGACAGGTGGTGTATCCTGAACATCGTTGACAGTCACTTCTACTATGGCAGGAGTATCTGCCACTCGGTTGCCAAGATCAGTTGCAGTAACTGTGAGCCGATATAGCGATTTCTGCTCACGGTCGAGTTTCTGTGTAGTTGATATCCAGCCAGTTCTAATATCAATGGCGAATTTCTGATCTGCACCATCACTAATCGAATAGTAGATGACTGCATTTGCCCCCTTGTCTGCATCTGTAGCGAGGACTCGGATGACAGACGTGTGTGCCGGCTCGTTTTCCACAACCCTGGCATGGTATTTCACAGGATAGAAGACAGGCGAGTTATCATTGATGTCTGTGACGTTCAGGTAAATCGTAGCCGTGCTGGATTTCGGAGGGGTACCTTCGTCTCGCACTCCAAGATGGATAACATACAACTCATCCACTTCGCGATCCAATGCCTTGCGAGTCAGAATTCGACCGGAATTTGCAGCAAGCTGAAACATATCTGGATATTTACGCTGGACATCAGGTGCGAGGTAGTACTGTACTGTGCCATTCTTACCAAGATCATTATCAACAGCAGTGAGACTGATGATCTCAGTACCAGCCTTAGCACCCTCCTCAAAGGAAACATTATAGATCTTCTTGGGGAAGGAGGGGATTTCATCATTCTCATCCCATATATCAACAATCAGCTTAGTGTAGGCCTCGTATGGTTGAGAGGCCCCATCTTGAGCCTTGATTCTGAGTTCTAAATGGGACGTCTTCTCCCTGTCTAGGGGTTTATTTGTAGTGACCAATCCAGTTCTGTTATCTATCTTGAACCAGCCTAAATCGTTACCTGAGACTATGGTGTATTTGATCAGTGCATTGATACCAGTGTCGTTATCATTGGCAGTGATACCTGCAACAAAACTGCCCACAGATACCAGCTCACTGAGTTTAGCACTGTATTCCTTGTGCTCAAATACAGGTGGGTGGTCGTTGATATCATTTACATACAGGATTAGGAATGCGGTTGAGCTACGCTGAGGTGTACCCCCATCTCGTGCAATAACTGTGATGTTGTACTTGCTAATTCGCTCACGATCCAACGTTCCTGAAACCCGTACCAAGTTGAAGATAGTGTCTAGTTTAAAGTGATCATGATGACCACTGACTAGCTCAACGGCTGTCTGACCATTCATGCCATCATCCTGATCAGTGACACTGACCACTGCAACAACCTGGTTGATGATCGCACCTTCATTGACCGTCCCATAGTTGCCCTGCCCTGGTGACTTGTACCGAAATCTAATCGATGGGTTGTGATCATTTTCATCCAATAAGTTCACATTGAGGTAGGCTGTGCCAGTAAGATATGGCATACCTTTATCTCTGGCTTCAATTGTGATGCGACAACTCTTGGTCAGACATACAGGATTTCCGGGATCGCATTCCCGATAACAGGACAGCTTTTTAAGGGTAGAAATCTCACCTGTTGTAGGTTCTATGTAAAACTGCTTATTCTCATCACCAGCGATTATGGCGTAGTTGATCATCTGATTCTGACCAATATCCTGATCTGTTGCTCGAACTTTGATTATTGAACTGCCTATTGGTAAACTTTCATTGACGCTTGCTGTATAATCACTATGATCAAATATTGGAGGTTTATCATTAAAGTCTAAAACTGTGATGTTAACTAGGACGTAACCTTGGTGTTTTGGATCACCACCATCCTCCGCTGATATGTTGAGAATATAATTACTCTTTTCCTCGCGATCAAGTTTTTCTGTGTTTTCGATATGTAAAAAAGGTAGGGATGGATCATTACTTATCACCAATCGAAATCGCTTATCCTCGTTACCGGAGACAATGGCATAGTTGGAAGTGACACTGTTGACGCCTATATCGGCATCAGTAGCAGTGTCCAGGATGACTTGTGTGCCTTTATCTGCAGTTTCCGAGAATGAAATGTTGACAACACGGTTGGGGAAGACCGGGGAGTTGTCATTGACATCTAGCACCTTGATATGCACTTCAATTGGATAGACAGGATAGCTGCTTAAGATCACATAGTCAAACTGGTCGTCTCGAAGTTTTAAGGCCTCTCTATCGAGCCTCACAGCAGTAGTAATACGTCCAGTTGTAGCATTTAGGATGAAGTAGGAAGGGTTTGCATTATTCATCCTATAGGTGAAGCCATCCCTGGTTGGAATGGTACCCACTAAAGTACCAGGGATTTGCTCCTCAAGTATACTGAAAGTCACCTGGTCATCTACAGCTCTTTCGTGTCGGAGTAATACGCCAGGCCCCTGTCCTTGGGCAAATGTGAATAAAAACTGCAATAGGATGGACACTGTCAGGTGGAAAAACGTCCTAGGTGGGGCACACTTGTGCCTACTTTTGCTAGTCCTTATCTGAAGCATGGCCATTGCTACTGCTTTTTTTAGGGAAGTTTCGAACCGGGTACTTCCTTGCGACCACGCTTATCAGATCGCTTTCCTCCGCTATCTCGCACAACAACACACCTTATGTAGTCTGCTAGACATGTCCAATCGGTCAGACACTGGCCATCGGGACGGAGAAATCCTTGGCGTTGTTTCACAAGGTGGGTTTCCACCTCACTGCACCGCAGGTTGCTTCACTACTCGCAGCACCGGAGACCTAGTTTTGAGTGGTGTTGTTGTCAAGCTGCGGCCTGCATCGCGACGGACTTTTGCAGATAATTCCCAAATTCCGGCGAGGTTTTCTGCCAAACTTACTTGAAGTGTTCCTTGGTATATCCACTTTCCGTCGTGCAAGTTTGCTTTCTCGATCTTTTCGTTAAAGTGGTACAAAATGCTAGTTAGTATGGAGACACCGCTGAAGCCGCATCCCGCTGTACCACTCTACCCCTGTACAATGCTGCTTCCAGTTGGTGACGTCACAAGCTCCGCCCTCTACCCGATGATTGACACCGGGTGCTGCAACCCCATCTGGGCTAGAGTATCACACGAAAAGGGGAGGGTAGGTTTGTGTGGTTTTATTCTTGGAATGTAAAACGGAGATATAAATAAAACTGATTATTACAAAGAAATTGTTCTCCATATTCTTTAAGTTGAATACGCTTGAAGTTTACCGGTAAGTTTTCTTAAAAATAGAAAAATCAAAAATTCTTCGAAATCCACCACCCCTTTCGCGGGTCTAAATAGACTGTTCCTGAGGGGCACTTAGTGGGCATCGGCAAGTCACTAATCGGTACCAATGGGGTGCGTGATTACCCTACCAAATTCCCTTGAGATATTTGTCAAAGAAACTTGGAGGAAACTGACTGAACAGTAGCGAACTCATCACGATCGTCGTCAGATGGCGTGGTCGTACAGAATGCTATATACTTATGTCTCTCAGGCAAAAAATCGTGCACAATAATTCTATAGCATCTCATTTATATTTTTCTTAGATTACATCTCTGATGTAATCAGAATAATAATATTCGCCCGGGGGGGGGGGGCACTTGGGTATTTAGGGGGCGCATACGCTCGTTATCAAAATTTAAAAATACCCCTAAAGCACTGATTTCTGGCCAAAAAAGCACCCTTATTTTAATAAAACGCTGATTTTTTCCACTAAATAAACACCCCTTCATTTATCAAAACACTGACATTGGATGAACGGGAACATGTATTTTAACTTAAGATTGTATAATCCTCTGCGTGTTTAGCGGCAGCAAACTCGGAAGCCCAGTCACTTCGAGAGTCACTCGGCGTCAGAGCCGCGTATATTTCGTGGATTGTAAGGGGATTTTGACACCCATAATTCGTACCTTTTACAAAATCGCGGACATGCGGAGTTCTTAAAAATAGACCCCTTCTTCCGCGAAATACGTAACGCGGGTGCGGCCCCCTCTGTACCTGAGTGCCCCCGCCGGGATAGGAATCGGAATAGAATACACTGATAAAACGCGTTATAGAGTTAAAGGAAGAATTAAAGGTCCTATACTTTTGGGAAAAATATTGGATGAAGAAAAGTGTTTGGTCATCTAAGGAAAGATGTGAACTGAGATGCACATCCGAAGGCATGTGCTAGCAAACTTTTTGATAAGAGGACATTCGGGAGGACATCGGGGAAGGACATTTTTATTCAGGCTCTGATAAGTGCGACGGATGCTTTTATTAGAACCCTACTGCCAGACTGGCCAAATCAAAACCTTGTGCACATTTTGCGACAGGCGTTTGAAAAGGCCTTACGTTTGAAACTGGCAAGTCTTTTCAGAATACCTTACAATTTGCAAGTATCGGAACGAGAGGACATTTGAACTTTCTTCCAAATTGATTTAAAATATTTTATTACCGATTGTTAATTACCTAGTAAATGTTGTAACAATGAATAAACAACTTTGTAACAGTTTTATTTCATTTTATATCACTGTTTCACCAATGCGAGTTATTTAGTAAGAGCTGAAGTGAAGTGTACCGGTAATGCATTTCACCTGATTGCTGATTTACTAGTGTAGTGGTATAGGTAGGGTAAATGTGAATGAAATTCGAGCTGAGGTTCCGATGATAAGGTGCTCTGTACACGACAATGTAGAGCGCTTCGTAGTTTAATAGGCATACGACGTGTATCGTAGACGGAATACAATGAATGTGGGTTTTAACTTAAAAAGATACCATCAGATCATAAACAGATAAACTAAGAGGAACAGGTCATATACCCTGGAATAATCCAAAGCTATGTTTCGGAAGTCAGTTGACCGCTACAGCGAAAATCAAAACCTGTATTTGACAATGTTATACGATGGACCAATTGTGAAAGAGAAAATTAATTAAAATGTATTTTCACTCCCGTTTATTGGGGAGAGAAAATAAATTTAAATTATTTTCACTCCCGTTTATTGGGGAGAGAAAATATATCTAAATATGTTTTCACTCCCGTTTATTGGGGGAGAGAAAATGAATTTAAATTTATTTTCACTCACGTTTATTGGGGAGAGAAAATAAATTGAATTATGTTTTTACTCCCGTTTTATTGGGGATAGAAAATTAATTTTAATTTATTTTCACTCCCATTTATTGAGGAGAGAAAATATATTCAAATTTATTTTCTCTCCCCAATAAACGTGAGTGAAAATAAATTTAAAATGATTTTCTCTTTCACACTTGGTCCATCGTAATGTTACACTAATAACATGAAAGTATTATTATTATTATTATTATTATCATTATTTTTATTTTTATTATTATCTATTGCCAAGCCTCAACCTAAATGGATTTACTATAGTCATTGACAGTGAAACGCTTTCGCCGCCAGTCAACTCGCCCCGTGCAATCCGTGGTGGCCGGGTACACGCAACGCCATCTATCAACGAAGAAACACACTAAACACATCAAACATTTGTCACAGATATCTTAGAAGTGCCATTCCATCTATACCAAGGTATCCATTATACCAAGGGGTCCTCTAGACTCCCAAGCAAACAGTCTACTAAAATCTGTATAAATTATATACATGTATCAGTAGATCTTTAATCATTTATTTTTTATTTAATTTCCTGTACACTGAACTTTTGAATCCCCCCCCCCCCCCAATAATGCTCAACACCCAGGACCCCCTCCCCCGATTATGATGTTCTGGTCCCCCACCATTGTATTATCGAGAGAATCCGATGCAGCTATGCAAACACAAGCGGATGTCATTACATCAAATTGACATATGGCGCTACTATTTCAAATAACCATTATTTCCGATTGATAGGAAATATCAGTTTTCACATGAAGACATCCCAACACACTGAAACTCTTCGTCGAAACATGATATCTCTGTACTTCGCCACAATATGAATTATTTCTCGTCATAAGAGTTTTGTTTATAGTCTTTTTTCCTGCCATGATGAGGCTAGGCCTTGATAACCAAGTTTGTAATTGTTTAGCTTTAAAACAAATAAAACATATAAGCCAGGTATTGGCGAGGGACATGATTACCCGGGGAACGAAGCGACTGACATGATATTATGCGAAACTTTCTCACATGCCTCATGCTAAATTTATTTTATTTTATTTCGTTTTTACAGGTGTTAGAAGACATTGGATAACATAGGGTATGATAGCCGAGGGAGGTTTCTCTAGAGCTGTGTACTGAAATGTCCATCCCATGTGAATATTATATTCCTGAAATCGAAGCGATCCCATAAAAGTTTAAAATTTAGTTTTTATTTATCTAAGGTTTACAATTCATATATTCATCAATGCATTTGTTTATACATCCCATGTGAATATTATATTACTGAAATCGAAACGATCCTCTTAACAGTTAAAACCTAGTTTTTATTTATCTAAGGTTTACAATTCATATATTTATCAATGCATTTGATCATACAGAGTGATTTTTCCGGCCAGGGTTCATAACATAAGGTATTGCTTTGTTGGGGATTTCTTTCCGATTACCATAACGGATATTTTTTAAGAAGGCATAATATGAATAAAGATTATATCTTTCATTATGAGAACGCATTTCTTTTGCAGAGGAAGGAGAGGTACATACACTCTGGACCAAGTTTTTTTTATAATTCTCAACAAAGCAGATGTTTTTATTGCCTCTCAACATAATCTTATTTCAAAGGTTTATGGGATACAATTCAGAGATAATTAATAATAAACAATGATAACAATCGAGCATGTAATAACAATTCAATTAGATTACAAGACCAATGATATCGCAAATGTATGTAACCTCACCTCACACACAATCACTCGAAAATAATATTAAGATATTAGAAACTCCTGTTCTATAGGGTCCCATTTTAGGGAAAAACTAACTTCTTCAGCCCCTGTCATTGTAGAAGTCCTTTCTTTTATCATCTGATTAAAGAGAATTCTATTTACATGAATAATGTTACATATGTATGGAAATCCGATACCGTGTCTCTTCTGATAAATAACCTCTTTCGTGGCCATAATTATTGCATTAATGGTTGGTTTTTGCACATCTGCACCAGATATTTTCTCAACATCATCTGACAGTTTCTAATATTTCTCTATATGTTTCCTGATCCATAATTCCACTTGTCTCCATAAATGAATCACGTTAGAACATTAAAAACGCATGCATAATGGTTTCAACTTCTAAACAATGCGCACACGTTATATTAATCCTTTTAATTCCCAACTCTACCAAACCCCACACCTCAAAGTTTAGTAAAAATTGACAGTATTTTAAAGATTTTTTTATGGAGTAATAAACCTCCAAAATACAACAAAAATATTTTACTTGCTAATGCCTACAAGGAGGTTTAGGTTACCCAGAGTTGGTTTCATTTAATAATGCATTAAAATTATGATGGGGAAGAAGATAGCTGACGGACAGGGTCCAACATAACAGGTTGGAGGGTTGTAGCACAAAACGGAATCTTTGATACTTGTAAATATGGAGGTATGTATGTAGACAAATAAAGAATAAGGATTAAAAATGAATTTTGGGATCATTTTTTACAAGCAGTAAAACACTTGTATAAAACTTGCAGCAGTGCTAGGATAGATCCAAATTGGATGGATCCGATCTCGTTCAATAATTATATTGACTTCACTAGAGACCAAGCTGGTTAATTTATGAAAGCTTGGACCAATATGTGGTTTGCTCATCTAAGATGAAAGTTATACCTTAGTAATGTGTTTGAGGATGAACATCAGTAGTTAACTGTTTTCTTAACATGATGGCGAGGAGATAGCCGGCATACTTGAGTTTTATTTATTTTAGAAACCATAGTTTTAGCAGGGACTTATAACTTAGGTATATACCACATTACGTCTCTGGTTTCAGGCATCAATAACTCCAAAGATGACATGTTGATATTTTACCATTCGCAGAAAACTGGTAGTGCAACGCTTACAGCGTCATCTATTATATAAGGAACGCACTAATATTTGATGCATTCTCCGAATGCTGCCAACCTGCCGCCACAACGCAGCGCGGCCGTGCGGGGAGTTTTAGTAGTGTTTTACAGGGCTGTAAAATCTGATACTTTCAGTTATCTGAGAGATGAAACCAGGCGAATAGTAATTATGTCTGGGATCAAAGAAATACCCAGGTTTCATATGGGCTGAATCTAGCATCTCAACATAAACAAATCCTCAAAAACAAAAACAAAAAAGGGCAAAAAAAACTTAGCTTGACGTTTTTATTCATATAAGTAAAAAATAAGAAAAAAACATTGAATAAAAATAAATATATTTAGAAGTTCTTTCGATATTAAACTTATATTACTGTATATTATATTGATGTTTTGTCAAGCAAAGAGAAATTCCAACAAAAAGCACTCTACAACAAATGTTTTGAAGCCTGTGAAAGTCCAAAAACAGCTCAAATGCCACGGGTAGTTAAAGGGTCAACCTACTGATGGGAGCAACTTCTCTCTATTAATCTCACCAGATTCAATTCTGGGTGTTTTAAAACTTGCTAAGATATTTCAATGAAAGAAAAGAAAAAAAGAAAGTGTCGAACTACCCGTTTTCTATTCTCAACAGTGTTTGCTCAAGATTGGCCATGTTGTGTGTTGAATAAGTGTGCTTCTAAAGAAACTGGGAAAGCAAAAACAAAGTTATCAAATGGAATAGTTTATTTCTGTAATGATATTTACATGCAGCAGTATTTACATAGTTTATTAAGTAATACTTGTGATTTGAATAGAAAACACCAATATTTATATTTAACTACCAAACAAAACTTTTGTGCTGTTTGTTGTATTCATTGAGACAATGTGCTTCTTTATTAAACAAGAAAAAATACTGTAAATTGGGTAAGACATAAACTATTCGTGCCAGCAATTCCCAATGAGATTCTTAGAAAATAATTCTTAGAGAATAAAGCATGGACTTAAAAAATATTTCAAGGAAAGTTTTAACTTAAGTTATGATAACCATTTTTCTTTCAAATGTTTTCCAAAAACATCATCAAAACTGACAGGCCTTTAAAGGGTACAACAGACACGGAGAGTGTAACCCATTAATGCTTAAGAGTCCCCCCAGAAATTGCGGTCTGGATCTATAGTACTTATGATGATAACTTCAGAATTAGGAATGAATTAACAAAATATTTGTTATATTTCTATATCAAGGTAATGCTCAAATATCTTTCTAGCTCCGCTTTTGCCTGCAACATCTCATCAAAGTTGTAAGACTACTTTTGGCCACTGTGAGCATCTATTGGTTAATACGTTATAGTTCATACTTGGAATAAGATTCCAGTTGAGCCATTATTGACTAATATAATACTATATACTAGGATGTTCCTAATCAATTCAACAAAGCAAATACTGATATCTCTCCTCATAGAAACTGATAACAAAGAGGGCAGGAAATGTATTTGTGCATTAGAGAAAAATCATGAAAAATATTATAATGCAACGTTTCTTTGAAATAAACATCATTCATATTCTTATGTTGTCCAGATAATATTTACTATTATCAAAAGAAATCCTGAGTACCTTAAGGACAAGAGAGTTGGTTTTTTCTTGTTTTCAGCTGTTACTGGAAAAAAAGTTGGATTTTCGATGTAAGAGCTATTTTTTAAAAAGGAAAAAAATTGTTTTGAGCTGATTTTAAAGAGGAAACTTGTTTTCAGGTTTTTTCAGAGAGAAAAGCTGTTTTCAGCGATTTTCAAAGAAAATTTGCTTCTTGTCCATCAGTTATACCTCCATGTGACAAATAGATTGGTAGCCAAAATCGCATGTCTCCAAAGGCCACAATAAATTGCCACCATCTGGAGTAAATATGTTCAAATGACTTTGAGCATACTCAGTAATTTATGTTTAAGTTGAAACATATTTGATGTAGTGAAGTTAGACTGAACAGAGTCTGTACCTTTTAGTCAAACACTTATCAAAATATTATTTTGCATAAGTGGCAGACTACTTTGCATATTGATGCATTCCAGAGGTGATTGGGTTAAAGATACCACATCAAAAGTCTTTCTTAGAAAATTGACCGTAATGCAATATTTTGGCATGAAATGGAAGATTTGAGGGATTTCACCTCCATATCGGTTTCAGAATCCACTTCTGCTTTTGGCAGCTGTGAGCATTATTAGGTCAAAAATGTCGCATCAACAGTCCTCATTAGTAGATTTGACTGTATTCAGAAGTCTTTTTTAGCAGGTTTGACTGTAATGTAAAATTTTGTCATGTAATATAATGTTTTAGGGATTCGAACTCCATATCGGTTTTCGGAATCCACTTCTGTTTTTGGCAGCTGTGAGCATTACTAGGTCAAAAATGTCACATTGATAAAAATGCTTAGTAGATTTGATGATACTGTAAATTCTTGGTAATTTGGGACATTTTATGATTATTATTAATTTTATTTGAGGGTGGCACATGTTTTATGGAAATACTGACGAAAGGGAACAATAGTGGCCCAGATATTTTGTGAAATGGCGACCGACGGTGGCCTAGATTTCCCAATAATCATTTCGTAAAATAATTATAGTGGCCCAAATTCCTAGGGTGGTCAATATTTCTGAGAATTTACGGTAATTCAAAGTTTTGGCATGAAATTGGAAGTTTGGCATCCCACAACCATTGGCTATAATTTCTGATAATTGACAGCGTCGGCAGAGTCGGTCCTCATGAGTCGGCCGGGAACATGGATTAGGTCGACCAGGAACTCGTTCGGAGGGTAGGACGGAGCAGGCGGTGTCTGTGTGTCATCGCATAACATGACAATGTTCCAGGCACGATTGTACTCCCCTCTGGTCAGAGAACACGGTATGGCCAAGCGATCGGCCAAGGCCTGGAAAAAGAAAGAAAAGACAAGAAAATTATCATTAAGGTCTTACGATACTCTATACCGGTGACACCTATTGGGTATTGGACAAACTAAAATAATTTATTACAATTTACCTGACGTCACTGGAAATATTGATAAGAAATTGAATTTTATTGAATATGTACCAATTCTAATTATACCTGCCTATTATAAATAGTATACAATGAGTTTTTTGTTTTTGGCTACAGTGATTTCCATATTCATTGAATTTGTTGTTTTGACACATTTTCAGGAATAATGTGTGATAATCCATGTGTATAAAGTGGGGTTCCCTTTCTTAACAATATCTTATATAAGTATGGGCATTAACAGTAACTATTGAGTAACTCTTTTCTAACATTTTCATGAAAATTTGCCCCAAAAATGTCCTATTTCACAAACTTTGACCATCTGTGGTTCGAAAACTAACCTGATGACCTATCATTTTCTTTGTGTCTTCTTATTAAGAGCATTGTGTAGATAGTGTAGACAAAAATTGGTGAAAATTAAACTAGGCAATTCTGACTTATATCAATTTTGGGTTAAAAACTCATTTCTCGAATTTCTTGATTTTGCCCAATAATTCCTTTGTAACAGCAAAGAAATAATTTCAACATGGTAAAACAGTATTTCAGGCAGTGTCAGTATTCTGAAGGGATAAATCTAGCAAAGAAAGACACCAATTTTGGAGAAAGTGATGTTTGTGACATAAATTGCATTAATTTTTCAAAAATCTGTGAAAAAAAAACTAAGTTGATGACCCCATGATTTTAAGTTGTTTTGAGGATCACTGTGCTATGTTCTTTCCTTATGCAAACTTTCAGGAAAATTAAACTGAGATTTCTAAAAGTGTCGTAAAACCTTAAAGCCAGTGGATTAACCTTGTTTGAAACTCATCCATTCTTTACAGATATGTGTTTCGCAGTAAGATTTCGTTCATTTTCTATGTATGGTCAACCAAAGTTAAAGAATTAAAAACAAATAATCACTATAATCATTGTAAGCTCATCAATATTTTTGTTATGTATGGTCTTGGATTAAGAAAAGAATGGATATGTAACGAGAGACCAATTACTATATGCCCTATAGTTACATGCTAGCCTCATGCCAGGACTAGCAGATAAGGCAGCAGCACGAGGTCACGTGGGAACAAGGACCAATCAGGGCTCCCGCATCGATTACATTACAGAGAAACCTTATCTCCACCACCTGCTGGGGGTGCCCAGAGCACCTATTAGCGACTATTAATTGACACTGGTTGAGGCTAGCATGTTCAGGTTGACCGGCTGGTTTCCATTCCATGTGTTGGTCTTCTAAAGTATGGTCAACCAGTATGGTCAAGTAGAATATTATTTTCAACACAAAGGTTAATTCACTCCATTGTTGAATATTTTTATTGTTATTAATTATCATTTTAGTCAAACCTATATATAAATAAATAAATATATATATATATATATATATATATATATATATATATATATATATATATATATATATATATATATATATATATATATATATATATATATATATATATATATATATATATATATATATATATTAATTGTGAACCACCATGTAATACTTACTTTGAAAAGCAGGGCTCTGTGATAATGGATTCCTGTTTTGATCATTCCTATTGGGATAACATTAGATTTCAGATCAAATTTCAGTTGGCTTATCGGGAGCTCGTAGCTGAAGTTGGATACCTGGCCTCGATCAATCACACCGCCCATTTTCTCAGCCACAAACCTGAAACCAAAACAAATCCTTGTATTATAGTATATCCTGATAGAAATATCTATGATTTCATTAAATTATGCTTTTCTCTGTTCTGGTCTCTAGTTTTTAATTAATGTCTAGGTGTTAGTTCAAACTGCTGGTGATAGATGGCACCAAGGGTGCATGTTCAATTACTCTAAAAAGAGTTATGAGCGACATTAAAGGAAATCATTAGTACACATCAAACAGAGATGTTAATTCATTAACACATTTCAAAATATTTTGAAAGTTTATAAGACACATCAAATGCTCCTGTGGTTTCATCAATTCAGATTGTCTAATCTTGAGGATGGTTTTAAGAAAGACTGCATATTGCTTGACATTATTACCATCACTTAGCATTATTTTGAATTTCTGCTCCTCTGGTAAATAAGATAATTAATACGATAATTAATATGAGTGGAAAGGACACAATATCAAATTTCAATCAAATAATCAAGTAACCCCTTACAGTGACAAGGCGAGAATTTGCTCTCTAGTCGAGGTCAGTGGATGGATTTTTTCCATGATTTCCTCGACGTATTTACAGAACTGAGAATCAGAGGGCACCACATACACCTCCTCTTTCTCCTCCTCCTCTTCCTCCTTTTTCTCCTGTGCCACCTCAACCTCCTTCTTACGCTGCTCACGCTGCGAACGTGATTTCCTGGAAAAGAAAAAGATGACTGTCATGGCACAGTGCAAAATAGCATTTATCGAAAGCCACTTTTTCAATTTTCTAAGAAATATAAAGATTATTGGTGGGCAATATTTCAGGGCACATCTATTCCTAGATGATTCCTTTTAATATTCATTGAAAGCCACTTTATTATTTCCTGGGAAAGATCAAGATAATTGTCAGGCAATATTTCAGGGCACATCTATTCCTAGATGAAATAGCATCCTCCCAAAGTCACTTCCTTTTGAGGTATCATATTACGGGTTCATTCTGTGATTAATGTATTTGTATATAACATATTTGCACAGACATCAATATTCATTAATGGGCCAATTTTATACATTTTTGTCAAGTTTATTTTTTCACAAGTACAATAAATGTACGATGAACCAAAAATTTCATACATTAGTCCAGTTCATTTTTTAAATTTGTACCATTATTTTCTCGTGTAGTTTTTGAGATGTCAAAAATTTGTTCTCTCTCTGAAAGGAACTTAACTCAGAGAAAAATTCATTTACTGTGGACCGTAAAAAAATTTCCGCCCAAACTCTGCCTCCATAGAACTTGTGATCAGAGATGCACATAACCTAGGTTATGTATTTCTCTGTTGTAATAGATGAAAAAATCACCCAAATTGATTTTTATCTAAGAAGTAAGAACAGAGGCCTAAAAGGGTTGCGGTAAAGAAGCGGAACGGACTAATATGTTGATTAAGTTAAAGTATTTTTTCCCCATTGAATCTGGAGTGAACCTTTTAGAGCTAAAGAGATACAAATAGGAAACACAAGCCCAACCAGAAACAAGATCAGTACCATTTTAGGCAAGAAACGTACTAAAAGAAACATATACTAAGACAAAACATTAGGTATGATACTCATTACTATATGTGCATACTGACATTTTGTTAAACCAATCACACCGTTATCATACATGAGGTCTATCACATGACTTTTGATAACAAAGCATTGAGAAAAAGATGATTTTGCGACCAGACGATAAATTTTACAAGCCAAGTTTGCAAATGAACATATCAATTATCAATTGGAGCAACTTGAGAATTTCTTTTTTTTTCAATTTTCATCTCCTTATTTTACCTAATAGTGCCAAAAAATCTTATCGGCATACTCCCTGCATTGGGATTTATTTGCTCCTAAATTTAAAATCCTATGAGCCAAATCTGCTCCTGTCTGAAAATGTTAAGGTCAATCCCTAGGAAGCTGGACTCAAACACTAGACACTGTGCAGTGGTGAGACACAGAGGAAGTGGGCATCATTTTCATGATGCCCTGAAAAATACAGAACCTCAAAACAAACCTGAAGATGAATGAAGACAAATACTATTATACAACACTGTAAAATTGCACAACTGAATTAAAAAAAAAAGAAGTTAGTTGACATGGGAAGGTTGGGTTAACATTTCCAGTTGTTTAGTTTTCAAGAAGTTTTCTCAAATGTTCTGGACATCACATAATTGGCATAAGTACAACCCTAAAATTAACAGAATGGCCTTATCTAGTATTCTGTTTGCTAAAATTGTTGTAAAATTTAACCCTTATGTTCCTGGTGGCTAATTTGGTCAATACAAAAATATAAATATAAAAATGACTGAAATCCTGTGATATAGCCATGATGTTATCATAAAAAACACTATTTTCTACCACGATAGATATTTTGTTTGGTAGCTGGAAATTGGTTGTCAAATCATATTTACATGTGTTGGTATCACTTCATCCTCTCAAAAACAAACCATGATGGGTTAAGCAGCCCAGTATCTTGTGCTTTTACACACATCCATGACTTGTCAGAGTTGAATAGTTGAATTATTGTGTATGTAGAATTTTCACTCGGTAGTGCTTCCCAGTTTTGGATACAAATGAGAAAAAAGCAGTATTTTACTCAAATAAACATCTTAGTCCATTAATACCTGTAGCTCCCAAAATAGGTGTGACTATTTGGGCAATATATTTCTAATAAATATATGTATGGAAAAATATTTGATATAAAATATGACCCAGATCGAAACCATCAATTCCCCTTTAAATAGTTTATGAGTTCATGCTACATACCAAAATTTCTGTCTGAGTATCATAGCATAAGTATTAATGTAAGAATGGAATATATTTTACAACCAATTAATTATCTTTGAGGATCAAACACGCACACATTTCAATTTCAAGCAGAAACTGCTAGTGATTCGGAATTGAAATGATAATTCTGATTTTGACTTAGATAGACTTTGTTCCTTAAACATCCATTTTTTTCATCTAATGTATCTTGCATCACCTGTGTTTTTAGTATTAGGGTGTTAGTGTATGTGAGAGGGAGGGGGGGGGATAGGGGTAGAAGCCACAATAGGGTTTTGTACAACAAAGAACAATTGTCTCTAATACTCACGCATCTGGTGTTTTGGGCCTATATAAAAATCAACAATGCTGAGATTAAAAAAAGATGAAAATCAGAAAAAACACAAGAAAAATTCTCGCACATGCATTCAAAATAAAACAAGTTACTAAGAGAATTAAGCATCATTGAGAGGTTATGAGATCATCTAATTTAAATACGATTTTTCATTTTATCTTGTTTTAGACTAACATGAATATCTAAGATTAAAAGATCACACACATTCAAATAAAACTTTTTTTTCTGATAGAATTCAGTATGGACTTGAGTTTATATGAACAATCATCATACAAGCTAGGTAGTGTTTTATATCAAGAAGCCCTCCGAAAAAGAACTTGCGAATAACTTGTGGATATCAAATAAAACCAGGATTATCAATGTAGTAAAGCCAACTCCGTGGGTAGATGTAATTATTAGCAATCTTCTTTCTTATAAATATATTAAAAAAAACAAAAAAAACAGCCATGGATATTTTTCTGGGTTTCTGACTCATCCTAAGGATTACATGTTTGCCTAAAATACTTACACTCTTGAATCTTTTTTTGAACCTTTAGCTGTTAGGGAGACTTTTGAGCTTTTATCGACCACCTCTAGAGTGTCTGAGGCTTGCTCCGCTGGCGTCTGGGGTTTCCTAAAATATCAAAATATAATCTATCAAAATATCAAAATATTTAAGTACAAGTGATACAATGGAGCAACAGCAATGACAGCTAAATATGAATGTGAAAGACACATTGAGGTAAAAACAGAAGAGTAAAGCAAAAAGGGTAAAACAACCGACAGAGATTTAAAAAGAGATTGAAATAGCTGCTTAGAAAATGGCTGCTTAGAAAACAAGAAAATGAAGTGCCACACTGAAAAAAACGAAGACATGAAATTTTACTCGAACTTTTTTTATTTATAAAGAAAAACATTGTTTGTTTTCCTTCTCGCTGAGAACAACGGCCATGCTGGACAATTATCTAAGTGACACCTGTTACCTATATAAGAAAAAGTAGTATCAATAGTATTAAGATACAATTTTCAACACAACTCTTATTTGGTGTAAATATTACTATACAGAGTTGTACTATCAATCATCAGATTCATATTAGAACACTCATATGTTTAAATTGTATCTTACTCGAACTTTGCGTTGACGAGTAGGACGGGCCTCTTTGCGTCTGGCTCACTGTGACTGTAGTCCTCCAGTGACATAAACACAGAACCCGGCTTCAATTGACCAACATCGTAGAAACCATCCTGGATCACATTAGCCGGACCTACAAAAAACATAGCCACTTCATCATACACTTGTCATTTCAGGAGGAGAACTTGGATATGACGGACTCAATGGGACCAAGAAAATTGGTCCGTCATATGCAAAATCCGTCGTATACATATGACGAATACTTGATATGCATTGGACTGGGACCAAGCATATCGTCCGTCATATGCAAAAATCTGTTGTACAGTGGTCATTCATATCCAAGTTCACCTGTATTCACATGTCCATAGCCTTTTTTGTTACGAGCTATTGAAAATTTTCAATATCAAATATGGATTATCATTATTAGCAACAACAAGAATACGTCATTTTTTGTTACAAGCTATTAAAATTTTCAATAGAAATTTTGCAATATCAAACATGGATTATCATTATTAGCAACAACCAGAATGTGTCATTTGGAAAATTCACACTAGTCAAAATTTGTTATGTTTGTATTTTGTAGGCTATTTTTAGTAGCAAGTATTAAATGAGCAAAGAAAGAAAAATAATCACATTTTCATTTGTCAATGAATTGCTTGAAAGTTTTGAGCACATATTTCTAGGGTGACAAAGAATTGTTTAAAAACCTGGAACAAACATTTGAGTTTAACCTTAGATGAATAAAAGAAAATGGATATGTAGCGAGAGATTAGTTACTATATGCGCTATAGTGAAGGCCTTGCTATGCCAGGGGTTTCGAATCTGGGATAAGCGTGATGTTACTAAGAGACATAGACCAATGAGGGCTCACAGATCGCTTACATTAGAGAGACACTTGCACGCCAACATGCGCAGAAGGCAACTTTTGGGCTATTTGCTGCAGCCAGCCTGTTCACGTTGAGCGACTGGTTTCATATCCTCTTGTTTTTATTTATCTAAGGTTTAACATTAAACTAATGATTATCATACCTAGATATCCAGTGAGTGCATACTTGGCTGATAGGTTGCTATCCAAGAGCCTTGAAAACGCCGCATCAACAAAGCGATTGTGTCGAGTACCAGATTGCTGCACCTCCTGAAGGCTCTCCAGGCCCCTGTTGAATAATACACAACATTTCACAGCTTTTACCCAATTTCATTTGACTGCACAAACAGTATGATAACCCATTCATCAACTGAAGCTGCAAAGTTTGAAAAATACTGAAAGAAGAACTTAACCCTTCCAATGTTGCTGGGTGGCAACCTATAAAATGACAGAAACCCTGGCACATGGGTACTCGTCTAAAAGTACTCAGTGAGAGCTATCCAATGATTACCAACATGACAGGGTCGAGATGGTTTTCGAAAATCTTTGCATCCTAGCTTGTCCTTTGTATAAGGGTTAATAGTGCTAATTGAACTAGGCCTGTCACAGGTTTTGAGCCTCTGTCGCTCGCAAATGTGACTGTTGGAAACCGTTAATTTAATATACTGTAGAAAAGAAAGTTGAACGGTTTATTCTGCTGAACTTTTCAGAGAGGGGTCAGGACAGTACCATGAAAGTCAGAAATATTGTACCATACAATTACAGTATCATTCCTGTCATTTGAATATAAACCTTCACTATTGGCCTTTCGGAAAAAAAAACTCGGAAAAATACAAAATCACAAATTTAATTAATTTGCACCTCGGATTAATTTCCTACTCTACAGTAATAGGCTCAATAGGACTTACCCTAGTTTCATGATCTCCGTGGCTGTTGGCTCGTCCACTGCTATGACGGTGACCCCCCAGGCTGCCGATCTCCGAACCTCGTCATCCCCAGACATGAGAAGATTCAGCAACGGCTCCAACCCTCCAGCATCTCGGAACTATAAAAAAAACAAGTTATCATGAAATAAATAAAAAATAAATAAATAAAAAAATAAAAAACTATCTAAAAAAAGCTATCATGACCCCTTCTTCTTTTAACCTTAGATGAATAGAACATGGATTGGTTGCCACACACCAATTACCATAGGACCTGCTATGAAGCCCTGGACACACCTAATATCGCTGAATCTAGCCTCAGTGTGATGTCACTAGGAGACAAAGACCAATGAGGGCTCTTGTATTTGTTTGCAATATAGAGGAGGTTGCTCATGCACATGCGCAGAAAGCACCTCTTGAGGGGTTCTTGTCAATACCTGGACTAGGAATCGTGTCCAAGATGCTGTTCTATTCATCTAAATTTCTAACCAATCCATACCTTGGGATTTCAATATAGCAATTTTTATTATTACCTGTGTCCTTGTTTCTGCATCGTTAACAAATGCGGCGACTGCCAGCGCTGTTTTGGACTGAACGGCTGTGTTGTCAGACTTGAGAGGTTCTATCAGGGCAGCTACGACACCAGTATTGACGATATCGGCGCGATAAGCCTCGTCCGTCGCCATGTTTGTGAGGGTGCAGGCCGCATTGGCGATGGCCGCTTCACATGTATCACCCAGGATGTTGATTAGATGCTCGATCCCACCTTGAGATGACACTTTGCTGCAAAACAATGGAAGAATAAAGGAAATAAATTCTGTTAAAAATAAATTAACATCTATGGCTAAATCATGTCCAGCTAGTAGATCAATCAGCTGAATAATGGAGCTCAGCATTTTTTGTTGACCTTTGGTTAAAAACAATGGAAGAGGGTGAGAATGGATTTCAATTTTCTTTACCTCTTTGACATTTAAAGCCTTAATCATGACTAGCTAGTAGTTTCACCCATTAATGACTGTTGTACCCAAGAACTGCCCTACTACTTAAGCAATATCTCCCTAACAGAAGCATATTCTGAAAGAGTATTTGAATGGAAGAATATTCATCAGAACTTAACTTAGTTTTCCTAAGAAAACACTTTCCCTAAGAAACATCTAAGATGTGTGAACAAAAAGATAGAGTTAAGGACAGAGTAAAACAGAATTCTATCATTCCATCAATAGGAATGGGATAATTACATAGACTAGGAATGGAATAGACCTTTTTCTTAGGTACTCACTGAGAGTTATGTGCGTTTGCTGTTGTGAGATTGGCCAGAGCCAGTGCTGCGGCCTCCTTCACATCCGGATTATCACTTCTCAGCATCTTTATCAAAGGCTCAATACCATCTGAAAAAGTAGAACTCCCTCAATAAAACGAAAACACAAAGTGATTTAACTCTTATCCTGCTGTGAAACCTGTGAGCACTACTGCACACCACGACAATTGTTGTGGTTAGCAGGATAAGGGGTTAAGGTGATCTGAGAATAACAAGAAAATTGCAGATAATTGTTCAAGAACTATATTTCCCTAAAGTATCCTATTTTACATAACAACATATTATATCCTTATTTCATTTTTCAAATAAGAGGGAGGCAGAATCCTTAGCAAAGGTTGAACTATCTGAATCAGGTAACTTCCTCATTATCCTATATTCCTGAGTATGGTAACAGTAGTGCTGCCACCTATTGAGGACATAGCTAACTAATTTTGCTATTCAGAAATGATCATATCAACATGGTACTCTAATTTTAATGGGAACTCGTAATACCTGATTAAACTGTCACATTTATAAGTACATTATGTCAAATTTGCACAAAAAAACTGAATATTCATATTTCAATTGAAGTGTGTCCTCACCCCACTGTCCTATGGAGTCTTTGCTGAGTATGTGGTCTGACATGACGGCCAGGGCCTGCGCGCACGCCACCTGGACCTGGGGGTCGTCGTGACCCAGCAGCGTGATCAGCATCTTCTCAGCCTCCTGCTCGTGCAGGATCTTCCTGTTCTCACCTGAAGAAAAACAACAACAATCGATTAACAACAACAAAATTATACATTCGTAACCCATCTAAGACACAATATCGCAAAAATATTTGATAATAACCTAAACCCTGTCATATTGGTACTGTAAAACACATATATGACGCGTGTCCCAAATATAGCAAATTGGGGAGTTTTCGCATCATAGCGTATCTTTATTTTAGCGACGGTAGCCGCCGCTGACAGCGCCAAAGTACAGAAAAAAAAGTACAGCGTTTTTATATATAGCGAGCGGAACTACACGCTATGTACGCCATATATATAAACAGACGTGTAAATTGTGTGTTTTACAGTATTCATTGGAGAGTTCTTTCCAAGTTTTCTCAGATGAGTACCGATGTGCCAGGGTTTCAATCATTTTTTAGGTTTTTCCAATCATTTTGTATTAGCCACCAAATCAGCCACCAGCAGCATGAGGGTTAATTCTCAAAGCGACCAAAAGAAATCTGATTATTTTGATGATATCTCCACTAAATAATATATATATTTTTAAATCTGAAAGAGGTTCTGTCACCACGACCGAATAACAGGATGACAAAAAATGAAATAAATAGATAAATGAATAAATAAAATGAAATAAATGAATTATCAATATTCTGTAAAAATCCTCCACTTTATATTGTTAGTCTGGCTTCCCGACCCTCCTCACTTTATGAGTATTTTGAGTACTTTATGAGTATATACCATTCAATGCAAAAAGGCATTAAGGAAACTATGTTTACCAGTCAGTCTAGGAATAGGCTTCTGTTTCAATATAAAATTCATCCTAGCATAAAAGTTTATACAAAATATAATTTTAAAATTCAAGGTCGGGAACTCTACCACATGCTGATGTGCTTAGCCCTATAAAAGCATACACAAAATATAATTTTATCACCAAACATTTTGGAATCTTTACCTTTAAGTAAGTGTGCCATCCCACTCTTATATACTCATTGAGAATATATTCAACAAGCACTTCTTGTGAGTGCCATGGACAATTTTCACTAATACATAGAAACTCACCATTTTTTGCAGCCCTTGCTATAGCTCTCGCTGCGTACTGTTTCACCACAGGCAGGGTGTGGGATGGTTCACCCCCCTTCTCTCTACCATGGTCTACAATACAACAAGTTAGAAAATCATACAATGTCCCTAGCTCATTACTCTCTCCTCTGCAGGGCCTTAGCCAGCAGGGCATCATTTGGACACCCAAAAACTTAAAAAGGATACCCAATTTGTGAATAATTTCTTAAAATGTCAATTTCAAGGATACCCATTTTTTGAGGAATTTCCTAAAAATGTCAATTTCAAGAAAATAATTGAATATATTCATCATCCGGATACCCATATTTTGAGGAATTTACTAAATATGTCAATTACAAGAAAATAATTGAATATTTTCAACATGATATAACTCCCATGACATTGCATAAGGAAATCATACATTTTGTCAATTAGTAAATACATGTTTATGATTTTGTGCTCCCCTGAAAAATTTGACACCCAAATATTCTATCATTTCAATTTTTGGTTCCCAGTTTCTAAATCTTGGCTAAGACCCTGTACCTCTGCTCTTCTGAGTATTCATCTATTGAATTGTAATTAATTCAACCGAGTAAATTCTTTTCATCAACCAATTTGCATCTGGAGCATACACATCACCTGACAACTCATCAATTAGAAAAATGTTTAAAAGATATACGTAGAAGGATTGTTAAACCTGACAGGAACAATAAAAATCACTTGAATATTTCTGAAAAATATCATTTTGTTATCAAGATATTTACATATGTGTCATACCTTGTGTACACTCTAAAAGTGATTAGGTTTAATGAATGAAAATTAGTTCATTCTAATTCCACATTCAAATAATTAACGTTTCCAATGCTGAGGCTACTTTCGTCCAAAGCACAAGGATGCAAGATTTTTGAAAGCGATCTTAATCCTGTTGTGTTGGTACTGGTTGGAAAGCTCTTGCTGAGTGCTCTCAGATGAGTATCCATGTGCCAGGGTTTCAGTCATTTTTCATGTTTTTTGCATCATTTTGTAATGCCCAAATTAGCCACCAGCAGCATTAGGGTTATATCCTGCCAAATATTTGAGAAAAAATCTATCCCATTGACCCTACAGTGACCAGTGCAAAGGAATGAATAAAGAATGAGTTCAACTTGTATGTTCATGTATACTTATTCATTTTCAAAATAGTTGTGGGAAAATCATACTGATCAAAATAATTTCAGTGATATTTAGAAAGTCAATATCCCAGATCAATTCATAAGCATATTAGAAGAATCCTAAAGAAGCATTTGAGGCAAGGGTGGTTAATTCTTGTATAGTACTTTGCAGTGAGTGTACCATTTCCCTTTAGGAGGGGAGAGGGTTTGAAAAAGACCTGTCACAATTCCTTTAGCTGCCTCTGTGGGAGCCAAGAAAAAAACATCACTAGTGCATCACGTCGGCTTTCCACAGAACATCATAAGCAAAACAACAGTGCATGCAAAACTACAGATCAAATATGTTAGCACCTTTAGCAACTAGTTGCTAAATCTAGTGTCGAAAACCACACAAAACAACAATGAATAGCCACAGTAGATGTAGAACATAAAGAAAAAACAAAAACCACAGTAAAAAATACACTACATAGAGAATATGTTGAAACCTCGAAAGACAACCTGTTTATATCGTAACGATTTCCATAAAACCAGCCAGTAAATTAACCCATCAATGAATGTAGCACCCAAGAATGGCGTAACTATTTTGGTAATATCATTTAACTAAAGACTCATTTGGAAAATATTCAAGGAGAAATATCAATCAGAACTCAATTCAAATCTCTCCTTCAAATATTTTTTTGTTAGAAAGAAAGTATGAATTGAAGAGATCTTGGTGAAATTTTCATGATGATTTCTGTGTCAACTATTTTTAAGGGAGATGAGTTTGCATGAGAGATTTTACCAAGATACCCTTACCAAATGAAGCTTAGAATACCAAGGAACTACCAGGATTTTCCAAGGAAAGTCCCAGTATTTCCTGGAAAGTCTCAATTAAATTTGGTAATAGTAATCACTTTTGCAGGATGACAGAACAGTACATCAAAACAAAACATACAAAAAACAATACTAATGATAATGACGATAATTACAATAATGATACTAATGATGGTAAATAAATCAATAAAAGATCAAAGGGATATTTAACAATACAAAAATGCACATACTAATCTAAAGACTAGAGAAAATACTCTATAAACCATAAAGTGATATCTTTAATCAAAGTTGTCCCTACCCCACCTTTCAGTCCTTATACTAAAACAACATGCATTAGATCCTATTGTGTTTGTGGGTGCGATTTGTTAGAACTTACACGTAGGTACAGGCATCTCATTAACACTTGACACATCTGTTAGGATAAATACAGCAAGTTCATACAGTTAGTATTGTTAGTTATGGTAAGCCACAGTACCCAGCAGTTGTGAAAAAGAGGGGTTTTCATTTTTTATTCATTTCCGTAACTTATTTTGCAGTTAAGTGACTTACGGTTGGAATAGGAAAACAAACTGGCATGAGTTAATTTCACATTTGCACAAGTTAAAGCTTGCTCTCTTGATTTTTGCCAAGATTGGGAAAAGTTGAATGTATAGAAATAAGAATTTATACCAAAAAGATTCAAAGTTAAAATTTTAGAATTCATCAAAACCAGTATGGTTTATATTGTGTAGTTGAAAATTCACTTCTCCCAAATCCCTTTCAATTGGTCTTTGGAGTAATTATAAAATAAAGGAGAAAGAGGAGTTTACAAGAGTAAACTCAAAAAGATGAAATACCAATTATATTATAATATTTTAGAGATATCATTTTCAAAAGAAAAACCATCTGATGTTCACAAACCACTCATAACATGACAGGTACAGGAAAAAAGAATTCTTAGGCAATACTGAAATAAAGAAATATGCTTATTGTTAGTAATGTTCAGGGCTTGACGCTAACAGTCAACCGCTGGCCCCAGACCAGTAGAAATTCCCTATGACGGCTTCGGGCCAGTAAAAGAAGAACCTGAACTGGTCAAAAAATTTGGGGACATTTCTGTTAAAAAGTTTCCCCTTAAGAATGTCCCCAAATGTTTTTAAAAGAAATGGAGATATAAAATTGAATAAAAATGAATGTTGTCGGTGAATTTTATGCAATGATTTTTCTTGTTATGTTAAAGGAAGTTTTGTAGGACCAGTAAAAGTTTTGCAGGACCAGTTGATCCTAGGTATTACTGGTCCTATGGGGCCAGTGACATTTTATGTTAGCGTTGAGGCATGATGTTAATAGTAATATAAATTGATTAATGTTTGTGATGAAGAAGATCTGGAAATAAATGAAATGACATGCAACAAAATTCGCCATTCCATATTGAAATATCAACCTTCCATATGAAAATATCAATCCCTCCATTCGAAAAATCAACCATATCAAATATAAAGTTATATATCCATTAAAAACTTATATAGCATTGTATTAGTACCAGTAATGATTTACCTATCATTCCTGTGAGTAATGAATTCCTATGATATATAATATGAAACTTTAGTTGTGTAGATGTAATGAGACCAGGTGAAAGGTGTACAGTTTAGGTTAAAATGATTTGACTTTTTTAAACTATACGCTTCAGAGTTTCATACACTTGAAGGAAGGAATGGAGTTTTACTTCCCTTTCAACAGCTTAAATCATATTGTGACAAGATAGAAACACGGAACCGGGAAGAAATTCCCTTCTCTTCGTGAATAGTTCCAAGGGGTCTTTCATTTGCAGAAGGACCACAGACAGCCCTCCACAACGCAGCACATTTATATAGGAATCAGGCCTATACAATGAGGACATATTGTAGTGTCGACATAAGGAAGAATACCCAGTAAAAGACAAAACATTTTATACAAGTGAGATGCTAAAATTACTGATATGGCTAATCTCTTATATACAATACACTAGTTGATAGACATTGTCACAATATATAAGTAGTAAAATTTAATCACTGGTCAAATTGAATCCTATAGGGGGAGGGGGGGGGGGGGGATTTCCATTGCAATACTGTTAGTCAGGATTAGATTAGAACAGTTAGTAAAAATAGTATTGTTAGTTGGAATTAGGATTAAAGGTTTAGGATCATGCTTGCAAGTTAGGATTAGAAAATTGAAAGTTAGGATTAGGAGTGAATGTTGGGATGTTTCCAATTCCCACGAGATGTTCTTATTCATATGCATGTGTGTTGTATACTAGCACTCACCATAGACATAGTAAAAGACTGCAGGTTAGCAAAATAGCAGGAAAAAAGTAAGTGACTTTGTGATAAAATTCATAGTCTGATTAGCTGATGTAGTCTCTTTATTCAATCAAGTTCAAGCTGGTATACTGTAGAACTGGTATATTTTACATGCATTTAATTTTCGCTATTTCCTCGCTGCCCAAGAGAGCGCCAAAATAACATCCTGCAAATAAATATCCTGTTTTGTCTCTGCTTTGTTTGAGTGCTCGAATGCGCCAATCTAAAGTAGCACAAATGCCCTCCAGCAGGGATGTAAAGTGAAATTTTTAGCACTCAAAATTAAAGCCGTATATAGTACCTGAATGATGAAGAGCTGCAATACCTAAAACTATTTATTCAAAACCATGCCAAATATAACAGATTCATTTCCAATAACCTATACCCCTATATCAAATTTCTCAGTTTCGAGAAATAAGATCTAGTTACTTGTGATGTCAATTAGTTTGAACCATGTATAAGTAGAGAGAAAGACGTGTGAAGATAAGTTTAACTTATTAGAAAATACCTAAACAGATTATGAAATAATTTCCACACCAAATTCAGAAACTCAAATTTACCTAGCAAACTCATAAGCAGCTCTGATAAATCAATGATCTTGTACGTAAGGGTGGTATTCTAAATAATTTATTTTTGGAAAGTCATCTTGCAAACCTTTTGCTGCTAACTCTGGCGAGAATTTTGGCATCTAGAAGAGCTATCGCCGTGTCTGAGGTAAAGATACAACAGCTTTCCCTAAATAATTTGTGTATTTATTGTGTCCCCTGATGGGAGCGTCCATGTTAGATGGATGGGGCGCATCAATTCCCACATCCCTGAGTTCATCTCAGGCACTGCTTAGAGCTTGTGCGCTATATGCTGCCAGCTGCTCTGGAATATCCCTCGGATTGAAATGGTTTTCGTGTGTACAGGCCTGCTAGGGAAGGAAGGTTGTGTGAACATTTCGGTGGATACAAGACTATAAACCGAATACCTTTACCTTTTTGGTATGAGGGAAATTTCATTGAATTTTCTAATCTGATATTCCCAATATCGATAGGGTACATCAACCTTCTCATTTATGGGTTTACAACTCTGGTATGAGGGAAATTCCATTGAATTATCTAATCTAATATTCCCAATATCGATGGAATGCATAAACTCTCTCTTTTTTGGTTTACAACTCTGGTATGAAAGTAATTTCATTAATTTCACCATTAAATCGCCTCTTTCATTTATGGGTTTACGACTCTGGAAGGAGGGAAATTTCATTGAATTTTCTGATCTAATATTCTCACCATCGTCATCTCCTTTCTTTTTCTTTCCAGCTCTGGATGCCCCCTTCTTATCTTTCTTGTCCTTCTCCTCCTCTGGGGGGGTCGTGTCTGTTATGAAGGCAATCAGCTTCACAAGACCCCCGTTGTCCCTGATCATCTACAAGGGGAAATAAGAGATATACAGGGTTCACTGCTTTTTGTTTCTATTAATGTATACCCTGTAAATATTGTGACAGTTAATTATTTGCATACTTAGTGCACCTCTGGAGTCCGCATTTATTATACTGTGCACCATTACTTAATTACCAGAATTGCATTGCATAACATCAGTATGCAAAAATTTAAGGGCACATCAAAGGCACCTGTCCGCTGAGTGAATTATTTCATATGCACAAAATAAGGTAGCCTGTGGGGTTAATATCTTATAGACTCAGTTTTACCTCTACCCTGCTTTTATCTAACAACTTAGTCTATACAAAGTATATATTGCCTGCAAGGTCTTCCAATGATGAATACATGCTGCTTCCAAATTTTTTTTTTCAGAAAAAGGGGATGTGCACTTCCCTGGGGTGTGTGTGGTTAAACGGAGGAATACGGTACATTTTTAGTGAGCAATAAGATGAGACTCACCTCCATACACTCTGGGTCCTCTAAACAGTTGGACAGCACTTGCAGGGAGTGCACATGGAGATCATTGTATTCAGGGTTGCCAATGAAATCAATGAATTTTCCAAGTACATCCAACTCACGTAAAGCGCAACGGTTATCAGCTAAATGGTAAAGAAATAGTTATAGTTATTCAAACAATTTGTTTGCAAGAAAGGTACATTTTTACACTATTTATGATATACGTCATATAGATTATTGTATTCAGGATTGCCAATAAAATCAATGAACTTTCCAACTACATCCAGTAAACATGAAGTGCACTGATTATAACTGGTAAAGGAAAAAGAAGTTTACTTTCTGTCATGTAGATCATTACATTCAGGGTTGCCAATAAAATAAATGAACTTCCTAATTTTATCCAGTGCACGCGAAGCACATCAATTATCAGGTAGATTTTTTTAAAACCATCTAAACCCTATCATATTGTATTGATTGGATAGCTCTAGCTGAGCACTCTTTCAGTCATTTTTTTTATGTTTTTTGCAACATTTTGTATTGGCCAATTTAGCCATTAGCAGCAGAAGGGTTAAATAGTGTCTTAACCCATTAACACTCACAGCGGCCCAAACAGGCCTGACAATTTTGGAAATATTTTTCTAACAAAAGCATTTTTTGAAAATAATTGAACATAAAATGTTAGAGAGAAGCCAAACAACAACTTTCCTCCAACTATTTTGTGAACTTTTGCTTTATTTCAAAGTTATTTTGAAAAGTATGAAAGTAGCAGACGATACTTTCTAGAGGATCTCTGAGTGTGAATGGGTTAAATAGAGATAACCCTTTTCAAACCACTCTAAACATGGTTGGGTCCTATCTCCTTACCATCCTGTGTAGCTCTGGCCAGCGCCACCAGGGACAGCTCTTGAATGATGGCATACTCTGAACGCAGCAGCTCAACCAGCGGCATCAAACCTCCTAGATCCCTTATTGCTGCCCTCGTCTGGTAGTCCTAGAGTAAAAATAAAAAAACATAAAAAAATGAAAATTCATACTTTACATAATCTTTTATACATCCATATATTAACCTTGTGTGGTAGTCCAAGCGAGAAATTAAAAAAATTAAACATCATACTTTATATATATATTCTTTTATATCTCCATCTCCAAATATTAATCTCATTTCTTAGATTATTCTTTATTGTAGAGCTGCACTCACGGAGGGAGATCAACTCATGAGCTCACCACCCGTTTGACTCGTGAGCTCATGAGCTCACGGGCGTTCCATTTTTCCAAAGAAATACTTATTTTCCAGCCCAGCTTTTAAGAAATAAATATTTATTGGCAGAGATTTATCAACATTGCCATATTTATTTAATTTTAAAACGTTCTGACGAGGTACAAAGGTCAGTATAGCACTCAACACCGCTTGAATGTATACATTGGAGATTGTAAAGAAGACATGACAGCGATAAGCAGTTATGTATGTTTATAATGTGTGTTAGGTGCTGTGTTACGTTGTGTTCCCAACACAGACGAGCTCACGATTTGAACATTTCAGCTCGAGCTCGGCGAGTTTGCCCCAGGGCTCGAGCCACTCGAGTTCGTGAGTGGTGAGTGCAGCTCTACTTTATTGTATATTCTTTTATATCTCCATATATTTATCTGGACTGGAAAAAAAGTGACAGGACCTGCAGAATCTGAAAGTAGCCGGTCCATCCGGCCTTTAAACAAAAATTCATATTTCTCATATTTTTCTTTACAGTACCCCAAAATGACCTCTATATTTTGTAAATCAAATATCAGTAAAAGAGCACCATTGGTTAAATTCAAGTAACACTTTCCTTGAAATAATTTGAAAGATTATGTTTTATTCACAAGTTATTTTCAAAAGTATGTGAAATCCAGTTGGCAATTCTCAAAATCTGGGTTGATAATGGTAGACTTAATAACAGTAGACTTAACCCTTTCAATGCTGAGGCTACTTTCGTCCAAAGCACAAGGATGCAAAGATTTTTGAAAATCATCTAAATCCCGTCATGTTGCTATTAGATAGCTCTCGATGTTGGTTTTTTGCATCATTTTGTTTAGGCCAAATTAGCCACCACCAGCATAAGGGTTAATGAAGGATAAGCAGGTTAACAAATGAACAGGTTAAACAATTGTTTCATGTTAAATATGTATCCCTATACTGCACTGAGTCTTACCTGTAGCATGAGGGCAATGGTTTCTATGGCGTTTTTCTGGACGTCAGGGTCGTGTGAGGTGAGGCAGTTGATAAGCGGCTCCAGGGCATCGTTCTCGAAGATCACCGTCTTGCTGCTGAACTCCTGAGACATGTTCGACAGACACAAAGCAGCAAACTCATGCACCACAGTGTCCTCTGGTGGGAAAATAAGCAACTAACAATGGGGAACATTGCAGCAATAAAGCCTAGATTTCTAGGCTGTCATATGTATTTTCATGTCATGTTTTTTCTGTTACCAGGCACTAAATAGCCTAGGTGGCCATAGTGGTCAATTTAGTTAACATTTATCTCACCAGGGGAATAGGGGACTCAGTTTGAATATGACCTCTAGAGATAGGAGGATCAGGTGGTGCCATCTATCTACCATAGCTGGTACTACACCACACTGCTTGGTCAACACAGAAGAGGATGTCAACTCTCAAGTCTTAAGGAACTAGGCGCCTAGTCTAGCACCAATATGACATTACTATGGTAGTTGTGTCAATGTTACATATGACAGTTTTAAATAAGGCAGTATATAGGGATTTTTGTTACCTCAAAATTTATCTTAAAGACTAAGATTTTGATACTAGGTGCATGGAATATTATAGTCCTGCTATTTAGCAAATTAACTGGACCCCATATGATTTCATAATGTTTATCTAAATTGGAGAATGACAAACATGCATGTGTTAGGTAATATTTAAAGAAAATTAAAAATGAATAATACCTGGGCCTTTAGGCTCCCTATTCACTTAAATTAAATTCAGCCCCTGCACAACACATTCTATGAATAGGTTAAGATAATAGGATTGAATAAAATCAAAACTATCTTATAGCTCTTTTAACAAAATGCATGGATTTAGAACAATTAAAAAAGATAACTCATACTGTATTGTTAAATATAGAATGATGTTAACAAAATGGTAGATGGTTACTACCAGAATCATCTAAATTTGCTACCGTAAATTCTCAGTAAGTTGGGACACTTTTTTCTAATAATAACCATTTTTATGGGTTCAGGGTGGCCCATGTTTTCTGAAAATACATTGATGTTGAATTGGCAAGATTTACAGCTAGGTCCTTATTTTGTGAAATGGTAACTGTCGATAGATCGAGGGTTGCCAAGATTTTTTATTAACTATTTGCAAAATAATTGAAGTGGCCCAAATTCCTAGGGTGGTCTAAATTTCCTAGAATTTACTGTATTGTACAATATCACAATTTGATACAGAGGCCTCAGAATATTTAGTACTGCATGTTCCCCATTATAAACATCACAAGTGTAGTGCAAGGTGATAACCAATACCTACGTGTATAGTGTTTCTCTGAAAGTAAAATTATGAGTTCAGAATTCAATCTTTAAACTTGAAGAAGTGTATACGTTGGTTTTTACCAACATATCTCCATCAAGCAACAGCAAAATGATTGTGTGGTTTGCAACTAATAATAGACAAATTTTCTCAAAATAGGGGTCGACATTGGTGCTTGCCTCGTTGCCCCAGGCAAGTAGAATTTGTAAATCACAGCAGAAGGGCAAGTGAAAATTTATCTTGCTTGCCCCACTGGGCAAGTAGGCTGTATATATTTCAGGTTTACTTTTGAGAATGTGTGCAAGTTTTGTGGTCTGGCATCCAACTTGTCCTAGAAAATATGAAAGTTCTAATGTTTTTGTAAGTTTTGGCCGCGTAATTTCACAAAATCTCTTCAGAAGTTTCGCATTTGAAATAATCGATTATTTCAAATGCTGTTCGAACGGGTCGAGTCGGCCTCAGCTCAACCAAAATACTCCAGTTCTTGCTTAATCGTCCGACCACTACTTGCTTTAACATGAAACATTATAAAACATACAATTTTTCAAGGGCAGGTGACCACTCGGCTATCAGGGCAGGCCCTCCGCAGTAGTATGATAGGATGTGTTCTGCTCTCTTACAAATATGAGAGATTGTTACCTTCAGGCTGAAGCAGAGCCACAATAGCAGGAATGGTCTCCTCCTTCTTTCTCAGCAGCTTTCTGACCTCAGCTGAAGAATAATAAACATTTAATATAGTTTTAAAGGTTTTCTTACAATACACAAGGTGCCAATTGAATTAGTTATAAACTGTATACAACATTAACCCTTATGCTGCTCGTGGCTGATTTGGCAAATACAAAATGCAAAAAAACTGAAATGTGACTTAAACCCTGGCACATGGGTACTCATCTGAGAGTACTCAGCCAGAGCTATCCAATGAATAACAACATGGTAGGGTTTAGATGGTTTTCAAAAATCTTTGAATCCTTGTGCTTTGGATGAATGTAGCCTAAGCATTGGAAGGGTTGAATTTTAAAGGTTTTCTTACTCAAGATGAGGTCATAAATGATATGATCTTTTGGTGTTTTTTTTACATTATATGGAAAGAGCCAATTGGGTTAATCATACAGTGCATAATCAGCACAGACTTAGCATATGTTATCTCTGATTCAACTTTCAAAAGGGTTTTCACATTATATACACAAAGAGCCATTCAGCTTAACGATAAACCACAGATTCAATACAGTTGGAATATGTAAATAATTCAATTCAATCTTTAAGGGGATTTTCATTATACACCAACAGCCAATCAGAATAACCATACAATATATAATAAGAAACCCAATTGATCATTTTATTTGTAATTCTAATTGAATAGAATTAAATGAGATTGAATTAGATTAAACTAGATGAATATTTAATTAAATTGAATTAAATCAATTTAAATTAGATTGAATTAAATCAAATTAAATTTAAATTTAGATCTAATCAAATTGAAGTTTTAAAATTAAAACACTAAGATTCCTTGCTACAAGTTCCTAATCTATTGCATAACAGGTAAAATAATACAATGACAGGACTGACTATCATTAGCATAAACCAAGTGCACTCACCATGCGCTGTCATGACACCAAAAGCCATACATGCATTCCTTCTGACGATTCTGTCCTCATGCTGGATGAGATTCAGCAAGCGACCCACAGCATCCAAGTCCAGGAGGGTCTTCTTGTTCTCATCACCTAAAAACAATAGATGAATACAAACAATGGGTCATTTCAATGTGTAAAAATCAGCGTGCAACGTAACAGCTTGCCCTGTAGCAAGTTGCAAAAGAATACGGCAAAAAACGGCAATCGGACAAGCAGAACAAGACTCTAACTTGCCCAGCTCGGCACAGTCCTCGCAATGTAACTCACATTCGTTTAACAGAGTGGCAGAGCAAGTGAAAGTGCCAGCGGGGCAAGTAAACGTTAGGGTCAGCTTGTCCCACTCGGCAAGTGATTTTGGTACATATGTTCATCCTGAAAATGGTGATAATTTTGTTACAATTTTGGGAAATTCAGTTTAGATCCCTGTAAGTATCGTTTCAATTTTCCCGTTAAACAATATATCATACTACCAACGTGATATGAATATAATATGAAAAGAAAATCTCAAAATATCGTTCTACTTACATTTATCCACAAACTTGTAGATTGCTTCACAGGCCTTTGAGAGGACATCTTCTTCTGGACTGTCCAGCATCAAAACCACTGTTCCAGCCTGGTGACTTTCAACCAGCAATGTGTCAAACTACAACACAAACATATTGTGAGGAACAATTTTCTATTTATTAGTGAAATTTCCGAAGCTACCAGTGCTAGATTTAGGATTTGGGAGACAGGCAGTATTGATAATAATATTGTTAAGGTGTCGAATCATTAAGGAAATATAGATATTGCAATGAAAAAGCTATGATTCTGGTATGACACAACATCAGTGTGATGAATGAAAGTTTTTATTATTAAAGAGCTAGACAAGCAATAAAGCAATAAATCTAGATCATGACTACAATAGCACTGCAAGGCTATATTTCTGGGTATCTGAGCATGAAGGGGTTCATGGACAAACACAACAAGTACAAAAAAATACATAATTATTTTTTTTACCAACCTAAATACCTTATTTTTTCCCGACCGACAAACATTTTTTTAGGCCTTACCATGTATAACTGTTTCAAGATATGTCTTCTGCTATCAATATGTTAAATTACAAAAAAAATAGATAAAAATCTAAAGTGATTTCTTTTTTATGAGAATGAAAATAAAACCATTCATTATTACTAATATAGTTAGCAGGGATGCAAGAATGATGGCAATGAATCTAATACATTTTTATCTTGAATATCTACCAGAATTTAAGTTATGGTAACAAAGTTATTCTATCATTTTAGTATGTTGATTTTTCAGTGAGGGGCAGGGGGTGGTTTACAGGACAAAATTGTGTGTGTGTTATACTTGACTAATTTTTAAGGCTTAGTTTATTGAGGTTGCTTAAAATGGAAATTTGCTACCACCTCAATTACATTTGATTGATTGATTGATACGACTATTTTATCCAAATAAGGGAAGTACTTTCAACATCAAAGCAAAAGTATTTTATCTAAAACTTAGATGACACTATTTCTACATTAAGAAGAATTTGAATATCACCCCTTTTTTTTCACTATCTTCCTTTCAACAGTTATTTTATATGCCATCATGCAATAAAGTAATCAATATTTCTATCAGCTGCAACCAGAATTTTTTTAGATGAAACATTTGTGTAAGAAGGAAAAGCTTGACACCTCACCCAAATAGGTTGTGAGATCACAGGCTGTTCCTTTTTGCAGATGGAGATTGTTAAAGTTATCTTGTTTCATAAAAAGTGCTAGCACATTTATTACAAGGAAAATACTCACCACATCTTCAGGAGGTGGTTTTTCATCCTTCTTCACCTTTTTGCCCATCCTGATAATATGCTGTCACTGCCAAAGCAAAATGAATGGAATGTATACACATGTATGTATGTATGTATGTATGTATGTATGTATGTATGTATGTATGTATGTATGTATATATATATATATATATATATATATATATATATATATATATATATATATATATATATACATATGTGTATATATATATATATATATATATATATATATATATATATATATATATATATATATATATATATATATATATTTATATACATATGTGTATATATATATATATATATATATATATATATATATATATATATATATATATATATATATATATATATATATATATATATATATATATTAGAGCTGAACTGACCACTCACAAACTCGAGTGGCTCGAGCACTGAGGCAGGCGAGCCGAGCTCGAGCTAAAGTTGAAAACTTGTGAACTCATCTATAGGGCTCTCACGAATACAGTAGGTGGCGAATACGAATGTATTCATGACTATAGGGTCACGAATACGCCGTTTTACCTTATAAGGACAGGAACGGTCCCCAAGCTCAACCGGTATCAAACGGTATAAATGATCGTGCGCCCACGGGTATAAGTAATTGTGCGCCCACAACGTAAAATGGAGGCACTTCAAAACTTATCGCTGCTGTTTTGAAGTGATATCATCAATTTCCAAGGCAGCAAACAGGTAGGGCATTTCATTTTTGTGTATATTTGTCTGTATTCGAAATATACTAATGCGTATATTCGAATACTATTCGCATCGCTGCAATCCGCGGTGCAGCGACTATGTGAGTATATCGCGGGAGCCCTACTCGTCTATATTGGGAATAGAGGCCTAGCACAGAACACCGAACACACTATCATATCTTGTTTACAATTCCCGATGTATACAGGCAGTGTTGAGCGATATACTGACCTTTGTACCGCTATATAGAAAGCATAATGTAAATATAGTCCGATTAATGATATTTATTATTGCTTCCTCTGGCTCACCCAATCAGCACTCAGGATTTGTACCATGTGACCGGTCATTAAATCCCCATAATGCCCGCCACCGCAGGGCATTAAATCTCACTCCATAATGCCCTCCAAGGCTATCTACGTCAGTCACTGACACGATTCGACCATTGCTCATTTGTTGTTTAAAGAAAGCGGACAAAGTATATAGGTACATTTTACTTGCATCTCACTCTCATGCTTTGTCAGTAAAATTGTGAAACAAGAATGCTTACAATAAGCACATTAAACTCAAATGATCACAACAGTGGAATCTAAAATATGTAACACATTTTTTGAAACATTTTCAAAGGCTTATTTAAGAAGAAAAAGTTTTGAAATAAAAAATATGCGAAATTTTGTGGTCAAACAAACAGTAAATAGTTCTTGGTGTGCCCACTAGTAGATGGCTCTTTTTCAGCTGGTTCCCCTTCTCTCACTCCACATCCTACTGTATATGTTGCAGTGTGGTAAGTGTGAGACAGAGTACCAATATTACTCATAGAGCAAGGGACCAGTCTATCATGGGAGAAGCAAAAAGCTTCATAGGATTCATGGATATTTCAGATTCAAAATTGTTAAATGAGGTAATGCCATTTAGCATTATCTACACAAGTTCTCATAAAAAATAAATAGCAGAAATTAAAAGAAAGAAAGTAGAAGAAAACATTGCCCTTTTTAGTTCTTATTGTGGGTGTGCATACCATATATCACAAGATACTATAAATCAGATCACAAGAAATGTCTCATTCAGGGAAGCAATAATAAAAACCTTAATAACTGTTCACGAGGGCAGTATGTGTATTGAATGTGCGCCTTCAGGCATCCTGGCCAGGATACCTTCAGGCGCACATTAAATACTCATACAGGCCTCAACACTAACTCAAAATGATACTGGCCCTGTAGTCCAGTAACACCTAGCATCTACTGGTCCTGCAAAATGTTTACTGGCCCTACATTTTTTCTTTAACATAAGAAGAAAGAACATTGCATAAGATTCACCACAACACTTCTCTTTACAAATTTTATCTTCATTTTTTTCAAAAACAATTGGGGACATTCTCAGGGGAAAACTTTTTAACAAGAATGTCTCCAAATGTTTACTGGCCCTGTAGGACCAGTTGAGGTCTTTTTTTACTGGCCCGAAGCTGTTTTTCAGATTTTTTACTGGCCTGGGGCCATAGGTTCACCCTTAGCGTCGAGCCCTGTCATACTGCCCGCGTGAACAGTCATTAAGGCTTTAGTATTCTTCTATGCAAGCACATTTTAAAATGAAATAACCATGTAAATGTTAGCAAATCTCAATTAGTATTTCTTTCTTGATTGGTGGACTGAATAATGATTATTTCTTTGAAAAAACGCGCGTCCATGTGCTCATGAGCTCATGAGTCGAAATGGTGGTGAGCTCATGAGTTGATCTCCCTCCATGAGTGCAGCTTTAAATATATATATATATTAGGGCTGTGCTCACCGCTCGCGATGCTCGATGGATCGCGATTTTCATGCCATGCTACGATTATCGAGCATGACATGAAACTCATGAGCATCGCAAAAAAATAAAAACTTCAACTACCTTTTTAAATAGGCTTGAGAAGCTAAAAATCCAGCGTCGTGTTGGCGACATCGATGTCGCGATTCATAGAGGAACTACACAAAATGCGTAAGTTCGATATACGCTAACCCGTGAGAGCGTACTTCACACTCTAACGGGTTCAGAATCACGAGGTGTAGTTGCAGGTTTATACCGCTAGCTTGATATGGCGCTGGCTAGCGGTATCGACACTTCGAATCTACACTGAAAAACAAAATGGCTGCCGTTTTCATGCTCGTGAGTATTGTTTAGGTTTTTGGTGATGCTCGTGAGCTGAAAAATTTTGGTGAGCACAGCCCTAATATATATATATATATATATATATATATATATATATATATATATATGTTGCAGCCCAACTTCCGATCCAGCCCATCTTAAGATGGGCCAAGCCCAACTTCCGATCGGAAGTTGGGCTGGATTTTGCTGGCCCATCTTAAGATGGGCTACCCAACTTCCGATGACCCAGATAATACAGCAGCCCAGCCCAACTTCCGATGGCAATGATTTTTTATAAAGTGTTCATCCAGAAGTTTATAGCCTTGTTAGATTATTTGTTTATTAAATAAGATGTGAATTTCATGAGACAAATTACTTGGCGCATCTTATTGTTAAATCTTTACTCAAAAACTACTGAATTCTTCTGATTATGCTGAAATTTGAATATAAGTTGATTACAGATTCTCTCCTTTTGCAAAAAAGACTAGAAAAACAAAACAAAGAAATAATTATTCAAACACAACAGATTAATTCACACTGGTAATGTTTCTTATGATTCCAGCACCTGTTAATTGCAATCCTTGATTGATTACATTCTTTTCTAGCTTCTAGAATGAGTTGGAAAAGTTGTATATGCCCTACAATTTTTTTACCTGTCTAACAAAATATAAGTATCTATTCCATTATTTATAATAGATGTCTGTAAAAGTATAAACATTTCATAATAATTAAGGTAACATGGTACATCTATATTACTTTCCTTTATCTATATTCAGGAAGAAGGGCATCTTTCTGACACATCTTAATAAAGGTCTCAATTTTAAAAGTTCAACGACCAGTTTTCTGATATACTCAATTGCTCTTCAATATTTAAAAAAAAAAGGTTTAAAAAATAATTCAAACTAAAACATAAATATTTCTCTCTTCCCTCTTTTACTATTGACTACCAAAAAGATTACTTTCTCAACTTCATCCAAAGTATAAAGTTGGCTAATCCTTGATCATAATGTCTAAATTTTACTAAATTTGGATCTGCCAAAATTTTATATATGTGTCGTTAAGGTACAAGTACCAATTCAATCTGCATACATCTTATCTCATATCAATTACAACTTGAACCATGTATGTTAATTTCTTACTACCTCACCTCATCTAGATACTATAAGTGCCCTGTTCTGATGAATCTTGATAAAGGACACAATGTTTTCGTAAATTCTGACAAGTTTTTTGTCTATTTCTACTGTCCTGCCAGTCACATGAACCCCCCCCCCCCCCAATTAATGCATTTACACTTATTTTGGCACACACATGACTATATAACTATGTCAAGAATTTGCAAGGAGTTAAAGAATACCTAAAAATACTAATAAAAAAGCTTAGAAGACAAGAAGAAAAATTTCACTTTTTCCTTTTTGAGTCATTAGAAAAATACCATTGCTATTCCTTCATTCAAATTGTAAATGATTCATCATCTAGCTCATGTAATGTAAGAGCACACAACCCATAAATAACAAAGAAAAGGTATTATTGTGCAAATTATCTAATTGAATTAACTTTGAATTAGATTAAATCTGAAAAAGCTTAAAATTCCATATAAATGACTTTTTAATTTGTTATCTTGTGAAAATATGTGGAACTAATGAGCTGTAAAAACATGATTCTTTTATTTCGTTTTTCTGCTTACAATCAGCAATAATGTTTTAAGTAATCAGGTTATTCTAGCTACCCATTTCAATTTATTTCTTGGACTTATATTATCTTGTAATTTAAAGTGGATGCCCTATGAAAGAGTTGAAAATTCCATATTTATAAGAGTGCAAAAATTCAAATGAATATTCATGAAGGGTTACATCCTGGTATCTATAATGATCAGAAGTTGGGCCAGCCCATCTTAAGATGGGCCAGCCCAACTTCAAATGACCTACATCCTGGTATCTAGAGATCGGAAGTTGGGCCAAGCCCATCTTAAGATGGGCCAGCCCAACTTCAAATGACCTACATCCTGGTATCCAAAGATCGGAAGTTGGGCCTTACGGGGTCATCGTAAGTTGGGCCAAGCCCATCTTAAGATGGGCTACCCAACTTCTGATTGTAAGTTGGGCCAAGCCCATCTTATGATGGGCCAGGATCGGAAGTTGGGCTGCAACATATATATATATATATATATACACACTGTGACACACACACATATAGACCCATTGCGCACAACGGTCTATGGTCCCGGTCAGCTTCATAGACCCATTGCGCACAACGGTCTATGGTCCCGGTCAGCTTCATAGACCCATTGCGCACAAGGGTCTATGAACTTTGTCAGCTTCATAGACCCATTGCGCACAACGGTCTATGAACTTGGTTAGCTTCATAGCACACAAGTGTATAAAAATAGCATAGAAAAAGTTAGAGATGGGGACTACTAACAAGGACCAAAAAGTTTGTATAATATATAAGTGCTTTATTTATTGAACAAATACATGTTTGGCATGAAATCATCACAAACAAGGCTAGTATTACTTGGAATATGTAA
The DNA here is from genome assembly GCA_963942565.1 of Maea johnstoni. Lineage (NCBI taxonomy): Eukaryota > Metazoa > Annelida > Polychaeta > Spionida > Magelonidae > Maea > Maea johnstoni. Next base: position 18,076,459 of record OZ012690.1, read on the forward strand.
GCACTACTTACATAACTTCTAGCTTGATCTAAGAAAACTTTTATTTAACAGATGTACCATACTCATATTACTTATACCTTGACATACACAGAGAAAATGATTCACACTTTTTAAACTGCTAACATATGACACATATTCAATAACATATTGAACAAACTTCTATTTTGAAAAGAATCAATGATTCACACTTTTTAAACTGCTAACATATGACACATATTCAATAACATATTGAACAAACTTCTATTTTGAAAAGAATCAATACCTCATGGAACCTCTTTGATAGGGCTTGTATCACTTGTAGCATATTTCTTTAGGAGTGTCACTTTTTTTTTACTTAGCTCTAAGCCAATATGCAAATCTTTCTGTGTTAAATAAACCTATGCACAGATCTAACCCCTTTCACAGAACTGGTGGATCTGCCCCTGTAGTAGTACGGGCTTATGGGACTACTGTACGACCCATTTATACTGCTCTCCTTTTAATTTCACGCATTTCGCGCTAGGTGATGATAACGTGTATATTACTGGCGCTGATATACGTTCAAAATAGCATAAAAATGTCCCATCTAGCCGTGATACAGTTGATGCGTGTAATTAAATGGCTGCAATCAGATTCAGACGGCAGTTGCTTGAATAAAAATGTGCATGGTTATAAAGGGTTTTACAGTAGTTCCAATAAGGTATATTGAAATTAAAAGTTCCAACCATCAAAATTCTAAAACCTGTATGATAAACAGCTGACAGGGATTTTGATAATCAATACTGAAATCATTGTCAATATCTAAAGAGTTTTCTGACACATGTGGCAGAAAAATTGAGGGTTTCTCTTATGAAGAGAAATGCTATGACAAGCCATGTGACTCCATCGAAAGCATCCTTCACCATCACAGCTAATCATTGGCTCCTTGTCATTGTGCTTTACACCACAAACACAATCCACAAAATCCTGGGAATGCACAGGATTTGCTCTGCGTGGTTTTACCCTCTTTCTTGTTGAAGGTAGAGAAGATCTGCGCCATGGACGTTTAACCTTTCTTTGTGGTGGTCTTCCTGTTTTTGGCGCTATGTAAGAAACCACACCTACTTCAGCAGGAAGTAACGGCAAGTCCAAGGAAGCCATATATTTATTTGCTGTGCTAAGATCATTAGCTTCAACGAACTCTGGCTTGCGCTTGAGTGCATTTGCTAACTGCTCAATAGCTTCGTCTCTGGTGAAGTTCATGAGGGAAGCCTGGACGTGTTTGCATTTATTCCTTACAGGGCCTTTAGAGATGAACTCCATACAGGTGCATTCGAAGGTTCTTGTGTTGGCAATGTATGAATCACTATCATCACTCACAGCTTCTCCTCCTGGCTTAATAGTGTCTCGCATTATTCCTAGTAATTCATTTCCTTCTTCCTCCACATTGAGCTTCTTCACTTTGTAAATGTGGTCTGCATCTGTTGCCGATACAGCTCCCTGTAGCACAAGGACTAGTGAGGAAATGTACCTCTCACGCATATCCTGTGGCAGTGGGCGTGAAGACAAATCATCCTGCTTTAATCGAATAAGGTGCAGCTGAAGCATTCCTGTTGTTGGTGACCGTTTGCCATTGGGATTTATTCCAGTGAACATGCGTAGTAATGATGACAGGGTGTGGTTCACTTTCCCCCCAAACCCCTCTTCATCCAAACCTCGAAAGAGTCGTTCTGTTCCATTATTTGTTGTGACAGAAGATAGATGGTCTAGCCTGGTTCCATCTATAATTGCTTCCAGCCAAGTGTTTGACATCCAATTCTTTTCCAAGTAGGAAATGTACTTCTCTTTCATTTGAGCAGGGATAACTAAAATATGAATATTTTCTCGGAGAATATTGAACCGTTGCCATGCCTGATTGGTTGTTTGACTTCTGACAATAACTTTGAAGCACATGGCAAGTAGCTCCCTGAAGATCTGGTCAATACCAATCTTCGCTACTTCAGCATTATGGGCCTCCATTACATGAAAATTGCAGAGGATAGGCTGCGATCCAAACTTGACAACAGCTAGTCTCACTCCTCTGTGTTTGTCCATCATAGTTATTGGTGGACAGAAGCTCTGTTCCTGACTACAGGGTGTTATTCTGACTATTGTATTTCCCTGCGATATGTAATGAAATGGGTGTTCGCAGTTTGCATCAGAGCATGGTGCATTTTTCCTGACTGCCTCAAGAAGTAGCGAAGCATTTTCTTCATTCTCTCTGTCAACTACTGCCACTGATACTGTGAATGTTCTCTTTTCTAAAGAAAGCGCATTCAAAGCAATGACGGGCATCCTGTACATGTTTGTGTCATGTTTTGCGTCAATTAGAATTAGTTCAGTCCCTCTAGATTCATGTATCAAGGTTTTAAGTGCTTCAGGCAGCGCAATTACAAGTTTGATTTTGAGAATATCATTTCCAGGATCATGAAAGTGTAGAAGAATTCCCTCATCCTTGAAGACAGTATTGCACAACCGCTTCACCCTTTCAAAGTCATCACCTTTACCATTGTCTTTTTGAATGGCATATTTCAGTATATTCCTGATTGTTTTTTCATGTGGCACCTCTCTCGTATTGAGCACTTCAGCATTTTCTACTTTAGCAGCGATTCCCCTCAAAATGCTACTTGTTGTGTTTTTGTAAACGAGGTGTTGGTTTGCAATTTCATCCTTCAAAATTACAGATGGTTTCAAAATGTGCGAGGGTGGTGGAGCCCATTCTCCTCTCACATGCTGGCCACTAATGAAGATTTGACGCAATCCAAGTTTAGCATCTGTTAATGTGGCCTTTATAGTGACCATGAATGAACAAAGATGGCGGTCCATTTTGTTCTTTCTACCATCACATGTACTACTGCATTCTCCAATACCACCACACAATCTAAAAATGAAAATAAAATAGCAGGTAATCCTTTCCTATCAATCCATTCTATCTTTCCCTTCAAGACATCAAATGATTGATGACCAAGTAAATAAAAGTAATGGTACCATTTGATAATATGTTTTCTGCCATATTCAGGTTATTTTTATGATAATAGTAATAATAAAAGTACTATTAGTCCTATCCTATAAGTAATAACAAAAACACTATGTCTAATAATAATAATAGTAATAATAATAATAATAGCTATGATAATGGCAAGTAGTAACCATATGTAGTAGTAATAATAATAATAATAATTTTTGATAGTAGCAGTAGTAGTAGTAGTAGTAATAATAATAATTTTTGATAGTAGCAGCAGTAGTAGTAGAAGTAGTAGTAGTAGTAGTAGTAGTACTACTACTACTACTACTACTACTACTACAGTAGTAGTAGTAGTCCAGCATATATGTAACAAAATAAAGTGAATCATGCATTTTAGTAAGTGCCAAATTTGGTACAGGCATGTAACTTGGTGTGGCGATTAATTCTAGAAGGCTACCCAGTGATAGCCCGATGATGAAAATTTAATATTGATAATAATAAAACACTATGTCTAATAATAATAATAGTAATAATAAAAGTAATAATAATAGCTATGATAATGGCAAGTAGTAACCATATGTAGTAGTAATAATAATAATAATGATTTTTGATAGTAGCAGTAATAGTAGTAGTAATAATAATAATAATAATTTTTGATAGTAGCAGTAGCAGTAGTAGTAGTAGTAGTACTACTACTACTACAGTAGTAGTAGTCCAGCATACTGTAAAGTTCGAAATATTGGCGTGGAACTATTATTGGCGACATTAGCGAGTGGGTCAGATTCGCTAATATTACGATTATGATTATTAATAAAAAAAAATACACCTTTCCCAGATATTTTCATGTTAAATTAACACAATGTGAAACTCTGACTAAGTATTGAATATTTTTCTATGGCTTTTGTTAGAGAAATTGGAAGGAATGGTGTACTTTACTCAGGCATATGGCCATGACACATGTTATCGAACTGAATCGAATCCAATCGATATATATATATCGGAAAGAGTATAGCAATTAATAAAATTTAAAAAAAGGGATATCAGTGACATCCCTACAAATAATTGTGCCCTACGAGCATGTAATATACCTCATGTGAAAATCGTAAGCCGTGATTGGCTTACAAAGGTTGGCCATTCCATCATCATTGGGGTTTGTTCGGTATAATAAAACACATATGCCATGCCAGTGTGGGTATCCTGATGGAATGTCTCCCCTCGGGAGGATGGTTTTCCCTGGGGCTCTGCCATCGAGAAAACCATCCTCCCTCTGGGAGACATTCCATCAGGATACCCACACTGGCATGGCATATTTGTTTTATTATACCGAACAAACCCCAATGATGATGGAATGGCCAACTTTTGTAATCCTTCACAATTAAAGAGACCAATGAAATCGGAATTTTGTTGTAAAAATAATTTTAAAATGGCGTCTGACTAAGAAACTTTGCACCTGAAAAGACACTTGGTCATAGCCGACACAATGTCTTCATCCTAACTCTCCAAGCCCTGGCGAAGAAATGATGGACCTATAGGCAAGGAGGAGGCTCGAATGGTTCCGTGACCCGATACCTCAAACCAAGCCAGATCCACCAGACTTCTGCGGGGGAGAGCGGACCCATGCAAGCCATCATAACAATGACCAGGACATGGGAGAGACAAAGTTGTCACCGCAGCTAAGCAGTCTTACAGACGGACCAGTGCTTTCATCAGGGCATTGAATTTCTTAAAATGTCAATTTTTTTAAAGATTCAATTTTAATATTTAAATAAAATGGCGTCTGACATTGGTCCAATGTTCAAAAACTAATACACTGCAGTTCCAGCGCAGAAGCATATGGGATGGCAGGATTAAACAAGCTGATTCTCAGCTTTCCAAAAATGTTTATTTTATAGATATCCCGCCTTTGGGATATCTGTTGTCAGTGAAGGAATTGAAACTATCGGCATTCGTTCTTACAAACTTTAAAAAAGGGATATCAGTGACATCCCTACAAATAATTGTGCCCTACGAGCATGTAAGGGTGTATCGAATCGAATCGAAATATATATCAATTAATCGAATCAATAAAATTTTATATCAATGACATCCCTAAGTAGCAGTAGTAGAACTACTACTACTACTGCTACTACAGTAGTAGTAGTCCAGCATATATGTAACAAAATAAA
>OZ012690.1:18081785-18176785 GCA_963942565.1 Maea johnstoni
ATGACGTCACGTTTTTTTGTTGTCTGTCAGGGAGCGTTTCAAAACCCACGTGTTGCAGGTGCGATTTCAAAACAAAACTTGCTGCATGGCTAAAATGCACCTACCTACAGTTTGAATATTGACATTATGTTAGAAATCCTACAATTTCATCCCAAAAAGCTCTGGCCCATTTGAGCTCTCAATCACACACTTATAGTAGTTGTTTTTCACTGGCAAAGGAAGTGGGAGGGGCACCTGTCAAGCACTTTGTATTAGTTGTACACAAGGTAATTAATCCAATGGACACACCTTATGCCATAAGTTATGGGTCATCTACCTGGATTTCTTTACAATGATAAATTTTGTTCTCATTCACTTAAAATATGAATTTCAATGACAAATGATTGAATCTGACACTATAAATTCTATGTCAAGAAGAATTTAACAACAAAATGCCTTGGCTTTTTTGTAATGAAATTATTAAAATTTTAGGATTTTGTAGTAATACTGCCAACATTTTACAAATCATTTTTTATATCTATATTGTAAACATATCAAATGATTGAAATATCCAATAATTAGTAATTTTTTCATTTCTTTTTGTTACATTTTCTTTTTCATTTCTATTTTGATTTTTAACTTATCTTATTACTTTATTCTTAGATGAGCTCTTTTCATCACATTTTTTTAAAAGTATACCCAGAACTTCACAGGATAATGCTAGCAGAATGCTGAGATTTTTCTGGAAAGTCACACTTTTATTTGATAAGGTTATTCCTACATTTTGGGGCACACTCTAGCATGGGTAGGATGTCATTAATCTTATCCTACTTTTTACAGGGGTAAGGCAGCGGAGAAGCACTGAACAGCCTTTAACAATGACATTCAACTTGCTGATGCTTGTACAACCTTACTACGTATTTAGGTAAGTGTTTCTTTTTTTAAATTTTTGTAGCAGAAGTTCAATTTTGCTTAATTTATAGTTATAATTTTATAAATTGTAAATATAAATATTTATGAATATATAAATATTTATAAAATATAAATAAATTGTATGTATACCCTGCTTGAAATACCCCAAACACCTTCCTTTCTGGAATTATCACTGCATAGTACAACTTTAAGAATTATTTTTGCATGAAAAATAACTGATCGTGATGTCAAAGAAACACTCTTCACTTTGGGATTTCGATTATCATCGCTTATTTCTGCCATATTGTGGGCACGGTGGCCACTTTCTCACATGCCCTGGCACTCTTCACTAAATGGCAGGCCTCGACGCTAACTCAAAATGATGCTGGCCCTGTAGGACCAGTAACACCTAGCATCTGCTGGTCCTGCACAATTTTTACTGGTCCTACATTTTTAACTTTAACATAACAAGAAAGAACATTGCATAAAATTCACCACAACATTTATCTTTATAGATTTTATATTCGTTTATTTCAAAAACATTGGGGGACATTCTCGGGGGGAAACTTTTTAACAAGAATGTCTCCAAATGTTTACTGGGCCTGTAGGACCAGTTGAGGTCTTTAATTACTGGCCCGAAGCTGTTTTTGGAAATTTTTACTGGCCTGGGGCCATAGGTTCACCCTTAGCGTCGAGCCCTGCTAAATGGCATTATCTATTTAAATATTCAAGTGTGGGAAAATAAATAAACTCTATGTATGTAGTAGTACTTTAAAATCAGATTGAACACCACTTTAACTTAAACTGACGTTTCCAAAACAACATCAATATCAATTAGTCTAATTTTTCACTACTAACTTTAAGTCTTTTCAATAAATGTAATTTCATCATTAAAAGTGTGCGTTCCTTATACATGTATGTTAAAAATTATATGAGGGATCTGAATTTTTTCATAAAATTGTTGACTAAGAAAGCCTGGATGATTTCAAGGTTGGTTTTCTAAATGTCAAACCTGGAATGTGAATATCATGTTTCTGGTGGAACTTGTCCGTAGAGAGAGAAACAATTTTATTTTACACTCGTTTCTTTTTAAGCCCATCTCACATTATTATATGTTTTACTTTTGATCAAAACATGCTGTATCAAAAAGTTATTCTTATCTTATTGTTCAGTAATTATCTGAATGTGAGAAGTATCCTCTAGAAACAAAGTTCTTTCATCAAGGCCTGGCAGAGCATGAGTTGGACTGTGGCGCCCTCTATTTTCAGAATACAGAACAAACCTTGCTAGACTGCCTAGACGGTTGACAAGTTTTCATATGCATTTAAAAGGAAATGTCCTGTGGAAATGCAGTTCTTTGATAAGAAGATGGCACACTCTGCACCCATCCATGAATAGCTAAATGAATATATATACAATTGGCAATATTTCGTGATGGAAGTGATGGAATTTGGAACTTTGTTTTTTGTCACTTTTTCTGCCATGTTGGTCATAAATGGCCAGTTGTAACTGGTGGAGGAAACCATAGTCCCCAGCAAAAAGCGCCTAACCCTAAGTCACTGGTAACTTTCCCACATGCCCCAAATGGGACTCGAACCTGGACAGTGGTGAGAGACAGCAAGCAGGCAATGCCTTAGACCACACGGCCATCGGGACAGGCCCCAAAAATGTGATGCACTTGCAGCGCACTTGGTAGTATTTACAATCAAGAGTTGCAGCTTCATGATAGCCCAACCTGATTGGTCAGAATTCATACCAGAAATGTTATTTACTTTTTTACCATTTTGTTTAACCCTTATCCTGCTGTGAAACCTATGAGCACTGCTGCACACAACAACAATTGTTGTGGTTAGCAAAATCTGCACTAAGGCTTTGTTTTGTATACTGGCTTATGCAACAGTGTGTGGTCCATGTGCATCGAAGAAACCACCATAAACAATATATATAGCATTATAGGGGAAAAGTGGCAGAGATAGGAGAACTAGTTTAAAATCATGATAAGATGTAGAATAAATGCACATGATCTGTTTGAAGTGGGTAAATCGCAGAGATACTTGGGTAGCATCTTAATTGGCAGACCCAATCATTGTGCCCATGATTGGGGCTGGCAGAGCATGAGCAGGACAGTGGCTCCCTCTATTTCCAGTAATCAGAACAAGACTGCCCAGTCTGAAATTTGTTCAGCAAGACAGTCAGTAAACAATACTTGATTTGAGTTTAGAGATTTTGCAGAGGGAGGGTTTATTTTGACCACAGTCAAAGGATAGGGTATTTTGACTTTTGAATTTTGGTGGCAGGATCAGGTAGTGCCATCTATCTACCATACCTGGTACTACACCACAATGCTTGGTCAGCATAGAAGGGAATGTCAACTTTTTAGGGGCTAGGAACCTAGTATACATGGTAGCCCAACCTGATTGGTCAGAATTCATAACGAGCGTAGCTCGCAAGCTGCGAAGCAGCTAGCGAGCGTAGCGAGTACAATGGCAATGCGCGAGATACCTCATTGTTGTCAGTAGGACGATGGCCTTAAATTTCCATCGATCAATTTATGGTACGTCCGGGTCCCGCTGTTAAAAAGGAAGTGACGTCAGACGGAGTCGCGTGAAGGTAAACACTGAGCTTTCTTATGCTCATTCCCAGGCCCAGTTCTATGTTGTACAACATACGAACTATGGATATGTTTCAATCACCCACGGTAGCAGACAGAAAAAGAGAAATATACGCGTTTTATTGTGAAGCCTATGCACTAATTCAACAATGGTATTAAATGTGTGTGTGTTGTGACGTGCAGCGTTCATTCTCCTTAGAAACTGGCGCCAAATAGCGAACGTGATACAAGCGCGCCACGCATCATTAACTACATAGCGCAATACATGCTGCCACGGAGGGGGGGGGGGGGGGGGGTGGATTGGCTCTCAGGTAAAGAGGGTGGCCTCACCCGCCTTACGTATTTCGCGGAAGAAGGGGTCTTTTCTAAGACCTCTGAAGGTCCGCGATTTTGTGTAAGAAGGTATTTTTTTGTAACCAGGTACGAATTAAGTATGGGGGGGTGAAAATCCCCTAACAATCCACGAAATATACGCGGCTCTGACGCCGAGTGACTCCCGAAGTGACGTGGGCTTCCGAGTCTGCTGCCGCTAACCGAACAGCCAGAGGATTATAACATATAAAGCTAAAATACGTGTTCCCGTTCATCCAATGTCATTGTTTTGATAAAAGTGTTTTTATACTGGAAAAAGTCAGCGTTCTTTTTTTTTAAAGGGTGCTTTTTTGGCCAGAAATCAGAGCTTTAGGTCTTAGGGGTATTTTTAAATTTTGATAATATAGGGTTAATTTTGCCAACAGTCAAAGGCTTGGGTATTTTGACTTTAGAATTTTGGTGGTTATAAGAGCAATTTGCCATATTTTTTCTACAATTGGAAAGTATATGTACTTATCATGTAGGATTTCAAACATTCTGAAAGGATAAGGGTTATAAAAAGTATATTTTCTGTCAATGATTTTAAAAACTATACTTTATTAGCAAATTGTTTTCTTCAAATGGAGCTCTAAATGTGTTTGGGTTGAAGGTTTAAATAAAAAAAATATGTTAATCATACTGACTATGTAAACTATTATGTAAACTACTATGTGAAATTATTGCAGACTAAATCTATCTATCTACATATGACTGGTTTTGAACATATTGTTTTGTGCAGACATTGATCCCAATCAACAAATGGTTTGAGTAAATCAGATTAATTTGATACATCACTCTTATCTCTCATTTTCAAATGCATGCAAAACCTCCCTTTATTAATGAAGCCCTGTACATTGAAATATTTTGTCACCCTTTCTTTTTGAATGAACCCCAGTGATGGAATGCTGTTTGTCTACAATCTTAGATGAATAAAAGAATGAAAATGTAGCGAGAGACAAATTACTATATGCACTATAGTGAAGACCTGGCTATCCCAGGGTCTCAAATCTGGCATCAGTGTGACATCACCATGAGACAAAGACCAATGAGGAATCTTGTATTATTTACATTACAGAGAAACTTGCACACCAACACGCGCAGAACTCGACTTTTGAGCTATTCCCCGCAGCCAGCCTGTTCAGGTTGACTGGCTGGTTTCATATCCACTTGTATTTATGCATCAAAGGTCTGGATGGATATTCATTTACGATGTTTCATTCAAATCTTAGAAGACCAAACACAATCCAAGATTCAAATACTCCCAACAAATGAAGGATTTTCCGTGGCAGTTGTGGTGATTCTCACCTACAGATCTATACACACATACTACAATAGCGATCAATTTACATGAGAAGCGTACATAGTCCTGCTTCGAAGTTGGCGAGAACTTGATCCAGTTTGTGCCTCAGGGCACCCTGAAATGGTCGCTGTATTTGTGTACTGAAAGGGCTCTTCCAAGCAGGTAATGGAGTCATGATCTGGCCACAGCCAACTTTTGTTTGAAGCTTGGCAATCGTTCGCCCGCTGAGCCTCACACAGGATATTGACTAGTGCACAACAACACTTGCTTGGCTGGAAAAGTGGTAGAATTCAGACCAGCGAGGAAGGTTTTTCTACCATTGGCTTCTTTGTACAACAATACTACCTCAGCTTGGCTGGAAAGTGGAATGACACCAACCAACAAGGAATATATTACTACTATTAGCACCTGTGTACAACAGAAAAGTTCTTAGTTTAATGGTAGGTATTAGGTAAAATATTATTTCACTATCTACTACAATTGCATGTATGGTTTTTTCTACAATTAGAACATGTGTGCAACGAAATTAGTTCTTAGTTTAGTGGTAGGTACCAGGTCAAATAATTCTTTCACTATCTATTACAACTGTACGTATGGATTAATCTGATATTGATATTGATAGACAATTTGACAGGTGCTTGATTGGAAAGATATATATTACACACAGGTATGATTTTCTTCCATGATTACAGCACCAGTGTTCAATAGCAATAGATGTTTGGGTGTAATTAAGGTATAGTTCTTCTTCTGTTATCTTCTATGACTGCATTCATGGGATATCAATTTGTATTAATGTGACAGGTGCTCGTTTGCAGTGGTAAATGTAGTTATTTGGTGCATGTCCATTGTCCAACCACTTTAACATTTGGAATATTGATTTGTCATACAACAAATGTTCTTCAGTCATTTACGTTTCACAGCATGTAGACAGGGGAAAGAAGAAGGGTATATTAACCTGTATGCTGCGGGTGGCTACTTTGGCCAATACAAAATGTTGCAAAAATCCTGAAACCCTGGCACATGGGTACTCATCTGAGAGTACTCAGCGAGATATTTCCAATGAATACCAACATGACAGGGTTTAGATGATTTTTAAAGATCTTTGTGTTCTTGTGCTTTGGACAAATGTAGCCTCAGCATTGGAAGGGTTAAAGGGAAGATAGGGGGTTTGAGGAAGGATTGGGATAAAGAGAAGGGGAGTGGGAGGAGGGTATTCTACCATGATAATATACCAAATCTCTTGCCAACAGCGAAATACTCTTCTCGGAAAGTAGGCACTGAGCACTATGTGTGTTTCCTGACCATGATTAACGGTACCTGTGTCAAGGCCTGGATATAAGTTATAGGTTCTGATTGTCGGTACCCGTTTTTGTTCAGACTGCCCAGCGAGGGGAAGCAGAATGCGCTCCGACCGGGAGTCTGACCTTTTGATCCCAGCTCTCTGAATGTAACACTATGGAGGGCCGGGGTGCGTGCGTAGGTAAATATTAACATTTCAAGTGTAAAAGGAACAAGCACTGCCCTGGTGCAGTGTGCCGGACGCAGTCCATTTATTGCTAGGAAACGGCTGCAACTGGGATTAAAACTTCGATCCACAGTCGTTTGCTTGCCGGTTCTCAGTTGTACAGGTTAACGAAGCTCTTGCCAGGTGACAGGTAAGTACATACCAGGTGGTCAGCCTTGTGGGTTCCCTCACCTGCTGCATCTTTTTCAACTACACTGAACTCTAATTTTTTTCCAATATTTTCCTCATGATGTTCCGTTAATGGTGCATGCACCATTACAGTAATAGTCCCCTAGACAGGCATTGTCTGGATCATTAAATTATTCTTTTTTATAATTACTTTTGCTGGTGGCAAAAGTTATTATCTGCTGGCACCACCAGCATAACCATTATGCTGGTGGTGACTAATTTGACCATTACAAAATTATGCAAAAAACCTGAAAAATGACTGAAACTCTGTCACATGGGTACTCATTTGAGAGTACTCAGCGAGAGCTATCCAATGAATACCAACATGATAGGATTTAGATGGTTTTCAGAAATCGTTGAGTTCTTGTGCTTTGGATGAAAGTCGCCTGAGGAATGGAAGGGTTAATATTGAAGCACACATTAACAATATATTTGTTGGTGAGTTGTGGATCTAGTTCTGATTGACATTAGTCCTTCATATCGTTTCTTTAGAATTCTTTGGTCATGATATCTTTAGAATAGTCAGACATGAAGGGGTTCAGGAGTAGGGTTTTCTGGTTGTGAACTACTGACAACATGACCACTCCTGGGAACCCCTACTTGACCATAGCAACACGGACATGGGTACAAGCTCAGCAATGGTTACTGTGTTAGTCAAAATTTAAGACTACCAGTAATGAATCTTCATTTTCAACATGTTTGCTTATTGATGGTTACTTAAGAAACTGTCATGTGTAAAGTAACCATTTGTTATAAATTTCTTAATTTTGCTTACTCTCAATTTTTATCAAAACTAAATCATCACTAACTAATTGTTCATGGTTAAGGAAAATGGAATACCAATTGAAAATATCCAACTAATCCAACCATTTTCTCTCATGCCTTAAGCCAGATTTGTACCTGTGACTTGAAAGTGCTGAAAGGCCTAAAGCAGTCAGTTACAAATGTCTTGAATAGGATGAATTGTATTTCTTTAGGGTATTGTATTTTGTGGGAGGAAGCCATTTTATGTCATGACCATGCATTAGGAAATAAAGATTCCCTGATGCAATTTGAATATTTGACCAAAACAGAAGGCAAAGAAATAACAGGTCAATTATGAATTATTGCTCCTTTAGTAATTAGACAAAAACGGGTTTGCTGGAAGTTATTAAATCTAAAATTTTCGAAAAAAGTGGTTGGCCTAATCTTTAGAATGGCCAAATACTGTAGGCAGTGGTTTTATACCAACATTTACAACTGACTAGTCACACCCTACCACTTATATGACTGAATTTTTTTTATTATCAATTATTCAAAATGCCATCATCATCATCATCATCATCATCATCATCATCATCATCATCATTGTATCCTTACTGGCCATTTCCCTTTGGAAACAAAATGATATAAGTCACAATATACAAACAATTACACTATTTAGAAATCATAAAAAGTGTTACATATGAGATGACACAGCAGATAATTCAAATATCACTAAGACTTTTGGCTAGTCTGTGCAGCGAGATCTATTTATAAATAGATTCTCTCTGGTCTGTGACAGTATAGATGTGAATGAAATAACCAGAAAGGATACCATACTCATATGTAGGTGGGAGTTCATATTACATAACCAGAGACCCCTGTACCTGTAAACAAGCCCCTGATATAACAGAGTAAACTGCAGTAAGAGCTAGGAACTAGGCTAACACATTATGTGATTGAAGGAACTCAAGAGCTCTAAAATAGCTCAGCCATAAAGCTGCATGCACTTGAATAAGTGGAAATGGTTTAAGGAAAGAAAAGGTCTGTTAGGTAATTTATTTTAGGGTCATGAGAACAGGGATATATTGGAAAAAGGCATTTTGAACCTAATATTTTTTTGTTGAAAATCCATTTCTCCTCTCTAAGTCCAGCAATGACAAAGAAAGAACTGGGCTGCTTGCGAAGGAATAAATGTATAGGGTCATAAGAACATTGATGCAGGATAATAGAACTGTGTAAACCTGATGAAAAACAGATGAATAAGTCAAAAGATTTGCATTAAAACCAGAGACGTTTATCTAATCAAAATCTCTGTTAAAACCAAGTCAAATTTTTTCTGGTTTAAGCTATCCAGTAGCATCAAAGAGGGTTACTTTTATCCTTATGCTGCTGGTCGCTAATTTGGCCAATACAAAATGATGTGAAAAGTGACTGAAACCCTGGCACAAAGGTACTCATCTGAGAGTACTCAGCGATATCTATTCAATGAATACCAACATGGCAAGGTTTAAATGGTTTTGGAAAATATTTGGGTCCGTGTGCTTTGGACAAAAGTAGCCTCAGCATTGGAAAGGTTAAATACTGCAATGAATATCAACTGTTAAATCCTAATGGTCATATAGGCCTCTTAACTGTTGATGCCTGACTTGAGTTAAATCTCTTTTACAGTTTGGGAATAGAGGCATAAAATACAGCTGCAGCTTTCTGGCAGAGGTTCGGTAATGTTCACGTATGAAAGGGTTAATCGGCTAAAGGTTTTTGCCACTTTGTGATTTACAAGTTGAAATTTTGCTCATGATACCCACACGGATTGTTTCCCTGACTGCATTCTATTAGCTCTCCAGTTGCACCTTAAACCTGTGAGATTATTCAGCTACATGGCTCTCTCAATGCTCAGGGTTCTTAAGGGGTCAGAGGTCGCGTCCGCTAAGTCCCAAACATTGTTCGAAGGTGAAATAAGTGCAACTTGAAACAGGCTGCCAGGCATGAGATCTCGTCTGGAGTCAGACGGACACAAATCACTCATGGCAGCTGTTCTTGTACCTGGAGAGATGAAAGTATAAATCAAGACAAAACCTGACAGTTGAAGTAGAAATGACCATTCGTGATTGATATCTGTAAGAAACTGATCATAATAGTGCCTCAGTGAGTAGGTAAGATATACAGATGAATTTTAATTATTGGTACATATATATTCATGTCTGTATTTCGTTCTCTCTCTCTCTCTGTCTCTCTCTCTCTCTCTCTCTCTCTCTCTCTCTCTCTGTCTCTCTCTCTCTCTCTCTCTCTCTCTCTCTCTCTCTCTCTCTCTCTCTCTGTCTCTCTCTGTCTCTCTCTGTCTCTCTCTCTCTCTCTCTCTCTCTCTCTTCCTCTCTCTCTCTCTCTCTCTCTCTCTCTCTGTCTCTCTCTCTCTCTGTCTCTCTCTGTCTCTCTCTCTCTCTCTCTCTCTCTCTCTCTCTCTCTCTCTCTCTCTCTCTCTCTCTCTATATATATATATATATATATATATATATATATATATTTATATATATATATATATATATATATATATATATATATATATATATATATATATATATATATATATATATATATATATATATATATATATATATATATATCAGGGCTCGACGTTAAGGCTAGCCCTGTAGCCCCGGGCTAGTTGTTAAGAGTCAGGGCTAGTAAATTCTAACTGTGAGTAGCCCCAAGGGGCTAGATAGAATATCAGCGCTTAAAAAAGTATGAAGCCCTCCTTTGGCTCTGCATACCTGGATGATAATAAAACTTTAATTGAACACAATACACTGCATTCTTTTCATGTTATCAACTGAGGCTACGGGGTTGGTCACTATTTGAAATTTTTTTATTATTAATATCAGGGCTAGCAAAAATATTTCAGGGCTAGTAAACATTACGGTAACTAGCCCTGCTGGGCTTGTAAAGTTTCTTCTTAATGTTGAGCCCTGTATATATATATATATATATATATATATATATATATATATATATATATATATATATATATATATATATATATATATATATATATATATATATATATATATATATATATACATATATATATACATATATATATACATATATATATACATATATATATACATATATATATATATATATATATATATATGTATATATATATATATATATATATATATATATATATATATATATATATATATATATATATATATATATATATATATATATATATATATATATATATATGTATTTGCTGTTAGATAAGGGATATTCCCAAAATAGTCAGCTGCAACTTTTGGAATGGATGGGTTTAAAAAGTAGCCTCTTTTTTGTCTTCTATCCTGTAATGTATCATCCCACCTGTACTTGCTGAAGTCTAGAAGGCCTGTCTAATATATAATATTTGAAGGACAAAGGTAATTTAAAATCCAGCATATGATCCTCTTTTAAATATTTGAAAGTGTGCTTTATCAAAAGTTATTTAATACAAAAGTAGTATTGATATGGAGGATAGTGTCTGGGCGTAACTCTTATAAAGCATAAATGGGTTACTGCACTGTTCTAAACCCCTTCAGTTTACTTCCTCTACTTTACTTTGAAAGTATTGATTTTCTCACACTAACCCAAATCATTGTCGGGGAATTTTTTCAAAAAATATACTTTTTAGGTTTTACTATTAAAATCTCCTCATCTTTGTATTAAAATTTTGGCACTCTTTCCTACGCTTATGCCAAAATCCTTAGCAGCTGTTACGCTTATAGCTGTTACCACAACAAAAAATGATCCATCCAGGCAGAAAATTATCATCAGGCTATTTTTAGTGAGGATAGTTTTTCTACTCACTTAACAGCCTGTATCACATTATTCAGACAGGTGAATCATTATAACAGTGGACTACTTGAAGGCACGCTATCAGACTGTTGACTTCTGCCATCTCACTCAGTAAGTTTAACATCTTATCTAGTTATATGGTCTAGTTAGAAAACGAGCTTGTTTCATGGACTGCATTCTAGCATCACCTTGTTTTTCGCTTCCGAATATTTTGCTAGTGAATGTAAACTGCTTTCATGTGGAGATGTCCGAGTCAGTTATATATTGTTAAGTAGTATCAGTATAACATATCTTAACCCATTAACACTCACAGCAGCCAAAAACAGCCTGACAATTTTAATGAAATTGTGCCGGCAAAAGCATAGTAAACAAAATATTTGACGTAGAAAAGGTAATCAGGACATTACCAATAACTCTCCTTCAAATATTTGTAAAATCATTGTCAATTCAAAAGTTATCGTCAAAAGTATCATAAGTCCAGACGACAATTTCTGTAGGAACTCTCAAGCATTAATGGGTTAAACGATAGAGTATACTTTATTCCTATTTAGTATCAATATTTAGTATTGTATTGAATACTGGTACCAATCCATATCCTAGGAATTGTTCATAAGCTACCATTCTCATCAAAAACACGCATGTATCATCCTTTCATCATTATTATCTTCCTCCTCATCATCATATTCACCACCACCATCGTAACCATCATCCTCATCCTCATCATCATCATCATCATTCCAATGATAGCCATCACCAGTATTCAAGATTTATTTGATGGACACTACCTTCAAGTAACACAGCTGATGTTGGGGATGAAGAAGAAATTTGCAGATTTTCTGTCTTATCCGCAACAGCCTGGTCGTGCACATATAATAGAGATTAATTATGCATTAATGGGTGCACTATTGCCCTGTCTGTTGTCTGGCGCTCTCATCATATGTTACTGGACATACCTGAGAGGTCAGAGGTCATGGTGCATCGCTGACAACACCTGGAACAGGTGAGGTCTTTATTGTGTACAAATATCACATCATCAAAGGAAAAACACATTCTCTGACAGGGATCGACCTCTATAGTGGTCTTTTATGAGTATTTTTCCCTGGAGAATGCGACTTTGCAACCAGATTTCAAATTATAGGAGTCAACTTTGTGAATTGTCAATGGATCACCTTTGCAATTCTTATCTCCCCTTGATTTACCTACAAAAATGCATCTCAGAGCACATATTTTTCAAAACTCCTCTGGAAGAGCATGCCCCAGATCGATTAGTCTGGACAGTGTACCTCTGACACATTATGACCAGTGTGCTGCAAGCTCAAGGATCTAATTGGAAATGTTAGATCAATCCCTGTCTGACATACCAGGACATTGTGACCGTAGAAAAAAAAATCTATCACAAGTAAAAGGTGAAAACTGATCACTGCTAAGTAAAGCTAATGTACTTGTGATATAGACTTCGACTGCAGGCATTTTCAGGATTTCAAATAAGAGTTTGTATTGGAAAATAGAAGCGATCATCTATATCATGTTTGAGAAAAAGTACCATTTTCACCATGGAATTCAGAAAATATATATGAATGGTGGTGAGGGGCTTTGTGTCCTTAGCTGATGAGGTCGGTCTCTATAATTAAAGATGTATGCTAGAGGCTTCCATTTATTATGGCTACCTATTATGGGTAAAAGTTGATAAAGTTTGATTTCTTCAATTTCTTAAAAGATAGAGGCCAATCAAGGTCAATTTAAACGAAGAATCACAACCATGAGAAGAATAAGTTTTGTATATGCAGGGCTCGACGCTAAGGGTGAACCTATGGCCCCAGGCCAGTAAAAAATCCCCAAAACAGCTTCGGGCCAGTTAAAAAAGACCAACTGGTCCTACAGGGCCAGTAAACATTTGGAGACATACTTGCTAAAAAGTTTCCCCCTGAGAATGTCCCAAATTGTTTTTGAAATAAATGAAGATAAAAGTTATAAATATAAATGTTGTGGTGAATCTTATGCAATGTTCTTTCTTTTTATGTTAAAGAAAAAATGTAGGACCAGTAAACATTTTGCAGGACCAGTAGATGCTAGGTGTTACTGGTCCTACAGGGCAAGTATCATTTTGAGTTAGCGTTGAGGCCTGATATGCATGCATCTTAAACATGTGGTTGTGATTTCTTGGTGCCAGAGAATGGTTCCCACAATTCAATGGTGTGGCTCTCATTCAGGGAGATCAACTCAGCCGGGAAGGCTTGGGATCCTATATTCTCAGGGGCAGACAGGGTACCGTTAGAATAAACAGAAACTCAGCCTTTGATCCTGTATAATACTCAGGGGTATACAAAGGTTGCCGAATGGCCTAGGAAGGAATATTCTGTAGTTGAGATGGAATAGTTCAGAGATTGTTGTACATGTATCAGGCTTAGAAAAAATTTGCTTGTTTCCTGTAAGATTTTTTTTTGTTCAAAAATGTGTGTTTTATGCATGTTTTATGTTTATTGGGAGTTGGGAAGGCGGAAAACAAACTTTAGAGAAGGGATTTGTCCGAGTGAAAACTTGTTAGGGTAGGGGTTACAGGAAATGAACAACTTTTTTGAGGCCTCATCAGATGCAGATATAGGCAACCTTGTGTAATCTACACTTGTTAGGCCCAGAATTCTATAGTCCAGATAGGACAAAATCTGAATAATGTGTATATAACAGTAATATGTGTGTGAATGTACTAGGCAGCAATGGTGCATCTATTTGATGAAACACATGTTTGAAAAATGTATGTTAATGTTATTGTTATTATGATTATTATTATTATTATTATTATTATTAGTGTTCGGAATCGGTCACAATTTTCAAGATCGATCATCGGTCCATCTGAACGACCGATGACCGATTAATAATCGAAGTTGTGTACATGGTTTTCCGTGTCGCCATTGCTGTTTACTTTAGTCATAAGGTACCGAGACACCTAGCGGTATCAACACACACTAGCGTAATTGCGTCATGCGCATTTGCGCTATGGTGTGCTGATAACCACAACAACAATGGCAGCATTGTAACATCGCCTTAGCACGCTCAGAGAGGTGGATCTGGAGTGGTCCAGCAGTGTTTCCTCTTTGGTGGGGCAATAAATAGGTAACTAAACTTTTTTTCTCAGATTTTCTGACAGGCAGGACCGAAAGTCCAGCTATTTCTTTGAATAGAATTTTTATCCATGTTCGTTTTTTTGTTCGAACATGTGAAATTGCGTTCGATCATCATAATCGGAGGCACAAACGAACGCTGTTTGGCTTGTTCGAACAATCGGACGAACACTCAATATGATTATTATTATTATCATTATCATTATTCTTATTATTATTGTTAATATTATTATCATTATTATCATTGTTTTTATTAATATTATTATTATTATTATTATTATTATTATTATTATTATTATTATTATTATTAATATTATTATTGTGGTTAAGTCTTTGCCTGATTCACAATGAACCTCTCTTTGGTGAATATATTGAGTTAGGCCTAGATGTTTATTTGGTGATTCTATATGTATATGTGTTTTATTTCTGGTGAATTATCACATTGTCTTTACGTTTCTTGGTGATGATCTATTGTGTACCGCTTTCTATATTTGACATAACCCCTTCCACTCCTTCTTGAAAGATAAAAACTAAAACGAGGAAAATCTGAAATATTCATTGTGGGGAAAATGCCACAATTACAACATTTATACTGAAAATACTTCTAACCCTTTAATGCTGCTGGTGGCTAATTTGGCCAATTCAAACTGATGCAGAAAACCTAGAAAATTATTTTAACCCTGGCACACTGGTACTCATCTGAGAGTATTTAGCGGTAGCTATCCAATGAATGTCAACATGACAGGGTTTAGATCGTTTTCAAAAATATTTGAGTCCTTGTGCTTTTGACGAAAGTAGTCCAGCATTGGAAGGGTTAAACTGATGTTTCTTACAATGATGTTATTCCCAAGGAGTTGGACCTTTTCGGAGCACACTATAATATGAAAGAGTTAACATTCCATATTTAAGTAATGTGACACTTATTTGATAGAGCCTGTATGGATATGGAAAGTTCAGAACCTTTTGAGGTACTTGCAAGAAGCTGCAAATTCGCCGCAGTTTGAGGATTATTAAAAAACGCATTGAATATGGCAATTACGCCATGCAGAGTATTAACTTGATCACCATAGGGATGAAGGTAGTAATTTGTAGATTAAAATGATTGATTAAAAGTTGTAAGCGATGTATCATACTGTGAAATTACACCCCTCACCACCTGTCATATCTACCCACAAAAGGGTATACCTCGGCATCCTCTGGGTGGTCTTCAAGGTCAAACTTGTGAGTACCCAAGGTCGGGCAGGGTACAACCCTCCTAGCAGGGTTCTAGGATGTAAGGGGATACAAAGGCTGAACTATCAGTGATGCAGAAGGTAAGGTATTATGGTAGCCTAAGATTTAGGCTGTCAGTTTTTGAGAGTCCTTAAGTTTGTTGAGGGGCAGTGGTGTCAAACTGTCCCATGAGACAAGAAAGAGGCTTCGAAATGTGTGATATACTGTAAAACTGGTAATGTTTGCGTGTAGTAGTTTTTTTCATTTTCTCTTTTATGCGTGTTTTAATTAATGCGACGCCACCAGACGTCAGATATCTGAAACAGAAGGGACAGATTTATGCGTGTTTTAATTATTGCGTCCTCATGCATTCGCATTAAAACGCAATAATTAAAATCACGCAATCATTACCAGTTTTACAGTAGTCAAATCCATTTAATACTGTTCAAGTCATAAGATTTACTGCAGCTTGTCTGAAGAAACTTTCAGATTTTTCTTTCTTTATTGTTTTTGTACAGATTTTATTGAATATGTTCCACAACTGTTTATCGTCTATTGATGGATCCAGGTGTTTAGTATTGATATTAATGCTAATTTGTTAGTGCCACTTGTAATTGAATCATTTGCCCTACATCAGTGTGATACGTCAGTGAGAGACCTGCTACAAGTCTGTGTTATCTGGCTCTTTCCTTATATAGTCTCACTGATCTTACAGAGTTTATTTCACTCCAGGTTTAGTTCTGAATAAATCCTCAAGGGGGACACAATTGAGCTGTTACTTTTATACTGCAACTTCTGAAAACTGTGCTGCCATCTATTGGTTGAGAGAGACATCACACCTATCCTGTAGTGGTGGCGGCATGGCATTTATAAAACCTAATTCAGCCTGAGAACCAGGCTCTGGCATGGAGGAATTATCAGGGATTAAATTGGTGCATTGCCACTCTCTCTGTATCCATCTCTCTGATATAGAGGAGCATGGTGCTCTTTTTGCATGAACCATGGGTTAGGCATATCTCCTATGAATTATGTTAGGCCAAGAAAAAAATATTGTTTGTTTCCTGTAACGTTCTGAAAAAAATAGGGTAGGCAGGTTGGTAAAAATATTTTTTTTGCATTATTTTTTGATCAAAAATGTGTGTTTTATCAGTGACTTGTGTTCTATGTCTCTGGTTTTATACATGTTTTACGTTGATTGGGAGTTGGGAGGGCGGAAAAAACTTTAGGGTAGGGATTTTTTTGAATAGAAACTTGTTAGGGTGGGGTTACAGGGAACAAACAATTTTTTATGCCTTATCTGAGAGTGCTCTCTGTGGTGATGTGGGGTAGGATGTGATTTTGGCGGGTATGGGGTAGTGTCAGATACAGGGTTGACAGGGTGCAACCCGTGGTGCAGAATTTATATGAACCCCGATAGCATTGTCTGTCAGCTCCTGAATTTCCGACAGTGTGCAACCTGTGGTGCAGAATTTATATGAACCCCGATAGTATTGTCTGTCTGCTCCTGAATCTCCCCACATGGATATCTTGGTCCTTATCTACATTCGATATTGGGAAAAAAATTTGAACCTTTGTTCTCCTTTCCTCTGACGTCCACCCCCTTAGGAATTTCCGGGATCCCCTCTTGCTGTGCTATACCACTAAGGTAAATATATAGAGGGGTACTAATGGGATTGTACCCTGGGGTGCGTGATTAGGTTTTGTGGTATTGGGGTGTTATTTAGGGTGAGACAAGGTGGCATGTGCAGTCATCCTACACACCTTAGAGGCCTTGAAATTTCGGCATTCTTGTGGACCATTGTTCTTTGTGATTGTTGGGATAGTTTTTACCTCTTCATCTTTCAGTCAACATATGCATTTTCATTTCAGATCTTTATTTTTTAAATGTATTTCCTTATCAATTACATTCCTAGAAATTGTTAGTCTGATGCAGAGAATGGTTCAGAGTAGTCATTTTCTTTCTCTTATTACATTTTTGAGTATGAATTTTGTTAACCTCTTTGTATCTGCAGCTTACACATGGTCAGTGTCACATAAAAGAAATATCTCAAAATCCAAGGAATGTTTAGAGAAATATTTGACTGAAAATTGGTGTTACTGTTGCGTTCAGCAAGTCCTCTTCATATGTTTCTTGAAACATCATACTATTTAAAAAGTTATGTTCAAAATTGTCAGACTATGTGTACATTCCAAATGCAAATGGGTTATCTGGTTGACTCTAATGATAAGGATGCATTATGTGGCAATTAGACTCTTTAGGATTCCACATTCGGCAGAATTCTAACTAGCCCTGTAGGGCTAGTAGCCCTCCATTTCCATTAGCCCTGACAAAAGTTACAATAGCCCTACCCCTGGTATTAGCGAGATTTAGAATGTAAACATACAAACACTAAGATGAAACCTGAATGAAAAACAAACGCATGCCTGTGCCTGCTAACACTTGAAACAATCAAACTAGTTGGTGTGAAAGTCACATGACCTTGACCTCTGCCACAAGGTCAGAGGTCAGCATCAGTGTGAGAGTGAGCGGGTGTATCGTATTGACAGCTCAGCTAGTGTATATATTCAGCATCAGGCCAGTCACAGGCTATTGTATGCAAATACAGCTGGCTGGCTTGTTTGATTGACAGGTGAGTGACTCTTAGTTCCCCTACTTTGCCACACTCCACTTTGCCGGTGATGTTTGCATTGCTGATGTACGCCCCGTCAGAGAGTAGACAGTCGATATATTGAGTGGTGCTTTTGGAGGTGATTTATGTACATTCACTCAGTGACGTCCTCTCAGTGATGTGTTTAGATTACTTGTCATCCTGATTTTGCATTAGGAGGATATACATTGCACTTGGATACCACAACCAATGATTTGATACTGCATGTCCATTGACCACTGCTACAACAATCTCTGCTGTCACTTGCATGTACATTTCATATATTCTGGTGAGTCAGATTCATCATTTTTCTTATGAGAAAAGTTACCACATTCTAATACCTGGGTCCATTATTTTACATATATGTTCATTATTAATGATCTGGTATGTGGTAGTTCTGAGTTCTACTGAGTCAGATTTATCATTTTTCATATGAGAAAAGTTACCACATTCTAATGCGTAGGTCCATTTGTGTACATATGTTCATCATAAATAGTCTGGTATGTGTTAATTCTGAATTCTACTATCCTGTTCATGGTTTTATACCACATTCTACTGCCTTGAGTTTTGTCCAAGGATCTCACACCATATATGCAATCCAGATGCAAAATGGTTAACCCTTGTTGGTGGCTGTATTTGGCCAATACAAAAAGTTGCAAAAAACCTGAAAAATGACTGAAACCCTAGCATATGAGTACTCATCTGAGAGGGCTCAGCACGAGCTATCCAATATATACCAACATGTCAGTGTTTAGATGTTTTTCAAAAATCTTTATGTCATTGTGCTTTGGGCGAAAGAAACTTAACCGTAAATTATCAGTAATTTGGGTCACTATTTGATAATTACAATTTTTATGGGTTCAAGGTGGCCAATGTTTTCCAAAAATACCTTGATGTTGTATCAGCAAGATTTACAGCTAGGTCCATAATTTGTGAAATGGCAACAGGCGATAGATCTGGGTTTACCCAAATTTCCCATTAATTATTTTGCAAAATAATTATAGTGGCCCAAATTCGTAGGGGGGTCTAAATTTCCAAGAATGTTCGGTAGCATTGGAAGAGTTAACGTGAAGTCCTGCCATTTGAGCAGTGAGTGTACTACATGTCTACTGAATCATATACATGTCTGCCTAACCACATCCTCCTTCCAAAATATTAAGCGAAATAATGTGTGTTAATTATGCTGCACAGGTAGATGTCATTAGTGGTCCTGATGTAGTGTTGCGTGTCGTAGGTCAGGTGTAATGGACGTATAGACTGTGCTCTGCCCAGCTCACCCTGACCCTCACCCCTCATACGGGTCACGCCAAAAATGCATTGCTTTCTACCGCTGTGCCAGGTACGGGCAGCTGGGATCATACAGATAACATGTATCATCACTTACCTGGACTAACGAGCAGGCAGGTAAGATAGAAAGTGATGAGTGTATTAGTTATTGTGTAAGTAGTGGACAGAGAGAACAGCTAGAAGTGTATAATTTTTGCTATTTTCACGGTCCCATGATAGCGCCAAAATAACATCGTTCAAGTAAATGTCCTGCTTTGTATTTGTTTAGTTTCAGTGCTTGAATGTGCAAATTTAAAGTGGCACAAATACCCTCCAGCATGGCAGTAAAGCATAATTTTTAGCACTCCAAATTAAATATGTTCACATGATGGTCATAGTTGACAAGCAATGTAGAGGAGAACAGCAGAAAAGTATGTGTGTATAAAGATATTTCGACTCATAAAGTGAGATATTTATAGATACAATGTAGATAGAAATTGATACTGATTGATACATATTGTTTTTAAGTGGCATTGATATTGATACAAAATATTTTTGAATAGGATCCCATGACCTCAGAAAGTGGGCCCAATGGGAAACCTATGTGTACCCCCACAACACAACAATTAGGTATTAGATAGGAGCAGGATAGGATGGCAAGTTCCTGAAAGAGAATGGGGCTATTTGCTCAAGTCTAATATTGTAGTGGGATGGTTTTTTTCTACCTTTATGAATTTGTTTATCTATTTATTTAGAGGGGATGATGGATGGAGAAGTTCCTGAACAATATGTTGGCTATTTGATGTGAATATAAATCTAAATGCACTTATACATAGGGAATGGTAGCAGTATTATATTGAATAGGGAAAAGTATTGTTTCGCTTACGATTTCTCATACCAATAAAATTGATTTAACAGCTAATTGGACATCGCCACACGAAGGCAGTTCACTATTTATTGGGGAAATTTCTCTAAGGTTGACTGTGCTAAATTTAACAAATCTAAGGTGCTGGGAGGCAGGAAATATTGTTAACAATGTCGTTAAGATATCGTAGCCTTAAGAAAATACCAATATTGTATTGTATCATGAAAATGTAAAAGGTGCCAATCCCATATTTTAATATACAGTATAATCTTTTCCCCTTCTATGTGTTTTCTTTATATATTATTTAGGGGGGGGGGGGGGGGTAGTTGGAATGGATGGGGAAGATATAGCAAAGGAAGTAATGCGGCTATTTGGGGAGCTCATTACAGGCCCTCCCTTGGGACTGGACAGGTCATACATCTTCTTCATAAGCATATCTCACACTAAAATCCATTGTATGATCACATTTCATGTGTCGACACCTTGACTTATGACCCGGATCGGCAATTTAGCATTGTCAGACTCCCTGCCTAGAGCAGGGCAGAGCCCGGAGGCACATGTGCGAATAATTAGACAAAACACGTTGTCGGGAATCAGAATCGATTTCAGTAAAACATTCATTGTTTTCCCAAATAAACACAGGTAACGTGATCCTGGGAGTGATAGAGTGGGGTGAGTTTGTTGTGGGGGTTTTATCGGTGGGGTGTGGGTTACAGTGTCAGGGGGGTCAGGGGGTATCAGGCAGGGGGGTTAGATCAGGATCAGCACCCTACCGGTACATGGATTGGCTTGATAGCTGGCATGTGCCTTAACCTGTCAATGCATGTGGCCCCAACTATTTTCAGATGATAATATTCTTTTGATCTGAGCATTTTCTGGAAAATATTTTTTAAAGAAAAATGTTGATCAGAGCTTAACCATGATATTTCCTTCAAATATTTTGTAAATCAGTGCTTGATACAAAAGTTATTTTCATAACTATCATAGGTCCAGACAACACCCTTCATGGAGATGTCCAGACATGAATAGGTTAATATCACTATAGATCCTGCAGAAGGAAAAGGTAATTCCTTTCTCACGTCTGAACCCATCATACTCTGTTTAATGTTTTCAAGTTTTTAACAGGATTAAATTGCCAAAGGAAATGAAGAAAATAGTGTTTATTGGTAATTAAATAATGTGTCAAATGCAGGTAGGATCTAGTAAAAAAAATTCAAGCATTTGTGTCTTTCATTGTCATTGCTGCTGCCAAGTATATTTGTCTATACCTCCATCCTGCAGTCAGTATTAGAATAGTCTTCGAACATAACTCACACAAAAAGAGTACCCAGTGAAGAATACAGGTAGTCCTGAACTTTCATTCTCATATTCTTTAAAGGCAAAATATTCGTAATCAACACAAATATTTTAGAGAATCCTCTTGCACCATTGTCATTTCTATGTCTTCAGTTAATAAAAACCAGGTGCAATTATCTAATTTATTTTACCAAAATTTAAAAAGAATCTTTAAAGGATTACTTTCTTAACCCTTCCAATGCTGAGGCTACTTTTGTCGAAAGCAGAAGGACGCAACAATTTCTGAAACCAGTCTAAACGTTGTCATGTTGGTATTCATCAGATATCTCTCACGGAGTGCTCTCAGATGAGCACACATATGCCAGGGTTTCAGTCATTTTCAGCTTTTTTTGCATCATTTTGCATTGGCCAAATTAGCCACCAGCAGCATAAGGGTTGATAAGATATTCCTGTATGTGTCATACTATGTGTCAGATGTGAATGGGTTAAAATCAACCAATCACATGGTTCAGTGAGAAGAGGATGACATTGAGAGAGATGACGCATGCTATTGGCCTCAACTTCCCTCTCACAACCACTTCAGTTTCTGCCTATTAGAGCCAGGTTAGATCATCAGCACTGTAGGTGGCATCTAGTGGTTTCATTTGACTACCTTTTCATATTTAACCCTTATGCTGCTGGTGGCTAATTTGGCCAATACAAAATGATGCAAAAAACCTGAAAAATGATTGAAACCCTGGCAAATGGGTACTCATCTGTGAGTACTCGGCGAGAGCTATCCAATGAATACCAACATGACAGGGTTTAAATGGTTTTCAAAAATATTCAGTTTCTGCCTATTAGAGCAGTGTTAGATCATCAGCACTGTAGGTGGCATCTAGTGGTTTCATCTGACTACCTTTTCCTCTTTGGCTACCACTACATAATAGCACTCATGATTAACCCTTCCAATGCTAACACTAATTGTGTCTAAAGCTCAAGGATGCAAAGATTTGTGAAAAACATTAAAACCCTGTCATGTTGGTGTTTATTGGAAAGCTCTCGCCACCTATTGTCAGATGAGTACCCATATGCCTGGGTTTCAGTCATTATTCAGCTTTTTTCGCATTAATTTGTATTGAACAAATTAGCCACCTTTAGCCAAAGGGATAGCACTGATGATTAACCCATACGTGCCTGGAGATCTACATGACGAGATTTGTCAGGACCTGTCATACTTTTGAAGGACCTGTCATGCATATCGACTATATGTCATATGTATATGACAGATTTTACATATGACGGACCAATTTTCTTGGTCCCATTGAGTCTGTTATATCCAAGTTCGCCTGTTTATGGAAGAGAGTTGTAGACTAAGTTTTAGTGAACAACTCTCCTTCACATATTTTCCAACCATATTAGAGAGATATCACCAAATAGTCAGGTGGTTTACTAATGTCATGAATGGGTTTATCATACTTATAAAAAGACTAGATCCTAGTCTATGCTTTAATTAGATATCAATGCTCTTCTTTGTTCTGGCTCTACCCATAACATAGCATCTTTATGACTGGTCATGGATGGCATCAAGGGTGGTCACTGATAATGGGTAGAACCTATAAGACATTAGAAAGATCTCACTTTGGCCACCTGGCTGAGCAAGTTAAGAACTAAATTAGGATACACTGTTTAGATTCAGTTTTGAGTTTGTATACTTAGCATTGTCAAACTCTTTCCCCCAAGTCTATAACCCATTTATTCTCCAGGCAGGGCCTGCCCTCATAGCCGAGTGGTCTAAGGCATTGCCACTGACTTTCCATTGTCTCTCATCACTGCTCAGGTTTGAATCCCAGCCTGGGCATGTGAGAAACTTCCCAGTATCTTGTTTAAGGCAGTGGTTTTCACTGGATACTCCAGTTTCCTTTACCCTTTACAACTTTGCCACAATATGGTAGAAAAAGGGATGGGAAATGGAGTTCCAAACCCATGTAGCAATCCAAAAACTCTGTGGGCATGTCTCTCTGCAGAGAGCATCTTTTGGCACCTATTGGAAGGCAAAATGTTAATCAGAATTCAACCTTTAACCCTTGTAATGCTAGACCCCCTATGGGGGAACCTATCCCCTGGGACCAGGGATATCGTGGGTGTACCCATGAAATCAGAAGGGATTCAAAAATTGCTATTACTGTTTCAATAAAGTGCTTCACAAACTGAAATAGAAACATTGCAATAAAGTAAAACATTGGTATCTAGTATAATTCAATACCCCTCAATTGGATGGAATTCCCCGATCCTTTGCTAAGTGCAAGGGTATGCAAATACTGAATATATCATGTGTTGGTCACACAGCCAAGTTATGTAGCACCGGATATATCCGATGTTAGCAAGAGCAGGGTTAAATGAACCTTCAAATGTGTAGAAAAGTCAAGTTATGTTCTCAGATTCTTTGCAAAAAGGTATCGGTGCATCCAAATGATAATATCTAAGGTAAACTCATAAATGCATGACTTAGTTAAGCTTTAAAGAAAATATGTGTATTCCAGGTTATGATCCAATACAAACACTCAGAGGGTCAAAAGTTAGATCAGGTCATTTCAGATTAGGCTAAGATATCAGAAGTTTTCACATTTGACCTGTCCAAGTCTTTAAAAATCCCCCAACCCCATTAAAGAAAAGAGAAATGAAATAAATAAATAAATAAATGATGTGTAAAATATAAAAAAGCATGCAATGAAATTTTGACTGTTTTTCCACTGGGGACATTTCTCCTTAAGGCAGTGACTTCTATTGTTGATCATCCTCACACTTGGAACACAGGTTTCAGTGTTAGGAATTTATAACTTGAGGCGGGGAAAGGGACTTATGCTAATAACCCACTCATGCATGTTGGTATCTGCCTGAAATGACCTTTCAGAATTTAGCGATATATTTCTAGATAAAACAGCTTTTGTTAGAAATTAAAAGGGTAAAAGTTCATCGATATTAAACCAGGAACTCTCCTTCAAATATATCAAGAAATGCTTAACCCTCATGCTGCTGGTGGCTAATTTGGCCAATACAAAATGATGCCAAAAACCTGAAAATGGTTGAAACCCTGGCACATGGGTACTCATCTGAGAGTACTCATCATGACAGGGATTAGATGGTTTTCAAAAATCTTCTTGTTCTTGTGCTTTGGGTGAAAGTAGCCTCAGCATTGGAAGGGTTAAAAAGTAGGGCCTTAGATGACAGGTTACGTACGCATGGGGAGTGTCATTGGAGAGCTACACACAAAATAATTACCTTGAGTAGGATAGATGATTATTCACCCACAGGGCAAGTCATGGAAAGGTTATACATATCATATAGCTTTTCTAGACTATGCTTGGCCAATTTGTGGATTGAGTTTTGTGTTTTAGTCACTTGGCAAAATGCCAAGGGCACCATAGTTTTTACACATGTTTTCCCATTCATGCCAGTAAGTGCCCCCAAAGGCCTGACTATTTCAATGATATCTTTCTAAGATATATTTGTGATATATTTGCCGATGGCTAATTTGGCAAATACAAAATGATGAAAAAATCTGAAAAAAGAGTGAAACCCTGGCACATGGGTACCCATCTGAGAATACTCAGAGCTATCTGATGAATACCAACATGACAGGGTTTAGATGGTTTTCATACATCTTTGCGTCATTGTGCTTTGGGCTAAAGTTATTTGCCTCAGCATTGGAAGGGTTAAGAGTTTTCAAGAAATTGTTGTCTGGATTTATAATATTTTTCACAATAACTTGGGGGGTTCAGAATTATTTTTAAAAATGCTTGAAAGAGAGTTTTAAAATTTTCTGGTTAACATTTTTCCTTTAATCATTTTCCCAACTTTGCTTTCAACTTGACTATATTTCACCAGAATCGTTAATCAAAATTGTCTTGACCCCTATGAGTATTAATATGGGTTAAAATATTTGAACCCGTTGTATACAGGAATTCTACAACTATCACAAAAACAGCCATCACTCATTTTTTTTTTTAATCGCAAGAGTCAAGTTTTGGGAGATGCAAAAAATGCAGTGGCACTTAAATACAGAGAATCTGCAACTATAAAAAAAACTGTCATCACTTTGTTTTTATATCTCGCAAGAGTCAATTTTTGGGAAATGGAAAAAAAGGAGTGGCACTGGGGGGCCTAGCGAGAAAAAAGGGGAGTGGCGTCGCAAATCAAAGAAACAATCATAACTCATTTATTTCTTCAATCTCGCAAGAGTCAAGTTTTAGGAAATGGAAAAGAAGGAGTGGCACTGGGGGGCCTAGTAAGGAAAAGGGGGAGTGGCGTTGCCATCAGCTCACCCCGGAAAGGGGGGCAAAGATGAAAGGTAGCCCCCTCAAGTCACAGTTGATGGAACAAGCAGCCCCCTGAACCCTACTCCCTTTATAATGCACATACTTATGACCTTGCGCCGCCTCCGTGCCCACCAAAGGCCACTGGGCGAATGCTAAATCTTCCTTTGTGTTCTAATTGAATTAAAATGACTTGTTTTATAGGGGAGCCGGGCCTGAATAGACGTGCTGGTATAAAGGTGTCAGACTGGCGACTGCCACCGCTACCATGCTATGAGGAGGCCGCTCTGAGCTCATACGTCGTCCATCGTAGCCCTGCATATTGTAAGAGAGAGGCGAAAACTGGGACATCCTTACTATCAGTACAGTACTCCGCTGGGACTTAGTGGGGGAAGGTGCATTGGTCTTTTACTCAAGACAGGAAATGTCACCTTAACCTTTTACTCTAAGGAAAGAAGTACACCATCTTGATATAGGGTGAGTAGAAAAGTTCAATTTGTAGGTGTAAAATCATGAAATCATTTTAATGTCAACTTGAGTGAATAAGAAGGATTTTGAAACTGTGGATTGAATTAAGTTTGTGGCACTTATTTTTGATTGTGATACTTGTTAATACTGGTTGTACCTGTTATTGTACACTTGTAGCATATTGTGTTTTGAACTAAGATTTTTTGTGCTTTTACTCACGACATGCAATAGTTGTCAGTATTTGCAACTCAGCAAATTTAGAATATGATGTTTGAATTAAGTTTGTGGTTAAGGTAACATGTATTTTGTAGTGATACATCAGTGCTGAATGTATTTGTTGTTCAGGATCCTGATACCTCAGTATGTTTTGAGTTTTATGTTTAAATATATATATATATATATATATATATATATATATATATATATATATATATATATATATATATATATATATATATATATATATATATACATATATATATATATATATATATATATATATATATATATATATATATATATATATTGCTCATAGCATTTAATTGGTGTTTTCACCTGTTATTCAGAGCATACAAATTCTGAAAATTTGATGCTGATTATTCTATAGCAGAGTTAGTGAAATCAAGGTATTCATTTGAATATAAAGTGCCAGCCTAGGAGGTTAGTGATTCTGAAGTCAAAATAGATGTTGATGAGTGGGCTGAAGGAAGAAGGCTTGGTATGCTGATCACAGAGGGAATAGGATAGAAGATGATGTGAGTGAGTGTGTGTGCCTGAGAGAGAGAGAGAGAGAGAGAGAGAGAGAGAGAGAGAGAGAGAGAGAGAGAGAGAGAGAGAGAGAGAGAGAGAGAGAGAGAGAGAGAGAGAGAGAGAGGGATGAGAGACAGAGAGAGAGGGAGAGGATGAGAGACAGAGAAATAGAGAGTGAGAGAGATCTTTCGGTGTACCGTTTCCTTTCTTGAATAGCAGTTAATTTCTAATTTTAGTCTTCTTTGCATTTTCTGTGAATTCATATCCTTTTTAGCAAATGAAGGTGTGACCAGTCCTTCCACTTTCGTTTTTCTAAGTTTTGCTTAGCAGTAGAAGGGCTGTAGACTTTTTACTACATCTAGATAATTGAAACTACCTGTCTTAAATGAACATTCACAACATAGTGTAACCTGAGAAAAACGTTCCCTCCTGTATCCTGCTGAGAACATACTGGTGACATGTATCTAGTTTCTAAATAAAACCAAATAATTAGTACCTCTTACCTGTATTATACTTTTTGTGCACTACTACCTCTATATTAGTAACATGAAGTATGGTTTTGGTTTCACTGAAAAAAGATGTACCTCTTTAGTAAGATATGTTAGATACTGCTTTAGGCTTTCACTGAACAGTATTTTTTCATGTACCAGTATAACAAGATATATTAGTATTGAGTCAATCCTTAGTATTTTCTTTCTCATTTTAACCCATTAATCTTCAGTATAATTTCTGGGTGCTGTGGTACATAAAAACAATTTTGCAATAAAGCATTTTTTAATAAAATTTACGATCAAATGTGTTTAATTGCAGTATGATTATGATTGATATTTCTCCATTAGATATTTAGATATTTCCAAATAATTTTGTATCTAATAAATAACTCAAGATAGTCAGGTTGGCATCTAATGGGTATATGTGTTTAGTATTCACACATGTGGTATCTGGTGAATTTCTATGAATAAGAAGAAAATTTGAATATATGTTATTTCATTTCTTAGAAACAATCAGCAAAATTTAACACTGCAATGAAGCAAAAGGATATTTTCTGTTTATAGTTCCCCATTTACCTCTTTCATATTTTCACAATGCAATGGAGCATGAGTGCAAATGGGTAAAAACGCCAAAGCTCTTAGCACCATATGTTTCCAATTGGAAATATAAAAAATGTTCTATTACAAACAACAAAAGTTTACCTCAAACCGACCTATCACCCCCTGGTTTTTGTGTCACACCAATTCCCCATTTTACTTTTTCCATATCCTTCAAATTGGTGTTTGAGTGCAAATGGGTCAGAATACCAAAGCACTTAATAGAAGAAAGTGTGGGTTTGGCCCTTGACATGAATTTATGAAAAACAAAATTATCCCCCTTTAAGAAATGGAATCCATTGTGAGTTCAGAAAAGATGTCTGTATTTCATATGAAGGACGAGAACGAGAGGTTTTTAGAAGTAGCACTCCTATTACGGCGCCACCTGCTGGCCAAAGATCACACCGGAATACTGATCAGCCGCCTCGGGGCAAATACATGATGAAAATTATGTTTATGATGAACTGGGGCTCCATACTTTCCCGTAGAATGAAACTGACTAGTAAGCCAATGCTGTGTACAGGACGCCTACCTACTTGAGTGGCTTAACCCATACATGCCTGGAGATCTACTAGACAAGTGTCGTCTAGACTTGTGATGCCATTGAAAATAACTTTGGAGTTAGGCATGAAATTGAAAAATATTTGAAGGAGAATTGTAGATAGTGTTCTGAAGAACATCTCTTCTTCAAATATTTCTGAAAATTGCTTTTATAACATATAATAGATATCCCTAAAATAATGATATGATAAATGGTATACAGAACTGAACTGATGTATCCATACTACATCCATACATTCGGGTTCTGTCAATGCTATTGCTTTATATTACTGAAGGAGGATGCACCTGTCTCTGCTGTCTCCCATTCTTTTTCAAGAATAAACTCAATTCCTATACATAAAACACATTATTTTACCTGTCAGAAAAATGTATAAATCAAACACTTGGCCTGTCTTTCCTATTTCATATGATAAATCCCTAACTAATGAATCTTTCTTGAATCCCCTTTTTCTTTCACCCCCATATAATATGTATGCGGATCACAACCTACAAGTATACCTCACAACATTTTTGCAATTATGAATTCTCATTCGTCTTGAGGCTTTCGTGAATATGCCGCATAATGTGACATAGACATGTGACCTTTGACCCTATTTCTGCTCTAAACACTTGCGAGTGTTCGAGGATGAAGTGTTCGCATGAACAGCAGGTTGGGGGTAGGGATATCAATCATATTTGACAGCACAACAAGTAGATATAAATCCATATCACACCACTAGGGCCCTGAGGACATCGCCTATATTATGACATGATATGGCTAGCAGTGTTTCTGAGCCAAGTCAGGCTTGAATAAATTAGGCTTCTAGTAGGGATGAGGATCGTTGAAAGTAATCCATACGATGCAGTTTTGTATCAGATCAAGCGACATATTTTTTTAATGGTTTCATCACATTTTGTTATGTAGATGGCAAGGATTACATTTTTGAAAATCCTGAAATCCCCCTTAACAGCTATTATCATTTAAAAGTTGAAATGATACGTTAAAACTTTTAGCCATTAACAGTTGGTTATTCTTGGTTGTTCATTTTTGATCATCAGCATTTTGATTAACATTTCTCCTTCAAATATTTCTTCAATTATGTTCTAGCCTGAAAGATTTGACCACAAGTGCCAGGCTGCTTTTGGCAGCTGTGAGCATTAATGTGTTAACCCATTCACACTCAAAGTTCCTGTAGAAAGTGTCGTCTGCTATTTTCATACTTTTGAAAATAACTTGATAATAAAGCAAAAGTTCACAAAGTTTTTGAGGAAGAGTTGTTGTTTGACTTCTGGTCAACATTTCTCCTTCAGATGTTTTCCAAAAAATGCTTTTGATAGAAAAATATATCCAAAATTGTCAGGCCTGTTTTGGCCGCTCTGAGTGTGAATGGGTTAAGAAGTAACTTACAATGAAGCTTGAATGGGCAATGTATTTAGGAAGATTTTGTAGGTTGAGTTGTGATCAATATTTCTCAAGTAGGATGATATCACCAAAATAGGCAGGATGTTTTTGGCAGCTGCAGGGATCAAAAGGTAAAGGATAGCCATTACAGGATATGGCCACAGTACCAACCGTCCTGGCCACCACAGTACCGTGGTGGCCCGGACGGTTGGGAGCAATGCTTCCTGTCATTCGCACTCCCTAGAGAACGCTACCCACCTGGCCGGCACTGCCGTGCAGGTCCTTATCTATATGGGTCAAATGCAGCCAGCTAGTAGCAGTATACGATGGAGTGTTGACGCTAGATGTGACAGCCATACAGATTTCCACTTGCAGCAGAAAATTGAGTATAAAAGCGGTTTTCATGGAAATGACTACAAGAAAGTGGTATATTTAGTTTAGGAAGTATACGATACTCTGGCGTGCAGCTTAATATAGGAGTTTTAGCATGCTCTTGAGGGTTGAAAGTTGTAACAATTGACTTTAAAAAGTTCTGTGTGACCATATCCTCTCATGGCTTATTAGGATTTTTTATTACATATGCTTTCAACAGTATGGTGTGTTCCAGCAAATGTTTCTTAGAGAAATGATAATTATTTTGCATTCATTATCAATATCATGAAATCCTTTACACAGAGGTCTACACTAAGAAATCCTTATAAAATAGCTTGTTTTACAATATCATACTCTAATGTCTTGGATTCCTCCCACGGGGTTACAGGCTAAAAGGCTAGTGGTTAACTTGACCCCTGGAACTAAATAGCCACCAAATTTGTCTCCTCTACTTCTCGGTATCGCACCTAGAGTACATGAATTCCATCTTAAGTTGCTGATCTTCTGAAAGGACTTAGCTGATTAAAGATGTCTAGGGGGTGTGTCCGAGTGGCCGTGACATGCAAGGGTAGCATCTCTTAAGGAAGCGCCTATGAAAGATACCATTCAGCCACACACCTTTGATCGCTTAAGTAGCTTTAAGGATGCGGTTACGCTGACAGGTGAGAATACCGTCAGGTGAGCAATGTTCTTCCTGCATGCCACTATAGTGGGTCTTAACCCTTCCCAATGCTGAGGCTACTTTCGTCCAAAGCACACAGATGCAAAGATTTTTGAAAACCAATTAAACCCTGTCATGTTGGTACTCACTAAATAGCTCTCGTTGAGTACTCTCAGATGAGTACCCATTTGCCTGGGTTTCAGTTATTTTTCATGTATTTTGCATAATTTCGTGTTGCTCAAATTAGCCACCAGCCGCATAACGGTTAAGAAAGGTATTCATGTATCAGTGACGACAGTGAGCTCACAGAGGTAGAGTTAACTCTTTCTCTGCCCTGTATCTTTGATCGCTTAAGTAGCTTTAAGGATGCGGTTACGGTGACAGGTGAGAATACCGTCAGGTGAGCAATGTTCTTCCTGCATGCCACTATAGTGGGTCTTAACCCTTCCCAATGCTGAGGCTACTTTCGTCCAAAGCACACAGATGCAAAGATTTTTGAAAACCATTTAAACCCTGTCATGTTGGTACTCATTGGATAGCTCTCGCTGAGTACTCTCAGATGAGTACCCATTTGCCTGGGTTTCAGACATTTTTCAGGTATTTTGCATAATTTCGTGTTGGTGAAATTAGCCACCAGCAGCGTAATGGTTAAGAAAGGTATTTATGTACCTGAGTGAGCTCACAGAGGTAGAGTTAACTCTTTCTCTGCCCTGTATCTTTGGTTGCCTAAGTAGCTTTAAGGATGCGGTTACGGTGACAGGTGAGAAGACCGTCAGGTGAGCAATGTTCTTCCTGCATGTCACTATAGTGGGTCCTAACCCTTCCAATGCTGAGGCTACTTTCGTCCAAAGCACACAGATGCAAAGATTTTTGAAAACCATGTTAACCCTGTCATGCTGGTACTCATTGGATAGCTCTCGCTGAGTTACTCTGAGTTAGTTGGCCAATACAAAATGATGCACAAAACCTGAAAAATGACTGAAACCCTGGCGAACGGGTACTCATATGAGAGTACTCAGCGAGAGCTATCCAATGAATACCAATATGACATGGTTTAGATGGTAAACAGTCAGACCATTTTTGGCTGCTACAGAAATGAATGGGTTAACCTGAATGCCAGTTTTAACCTTTTCATGACCTGCATACATAAAAAATTCATTGAAATATTTGTACAGGTTTCTTATGAAAATATTTGTTTTGAAGACATGTTTAGATTTCATTAAACATGTGTCATCTTCAGAGTTTCCTTTTGTGTAGATTATTTGTTTTGTTACATAGGTGTTCTGGTGAGGAAGGGGTTAACAAGTGTGGGTTAACCCTTATGTGGCTGGTTGCTAATTTGGTCAATACAAAATGATGCATAAAAACTGAAAAATGACTGAAACCCTGGCACATGGGGGCTCATCAGAGAGACCACTGCAATCCGATGAATACCAACATGACAGGGTTTAAATGGTTTTCCAAAAACTTTGTGTCACTCTGCTTTGAATGAAAGTAGCCTTAGCATTGGAAGGGTTAAAGGCCATTATCTAGGCTCCATTGTTAAGACCTTATGCTTAACCATGATCGGCGTGGCAGAGCATATTGTGTTTATTATGGCAGGACAGGACCCAGGGCTGTAACTCACCTGGAAGGTAAGCAGCCCACTGGCAGGTAGTCTGAAGGTGATGGTCAGAGATGACAAGAAAGTTGTCTTTTTTTAGCTAGGTAAGTGATAGCACAGGTACCACACCAAGTATTGTGTATATTTTAGCAGGGTCATACCTGTCATATATTATATTAACTGAAAAGTAATTAAGCCAGGTGGACTGTTGATTAAGATCCAAGAAGATGATAATAAAGTTGTCTTTTTTGACTAGGTAAGTGACACCAAAGGTATCATACCAAGTATTGTGCATGTTGTAACAGGGTCATACCTGCCATAACTTACCTGAAAAGTAATTAAGCAAGGTGAGCTATTGATGAAGATGAAGATGAGCAGGCAGGTGTCTTTTTCACTAGGAAATTGAGAGTACAGGTATCAAACCAAGCATCGTGTATATTGTGGCAGGAAGTACCCGCTTTAACTTACTCTTTAGGCTCTAAAGTAATTGGTCTGTGGTGACCTATTCATGTTCCCTTCATCTAAGCTGGAAGATAAGAATGATGGCAACTGTCCAAGATGATCTGGAAGGGTTTTAACTTTGAGTAAGTAACTGTGAGTACAGGCATTAAATCAAGCACATAGTGTTAATTATTGCAGGACTGCATCCTGTTATAACTCACCTGGAAAGTAATTAGGCCATTTTGAGGGAGGTGTCATTTTTGACTAGGTAATGAGAGTACCTGCATCACCCCAAGCTTAGTGTGTTAACCATCATGCTGCTGGTGGCTAATTTGGCCGATATAAAATGATGCAAAAAAACTGAAAAATGATTGATACCCTGCCCATGGGTATTCACCTGAGAGTACTCAGCGAAAGCTTTGCTATGAATACCAACATGGCAGGGAAAAATCTTAGCATTCTTGTGCATTGGACAAAAGTAATCCCAGCATTGGAAGGGTTAAGTGTGGCGGGACTGTACCTGGCTGCAACTTACCTAGAAACTAATTAAGGTATACCAAGCTATACCCTTTCTAGAAGTTTATTAAGCCAGGTGGACTGAAGGTTAAGGTCAAATATGATCTTGAAGGGGATTTACTTTTAATAAGTAATTGTGAGGGCAGGTATCAAAATGGGTACGTTGTGTTTATGATTTAATCAATCTATGATATAGGTTCGTACCTAGCTAAATATTACATTCCTGGTTGTTTATTTGGTGGACTGAGGTTATGGTCAAAGATGACCATCTGGAATAGGATTTACTAAGTCACTTATGATGGAATAAGTAACTGTGAGTGCAGGTATCTCAACACACACATATATTGTGTTTTCTGATTATAGGTCTGTACAAAGCGATAACTTACAAGAAAAGCAATTAGTCCAATGGTTGAGGGGCCATCTACAGCTATGTAATTGAGATAGTACTGGTATCACCTTGTGCATAGTGTACTTATTTTTGCAGTACTCTACTATACAGGTGTAACTTACCTGAAAGGCAATTAAGCCAGGGGACGTTCAGAGGATGAGGATTTAGTACTAGGATTTAGTACAAGTTTCAAAAAAAACACTTTGTGCTCTATATTATAGGACTCTACTATACAGGTGTAACTTACTGGAAAGGCAATTACGCCAGGGGACGTTCAGAAGAGATGGTATGGTTGAAAATTTACTTTGACAAAGCAATTATTAGTATAAGTTTCAAAACAAACACTTTGTGTTCTATATTATAGGACTCTACTCTACAGGTATAACTTACCTGAAAGGCAATTAAGCCAGGGGACTTTCAGAGAAGGTGGTATGGCTGAGAATTTACCTTGACAAAACAATTATTAGTACAAGTTTCACAACAAACACTTTTTGTGCTATAATATAGGACTAAGCCCGCTATAACTTACCTGTAATGCAATTATAATCCTACGGTGAACAACTAGGCAATTCAGAGTACTTTTTAGTGCTACAGGAATGAAAAGGTATAAGAATGTGTTTGGTATGAAAATAAATTTTCAAAAAGATAAAGAGGACAATTGTTATGCTCAAAAGAAATAATTTTCACTCAAATATTCCCTCTTGGCTCTTGGAGCTGATGATAAATTCATTATCCTTGTTTTGAAAATGGTACACGGCTGATGTCTGTATCCAGCCAGCAGGTATTGCACAAGACCGTCAGGTCAAGTGCTGGCTTCTTACAGACATCTTGTTGTATACCAATTTTACAACAAGGATAACTAAAATTATCAACAACTCTCCTTCAACAACTTTCATAATCATTCTTAATTCTAAAATTATTTTCAAAAGTATCATAGTTCCAGATGACAATTTTATAGTGAAACTCTTAAGCACGAATGGGTAAATTCACAAATGTCGATCACTGGATACGCAACCAGCAGCTCTCGCTCAGCAGCCTTGGTATGACTCCTAGCCCAGGTGTTGATGAGAACCACTCAAGAGTTGCGTTCTGTACTTGTGCATGAGCAACTTCCTCTATAATGTAAACAAATACTAGAGCACTCAGTGGTCTTTGTCTCCAAGTGACGTCACAGATTCAGTGAGACAAGATTCGGTGAGATTAGGTGTGCCCAGGGCTTTGTAATGGCGACCAATCCATGTTTCTCCTCATCTAAGTTAAATTACACTCTGTGAGCATGCATGGGTTAACAGGTTATGGTGTTTAACAGTACAAGGAGTGGTTGATGATTTCTATAACTGACAAGATAGCTTTTGAACCTCTCCATGTAATCACCACTTGAATCTGGAGTCACTCGATAGCACTTAACCCAGTTATGCTTACAACTATCAGAGTCTGGTAGTCTATGGCTAGATGCACATTTATTTAAGATCTTTGCGAATTTCATGAAACAGTTCTTTATATATCCTTTCTTGAGAAATGTTCTTTGGCGTACTTATAAAATATTGCCACCAAGCATTAAAATTGTCAAGTCACTTGGTACATAACCCATTTATGCTCAGAACTACATGATGGATTTTCATAGATGGATTTTTTAATAACAACTATGATTTTTCAAAGATTTTACAATATAAGCTATGCTTCTCTTTTGAAGAAATGGTATTATGTATTGCAGTTATGTTGCATTTCCTATATTTTGGAGATGCTTTTAAAAATATCAGGTCATGCAAGTGCTCTGAACATGGCTTGGTAGATGTAGATCCTAGCTTTTTTATTAGCTGAAAGCATCTACCTGAGATTTCATGCTTGGCCTTGGCGGGCGCAAGATTTCTCAGGTGTGACATCCAAGTCAACAGGTGAGTTATCAGGTTACTCCCCAGTATACACACTCTCCAAGCCATCAACCCTTTCATGCCAGAGAGCTCCTTTTGAATCTGCTCTCTGGATCTATGATACCTTTAAAATAACTTAACCCTTATGCTGGTGGTGGCTTATAATTATTTGGCCAATACAAAATGATGCAAAAAAACTGAAAATGACTGAAACCCTGGCACATGGGTACTCATCTGAGAGTACTCAGTGAAAGCTATCCAATGAGTACCAACATGACAGGGTTTAGATGGTTTTCAATAATCTTTGCGTCCTTGTGCTTTGGAGGAAAGTTGCCTTAGCATTGGAAGGGTTAAAAATAACTTAAGAATTAAGGATGAATTCACAAAATATCTATATGGGAGGTGTTGTAGGGGTTCTAGTAATTTTTTCCCCTCAAATATTTTTGATTCTATTGATGAATGATGACCATCTTTGATGGAAGACCAAGACGTCAGTCTCTCAAAATGAAGGATATCTTAATATGATGTTAAGGATAGGTACTGGTAATTAATAAGATACAATACCAAAACTTGGTATTGTATGGGAGGAGTAACGTGTCGAAAAAGTTAAGTCTCGTATCATATCGTCTAAGATTTTGATTATATATGAAATTGACCTAACTGCTACCTGGATCAGGATGTCTCTGCCCCAAGACAATTCCCTATCTATAAGTGAAATTTGCTTAATTTGACAGAAATAGTTTATATAATTTCATATGATATTTAGAATTTTCATTTATTTATTTTTTTCCTTTCAACCTCTTCCCCACTATCATGTTGAAATTCTGTTTCGGCACCCTGGTTGTCAATAATGTGAAGACCTGATTTCGATGAAGAAATAGTTTG
Source organism: Maea johnstoni (assembly GCA_963942565.1). Taxonomy (NCBI): domain Eukaryota; kingdom Metazoa; phylum Annelida; class Polychaeta; order Spionida; family Magelonidae; genus Maea; species Maea johnstoni. The sequence continues at coordinate 18,118,896 of OZ012690.1, forward strand.
ATCTGATACCACTTTTATCTGGTGGTATATTTTTAAGATTTGATTGAGAAATAAGTTCAGGATTTTCATTTATAAGTATTTTATTCTTCCCCTTTCCCCCACTTATACGTTGGAATTCTGTATAGTCCCCCTGGTTGTCAATAATGTGAAGATGACAAAAAGTCTTGAGTCAACAGACCTGTATGTATAGAGTGGGTATGAGTGTTTGGGGAGTATGATCCCCGTACAAGCCAGGCCACCAGTTATTTGTTGGTACTTTGTTGTTGATTTGGGCCACCAGGAATGTCAATTTGTTTAGGGATTTACATACTCCCAACTCCTGCTTGTTTTTTTCCATACTCTGATCTGTTGGTTTCAAATACAGCTTATCATGATCACAGGGAGCGCATGAGGGAATACAAGACATCAGAGCAGGTATTCATTTTGTAGAATGTGAACCTTGCTTAATTTCTTAGTGAAATATAGAAGTTTTGACTTCTATATTTCTGTATTTTGGGTGGACTATCAGCCTCATTCATGTTTGCAGCAGCTCAAAACAGTGACTATTTTGGTGAAATCTTTCTAAAAAGGCATATTTAAAAATTATTTGATGGGAAAAATTTAATTAGAAATTACTCTTTCACATATTTGATATTGATATTCATGCAGACAGCAATTTTCATAGCAACTTTATGAATGATTGCAAAATTGTTAATAAGAGTTCCTCTGCCCGCTACCCCCTAAAGATAAACATCCTCAGATATATGAATAGAAGTACATCACTATATAAATCACAAATGTATAGGCTTCCTGTCAAATACTCATACCGTCCTCACCCCTGTCAATTTGTCATCTCCCATCCATCGCGGTAAGCTGAGAAATTGTGTGCGCCCATATCTTGATGTTATTCTCACCTGTAAAGTAACTAGAGCATGTCCGGGAGGCCGCATTTATCAGAAAAAAACATGTCATAAATGTGTTGATCTCATATGAGTGGGTTTGATGTGATGATGATTTGGAAGGCGGTTACCTGGGAAAATTGAAAATGTTTAAACTATTCAACCTATTCAACCCTGTATGGTATAAGCCCAAAATGGGTCAGACATTTTTTGTGATATCTTTCTGATGAAGGCACCTTTTGATTGATCAATGTTAATAACCCTTCCAATGCTGAGGCAACTTTCGTCCAAAGCACAAGGATGCAAAGAATTTTGAAAACCATCTAAACCCTGTCATGTTTGTATTCATTAAATAGCTCTCGCTGAGTACTCTCAGATGAGTACCCATGTGCCAGGATTTCAGTCATTTTTCCAGGGTTTTTTGCATCGTTTTGTGTTGGCCAAATTAGCCACCAGCAGCGCATGGGTTAATCAGAACCTAACCAGCAACTTTCCCTCATATACAGAAAATCTCACTTACCTCAAACAAACAGGGACCTAGCAAAGGCGTCCCAGGTAACTGAAATCTGAGGTAACCCTTCCGATGCTAAGGCTACTTTCGTCCAAAGCAAAAGGATGCAAAGGCTTTTGAAAACCCTGTCATGTTGGTATTCATTAGATAGCTCTTGCTGAGTACTCTCAGATGAGTACCCATATGCCAGGGTTTCTGTCATTTTTCAGTTTTTTTGCATCATTTTATATTTGGCCAAATAAGCCACCAGGTTGTTTGTATTTTGATAATTTACATGTATGTATATATTTTCTAAAAATGCTAATGGAGTTTTGGACAACAGCTAGAAATTTAAGATTTATTTTTTAAACTTTACTTTGAACAGTATGGTTAAACAGACTTTTGCTCTATAGCCACATTAGTTTTATCCTGTTTCATTGCCTTACATATTACATTTTAATGATTGTAGTGGGTTTGAATAGCCCCCAAGGAGTAAGATCAGTGTACAATACCTTACTCAATGCTGATGGTGTCTGTCCCGATATAGCCTTAAGAGGTGAGGATTACTGAAAGGGTCAGACACTCCCACTGGACATGTATAGTGGTGTGGGTTGAAGGGTTTCTCTTCGGCATCCGGTCACTCATTGTTGGTATCAGTTTAAGTTTAAGGAGATGCAATAGGGAGCAAACATTCCAAAACCTTGATCGTAATATTTCTTTAACTCCTTTCTTTTCTTGTCTTTCTCCTCCTGCTCCTTTTTCTTCATCATTTTCATTATTACTGTCGTTGTCATCATCATCATCATCATCATCATCATCATCATCATCACCACCACCACCACCACCATCATCATCATCATCATCCTCATCATCATCATCATCACCATCATCATCATTATTATTGTTAGCATTGGATTTCTTGCATGTTAGGAACCTAAAAAAACATGCAAATGTATTCTATCTTTATCTTTTTATCCTTTTCTTTTTCTTTGATATTTTCTTTTCACTTCCTTTTCTTCATCATTCACCTGTCTGCAGGTGCGAGGTATGAGTTCTCGTTAGGACAGGTAGATCTTGCAAGTATCAATACCGCCAGTCAGGTGATGGACAGGGTTCTTTTGATACAGGACCTGCGCCTGTCCAGGTGAATGGTAGACTTTTTCCTACTTTTTTGACATATCTCACCATTCATGACCTAAGGAGAAACTTGGTTTGACAAGTTCACATCTATTTTGACAAATGTTTGATACAGAAAATACATGATTTTAGGTTGTTTCTTAAATTTCAATTCTCATTATTTTCAATATTTTCAAATGTTTAATTTCTCGATATTTCAATTACTTTTAAAACCTTATACATGTATGCAGTTTTATATGTCCCTGTGGCAATTTTTGTTCTATACTCCCTACTGTGGAGAAGAGTTAGCTTACTACCTGCAGATGGACTGAAGACCTTCATATCCTTTTGTTATTGATTTTCAATGAATTTTTATGTGGGAAGAACATTGTTTATCGCTATTATTATTATTATTATTATTATTATTATTATTATCATAATGATTATTATTACTATTATTATTATTATTATTATTATTATCATTATTATTATTATTATTATTATTATCATCATCATCATCATCATCATCATTATTATTATCATTATTATCATTATTTTATTATTATTATCATTAAGATTATTATTATTATCATTATTACTATTATTTTTATTATCACTATTATTATCATCATTACTTTTATCATTATGATGCTGATGATGATTATGATGATGATGATGACCTTTATAGCCTTTTTTGATTGATCTTCAATGAATTGTTATGTGAGAAGAGCAGTGCACATGCAAGCTGGTCAAGTGGTCAGACAATGGTCAGATATCCTATGAAGAATGGTCAATAGGTGGCTTTAGCTAGCGAGGAGGGATAGGCGCCACAGGTCTACTGGTATCATAGGACTCAGCGATGCATGAAATGACAAATGAAAGCTTCCAGCAAGTGGTGCCCATCTAGGTGTGAGAAATCATTGGTCAGTGATGACCCCCAACATAGCTGACAATTACATGCCTATTGTGTAAGGCTTTTTCCTGCTGTGGCTTATAACTACCTCTAACAACAACAGCCATGCTACCACCAATCCCTTTTCTGGACAGGTAGATAGCTGACATATCACAAGCATCCTAGATTGTTTAGGTTGTCTGTTACATGTGTGTGTATATATATATATATATATATATATATATATATATATATATATATATATATATATATATATATATATATATATATATATATATATATATATATATATATATATATATATAATTATATGTGTGTGTATACACTGGTGTCACTTCTTCTTCCATTTATATAATCCAGCTATTAAGTCGTGACTTGCCAGTTGTAAATGGTGGAGGTAACCAGAGTACTAGATGAAAACCGATGAAACCAATGCTTAACACCAAGTCACTGGCAATTTTCTCACATGCTCCTCCGGATGGGATTTTGGTAGTAACTGCATCCAGTGAGAAAGGTGTAAAATCCCAAATCCCCATGACTATCTTTACCGCTTGATGCCTGGTAAGAAATGTAAACTTCTAGAAAATGTCAAAATATGTTTGATAGCCTGAAGTCCAGGCTAGTATAGAATGTCTTTTGTGTTGAAAGGATCAGCCCCTTATTGGCACCTTATTGTATGGTCAAGCCTCATGAAAAGGATGACTATATATCTCAAGGCTTGTGGTATTTGATTAGTAATTCATGATTAAACGGACCCAGCCATGCTGAAATCAGTGGTGGGGAAATAATTCAGGTGAGAGGTGGTACCCTTAGGGGTGTGTAATTAAAGGTTATTACTTCTCTTATCAATGAATAAGAATAGTTGTCATTGGTTTTTCTTCCTAAGGGAGTTGCAAACAATAGGAGTAGGTGTTTCAAGGATAAGGATTTGCCCACCCACTGTTTTTCCTAGATTTCAATTCAAATTCATACTTTGATGATAGATGTTGAACCACAATGGATTTGAAAGTTTTTGACATACAATAGATTAAAAATACATGCTTCGCAATGACCAATAACTAGGATACTCCACCCACTGTTTTTCTTACATCTTTATTTGTACCTGAAACCATGAATATCGATCACTGGATACACAACCACAGGTCTCAGCCTCGACACAACTCCTAGCCCAGGTGTTGAGGAGATTCACTCAAGAGGTGCGTTCTGCGCAACAATAAAAAACGCCAACTTTACAGTGTCCAATGCCTATGATAGCCCACCTTGTGATCCAAAAATGGTTATTTCGATATCTTCGTAATAATACCTCTGAAGCAAACTGTTCATTTTTTCTGTCAACTCAGTGAAACTCCTTGAATGTTAGTGTCTATACTGGGGTTTCTTGTTTCGAATGTGTATACTATTAATTTTGAAGGTTTCTTTCTCATTTTCTTAACCTGTGTTTTAGTGGCCAAAAAGGACCAAGCTATTTTTGGCATGAAAGTATTTTAACTAAATATTTGAAGGAGAAATGTCACACATATCTCAAACTATATCAGTGTGCTTTATTATATCCACTATCATCAAGCTGTTTTCAAATGTATCATAGAACGAAATGACACTTTTTGCACTATAAGCAGTTACAAAATGATAATTTGATTCATAACAATTAATGCCACCTGAATATCTTGATTTCTCCTCAGAAATATATGGCACCAAAACTTTTATAACAATCCGTTTTGCACACACAGTTAAAAAATCCTAGCTAAGGCTTTGCATAGTCAGTCTATTGAAGTAGCTAAATATACAGTCCACTATTCTTGTCAAATGAAATGTAGACATGTTTACATAGTGACTGTGATAATATTTGAAAGAATGTTACTATATCAAATAGATCTCAACTTCTTACTCAAATATTTTCATTGACAGAATTTAACTTGAGATATTCATGTAGTCTGAGTTGATAGTTATTGTGAATCAATGTGTACCTGTAAATATAACTTAGTCCCACTCATTCCAAGAAAATGCATGTTTTTGAAATAAATGCAAACTAATTAAAACCATCAGTAGAAGTCACAAATGGTTCCTAGCAAGCAGTTTTATTTCTTTTTTTCAAAAATTTAAACTTCTATAACTGATTCGATTTTCAATCAAAATCAATCCAATTTTAGCGTTTTTAGCTACATAGTTTGAATCATACAATTTGCAATATTTTTGAAGGTTTAATTAATTTAAAGCAAACAGCACTTTGGGGATGAATGGGTTAAATTCAAATCAAGCACGCCCCCCCACCTCCCACCATTCATTCTAAAGACTGCACTTTTGACAACAGAGGTTTAGGTATCTTCTGTAGAATCTCCCCTCAATATTTTAAGGAGTAAATTCTTGAAGCCTGCCCTGTACACACACCCCGGGCTCAAGGAAGTCCTAAAGAAAATAACCCATGGGCACCTATTCAGCTCTTCTGTGGCCAATGTTGACGAAATCCTAACCCATACTGAAGGTATGTCAATTTGCATTTTGTTGTAGTTGCCCACCTTAACACGCCCCTTAAGGTATTGGTATGTACTTCATTGTAGTACATGCTCACCTGCTAAATGCACTAATTAACCTAATCCTACCTGCTTGTACAGGTATGGCCATCTCGTTATCTGTCTCAGGTAGAGAAGGTGTCAAGCTGTGCTCTATGTACTTAGTTGCGTAATCTTACCTGTCGTGGGATCACATGCTCTTTGTAACTCTAGCGTACCAAGCTTTAATTAAATTGCTGAGATTCGTTTGTTACGGTTTCCTGCATTCTTCATGGGTCGAAGGTCGGGTCAAGATTTAGGTCTATGAGAAATTTGTCAGTGCCTTAAGCTTAAATTAAATGGTGTTTTTCTCTGGGTTCTCTGGTTTCCTTCATCAATAATTTGATACTCATGATTTGATTTAACCCATGAATGATTAATCCTTCGAAAGCTGAGGCTACTTTCACCAAAGCACAAGGAGAAAAAGGTTAAAAAACCCATCTAAACCCTGTCATGTTGGTATTCATTGGATAGATCTCACAGGTGAGTACCCATATGTCCGGGTTTCAGTCATTTTACTGGGGTTTTTTTTGCATCATTTTCTTTTGGCCAAATTAGCCACCAGCAGCTTATTAAGGTTAAGCCTTGTTAGTGGTTTTCCCTGGGTACTCTGGTTTCCTTCATCAATAATTGGATACTCATGAATTAACTTAACCCATTGATGATTAGGATTACTCCAGAAATTGTTGTGTTTGATCTATGATAATTTTTGACAATAGCTTTGAAAGTGAGAATGATTTTTCTAACTTAAGCATTTTTTGATAGAAAACATGGTACATTTCTTAGACTTTGCCCTTTTTTAAACAAACCACGTGGCCTTTTTAGCCACCTATCAAAATGGCTTCAAAGGTTGCAAGGTGAAGACTAAGTGCTTTTGTGCCAAGAGAAATCGTTGTTTATATTCAGTAAAATTTAAAATAACCTTTGAATAAAGCATATATTTAAAACAATTTTTAAGGGTAATTTGTGGATTATTTCAAATCAAAAATTTCCTTTAAATATATTTTCTATCATATGCTTTATTCAGAATGTTATTAACAAAATAGTAAGATTGCGGTGCTACATTCATGTGTAGATTGAATAAACCATCATCAACCCTTCAACATTTGAAGCGGGCTGAAGGACTGACACATTAGGAAATATCTTCCCAACAAAGCAATATAATATCTTGAGTATATTTCAATGAAATTAATCTTTTTTGTATATAACAATTCTGCTTTAAATGCTTAGATGTTTAGGAAATTACACACTCCTTGAAGAGTTGTGATGGAAGTTGTCACAATACAGGGGTTACTGTAGATGCAGGCAGGCAGGGGTCTCCTAATATTTTAGTACCGGAGCACAGTTAGTAAGTCCTGGAGCACAGCAATGAATATTGTCACCTAATGGCACTACTATATTAGCCCTTAATGCAATACATGTAGCCAGAGAGGTCTATTATAGATAGTCCCTGATGTAGTTTAAGTCCAAAACCAATCATTATAGACACTCACTTTGTTACTTATTGAAGTCCACTGGGTTTTAAATGCAATTTGTATCAAAAATAATTCAGGTGAAATATCTGATAGGCTCAATTGGTCATGTTTTGCAAAATTTTCCCAGTTAAACAGTGTTTAAAGTTTTTTGTTTGTTGCACATTGTGAAGCCCCTGTCCCACGCTGGTGCGACAATACGACAGTTGGACACCCCTGATGTGTCTTAACCCTTATGCTGCTGGTGGCTAATTTGGCCAATACAAAATGATGCAAAAAAACTGAGAAATGACTTAAGCCCTGACAAATGGATACTCATCTGAGAGTGCTCCGCGAGAGCTTTCTAATGTATACCAACATGACAGGGTTTGGATGGCTTTCAAAGATCTTTGCGTCCTTGTGCTTTGGACGAAAGTAGCCTCAGCATTGGAAGGGTTTAGTTTTTCGATGGAGGTGCGAAGCTGCCAGATGACTTTATGGCTGTAATTAGCAATGTATTAGGCATGCTCAGCAAATATTTGCCCTTGTGCTTTTCCTCCACTCCCCCTAAGGTATAAGTGGGGTGCAGGGTGTAACCCCATTATTGTCCTAATACCCACTTTCATTGTGATGCCCTGATAGGGTAGGGTTCTTATGCAACCTCACATAACACCATCACATGAACCCTGGCCATTATTGGGAGGGTACATGCCAACTCATTCCTAGCAGTGGATTTAGGGTAGAAGCAGCAAGGAAGGGATGTAGTATGAAACAAAGCCAGGATTTCTGCAGTGGTACCAGTGACATGAAATGTTCAGCTCTTCTGCATGAGACAACACATAGAGACCTGAGCCGGAACCATAACACCCGGCCATCACATGAACTTGGAACATTGTTGGGAGGGTACATGCCAACTCACTCACTCCTAGCAGTGGATTCAGGGTAGGAGCAGCAAGGATCGTAGGGATATAAACAATGCCAGGATTTCAGCAGTGGTACCAGTGACATGAAGAGCTCATCTCCCTTATATGAGACCAGAGCTGGAACCATAATAGCATCATATGAACTCGAACGTTATTGCATGAGAGGGTAGGTGCCAACTCGTCACTCCTAGCATTGGATTTAGGGTAAAAGCAGCAAGGATCAAAGGGATATAAACAAAGTCAGGATTTCAGCAGTGATACCAGTGACATGAAAGGCTCAGCTCCCTTGTATGAGAATACAGCTGGAACCATAATAGCATCACATGAACTCTGAACATCATTGCATGGGAGGGTACATGCCAACTCATTCCTAGCAGTGGATACAGGGTAGGAGCAGCAAGGATCGAAGGAATGCAAACAATGCATGGTTTCTGCAGTGGTACCAGTGACATAAAGGGCTCAGCTCACCTGTATGAGACCAGAGAGAGATAGCTGGCACCATAACACCGTCACATGAACTCCAACATTATTGGAAGAGTACATGCCAACCCACCCTTAAGTGGTGAATTTAGGGTAGAACCAGCAAGGACAGTATATAAACAAGGCCAGGATCTCTGCAGTTATTTGCTGTAGAACCAGCAAAGAAGAGATATAATCAACGCCAGGGTTACTGCAGTAATTTGGTGTATGACCAGCAAAGAGGGGACATGAACGATGCCAGGATTTATGCTCTACGACCAGCGACATCAAGAACCAATTAGAAAAGGATATGAATCTGCCTGATATTCTGCAGTAGAGGTTTGTACCTTTAAGGAAAAGTTGCCTGGATTTCTGCACCGAGACCAGCATCCTTAGAGAAGCAAAGATTTTGCTTCAAGGGCAGGAATCTTAAGGAAAAAGGTACTAATGTCGCCTGGATTTCTGTGGTAAGATTATTGTTACTTCTGTTACTTTATAGACCTCCCAGTCAGCACTGGGCATTATAGAGTTAATTTGACTGAAAGAGGTCATCAAATATTTTCATTTAGCCCATTCATACTCAGAGCCCTTTCGCAAATAGCATGACTTAAAGCAAAATTGATGAACTATTTGAAGAACGAAAGTTGTGTATCCCACCTTATAGAAGCTGTCCATTAGGGTTTGACTGCGAGGATACAAACAGGTAAAAATTTAGGCACCTTTTCTGATTGACTCTGACATTCAGAATCTGTTTTCACATTAATGCAGATTTAAATATCGGTGATATTATATATTATTATATCCCCAAATAGTAAGCTCAACACAATATCAGGAAAGGGGAATGAGTAGCATACCCAGTAAGGGAGTTACCCTTTAACACCTTAACCCTTCCAATGCTGAGGCTACTTGCGTCCAATGCACAAGGATGCAAAGATTTTTGAAAGACGTCTAAACCCTGTCTTGTTGATATTCATTGGAAAGCTCTCATGGAGTACTCTCAGATGAGTACCCATTTGCCAGGGTTTCAATCATTTTAAGGTTTTTGCATCATTTTGTATTGGCCAAATTAGCCACCAGCAGCATGAGGGTTAAACAAAACATAACATTACCTGTTACCTACGCTGTGTCCATAGGAATCTAGCATCAGGTTGTCAGGTGAATCCAATTGAAATCATTTTAATCATGTTTGTTAAAACAAACTAAAAACATTACCTTGTCTGTTATCTTCATTGTGTCCATAAGAATCTAGCATTAGGTTATCTGGCGAATCCAATTGAAATCATTTTAATCATGTTTGTTAAAACACCCTAAACAATTACCTTGTCTAGCTGTTATCTACATTGCGTCCATAGGAATCTAGCATTAGGTTGTCTGGTGAATCCAATTGAAAACATTTTGATCGTGTTTGTTAAAAAACCTTGAACATTACCTTGCCTGTTATCTACATTGTGTCCATAGGAAATTAGCATTAGGTTGCCCAAATCTACTTTTCATGTTGCTACTCCTTTTGCCAGAGAAGTCCAATTAATTGTGAGTGAAATTAGGCAACTAATTGAGCAGAAAGATCAGCGAACTCTTTCTAAACCATGACCCATGAAATATGGAAGATTGATTAATCTCTTTCCCAGATGACAAAGTATGCTGTCATGGTGGTTGGAGATGTATTGAAGAAACAATGGGCGTCAATAAAAATTAATTGTGCAGATGATTGAATCCATATTGTAATAGAAGTATTATTTCGGGCTGTCAGTACAATTTTGCAGGAGGGATGGAAATTACCTCTTGATTTTGATCTAGAATAAACTAAGCTCTGTTATCGATCCCTAATTTAACCCTTTCATTCTCAGAGAGGTCAAAAGTAGCCTGGGACTCTCATAGGCAAAACTATATTTGGGAGAAAATCTTAAATTGTCCCAATTAGCCACCAGCAGTTTAAGGGTTAAGGTAATATCTCTCATACTGAAGCCCCTTTTGGGAGATATTTGATGATTAATAAGTAATAACTGAACTAACAACCTAATCCTTGAAATAGAAATCCCTGTGAACATTAATGGGTTAACCCTTTTGCTGCTGCTGGTCAATTTGGTCAATACAAAATTATGCAAAGAAAACTGGAAAATGCCTGAAACCCTGCCAAATGGGTACTCATCTGAGAGTACTCCGCGAGATCTGTCAAATGAATACCAACACAACAGGGTTAAGATGGTTTAAAAAAATCTTTGCATCCTTCTACTTTGGAGGAATGTAGCCTTAGCATTGCAAGGGTTAAGCAGAAAAGTGATGTAGTGGACAATCTCACACACCCAGACTGGCATCAAAGACCCTCACATCAAACGCACCATTTATTCAGTGTTGATATAAGAGTAAGGGGTCAGTAATTGTAGTGTTGTTTCCCCCACATATGTCTGGCAGGGTTTAACCTATTCATGTATGGAGTATTTCTTGAAAAGTGTCGTCTGGAATTCTAACATTTTTGAAAATAACTTAAGAATTCAGCACAAGTTTACAAAATATTTGAAGGAGATTTGTTGCTTTTGTTCTATTTTTATATTACCCCTTAATTTTTTTTCAGAAAGATGTTTTTGTAAGAAATATATCATTGAAATTATCAGATCTTTTGGAATCTGCTGCTATCGGCATGATTAGGTTAATGTCACCCTTCAATGTGTGACTCAGGCATTCAGGCACGTCCGTTTTAGTGACTCGTCCATTTTAGTTTCTCGCATCCCTTCTCCACCCCTGTCCAAGAATTCCAGTGGGCCAGAAAACACATGTAAATATCTCAAGCATTTACAGCGAGCCTAAAGAAATATTTAATGAAATTTGAGTTTCATTCCTTGAGAAATGAGATAACCCATTCATGTATGTGTATGTGATCTGAAAAAGCTTCCCCCCAAAAGCCTGGCCAAAAATGGTGTTATCTCATGAGCAAAGCATAATCTGGGAAATACAAGGAGGAAAAATGTCAATCACAACATTTACCTGGAACTTTACTTCAAACATTTTGTGTTTTATTTTCTAGTTAATGTCAAAAGAAAGCAATACAGGAATAATGAATTCTCTCAATATAAGGTTTTAACTTTGAATTTTCCCAAAAATATTATCTCTTCTTTTTTGCTCAAAAATGATTCTAAACTTTTTGAAAAGAACACTAATCTTGAGATCCTTTGCCAACACTTTATTTTGGAGGAGCTCTCCTCTTTTGGAGACTGGGAAATTACTGAAATGAACGAAATGCCTGAACGACTCTTATCTCTTGGTTTCCCATTTTCTACACATGTGCGTGTGGCAAGAAAAAAACGTTTCAGTAGTCGGCTCATTTGACAGATGGTGAAGATAGTATGATATTTCATACGGCAAATTGTTATCATTGCACCCTTACAGTGCCCCATCTAAAATAGGCCTCATGTTAATAAAAGCAGTGTGGAATCACGTAATACTCGAACAAATTGGAAGTAGGGCATGGATGTCAGGAAAACTGACAAAGAGATAGAGAAAATCATTATTTTTCTTGAAACAATCAATTGGTATCATCTGGAACAACTCATTAGAACAATGATTGCATGCTGTTCACCCCTATATTTAACCCTTACCAAAGGTAGCTGAGATTTCCTGGAAAAACCCAGAGAAAACCCTAGGATTTCCATGGTATTCCAAGCTTCGGTTGGTAAGGGAAGGGATCTGAGGAAAGAGCCCATAGCAGCATGTTTTGTGGAGGGACAAGTGTCACTGCTCAGCCAGTAGTGTACAGCCAGCACCTTTTCTTTCCCAGCTGGTTGCTGGCCAATATGGGACTTGTCTATTTATAGTATAGAGGCATATAATGCTGAACCAGCCTTTGATATATCCTTTTTAGAGGTTGACCTACAAAGGTCAACCTATATTCATTTCGCTTTTGTTGTCTTACATTCCCGGGGGGGGGGGGGGGGGGGGGGGGGTCCTGGTATCTGGTTGATGCATTTTCCCTATGTTGTCTTACATGGCTGTTTTGGAAAATTCTAGCCACATGATCTGGAGAGTGGGGTGTGGTGGGGTCGTTTTGTTTATTGTTTCTGTTAGAGTTGAGTGTGTAGTTTATAATGTTTGTTTCATTTTTTCTGTGGGTTGCCTAGTTTTTTTTTGGTGGATTTTTACGTGTTTATACTTTATGTTTTCTTCACTCTAATACGCTTCTGTAGCGCGTCTGGTGGGGCGGCCGTTGGATGCGCATGCGTGGGTTTTCTGCATATTTAATGCGATCGGCTAATCACGTGACGGTGCGTGTTGGGGTTTCCCAGCACCACGTGGTTTGTCTCTGGTGAATTATCCAATGAGCGGTCTCACTGCCTCACCGTCACACCACGTGGTACTCTTTCCCGCGGTTTATTAACCAATGAGCGGCTATTTGTATCCCTGTTTGTACTATTTTACTTACGTGTTCATCCACGTATTTTTTACATTGGCGAGGTTACGGTCCGCCATTTTGAATATCGGGTTTGACGAAATTTGCACCCCGATTTCAAAGCTTTCGTTTGTGGCCATCTCTAACTCTAAAATTCTGAAACCAAAAGAATTAACAAGCCAAGTATCTATATTATTAAGATTAATTCTTTTGGTTTCGGAAAATCGATAATATTTTGAGATATTTGTCAACACGCATCGATGGTGACGTGACCATGGTGATGAGTACATTCACAATGGTACCTCGCCGATTCCTGTCAATTTCATCAAGCTATCACCCCCCGATCACAATATGACTACCTACCTGGATAGATGAGATCATCATCTATCTGATTCAATCATTTTTTAAATTCAACTTCAGGTTGGAAGCGAAAAAATAGCTTTTCGCTACAACCAGAAGTTGATTTTTTTGACATTAGCGAGGTTACGGCATTGATATGCATTGTGTGCATTTCACACAAAAAACCTACTTTTTTCGATAAATTGTCACGTCGCCGTTTCTGGGTCAAAATTTACAAATGACCCATCAAAGTGTTCGCAACAAATAGGGCTTTTACCCTATTATCATAACTTGTTGGTTATATTTGTAATTATTGAAAAAAATTGGCGACTTCGGAAAAAAACGGCAAAAACGGCTTTTTGGAATGTTGATTTAGGAACCCTGGCGAAATTCTAAATTTACTTATTAATTTCGCCACTAAAACCGGAAAAAAAGTTTCAACTTCAAGAAAACAGACTCTAAATAATCCATCCTGCCCATTTGTGGATTTTTTTTGTTCCCCACAATCGTAAAAAAACAACTTTGAAAAAAACGGAAGTAGTAAATATTTTTATCGCGATTTCAGCAGTCAGTATATATACCCTTCTCACCATGAGTGTAGTATGCAGTCCTGAAGTTAGCAGACCTTTAACCCTGCCATCAGGATTTTATGTTTAGGTGCAAATAAATTCCTGTGCTGGCACCATGACGGTAAGGTTTTGCCAGGGGTGCACTGTTTAGGTTTGGGGATTTTGGAGCATGCTCCCAGGGGAAAAATTGAAAAGTTTGTGTTTCTGGTGTATTTTTTGGCACTATTAGGTGTGATAAAAAGATAGAGAAATTCAAAGAAAGGGAAATTTTTTAAAAATGCTCTAAAACTGATATTTAATGTCCATTCACAAGCTTGACTCTTATAGTTCATCATCAGGTAGCAAAATCGCATAATCCAGGGGCATATGCCCCTTAAGGGACCATATGATTGATCTTTGTGCATGTTTGCATTCAGGCAGTGTTTGGCCATTTTCTTGTAAAGGTAAGTCACTGACTAAAGTTCTCCAGGCAGCAGCAAGTAAGTTGTGGCAAGCATGCTACTGGTGTGGTTTTGTTGACTGTCATTTGCAGTGCAGGATGTGGGCTTTTCCCATTCATGTTTGGTGATCTACTGGATGAGTGATGGTGAGTTTGTCATAGTTTCTTGGATAGCTAGAAGTGGGTTATAGTTTTGGAAAATATTTGAGGGAGGGTTTTAGATAGAATTCTTATGAAAGAATTGAAGGATATGTGTTTCAGATGTATTTTTTGGCATTATTAGGTATGATAAAAAGATAAAGAAATTCAAAAAAAAAGGAAATTGTTTTAGCTGTCCAGGTTTGGGGATTTTGGTGCATGCTCCCAGTGAAAAAATTGAGAAGTTTGTGTTTCTGATGTATTTTTTAACACTATTAGGTATGATAGAAAGATAAAGAAGTTCAAAGAATGGGAATTTTTTTTGAAAATGTTCTAGACTGATATTTAATGTACATTCACAAACTTGGCTCTTATAGTTGTATTTTTTGGCCCTATTAGGTGTGATAAAAAGATAAAGAAATTCAAAAAAAGGGAAGTTTTTTTAAGTGCGGTTTTAGATAGAAATCTTACGAAAAATTTGGAAGATATGTGTTTCAGATGTATTTTTTGGCACTATTAGGTGTGATAAAAAGATAAAGAAGTTCAAATAAAAGGAAAATGTTTTAAATTGCTCCAAACTGATATTAATGTCTATTCACAAACTTGGTTTTTGATTAAAAAGTCTGTAAGTATCATCAGCAGCATTACAAGTGTGTATCAGTCTATTTTAGGTTTAAGTACATAATTATTGCATGCATATTGGGTTTCTGGTAGTGCTGGACCTGCTTTAGTGGCGGAAGATCATGGCCAGGGGCATATGTCCCTTAAGGGACCATAAGGTTGATCTTTGTGCATGTTTGCATTCAGGCAGTGTTTGGCCATTTTCATGTAAAGGTAAGTCACGGACTAAAGTTCTTCAGGCAGCAGCAAGTAAGTTGTGGCAAGCATGCTGCTGGTGGGGTTTTGTTGGCTGTCATTTGCAGTGCAGGTTGTAGGCTTTTCCCATTCATGTTTGGTGATCTACTGGATGAGTGATGGTGAGTTTGCCATAGTTTCTTGGATAGCTAGGAGTGGGTTATATTTTTCGAAAATATTTGAGGGAGGGTTTTACATAGAGTTCTTTTGAAAAAATTGAGGGATATGTGTTTCAGATGTATGTTTTGGCACTATTAGGTATGATAAAAAGATAAAGAATTTCAGTGGAAGGGAAATGTTTTAACTGTCCAGGTTTGGGGGTTTTGGAGCATTTTTCCAGGGAAAAAATTGAATAGTTTGTGTTTCTGATGTATTTTTTGGCACTATTAGGTATGATAAAAAGATAAAGAAGTTCAAAAAAATTGAATTTGTTTTAAAATGTTCTAAGCTGATATTTAATGTCCATTCACAAACTTGGCTCTTATAGTTCATCATCAGGTAGCAAAATCACATAATCCAGGAACATATGCCCCTTAAGGGACCATAAGGTTGATCCTTGTGCATGTTTGCATTCAGGCAGTGTTTGGTCATTTTCATGTAAAGGTAAGTCATGGACTAATGTTCTTCAGGCAGCAGCAAGTAAGTTGTGGCAAGCATGCTATTGGTGGGGTTTTGTTGACTCTCATTTGCAGTGCAGGATGTGGGCTTTTCCCATTCATGTTTGGTGATCTACTGGATGAGTGATGGTGGGTTTGTCATAGTTTCTTGGATAGCTAGGAGTGGGTTATAATTTTGGGAAATATTTGGGGGAGGGTTTTAGATAGAATTCTTATGAAAAAATTGAAGGATATGTGTTTCAGATGTATTTTTTGGCACTATTAGGTATGATAAAAAGATAAAGAATTTAAAGAAAAAGGAAAATGTTTTAAAATGCTCCAAACTTATATTTAATGTCCATTCACAAAGTTGGCTCGTATATTTTTTCATCTGGTTGCAATATCACATGAACCAGGGGCATATGCCCCTAAAGGGTACATAAGGTTGATCCCTGTTCATGTTTGCTTTTAGGCAGTGTTTGGCCATCTTCATGTAAATGTTTTGTGTTACTTTGATGATATGTCAGATGTCAAATTTTTAACCCCGCCCCCCATCGCTCTCTTTTTCTGAAGTATGTGTGTTAAAATGTTCATGTTTATATTTGGCGGATAGGCTTAGTGATTAGTTTAGTTTGTCAAAAGTTGCATTTTATTTATGCGTGCTGAATTTTAGGTTATGATGAAATTTTTTATTGGCTGTTTAACTGTTGGTCTTTTTTAATATTTAAGAGCCGGCACTTATTTTAATGCATGGGCTTTGTTGTATATACTTAGCTTATGTGTTAACATTTTGTGTTGTGGGGGAGAGTCACAAGCCTCTGTTAAGGGGGAGTGGACTTTTGGCTGTTGGCAACATGTTTGATTTTGATGTGGTGTTATTTGCAGGCAGCCAGTCAGTTTGTTACATGCATCAGTGATTGACTTTAACATTTTCAGCAATATCACCACCAACAATAAAACATCAAAAAATACTTATGGGTGACTTTAACATTAACATACAAAACAAACACATAAATACCACAGAAAAAATTTGCAAATGTATAGGAACAAACCAACTCATAAACAACCCAACAACAAAACAAAACACCATAATAGATCACATTCACACCAACCTTACAGAATACCATTCAACAGGTGTCATCAAAACGTATTACTCAGATCACGACCAAATATACATAACACTTAAATAAGTCAATCCAACAGAAAAAGCAAAACCACTGTAACCACTAACGAAAAAACACAAAAATCAGAAAAATTTCAAAATAGCAAAATATTAAAAAAACAAAAAATTGCAAATGATTAACTACAAAAAGACATACACGGAATCAACCTCTTGACGCCACTGGCGTCTATCTTGTTTTCTACTTTATTCTGCAGAATACCCAGGAATTCTTTGATTTATCCAAGGAATATCCTAGGATTTCCAAGGAAGTCTCAGCTACCCTTAGTAAGGGCTTGCTGAACCAGCTATTGTCATATCCCCTTTCTACTTATCTTAGGATATGCAATATTAGTAGAAGGTCTATAGTTGTACTTCCCAAGCCCTGGTGTTTCCTGAAGATAAATGTGTTTCTGTGTAATTTTATCACATTGTTGTGTTGGTGGTCTGTGCAGGGAGGGGTAGACTGTCGAGATTCAGTACTAGATAGCACGTCCACTGTCTGCTCTGTCAAGTATCATAGTGGCCAACATCATGTCCATTTTAATCTTGCATACTTAATTTTCTTACTTTTCCAAACTTTCATTTTAACCCTTCCAATGCTGAGGCTACTTTCATCCAAGGCACATAGACGCAAAGTTTTTTGAAAACCATCTAAATCATGTCATGTTTGTATTCATTGAAAAGCTCTCGCTGAGTACTCTCAGATGAGTACCAATATGCCAGGTTTTTGGTCATTTTTCAGCCCTTTCTTTGCATCATTTTGTATTGAACACATTAGCCACCAGCAGCACAAGGGTTTAAGTTACCTTCTCTTATCAGGTGCACATACAGAGGAAGTTCAAAGGTTTGACGAACTCAACCTTAAAATATAAAATGTTGATTTTCTTGCCAAGATTAAACACTTTTCTTTAGTTTTGCAATGAGGTAGATCTGCTCTTTATTAAAACGAACCCCCTCATACAGAATAAAACTAAAGAGAAGTGAAACTTCCCAGCTAGAAAACTATCATTTTTTTTAACAGGGGGGGGGGGGAGGCATTTATCTTATTCCTGTTTGTTTTGCAGATTGCTCATAACAAATCATTCAATTTTTATCAGATATGTGGTAGTATTTTTCTGCTCTGTTGACCCGTGTGGTTTTCATGATTGACTTATTGAAACTTTGGCTTGAAAGGAATTTTTGCGGTTTTATTAACTTCCTCTTTCATTTCAAGCTACTTCCCGATGTTGACCTAGTTAAGTAGAAGATTTACTACTTAGAGTACGTTAGAAAGGAAAAAGAAATGAATCACATAAAAACTGTAATTAAACAGCAATTAACCCACTATACAGGTAGGGCCATGCAGGCGGTGACCTTAACTCTTTCCTAAAATAGAGGAAACTTCATTCATTCATTACAGCATTTGTTACTTGACAATAGAAAAATATTTGATAGGAGTTTCCCCTGTTTCTAAGATATATTGAAAATGTTTCAGTAAGAAATGTTTTTAAAATTTTTAGAAAAAATATTTTTGAATAAAACATTTTCATTCATTGACTCTGGGTATGAAAGAGTTAACAGTGTCTCGTACTTGCTCTTGTAGTTGAAAAACTTCTCATGGGAAAAATATTTGAGAATGTTAGGCTGTAAAAGAAAAAAGAATATAATTATTTTAAGAATCGTCAACTGATATCTTATAGAATTGTTTATCATGTATGGCATTGAATAACATGTTTAATAGCTATGAGAAAAATTTTACACAATATAAATGGATTTCTTGTAAAAAACAACTATGAATTCTTGCACTAAATTGCAAATTAAATAAACTGACCACTCATAAAATAAAACAAGATTATGAATTCTAAATATGAAATGCAATCAATAAAAGCTGATTTCTCTTAAAATACCACATCAGGGGTCTCAGTCTTAGATATAAAATGCAATCAATAAAAACTGATTTCTCTCAAAAGCACATACTTAAATCTTGCAAGTAATTGATTTATATGATAAATTCATCTGTACCCTTTTCATTACACTGTACCGAAATATAAATTTGTCTGGAATAGTACCTACGAAGCCCTTTAAGCATACCCATTTATCTCTTCACCTGACACCCTGTTTCAATGGGTGTTATAGGGTGCCATTGTACCCCAACATCAGGAGTGACTAACATTACCTACATGCTAGGATCTGATTAATTACCTGACTATCTTGTCGGTATCACTTAAATCGTTGGTGGTGCTTATTGAAAAATCACCTGTAATGGGTGTTGACTGGGTAATGAGGCCTGAAAAGTCAACCCATTCATGTCTGAGCGTGCCTATTATATTTGGAGTTTTGATCATCACCTATTTCTGCCATTTTCATGCGAAATTATAGCAGGGACTTCCATAATTCTGATCTACACTCCCTGATTATAGCTAGCAAATTGTAAGTGTGAAGGATATTGGATTAGGGAATTTTGATTATCACCTCTTTCTCTGCCATATTCAGGCTAAATTATAGCTGCCAGTTCTAAATGTGTAGGATATTGTATTTGAGAATTGCTATTGCTGCTGCTGCTGCTGCTGCTAATTATAATAATAATGATAATAATAATAATAATAATGATAATAATAATATCAATAGTAATAATAGTAATAATAATAATAATAATAATAATAATTATAGAAATAATAATAATAATAATAATAATAATAATGATAAATTAATAAGTAATGGTGCAAGGAAATAAACATGAACTCCCGAAATATTCAAAGATATGTTGTTGCAAAAGGTCTGTTATGATCTAGAACCTTAACAGTATAATGTATCGCCAAAAATGCAATAGACTGCTAGTTCCAGTGGTGGTATAGTAATGTGAGTGTCATTGTGTTGGTAACAAGTGGTTGTAGGGGTGTCCCTGGGGTGTGAAAGAGAACCAGGGTGGTGGGTCCGCCGGGCTAGGATGGAGACAGGCTCGTGTTGAGAGACAACATCCAGAGGCCTCTAGAGTGGTCACCCCTAGCTACTAATGAGAATGGAGGAATTGTCGCTGGATTGTCCCGCTCTCGCTCCACGTGTAGTGGAATGTCTGCCACACCGAGAGACACGCTGTAGTAGACACATTCCTTACAGTTTTGTGGTCTGTGGACACTGAACAGAACCTTCAGAGGGCGGTCCTGACACCTACACAAATTGCCCGCCTATATTGGAAAGTCAAAAGGCTACTTTGTGATTGGATTATATCATGTACACCCTACTTATTGGATATCGTAAAAAGGGTCTAACAAAGAAAATCTTTGTATTTTTTTCATTTCCGGCTTTCTATTGTGCTGAATTCCAGACTTTATGAAAGAATGAAAAGGGTGGGGTAGGTGGCCATTATTCCAAAAAAAAATCCTGATAGGACGATCTCAGTTTTGGTCAAACATTCTTCTTTTATCATATTTTTTCCCATAGTTACAAACCCTACTCGATGGAACTTTGCCTTAAATATAAAACATTTTTTAAATACTTGTTTCTTTAGGGGTGCAAGTAAAACCATACATAACAGAAATGCAAACTAAAATGAAATTGACATCCACAACTTTTTTTTTTCTGCACTCAGTCTTTGCTCTAGATAATAAAGAAAGAGGCATTGTAAATGGTGCAAAATAAATGTATCTAACCCATAAATGCTCATAGCGACCAAAAGCAGTCAGACAATTTTGATGAAGTCTTGCAAGCAAAAGCAAAGTTTGTAAAATATTTGAAGGGAAAGTTTGGAAAAAGTTTGGAAAATATTTGAAGGGAAAATGTCATTCAGATCATCACCAACAACTCTCTTCAATACATTTTGTAAAATTATTCTTTATTTCCAATATATTGTCAAAAGTATATATAAAAAAGATCTAGACGACAATTTGAAATATTTGGCTTATGCAGCCAAAACAAGCCTAACTACTTTGGAGATATCTTTCTGCCAAGAAAATCTCATTAGGAACATTTGAATAAAGAAGGTATAATCAGAATCCAAACAAAAACTCTCCAACAGATATTTTGTCTATGGTGCTTTAAGTGGTGGATTCATGACTTATGATTATATTTTGATTCACATGAACCCCTGAAAAGGGTGACTTTGCCACATAGTGTGTCAAAGGAAAGACAAATTGCTCCGTAAGATGAGTAGAGATGTCTTAGTTTAAGGAATCCATTACAACATGCAGATCTGTTCAGTTTCACATCTATCGCTGTCCTTTTATCTCGGGGTACCTTCCTCCATCTGACAGAAGCCGTTAATTACAATATCCTCCAGAGAACCTGACACCCTCCCACCCCTGCATGCCAACTCGTACCCAGAACACCCGATACCAGGAGTAATTCTTCGGGCATGAGTCTGACCCATACCTAATACCTAGGGTGGCAACCCCTACCACCCAACACCCAAGGTTAAGGGCGATGTTTGGGGCATCCACATAATTTGTCAGGCATGAAGTTGAGCAATATCTCAGACCTAGGGTTGCAACCCCTTAGTACCCCTAAAGTGGGTATTGGGTATACCCACAAAATTTGTCAGGCACCCATACCTTAGACATGTTTGCAATCCCTACTACAATGTACTCAAAAGTCCTGCTACCCAAAATCAGGTATTTTGTAAGTCCACATAGTTACATACCATATGCTTCGTCATATAAACATTTCGGACCCGAGAACATACTAAATCGTTATTCATCCTGAAGGGAAGGCATTTGGTATAATCAAATTATGATCAGGAATTAGGTTAATCCATACCTAATACCTAGGGTTCCAAGTCAACGCAACCCGTAGTACCTAAAATTGGGTTTGTGGTAAACCCACACAGTTACATACCAGATGCTTCACCATATAAACATTTAAGACCAGAGGAAAAGTTTCCGTTATTCATCATAAAAAGTGGGTTTGTGGTAAACCCACACAATTTGTCAAGCATGAGGTTCACCTATATCTATGACCTTAGGTTGCAACCCATACCACCCAAACTGGGATTTTAATAAAACCCACACAGTTACATACCAGGTGCTTCATCATGTGAATGTATAAGGCCATGTAAACATTTTCCATCATGATTATAGTTCAAAATTAGGCAGTGGTACCTCGATGGCTGAGTGGTCTGGCTTTATTCACAAATTTCTGTATCATGGCATCCAGATGACTGTAGAGCACTTAAACCCATTCACATCTGATGCATAAATCCTTCCAATGCTGAGGCTAGTCTTTCATCCAAAGGACAACGGAGCAAATATTTTTGAAAACCATCTAAACCCTGTCATGTTAGTATTCATTTGATAGCTCCCATTGAGTACTCTCAGATAAGAAACCATATGCCATGGTTTCATTCATTTTTCAGGTATTTGCATCATTTTGTATTGGCCAAATTAGCCATCAGCAGCATAAGGGTTTTAATATGGTCTGGCGCACCACAAAGAAAATATCTTGAATACAAAGCAATATTTGATGAAAGTTGTCGTTCCTGATGGCTTTATCAATCTCTTATCAAATAGTTTTTGAAATGCTCCCTATCTTATGAATAATGTCCTAAGTTGTCAGATCATATGTGCACTCTAGATGTAAATGGTTTTAGTGAATGTCATACATTGATAAATTTATGATCATGATAGATAATCATACGTTTAGATTGGTTTAACATGTCTGAGATAATACCATGAGTATACTAACCCATTAATCTCCTTGGCAAGTGTCGCCTGGACCTATGATAATTTTAAAAATAACCCCATTTATCATTACTATTGTTATTATTATTATTATTATTATTATTATTATTATTATTATTATTATTATTATTGTTATTATTATTATCATTATTATTATTTTTACTATTATTATTATTATTATTATTATTATTATTATTATTTTTGTTATTATTGTTATTATTATTATTATCATTATTATTGTTATTATTATGATTATTATTATTTTATTATTATTATTGTTATTATTGTTATCATTATCATTATTATTGTTATTATTATCATTATTATTATTTTACTATTATTATTTTACTATTATTATTATTATTATTATTATTATTATTATTATTATTATTATTATTATAATTATTATTATTATTATTATTATTATTGTTATTTTTATTATAATGGTCAGGCAGTTTTTAGGGCCTTGCAGGGTTAAATGGATTACCATGTCTGGCCGCATTGATCAGTACAGTACATACATCAGAATTGCTATTCGTCTTTTTATGTGCTTGAATTAATGGAATTTCATGTTCAGTGCATTGAACTAATGTAGAGGACCTGCTGAACTGTAAAATTGCTGGCAAACACCCATAGTTAATATCCAGTGTCCTGCTGATCGAGGAATTAATTTTTCCTAGTCTTAGGTTTCCTGTGATATAGCCATCATGCATGGCTTTTATTCGCAAATATATTCCAGGTTTCATTTTCCCTTGACTATTTTGGTAGTTTCAGCATTGATATATTTATGAAATTCTCTGTGTTCTTTGATATAAATGACAGCATTTATCTAGGAATAGAGGAATAGCTTTAAGTTCCTGTTTTATTCTTATCCTGCAGGTTTCATTTTCCCTGTACTATTTTGATAGTTTCAGCATTGTCCAAGAATGATATATTTATGAAGTTCTCTGTGTTCTTTGGTATCAATGACAGCATTTATCTAGGATAGAGGAATGCGCAATTTCCTGTTTCATTCCTATCCTGCTGTTCGACAGGAGTTAAAAGAATCAAGGCGCCAATATTGAATTGCCCTGCAGAAACATTTTTGAATTAGAATCCACTAACTTTGATTTGGATTTTGATAATTTCACTTGCATCAGTCAGGTGGGACAGCAGTTTTGTCCAATCCCCTCTTTTTAAATAGGATTATATTTTAACCAAACATTCCATGTGAAATGCTATATTAATACATTTATGTAGAGTGCACAGGTTATCTAACACATATCCAAATGCCTCAAATACCTCAAAAATCATTGAAAATCGTTTCCAATGCTAAGGCCACTTTTAGCCAAAGCACAAGGTTTTTGTAAACCATCTAAACCCTGTCATGTTGGTATTCATTGGATAGCTCTTGCAGAGTACTCTCAGAAGAATACCCATGTGCCAGACTTTCAGTCATTTTTTTAGGTTTTTTACATCATTTTGTATTTTGTATTTTGTAATTGGCCAAATTAGCTACCAGCAGCATATTTAGAGTTAAATTGAAGCAGAGATATAGATAAACTAGGTAATGTACTTCTCTGATTCCAGTATTAGAGACAGTGCTGGAGATATATGAATGCTTGCAAAGATAGAGCCCATACCAGGCTTATCTAACACATACCTAAAAACCTCAAAAATCACTGAAAATCCTCCTATTAAATTGAAGTAAGAGGCTGTTTCATAAAAATATGAATGTTTACAGAAATACAACTCCTAGTAGATTATCTAAAACCTATCCAAATACCTCAAAAGGCACTGAAAATCTTTCTGAAGTGAGAGACAATGTTATAGATATATGAATGTTTAACAAGATACACCTCATACCTGGTTAATTATACCTCTAAAATCCTTGAAATTCTTTTTGTGAAATTGTAGTAAGAGCTAGACTGCGTGATAGGCATTTGAATGTTTACAAAGATATGGCCCCTTATAAGGTTATCTAAAACATATCGAAATACCTCGAAAACCATTGAAAATCCCTCTGTTGTTGATTCTAGATAAGGCAGATGTTAGATTGTAGCAAGAGACTGTGTGATGAATATATGATTGTTTACTATGCTACAGCCCATGCTGGGTAGGTATGGGATACTTATCGCCTGAATTCCGTTAGGACATCAAATCACCCCTTATCTCAATCTCGCTAAATCCTCAGCTCAGCCAGGTAAAAATAGGGCAGGTTATTTATTGGGGGCTTCAGTTTTGTTATTGTTTTGCAGGTTTGTATTCGAGGTATTAAGGTATTTAGGTCATGACTTACCTGCACTTTCTTGACGCTTCCAATGCTGAGGCTACTTTCGTCCAAAGCACAAGGACGCAAAGATTTTTGAAAAATTTCCAAACCCTGTCATGTTGGTATTCATTGGATAGCTCTCGCTGAGTGCTCTCAGATGAGTACCCATTTGCCAGAGTTTCGGTCATTTTGGGGCTTTTTGCATGATTTTGTATTGGCAAAAATACCCACCAGCAGCATAAAGGTTAAAAAAAATCTCTTGATGTATGTTTTTTTTCTAGATGTTTCCTGGTATTATATTAACCCATTTATGCTTAGAGCACTCATTGGAAAGTATTGTCTGAACCTATGATACATTTGACAATAACTTAATAACACAAAATGATTCTACAAAAAAAATTGAGAAGTTTCAGGCAATGTTTTGATGAAGATTTCATCTCCAAATATTTTCCAACTATGCTTTTGTCCAAAAGATATAACTTAAAATTTCAGACTGTTTTTAGCTACTGCAGGCATGAATGGGTTAGTATTTTATTACTGCAGTACCTCACACATGTGGCATGTTTTAGCAAAAACTTGGTCAAAGTACGTCCAGGAAGACGTGTCAAAACACATCCTTTTTGCTGCTTATTTCAATCATAATCTATGCCAAACTTTGGGATCGATTAATCAAAATCGAAACTCTTTCGATCCGATGATCGATTATAATCGATTATCACTATTGTTCATGACTACAGTATCTTGCACACACTTTATGTTTTAACACATCCATGGCCAGAGATCTCCTTGATATGACTTCTGTTGTTATAAAACCTTTGACAATAATCTAGGAAAAATGCATAAACTCTCCAAATATATGATGGACAATTTTAGGTAAAGTTCTGATTGGCAATTCTCCATCAAATATTTTCTAAACAATGCCTTTTTACAGAGATATCTCCAAAATAGTCTTTTTAGGGTAGTTACTCACCTTTAAGTTTATTAGTATATATGAGAGAAACAAAGTTTTCTTGGGTGCAATACACAATAGTATACACACATATAAGGGCGTCTTTTTTAAAAGAGGAAAATCTTTTTGTACTACTTAGGGTCTGAAATCGCTGTTTTCCATCAAAAACATAGTGAGTACCAAAAATCTACAAAATCTGTTACTTTTCTGTGTACTTTTACATTTATTTCATCAATATACAGCAAAAACGTTTCACGGTCTAGACCGCGCTCTGGCTAGGGCAAAGATTCCAAGAAGTTTGTTCTGGTGACAAACCTTGCACAACCCCCATGGAGCTTGCGGTCTAGACCGCGCTCTGCCAAGAGCCAAAGTACATGCAGTTTCTTGTAGTGACAAACCTGGGACAAGCCCAGTGGAGCTTGCGGTCTAGACCGCGCTCTGCCAAGAGCCAAGATTCATGCAGTTTCTTGTAGTGACAAACCTGGGACAAGCCTTGTGGAGCTTGCGGTCTAGACCGTGCTCTGCCAAGAGCCAAGATTCATGCAGTTTCTTGTAGTGACAAACCTGGGACAAGCCCCTTGGAGCTTGCGGTCTAGACCGCGCTCTGCCAAGAGCCAAGATTCATGCGGTTTCTTGTAGTGACAAACCTGGAACAAGCCCTGTGGAGCTTGCGGTCTAGACCGCGCTCTGCCAAGAGCCAAAATTCATGCAGTTTCTTGTAGTGACAAACCTGGGACAAGCCCAGTGGAGCTTGCGGTCTAGACCGCGCTCTGCCAAGAGCCAAGATTCATGCAGTTTCTTGTAGTGACAAACCTGGGACAAGCCTTGTGGAGCTTGCGGTCTAGACCGCGCTCTGCCAAGAGCCAAGATTCATGCAGTTTCTTGTAGTGACAAACCTGGGACAAGCCATGTGGAGCTTGCGGTCTAGACCGTGCTCTGCCAAGAGCCAAGATTCATGCAGTTTCTTGTAGTGACAAACCTGGATTAAGCCCGGTGGTCCTTGCGGTCTAGACCGCGCTCTGCCAAGAGCCAAAATTCATGCAGTTTCTTGTAGTGACAAACCTGGGACAAGCCCAGTGGAGCTTGCGGTCTAGACCGCGCTCTGCCAAGAGCCAAGATTCATGCAGTTTCTTGTAGTGACAAACCTGGGACAAGCCTTGTGGAGCTTGCGGTCTAGACCGCGCTCTGCCAAGAGCCAAGATTCATGCAGTTTCTTGTAGTGACAAACCTGGGACAAGCCATGTGGAGCTTGCGGTCTAGACCGTGCTCTGCCAAGAGCCAAGATTCATGCAGTTTCTTGTAGTGACAAACCTGGATTAAGCCCGGTGGTCCTTGCGGTCTAGACCGCGCTCTGCCAAGAGCCAAAATTCATGCAGTTTCTTGTAGTGACAAACCTGGGACAAGCCATGTGGAGCTTGCGGTCTAGACCGCGCTCTGCAAAGATCCAAAATTCATGCAGTTTCTTGTAGTGACAAACCTGGAACAAGCCCAGTGGAGCTTGCGGTCTAGACCGCGCTTTGCCAAGAGCCAAGATTCATACAGTTTCTTGTAGTGGCAAACCTGGGACAAGCCCCATGGATTGATTTATTTATTTGGATTGTGAGGTAGTGTTAGTAGAGGTTTGAGAAGGATTAGTAGATTCCAAATGCTACTAGCCCTACCATGCTTGTCATCAGGTATGGGAGATTCAATCATGAGCTGTAGGCAGATTTTCCTATCTAATAGGTCCCACCCATACCTGAAAAGATTAGGTAGTATGGGAGCTGGTTCAGCTGCCTGTTTTCCTTTGAAGGCAGTTTAAGGGCATATCACAGAAATTGGTCCCCAGACCTCAAATTTTCAAAATGGATTTATAATTTTCTTTCATTTTGGTTTGAAAAGAACACATTATAAGGTTTATAAATCTATTCACTATTCAGTATTCACCAGGGTGCGAACGGAACGTTTGAAAAATGAGATATTTCAACTACATTTGGATATTTTTACTAGTTTACTACTTAATAGAGTAATTATGAAAAATGAGGTCAATCATTTCTCAAGCATACTTTAATGGCTTGTCCTAGATACAGATGTCCTGTTTGAACCCTTTGAACTTCCAAAGATGTTGCCATTTACAAACCTTGGCATGCTATTTCAAAATCAATACAGGAGATCACATTTTCAGATATTGCTTCCTGACTATTAGGTATATTTGCTCTACTAAACCAGACTAGTCCATATTTACAAGTCATGGTATAATATCCTATTAGGCATACTGAAATCTTGATTGATCATTTTCTTTTGTTAAGATTTCAAACACATTTCTATATCGATTTTTAAAAAAATGTTGTTTTTTCCAAATTCTAAATTTCTTAACTCACAAATGAAGGCAACTATCAAAATAATAAGATACCTTTACCTCCTCATGGATCATTCCTTCACTTGAAAAAACCTTGGTTGTTATCAGTTGTCATTTATACGTGGGAGCTCCTTTGAAAAACACTTTTTTCCTTAACATACCAGTCCACGTCTCTGCCATGGATCCAACCTTGAGTCAATGGGTGGAGTGGGGATCGAGGGTGCTGGGCCTAATGTCGCCCAGCATAGCCAAAATGAGTAAGTTAGTTCAGATATCCAATGACAGCCCCCGCTGACCCACCCCTGAAGTCAGTGAGACCAGTGCATGCCCTGTATGAAACAAGATTCCTAGCAGGGGCCAGCCTTATGTGCAACTAATTAACACCTAATAAAGATGTCAGATTCACTGCGGGGCAGATAAAATGTCAAGCTTACTTGCCCATTTGCCCTTAATTCACCACCAAGAAGTGTTTAGTGGCAGTATTTTGTCCACACAACTTAAGCATCACAAAATCTCAGGTTATACAGTAAAGCAGTTGCCAGCCAGTTGAGGTATCTACCCATTCTTGTAAGAGGTAAGAAAAGTAGCATCTATAAATGAACCATAGGAACATTTCTTGATACACAATTTAAACCTATCTGAATTTAACTAGTTTGAAGTATATAATTATTGGGTGTATCCATAATTCAGGGTGTTGCTATAATTAGATTGCTGGACCTCTGGGTGAGGGCATTAATCCGGCAGATGCCAGTGTGCTAGCGTTGAGCACTAAGGGTTTTAAGCATATCTTAACTTCAATCTGGGCTAGATAATGTAGTATAAGAAATGGGGACTGGCCACAACTTGAGGGCATAGAGCTGTCTATCATGAAAGAGGTTAAGAAACAAAATGTTTGTGACATGGAATATATTTCAAACCTACTGATTCATTATATTCAAATGGGCTTAACTTTAAATCTGTGTTAGGGCTGTCTACAATGAAGGAGATTAAGAAACTGAATGTTTGTGACATGGATTTATATTTGTTGTGATATGGACATGGATATGAATTTATTTCTGGATTATATTGCTAGGAATTTACTATATTTAGCTGTTAAGTCAAACCTACCACAAAATACTGGAAAAACTGCCCCACAGGCAAAAATTAAATTTTCTTTACTGCAAAAAAACAGGAACCAGCCACTTAAATTACTTAGACACTTTAAAAAAATTACACGACTAACAATTAACTATTTTGAAATGGATTAAATCTGGGCTGGAAAATGATTTTCAAATGTAGGATGCAGAAAAAGAAATGAACAGCCCTAAGCTGTGCCTGTCTATTTCTCTGAATACTAGACTAGATTATTATATCAATTCCATGTTAATAGCCAGATTATTTCATTAACCCCCAGCCCAGTTCTATCACTGTAGTGTAATTTAGGAAATTGTAGTAATTGTTGGATGGAACAATAAAGCAACCCCTTATTTTGATTACACTTAGCACTTTTTCTACTTATAGGTCAAAAGAAAATGTTGTTACCTTTCAAAGAGTTAATTCCAAAGACCTGACATGGACAGTCCTCTGCCTTCTAGCCATCTTTTTAGCTATACTGCTGTTAGACATTCTAGAGACAGACACCTACAAGCTGTGCTCAAGGTACATCATTCTCAGTTAGTTTAACTTAAGGAAAAAACTTTGTTCTTTTTCATTTTCTTTAAAGCAGAAGTCCTTCTTACAGATGAGAGAGTGGTCAGATGTACCTCTGTATTGTATTGATGTGGAGCACAGAGATGGGAGAGGTGTGAGATATCAAGTCAGAACATTGGTCCCTATAATTATCCTTTAACTCCCATTTCTTAGTACAAGTGGGGTTAAGATGTTATAAACTTCATTAACTATTGACTGAAAATAACTATGTTGGTCTGTATACATGAATAGGCCTTTGTTTATAGTGCATTTCAGCCTTGGAAAACTGCATTACTTTACACTTATAAGAGTGGGCAGGCTTATATCTTGCCCTCACCGGAAGTTGACGTCATTTTGTGTGACATTGCAAAGCTGAATTATAGATACGAGCAATTGTAAGAACTCAAGTGATTTTTGGATTGGCTGATTCATACAATATGATAATATGTATTATGTAGTCCATATAACAGTTTGTCCCAGACCCTTTAGAGAGCACAATCTTAACCACAAAGCTTCAAGTTTTTCAAAGAGTGTGGGCTAACCTAAGCTTTTCTCGGGCCTGAGGTAGCAATGTAGGCTCAGGGTACAAAAATAACCAAATTTTCTTTTAAGAAAATTAACAAGCATGGTAGGGCTAGTAGCATTTGGAATCTACTAACCCTTCTCAAACCTCTACTAACACTACCTCACAATCCAAATAATTAATTAAATCCATGGGGCTTGTCTCAGGTTTGTCAATACAAAAAACTGCATGAATCTTGGATCTTGGCAGAGCACGGTCTAGACCGCAAGCTCCACTAGGCTTGTCTCAGGTTTGTCAATACAAAAAACTGCATGGATCTTGGCTCTTGGCAGAGCGCGGTCTAGACCGCAAGCTCCACTAGGCTTGTCTCAGGTTTGTCAATACAAAAAACTGCATGAATCTTGGATCTTGGCAGAGCACGGTCTAGACCGCAAGCTCCACTAGGCTTGTCTCAGGTTTGTCAATACAAAAAACTGCATGGATCTTGGCTCTTGGCAGAGCGCGGTCTAGACCGCAAGCTCCACTAGGCTTGTCTCAGGTTTGTCAATACAAAAAACTGCATGAATCTTGGATCTTGGCAGAGCACGGTCTAGACCGCAAGCTCCACTAGGCTTGTCTCAGGTTTGTCAATACAAAAAACTGCATGGATCTTGGCTCTTGGCAGAGCGCGGTCTAGACCGCAAGCTCCACTAGGCTTGTCTCAGGTTTGTCAATACAAAAAACTGCATGAATCTTGGCTCTTAGCAGAGCGCGGTCTAGACCGCAAGGACCACTGGGCTGAAATTGTCCCAGGTTTGTCACTACAAGAACCCGCATGAATCTTGGCTCTTGGCAGAGCGCGGTCTAGACCGCAAGCTCCAAGGGGCTTGTCCCAGGTTTGTCACTACAAGAAACTGCATGAATCTTGGCTCTAGGCAGAGCGCGGTCTAGACCGCAAGCTCCATGGGGCTTGTCCCAGGTTTGTCACTACAAGAAACTGCATGAATCTTGGCTCTTGGCAGAGCGCGGTCTAGACCGCAAGCTCCATGGGGCTTATAATTGTCCCAGGTTTGTCACTACAAGAAACTGCATGAATCTTGGCTCTTGGCAGAGCGCGGTCTAGACCGCAAGCTCCATGGGGCTTGTCCCAGGTTTGTCACTACAAGAAACTGCACGAATCTTGGCTCTTGGCAGAGCACGGTCTAGACCGCAAGCTCCACAGGGCTTGTTCCAGGTTTGTCACTACAAGAAACTGCATGAATCTGGCTCTTCGCAGAGCGCGGTCTAGACCGCAAGCTCCATGGGGCTTGTCCCAGGTTTGTCACCAAAAGAAACTGCATGAATCTTGGCTCTTGGCAGAGCGCGGTCTAGACCGCAAGCTTCGCTGGGCTTGTCCCAGGTTTGTCACTACAAGAAACTGCATGTACTTTGGCTCTTGGCAGAGCGCGGTCTAGACCGCAAGCTCCATGGGGGTTGTGCCAGGTTTGTCACCAGAACAAACTTCTTGGAATCTTTGCCCTAGCCAGAGCGCGGTCTAGACCGTGAAACGTTTTTGCTGTATATTGATGAAATAAATGTAAAAGTACACAGAAAAGTAACAGATTTTGTAGATTTTTGGTACTCACTATGTTTTTGATGGAAAACAGCGATTTCAGACCCTAAGTAGTACAAAAAGATTTTCCTCTTTTAAAAAAGACGCCCTTATATATATATATATATATATATATATATGCATATATATATATATTTATATATATATATATATATATATATATATATATATATATATATATATATATATATATATATATATATATATATATATATATATATATATATATATATATATATATATATATATATATATATATATATATATATATATATATATATATATATATAGTATGAATGATAATATATAAGCCATGTATGCTTGGAGGTCTCCTTCACAAATATCTGGATCTGTGATACAGGCAATATGTGATACTTTGGAAAAGAATGTTGGATCAGTGGTACTTTTGTTAAGAATGTTGAAACTAGGCATGCATTTATAAACCATTATTGTAGACAACAATTTTCGATAATATTTCTTTGGCATGAATTGGTTAATCACATATTTGTTCAGGTCAAAGATATGTGATCTTATTATATCTGTCAGCAGTCGTCAGTATGATGTGATGTAAGAGAGCTTCCTATCTCCTCTCAGCTGGGGCTTAATGGTGGGGGGTTCATCTGGATTCTAATTAACAGTTTCACTCGTAATCTATACTTGTCAACACTCAAGATATTTGCCTATGGAAATCAGTCTAATTTAGTGCCATTAACCCTTAAGCTGCTGGTAGCTAAATTGGCCAATACAAAATGATGCAAACAACCTGAAATATTACTGAAACCCTGTCACATGGGTACTCATCTGAGAGCACTCAGTGAGAGCTATCCAATCAATACCAATATGGCAGGGTTTAGATGGTTTTTATAAAATCTCTGCGTCCTTATACTTTAGACGAAAGTAGCCAAACCATTAGAAGGGTGAACATCATAATATGAAGCTGGCCAGGTCCATTTAGGTTTTGTGACTTGGAAATAAGCACTCCTTCAGTTGCACGCCCATAGGACACGAAGACAGTGTGACAATAAGCCGCCTGCACTCCATTGGTTAATTACTACTACTACTAATGATAATAATAATTGGAATTTATATAGCGCCATTTCCATTCATAAAATGTTCAAAAGCGCTGCACATTGTCATAGTTTGAGTCATAGTCAACAACGCCTCAATGGGCGAGCCTGAAAAGTTGTGTTTTGAGACACTTCTTGAAGGCCTGACACGATGTAGAATTCTACCTCAACCTCTGGTCCTCTTCAGTGTACTGGATGCCAGTGGGTACTTTGAACTGAATCTGTGCTGTCTGTGATGCCTGTAAGTCATCATGGCATCCTAGCCTGGTTCTCAGGCTGTATTAGGTATAATGCCCCCCACCACTATACATACTAACTAGGTTTGATGTCTCTCTCAAACTATAGATGGCAGCACTGTTTTCATGTGTTGCAGTTGAGAATGTGATACAGACTACAGCTCAAGTGTGTCCCTCTTGAGGATTCATTCAGAACTAAACCTGGAGTGAAATCATCTCAGGTCAGATCAGTGAAAGAGCCAGATATCACAGACTTGTAGCAAGTCTACATGACATCCCTATGCTTAAGACTGGCCACGCCTTGCCCCCATGCAAGCTGAGAACATGCACCTAAGGCAACCTGGCTGCCTGCAGTAGATGGGCTGAGTGCTAACAGCTGGGCCTCTTCAGAAAAAGGCCTGCCCTGATTGCCAAGTGGTCTAAGGACCATCTCTATAACTGCCTTAGCCTGCCTCCCAGGCCATATTTAAATGTCTTCCATTGTGGATAGATGGCACTGCAGTATACTAGGAGGTCATTTGGAAATATGAACACTAATCTCCCTCGTGTGGCAATTGTGTGAACTAAATGGCCAACAGTAGGCTGCAAGTCCCTATCTAGTATAGATTCAGGCTTCTATATATAATAAAGTAAAATCATAATAGAGCCTTGTAGGGCTGCATACCGCTAAGGGTGAAGCGGTACGGTATCATAAGCGTTATCATCAAAACGATACGGTATTTTATCGGTACTGCTATCGCCTGAGTATCGGCATCTTGAACTTCGCTAAGTACACACTTAGCATAGTTCCTGACATAAATCTAAAACGTATTTGTTGTCTCTCAGGTATTTTAATTACATCATGTGATTAGATGTGAAAACTGAACAGTCGTACTTACGGCAGCCAAACCTTGTCAACTTGAATAGATCCACATTCTGCTCATATATAGCGGCGATAGTACCATCGCCGCTATCATTAGTGTTGTGATTATTATCCCTACCGCGTAGTGGCGCTGTATATCACTACAGCAGCGCCACTACGCGGTAACAAAAAGAATCAACACTTATGGCAGCGGCGATGGTACTAGGTTTGCCGCTATATCGTACCTTCCAAGTTTACAAGTTCGGCAACCGTAAGTATAACTTTTTACTGAATTATTTTGGAGTATTGAATGTTTGACATGGGTTTGTGTTTTGCAAAATACCGATAAGCATACCGTTAAAAATTGAAACGGGTATGCACCGGTATTATGCGAGACGGTATTCGGTACGGTGCTGGTACCGGGTACCGGTGTACAGCCCTAGAGCCTTGTAGCTAGGCTATAGCTGCCTCAGTGTGAGCCTGGTTTGAGACATGTTAGAAATTTGCGATCATGCTACCAAAAACTGCGTTCTAAGTTTTTAGAACTTACAATGATAGCTAAAATCAGTCACAAATAAATTCAGTCAATAATAATAATAATAATTGATATTTGATATAGTGCCCTTTCCACCTATAATGTTCAAAAGTGCTTTAAAGAAAGTCGGTGGACAGTTGTTTATGGTCCATATAGTCAAATAAACTCCTTTTGAAATAGCAATGTTTTCAGCTGTTTCTTGAAGTTTTGCACACTATCAGCAGCCTTGATGTTGTCAGGGAGCTCATTCACAATATGAACCATTCTCCTGTTAAGTAATAAAAAAAGTTAAAAGTGTAGATTGAAGATGTCAGAGAACCACTAGAATAAACAGGGGCCTCTTCTTAGATTATACTGACAAAAGTTATGTAATAGAATATTCATTCCAAATCCAGTCATGATTAGGATCTGTCTTATACAATGAAAGTGACAGCATTCAAAGTTACTTTTCTCATATTTATCCTGGCAGGGGTTTGAACTCTAGACCCCACGCCTCCCAGCCTTGAGGCTAGCATTTTGCCATCAGATCATCAAGTATCTCAGCTTTGAAAACCTTCCTATTTTTGTAGAACTTTTTTTGGATTTTTTGGTAATTTCCATACCAGACACAAATATTTAGGAGACAAAAATCCCACAGAGTGTCATTTTGTTTGTTTCTAGAGTTAGAATGTCCCATTTCAGATCGCCATTGATAAGTGCTATATAACACATATAAAGAATGCCTTGTTTGCATACTCAAGTGTTTATCAATGTCTTCAAAGTCCCACTAAGTGCTCTTGAGAAGCGGGGTAAAAAATCTGGGTGATGTTATCAAAAGGTTACAGGACCCCTTTCAGTGCGCTGAGGATGCTGTCATTATAGGTGTCAATGCTGGGACAACTAGCCTGAGGGGCTGGTGGGGAGGATTCTGACAACTTCCAGCAGAATTGGAACTGTTCATAAAGAGAAGAGAAATTTGTATATTCCTAGGTATCTGTTTGATGGTGCTATGACCTTTATGATTGCTGTTGAGAGCCATGAATACCAAAAATCTAAATAACTAAATAAATAAATGAATGTGTGAATGAATACAAATGATAAATGAATAAATAAACAAACAAATAATAAGATTATCACTTAAAAAACAATTGGCTAAGGCATGAATATTTGTGTACACTTTATCTTTCTGCTAGAATCACAAACAGTCAATGTTTTACTATGTTATCACAGTGTGCTTTGACAGGACATTACTCAACATTAACTTCTTTGTCTAATAGCACTTTATGTGTACATGTTTTAGAGGTGTGTAGTTTTCCATTTTGACTAGTAAGCGAAATCATTAGGAGTGTGCATTCATAGGTCTGTAGTCAGTTAGTTAACACATGTCTGTAGTGAGCAACTCAGTTCTGGGCCAAGCTCAGTGCTAGTCTGCTCTCCCCAGTACCACTGTAGAGATGTTTGTATAAAGGTGGGGTGCTATTTGACTTTGAATGCTAATTAAAATCATTAGGTATATAATCAACATTCACGTCTCAGAACTATGACAGGCTCAGTGCTCAAGTCTACTCCCCCTGCTATCACTTTATGCATGTTTTAAAGGTGGCTGGTGCTTCACTTTGAAAGCAGAGCTAAATCATTAGGAGTGTGTCTTGAGAGATATGTAGTCAGCACTGACTGTGGTGGGTGTCTCAGTACTGGGGCCAGCGTACATGTTGCATTAAGGTGGTTGGGTTTCACTTTGAAAGCAGAGCTAAATCATTGGGAGTGTGTCTTGAGAGGTATGTAGTCAGCACTGAGTGTGGTGAGTGCCTCAGTACGGGGGGGGGGGGGGGGGGGGGCAAGCTCAGTGTTAGTCAACTATCTCCAATACCACTGTATGGATATATGTATAATGGTGGTGGTGTTTCACTTTGAAAGCAGAGGTAAATCATTGGGAGTGTGTCTTGAGAGATATGTAGTCAGCACTGAC
This sequence comes from Maea johnstoni, assembly GCA_963942565.1. Lineage (NCBI taxonomy): Eukaryota > Metazoa > Annelida > Polychaeta > Spionida > Magelonidae > Maea > Maea johnstoni. Next base: position 18,155,749 of record OZ012690.1, read on the forward strand.
TGTGGTGAGTGCCTCAGTCTACTTGGAAGGTGGGTGGGGTTTCACTTTGAAAGCAGAGCTAAATCATAAGGAGTGTGTTTTGAGAGGCATGTAGTCAGCACAGAATGTGGTGAGAGCCTCAGTACTGGGGCCAGCCACTGTATGGATATATGTATAAAGGTGGGTGGTGTTTCACTTTGAAAGCAGAGCTAAATCATTAGGAGTGTGTCTTGAGAGATATGTAGTCAGCAGTGAGTGTGGTGAGTGCCTCAGTACGGGAGCCAGCCTCAGTGCAGCTGGCTAGTCTTACCCTCTCTCTCTCCTGGGGAATGCCTCACCACACACCACAACAACAGCAATCTGACCACTTCTTGTTTGATTTTGCAGGATTTGAATGGGCTTAGGGGAATGTGGCAGGAGATATGAAGAGCTTACAGTGACTCAGTCGCAGCTGCCTATGGATTACAAACACGAGGACTTTCCGGCTTTAACTTCGCTACTTGTACTTAAAGCTGCAATCACAGTATAAACCATAGGACTGTGTACTACTGCTGACATGGGACAGTTCTTGTGTGGTGTATTCAATTCAGATAACGTAACCGACAGAGGTCTGTAGCCAATTAAAGAGAGCTTGCAGTTTCGCAAAGTTGAGGTGAGATGTCCCGACACCCGTCCATCAAGTGATTTCTTTCGAGAAAAGTGATTTCTCTCCCTCGTACTCTTCACGAATTGCGTGTAATTTCGCCGACAACGAATCGGAGTGATTTATAAACAGCTTTTTTAGGCGCCCACTGAAGTGTGCTTGACTCCTACGAATGCAAGGCGTGCACTACACCCTAACTCAGTGTTGTTTATTATAGACACTCATCGCAGGGATGAGACGCGATAATTAAAGCCAGACCCTGCCTTGCGTTAAGGATCAAAGATACAGTCTAATAACAGGTGGACTCGTTTTTGAAACGGAACAGTCGTAAAAACGTTAACTGTCATAGAGGATTTCTACAGGGATGAGACGTGATAATTAAAGTCAGACCCTGCCTTGCGTTAAGGATCAAAGATACAGTCTAATAACAGGTGGACTCGTTTTTGAAAGTGAACAGTCGTAAAAACGTAAACTGTCATAGGGGATGTTAAATTCTCCTGAGCTTATTGGATACATAAATTCAAGTGCAAGGATTTACTACCGAGGACTGGAAGTTATAATTGGATACGTATTTAAGACTACACATTACATCTCTAGATGGATTGGTAGTAGAACAAAAGCAAAGAGTGGATACTTTTTCAAAGTTGGCCAATTAAAGATTAGTCAGATCGTCATAATTACACCACACTCAGGTTAGTGTTTTTATTCAATTCAATTCAATTCAATTCAATACTTTTATTTCAGACACAGGTGGACCATATACATAGGTACAAAAATGACTAGAAGTTGTTCAGGTTTATATGTAGTTTTTCTCAAGGGTTTTGCAACCTTTTTAAAAGGTGGCTCAGACATATACGAGGAAGAACATTTTGTATTTTTGGATGAGACAGATAAAATGAGACGATGGTTTAAAATGAATGTGATGCTCTTTAATGATTTCTCGCCAAGTAGTAACTGATAATAGTCTGTTACATATAAAGATTTAATAAGGATTTTTTTCAGTATTGCTAGGTGAGTACATTTATTTAAATCATAACTACTCAAAAGACATAATAATCTTTATTTCATGAATGTAACATAGTCAGATACAGAGTTTGATTTTAGCTGTTGCCGGTGGTTAATTCATTTAATATTCCACATCATTTGGTTATATTTTACATGCTTATTATATCTTTCTCAGTAACTACTGGAAAACTAGTTGCAACTGCTTCACTATGCTATATAGCCTGCCTCCCAGGCCATATTTAAATGTCATCCCTTGTGGATAGATGGCACTGCGGTATACAAGGAGGGTAGTTATAATAGTACCATTACAACCCTCTCATGTGGCAATTGTGTGAACTAAATGGCCAACAGTGGTGCAGACATACATTTATATACAAAAAAGTAAAACAGTAAAGCCTAGTAGCTAGGCTATAAGCTATTATAGAGGTGTATCCCTGTTATTTATAGAGTTGTAACTGTTTTATGATATTTATAGAGGCTAGGGTTAAGGCTAAGCCACCTGTAAGGTTGGGTAAGTGGTTAGGAATTTTATCAGTTACATCATAAATTCCTGATCATAAATTATGGACTGCGGTTGAGGTTGCATGTGGCGTATGTATTATTAGAGCGAGATAGAAGTTAAAGATGTTCATGTTGGAGGGATAACAGATTGTGTAATGAATACGGGATTTTAACCCTTATGCTGCTGGTGGCTGATTTGGTAAATAGAAAATGATGCAAAAAACTGAAAAATGACTGAAACCTTAGCACATTGGTACTCATCTATGAGTACTCAGCGAGAGCTATCCAATGAATACCAAGGAGACAGGGTTTAGATGGTTTTCAAAAATCTTTGCATTCTTGTGCTTTGGACGAAAGTAGCCTCAGCATTGGAAGGGTTAAGACTAGCAGAAAGCTATGGGTATATATATACCAAGTTCTAATTTATACTGTGGAAAACAAAGAATTGAAATTTGGAATAATGCTCATTTTCACCTTTTTGCCATATTAAAGCTAAGTAGTTGATAGAAAACTAAAGGACTGGGGAAAACCACTGACAGACCCTGAGTCACTTGTAACATTCTCACATGCCACAAACTGTATTTGAACCTTGGAAGTGAAATGAGCTCATGCTAAAACCTTCACAGTTACACTTTTGTATGTGATTGCTGTGGAAGTAATTTATTTCATTACACTGTGTTTATGATGATTGGTTCATGCTTACGAAGAGTATTGAAATCTTATTATAACAAGGCTACACTGAATTCCCATTTTTTAACATACAGGGTTAGCCAAACATTCAAGGATGTGATCAGAAAATTAAGAAACCTGTCATGCAGGTTATTATAATAGGTAGAAAAGGCAGTTTGTTTGTTTTTCATCTCAAAGCATCACACTTAATGATACCAGGAACTGTTTTTAGCTTGATGAACAACTTAAGTAAAATATTTAACTAGTTTTTGGTGTGTTGAATGACTGTAAAATGTGCAAAGTCATGTTAATAATAGAAATAAATAATAGTAGATTTTAATCTATGCCTATACAACAGTAGAAAAAAGTGCATTCAAGATAAATTCATACCGGAACCTAAATCAAAACTTAAGGCATGCGGTTTGTTTGTACATTAACTCACTGTCCTTTGATTACGGAGGAGCCTGCCATGATAGGCGAATAGTCTAAAGCATTGTCACCGACTGCTTGCTGTCCCTTACCACTGTCTGGGTTGTAATCCGGCTATGGGGTATGTGAGAATGTTAACAGTGACCTGGGGTTAGGTGGTAGTTTTTGAGGGTTCTCCCATTTCCTTCACCATTTAAAACTGCCTATTTATGATTAAGCTTGAATGTATGGTAGCAATAAAGATGAGAGTTAACATTCCAAATTCCAACTTGAATAAGGCGATATCTTAGTTCTAGAACAGTATGGGAAAGAGGTAACTTGTGAGCAATTTGTCATATACATATACATATATATTTGCATAATTCATTTGATGTTACACTTGGCTTCTACTTTTGGTCTTTTTCTCTCAGACATCATAACCAAAATTGCAATACATTTACCATTTTTTCTCCGGGGAAATATATAGGCTATATCCTGCAGGTAGCAATTTAATTCTTAATGGAGTGATCCTATGACATGTTTTCTGGTGTTCCTAATGAGAAAAGGTGTGCTTATTGACTTAGGTCCGCTGCAGGCATAAACTGTCATGTCCCAATCCCCTGTAACAGTGCCCTCTAGGGGGCATTAGTGAAGTTAGCCCCCAGCGTGAATTTCATTTTCCATATATCACCTGTAAGTCTCACCTGTAATTACGCACATGATGGGGCAGGTGAGTTTTTCAGTGGTTCACAGTAGATATGTAATGCAGGGACCACAAAAAGTGTATAGATTTATGCTGTGTTATTTATCGTGTCAGTGAAATATTGAGGTGATTTATAAAAGAAATATTTTGCATTATTCAATTTATTCAAATTTTTTTTTTTTTAAGTTTGAAAAGGTTTTCTGTTTATTGCATATCAATCAATATAATACAAACATTTACATTTGTTTGATTTTCATACATATATAGGACTATAAGTCATAAACTTATCAAGATCATATTAACTTGAAAAGATATTGATAGCAAGAAAATGCAACTCTTCTGGTTAATATTTTCGAGATACACACTCATAACATCTGTATAAATAGATATAAAGACAAACACATGCAAGAAAATACTCCCACCTCAAGGAAATTCTCTCCCCTCAATTATCTGAACCTGCTTGAGAGATAATCTGTACCAGGGTAATCACCTGTTATTGACCTATTTATGCCAGGAGATTTCTCTGACCAGTGTTGTCTGCTTGTCTGAAACTTTTGGAAATAACTGGAGAATTGTGGATAGGGTTCTGAACAATATTTCCTCTTGAAATATTTTTTGAAAAATGCTCTGTGCACAAAGAAATCAACAAAATGGTAAGGGCATTTTTAGCTGCTACGGGGATGAATGGGTTGAAATATGATTCAAAGTAAGCTTAAATTTCGGATATTAGAAGAGCTACTTCTCATTATTGACAACCATTGGGAAAAATTTAACTTGCTGCATCCCATTGGTTGTGTGCTGACACCAGTCCTCATGACCCACCAGATGTAAGCAGGCACTTTTGTCAATCACCTGCAAATTGTGAAATATCTGCCACACAAACATATCATACAAAACCTTTTTTTTCAATCTCTGATATTCTACCATGTATGGTTAGACTTAACGTTGTAAATACCAGAACTGTACAAAATATTTGTTGGGTAGTTTTATCTACTATATATGACCTTAGGGCATTTTGTCAATTGTCAAATATGCCCCTGTTTGTCAGAAGTCGGAGATGAGGAATAGGGGACTATGACAGACCTGCCTATGTCTACCCATTTCATTTACTAGCAGCCTCAAGCATTCGTGTATTTAGTGTCACTTCCATTGAAAAAGATAAATTACTTGATATTTCTTATCGCAGCATCAAAATACGTGTCATGGTTTGAAGTTTATGAAGAATTCCAGCTATCCCAGTAACTGATATTAACATTTATGATGCTGGTGGCAAATTTGGCCTATACAAAATAATGCAAAAAACCTGAAAAATGACCGAAACCATGGCATGTGGGTACTCATCTGAGAGTACTCAGTGAGATCTATCTAATGAGTACCAACATCACAGGGTTTAGAGTGTTTTCAAAAATCTTTGCATCCGTGTGCTTTGGATGAAAGTAGCCTCAGCATTGGAAGGGTTAAGAGAAGTTGATAAATAGTTTCCGATTTATATCCAGTTTATTCTCACCTGTTCAGGTGTTTATTTCGATTGAGGTCACTAAGTGCATATCTTACCTGGCATGGTGGGTCCAAACTGTGTACCTCACCTGCCAAAGTATATTTGGAATGATTTTAGACTAAGGAAGTGAGGTGTTTGTTTTGTTTTTATTGACAGAGGTTTTTGCTCTAAGCCAGAATCAGAGGAAAGTCATTATTTCACAATGGATATTGAAATATTTACATGAGTTTTACTTGCTTAGAGGTAAAAAGTGTGCATGATACAAGTTGACAATGACATCAATTGATAACTTTAGAATTGAAATAACTACTGAATCGTTTGATAATGTATATAAGTATATATTTTCTTAATACCATCAAGGCCCCTTTCCCGCCTGGCTTAATCCACTCCACTACAGTAACAGGGGTATGTGATATACACACAAATTGAATAATAAGGGTGTTGGATCTCCCTGGTTTGAACATAACTTTCTATATGTATGTGTATTTTTTTACCTTTTGAAAATGAACCCCGCCTCTGAACATCAACATCCAAATCATCAATACATGGTACCTTGAAATTTCAAGGTCTATAATTGAATGAATGGGGGTCTGTCAGACCTATGACACGCCTTACAATATTGGCACCAATTTCAGGATAAAATAAACATGGGTTTAAACTAAAATCAGTGAAGATCATGTATAAATTGGTCGCCTCAGCTTTCCATAAACAGGGTTGTTTGTCTAGAGGTATTGGCACTTTTTGCCCCATCCCAATTTGACCTTGACCTTTGAGTTGATTATTTGACCTTTCTGGATGCATGTGTCAAGGTGGAGACGTCACCTGTCCGTCACCTGTCAGTATGTAGGTGGGTAAACCTGTGTTATCTTTGGGAAGATGCGCAGGTACTACATGTTTACTGTCATTCAGCATAAGTAAGCCTGTGTACTGGATCAGGGGATGGTTGCCTAGAGGATCTCAAGTCTGAGGATACTTTAAGGTTGGGAAAATTTCACCTTATGTCACCTTTCCTCAAGGGATTGGATTTTGTTTTTCGTCACTTTTTCTTTCATTCTAGGCTTCATAACTATTATTATTATTGTTGTTGTTATTATTATTAGTTATTATTATTATTATTATTATTATTATTATTATTATTATTATTATTATTATTATTATTATTATTATTAATATTATTATTATTATTATCATTATTATTATAAACTCCACCTATGGTTAATAATGAAATAATGAAGTGGCACTTCTATGTTAGCCCAGTATATATATACTTATCTGTCCTAAGTCCTAATTTTTTGCCATTTTGAAGTTGAAATGTATACACATGATATCTGTGCCAAGCATTATTTTGCATGGTGTACGGTAACGTTAGCCTAAAGGTGTCAATGATATATCTGAAAATAAGTACATTTAACCCTTATGCTGCTGGTGGCTTATTTGGCGAATACAAAAGAATGCGAAAAACCTAAAAGAATTACTGAAACCCAGGTACATGGGTACTCATCTGAGAGTACTCAGTGAGAGCTATCCAATGAATACCAACATAGCAGGGTTTAGATGGTTTTCAAAAATATTTGCATCCTTGTGCTTTGGACGAATGTAGCCTCAGCATCTGTAGGACGATGAATCAATTAAATTGGTCAGGCGAACCCACCTATATCATTGAAGGCATAGAAAAAACACTCAGTTAGCAAAAGTCACAACAAGCACAAGATACATTATCGAATGCTTAATCATGTTCAAGCTGGTTTCCTAGTGAGGTAAGTATAAGGGGATGAGAGTCAGCAAAAAGTGAGCATCAAAGGTAGAACCATTGATGAGAGGATTCGAAGGTTGCCAGATTTTCTCAGGTAAGCAATGCAGCGACATCAAGAGCTTGGCTACCTGCTGAGTCAAGCTGAGCAAAGAAGCAATGTAGGTCAGGGGTCAGGCTTCAGTCAAAAATTATGGGAGACCGCAGGACTTCCGGTTGTCAAATCGCCATAGCCCAACCCAAGATCTCATAGCCTTAGCTAAGCTAAATCTTTAGAACTGAACTAAAGGACAACTGAGGACTGTCAAATGGTGTTCTTTTACTGATTATATTTTTGGCATACCTCTGAGCGTGTTATCTTCAAATGTCACTTTTCTTAAAGCTAGCCGGGCTACAAAGGCAAATATCATTACTGCCCAACACAATTTTCTGTAGCCTCGGGCTATGGGTCTAGTGGTTAGCTGGACCCCTGCTATTGGCTGAGTGTGGACACTGGTCTTTTTATAAACACCAGCTGCAAGCAGGCTCCTGGATCACACCCCTTGCTGTCCATAACGCTCATGATTCTGCACGGCTTGGACTATCCAATCCCTGGTCTTGTTATTTCTGTGATCAGGTAGGTGGATCGAGGAAGATTCCGCATGATGATCTTCGCTATAAAAGATGCAGCGATGCTTATCATCCAGCTCTCGTGTGCATGTTAACCCATTCATCCCTGCAGCGACCCAAAAAAACCTGACAATTTTGGCGATAACTTTTTAACGAAACCATCTCTAAATAAATATTTCAAGAGGAAATGTTCATCAGAACCTAACCTATAAATCTCCTTCAAATGTTTTTCAAATTTTTGCTTTTTTCTAAAGATATTTTCAAAGATATCATTTCACCAGACAACACTTATCATGTGGGATTGCAAGCATGCATGGGTTAACCCTTATGCTGATTGTGACTAATTTTGCCAATGCAAAATAAGGCAGAAATCCTCAAATCAACTGAACCCCTGGCAAATGGGTACTCATCTGAGAGTACTCAGTGAGAGCTATCCAATGAATACCAACACAACATTGTTTGGATGGTTTTCAAAAATCTTGTGCTTTGGACGAATGTAGCCTCAGCATTGGAAGGGTTAATATAGAGGTAAGAGGACCCAGATAGTATTGTACGCGTACCTGTACACTCTACAGGTAGCTGGCTGGAAGTGGAGCATAGAGTATGATGGTGTCAAGTGCCCGGAGTCGTCTTCACTTGTTTACCTTGCTTACCTGCATAGCCAGGTAAATACAATATTACAGGTAGGTGCCTTTTGAAGTCCCAGGAACACCTGTGAGATACGGTACCTGGTGGCTGGGGACAAAAAAGGTTCGGTGTGATAGTGTTTCTTTATGGGTGGGATCTGTGGAGTGGTTAGTGTAAATGTGTGAGAAGTGGAGGCCCTGTGTACATGTAAACAAGTAGGGCCACACCATGTGAAATGAGGTACTGGTGATAGTATTACTATAAGTATATGTAAAGCAAAACAGGGTAAGTTAGAAGCACCTATAGGTGTATACACATAGAGAGGATGGGAGAGGGAAAGTGTGAGGCCGCACAATGTGAAATGAGGTACTTGTAGTAGTGTATGTATAGCAGAACGGAAAGTTAGAAGCATTTTAATATAGATATTACATGGAGGGAAGATGGGAGAGGAAGAGGTGGGAGGCCACACCATGTTAAATGAGTTACCTGTGAGTGTTACTATTTTAAGTGCATGCATATGATAGCAAAGCAATATTAATGTGTGAGAAGCAGGAGGGTCATGTGTACATGTAAACATGCAGGGAAGATAGGAGAGGGGGTGGGAGGCCACACCATGTGAAATAAGGTACCTGTGATAGTGTTAGTACTATACATGCATGCATATAATAGCAAAAAGAGCACTTATAAACATGCTAAGAGGATGAGAGAGGGTTGTGAAGACCCCCATGTGAACTGAGGTACCTGTCATATAGTTTGTAGTGAACTGCAGTCAAGAAAGTATGATGCTATGTTTTGAAACAGAGAAAGTGTAAGAACTCCTTTAAGATAAAAATATCTTCGTGGACGATAAGGGAAACCCTGTTCATATGCTAAGTATGAGGAGAGAAAAAGTATAAAATCCATGCAGATCGAAATATGCATGGAGGCCCTCCTACCCCACCCCATGCTGGTAAGGGTGTTGGTATGGTGACAGTGCCAGTAGGTATTTGTGGTGTCAGCCGATAGGGGTGGGTTCGGTGCTGCAAGTGGGGTGTCGGTGTAAAGTGAACCCGCGTGTGGCATTGATGGACGTGATACCCCATTGTTGTGGTGACTACCGGGGCATGGGTAGGGGTGTTGGGGTATCATGGGAGGGAAGCTGGCAGGGGGCGAGAAAGGGTGTTGTTCCCCCGGGGGATTTCCTGTTCGTGCCCCCTCCATTATTTGAGGGACCCAAGAAGTGGGCAGGCCCAACCATCCATTTCCCTCTAAGACAAATATAAACAGTTTACTGTTTGTATTCCATGTCTGCCACTGGGTGAGGTAATTGTTTATAAATGTTCCACTCTCTTGGTTTTAAGTGGTGGGTAGGCTTAATCAGAATATGTAAATTGAATTTAATGGTCAATTAGAATTAGAATTCATCCTTACTTTTAACACACACTTACTACTACTAATTGGATTGAGGAATCTAGTGTATCTTAACCCTTCTGATGCTGAGGTTGCTTACGTCCAATGCACAAGAACGCAAAAATATAAAAATCACCCAAACTATGCGGGTATTCATAGGAAAGCTCTCGTTGAGTACTATCAGATGAGTACCCGTGAGCCAGGGTTTCAGTCATTTCCCAGCTTTTGTAATCTTTTCATATTGATGAAGTTAGCCACAAGCAGTGAAAGGGTTATTCCATTCATGAGTGTAGCACCCAAAAATGGCCTTATTATTTGCGTGATATCTCTCTTATAACAGGAATTTCTCTCTTTAATTTTTGAATGATAAATATTAATCTGGACCCAGCCAACAATCCTTCCTTGAATATATTTTTTTTGTGATTTTATACTATATTTATGAATTATAGTGGAAAGACTTATAGATCCAGACAATGGATAAAGTCATATTGAATGCTATACCAGAGATTTGAAAGTCTGAGTCTTCTGGGACTTCAAAAGATTTCTTGATAGGTAGCTGAGGGTCTTATTAGAGTAGTCATTGTCAGTCAATAAAATGAAGGCTGTTAAATTTGGTTATATTTCACTTCCTTTTCAAATTTCTTCATGTATCTGCAATCATTTCCGACTACATTGACTGATGAAAAATATTTTTACCTACATGTGTCTTATTTCTTTTTGAACCTGTCTTCAGGATATGACTTAACTTTTGAAAATAACCTGGTAATAAATCATACATTTAAAAAAAAAACATTTGAAAGAGATTTTTTGGCTGGTAGAAAACAATCAAATACATATCTTTCAGAAAACCTCTTTCAAATGTTGATTAAATCAACATTTGAAAGAGGTTTTCTAAAAGATGCTCTCGACAGAAAGATTATCACTAAAATAGACAGGCTATTATGGGCCTATCTATTAATATATGGGATATAATTGGGTTAATTCATGTTAAGGAGATAAGTGTGCATGTTTAGCTGTGATAGGTATGCCTATAACCAGAGATAGGAATGACCATGGTCATCCCAACCCTGATAAGACTCGCCATAGGTGGGAGAGAGAATAAGAATTGTTGCCAAGTTTTTGGGTAATATCTCTACTAGTAGTGTATGGCTATCTCTCTAGTGACACTTTGCAATATATTGATGTCCTGCTTTAGGCCAGGCTTGCTAATTAAATGAGAATGACCAGCGGTCAGTGGTCTGATTTTTTTTCTGTGTCCCAAATTACAAAGATTTTACGGTATGTGAGAATGACCTCTGGTCATTGGTCTGATTTTTTCTGTGACCAAGCAGTGTGTGGCCATCTCACCAATGACACTGTAATAATTAATTGGTGTCCTGCTTTAGGCCAGGTTTGCTAAGTAAGTGAGAATGACCAGCGGTCAGTGGTCTGAATTATTTTTGCAGTGTCTGTCGGAGCAGAGTAACTTATATGCTTATCTCTCCCATGACACTTAGGTAATAAATTGGTGTCCTGCTTTAGGCCAAGTGTGGTAAGTAAGTGTGGATGACCAGCAGTCAGTGGTGAGGTCTTTCTCTGTGTCTGAGCAGTGTGTGGCCATCTATCCAGATAGGGCCCCGTTGAAAGAGGTACTGGGAGGACAGTATAATTACAGAGAAGGGGGAAGGCAAGTGTTGCGGCAAGGCGCTAAAGGCCGCAGGAGGAATAGAAAGTGGCAGTGTAGAAAGGATCCGTGCGCCCAAAAAGTGAGTGGCGGGCGCACGGATCCAAGCCCAAAGTACAGGTGGAAGGTGCATGGATAGGGCACTGATGATCACGTGGGGACGTGTGAAAGGGCAGATAGAAGGTAGATGGGTGGGAGTTGCATAAAGTAATGCCTTATAGTGAAGTGCTGGACTCATGTCAGGAGTACCACATAAGCCATCAGTGCGGGCTCACGTGGGAACAAGGACCAATCAGGGCTCTCGCATCGATTACATTACTGAGACACCTTATCTCCACCACCAGCTGGGGATGCCCAAAGCACCAATTTCTGGCCTATTAGCGGCTATTAGTTGACATTAGTTGAGGCTTGCATGTTCATGTTGACCGGCTGGTTTCGAATCCACTTGTGTTTGGTGATCTAAGGTAAAGTCATGTGCAGCAAGTGTGCATGCATTGATTAGTGTCCTTCATCAACAGATATAAATTAATACTTACACCCATTAAACTTCACAGATCTCAATTTTTATATGAAGGCTAGGCATTACTTGCATCCATTAAACTATATATTTTCTCGAAGAAATTCCTAACTTCACAACTGTGGAAATGTTTATTATAATAAATCAAAGATAAAATATTGTTTTTAGTCTAAGCCCAACATAAAGTCATCGGCCCTTATAGCGAACGGCAATTCAGGCAGACGTCTTTTCTGGGATCAACGGTTTTGACCAACAATTCATTTTAGCAAAGTTAAGTAAAAAAAAATTATAGAAATAAAGCCACCGTTATTTTGAGTATGAAATATTTCTAAGTACCACACGAAGCACTGGGCGGGTGGAAAAAAAATTGCACGATCGAGAGATGGAATCGAACCCGCGACCCTAGGATCGGGTGTCGACTGGGCTACCCTGACTGGGCTATCGATCAGGCCATTCCTTCTATTGTGTGAGACGGAGTGAAAAGAGAACCATATTGATGAAATCCCGTAACTCTATTTGGTATCGTTCCTAGTATTCCGAGTCATTCTTGTCATTTACGTGACTGACAACCGTAGTAGATCTTTGTTAGGTACATGTACCACTAAGCCACTTTTATCAATGACCCCACACATTTACATACGGCCCGAAACTGATTATGACCTACCTTCGTCACCTTTGGTAAATAACCAAATCAAATATGGCGCCTGTTGTCTAACTACTGCCAGACGGCTCGCCATCACCCGAATGTCGTTAGAACCCAATAAGGAGCGCCAAAATAGCTGAAAAATTGTATTTGATCTTTTAATCTTATGCCTTTTCAAATAGATAAAAAATAATGATCATATCAATACGCCTTTACATGTCGTTAACTTTATGGCATCGCCAGTTTCGCAATCCAATTTTCCTAGTGTTATGAACTTGCTATTCTGAGGTTCAATTAGTTACATATGCTGCCGTTTCACTTTTGGGGGCGCTACGCGCTGCATGAACATTTGCGTCTAGTGACACTGTAATAAATTGGTGTCCTGCTTTAGACCAAGTGTGCTAAGTAAGTGTGAATGACCAGTGGTCAGTGGTAAGATCTTTTTCTGTGACCGAGCAGTGTGTGGCCATCTCTCCAGTGACAATGTAATAATAAGTGATTGGTATGCTTATAACCAGAGAATAAGAAATGTTGCCAAGTTTTTCAGTAATATCTGTACTAGCAGTGTGTGGCTATCCCTCCCATTACACTTTGGTAATAGATCGGTGTACGGCCATCTCCCAGTGACAATTTAGTAATAGGTGATTGGTATGCTTATAACCAGAGAATAAGAAATGTTGCCAAGTTTTTGGATAATATCTACTATAGCAGTGTATGGCTATCTTTCCATGACACTTTGATAATAAATTGGTGTCCCGCTTTAGGCCAAGTTTGCTAAGTAAGTGTGAATGACCAGTGGTCAGTGGTCTGAGTGGCCACAGGGTACCTTGACCACCTCTGTGGCCCGCTGACCGCGGCCAGACTCGCAGGCATCTGGACTTTGGTGGATACATCTCACTCTGTCACTAGTAATTCCCGTTTCTATTTGTCTTCTCCACCAGACATAGGATATTCTCTCTCACCATTGCCACTACCACAGCGGGTCATCCTATGCTAATGCTAGAAGGTAATAGAGAATATCAGAGTGGAGATTTCATTCTTTTTCAGTAATAAGGATTTTGTTTCCTGCCAAAACTTTTCAGAGTGAGATTTTGTGTCTCTCAGATTTTATATTAGATATACAAAAGGTGCTGGATTCTCACAATATATTCCTTGAAATACAATTGTCTTTACCTGACAGGGACCTAGCCAGGACCCATCCAGCCTGTCTCTTGGACAGGCAGTTTCGTGAAAAAGTGTTGTTTTTGACAGGTATTTTGAAAATCCTGGCTAGGATTCTGCTTCACCAAAAGACAGGATATCTTCATTTCACTGTGTCAATGGATGATTGAAAGTGGGAATATGAAAAATATTGTTAAACAAACTCTGAAAGTTTTGTCTGAAAATGTTAAGTATTGATGAAATTAATACCATAAACTGGCATGGCGTCCACTGAATTTTCAACACTGCAAGCCAGTTCCCTGCTGAGAAGAGCCTGATATACTTGTCAAAAGAAGGAGGCTATGAGGAGGAGGAGGAGGCTGTCACAGACATCATCTCTGGTAACTTAAGAGACTGTAGCTGTCAGTTGACAAGCATGCAGGCTGCCACTAGACTTGCTACAAGTCTGTGTTATCTGGCTCTTTCCTTAGAGAATCTCACTGATCTGCCCTGAGTAAAATTGAGTTCACTCCAGGATTAGTTCTAAATTGATCCTCAAGGGGGACAAATTTGAGTTGTCATCGGTCATTTCAAACTGCAACTCATGAAAACTGTGCTGCCATCTATAGTTTGAGAGAGATATCAAATCTACTTAACCCTTATGCTGCTGGAGGCTAAATTGACCAATACAAAAAGATGCGAAAAACCTGGAAAATGACTGAAACCCTGGCAAATGGCTACTCATTTGAGAGAACTCAGCGAGAGCTTTCCAATGAATACCAACATGACAGGGTTCAGATGGTTTTCAAAAATCTTTGCAACCTTGTGCTTTGGACGAAAGTAGCCTCAGTATTGGATGGGTTAACATCTAAGTCAGCCTGAAAACCAGGCTAGCTGTCACTGGCTGCCACTGCAGGCAGGCAGGCGTCACTCTGTGGAGGTAGCCGGAGGATGACCAAGGCTTTTACATAACGCGATCATCACTGTTTGGGAATGGGAGAGTGTGTTTAGGACATGTGCCTGCATGCTGTCACGGTTATTGTGTAACCCAACATTAACACATAAGCCCTATCTCCCCTGGGCATCTTATTGACACTTACTCGGCTAAAGATGGAATTTTTCATCCCAGTCACCTCATAAGCACTTAATCATTTTAAACAAAGGCGTATAAGACATAAGCCTTTGCTTTAATGGCATGCAGAGGGCTATCCCTACAACCAGATGGTCTAGTGCATTGCCAATTGGCTACATACTCATAGCTCTTTCTCCTTTTGGAATCTCAATCACACTCAATCTGCTAAAGATGGAATTTTTCATCTCAGTGACCTCATAAGTTCTTTGTCATTTTCAATGGCATGCAGAGGGCTGTCATCAGAGCTGGATGGTCTAATGCATTGCATTTGGCTACATACTCATAACTCAGAGGGCTGCCCCCATGGCTGAGTGGCCTAATGCATTGCTGAATTGCCGGATGCTCATAGCTGGGTACCCCATGGGTATTTCAATTGTACCTCTTTTCTGAAACTGGAATTTTTCATCTTATTGATCCAAAAGCTTTCTACCTTTTATAATGGAACACAGAGAGCTGGTCCCATTGCTGAGTGGTCTCACAGTTCCATCTCTCATGGGCATCTCAAACTCGCTCTATGATTTGAAGTTGGTTAATAATTTTCATTCCTGTTAAACCTTATGCTGCTGGTGGCTAATTTTGGCCAATACAAAATGATGCAAAAATCCTAAATAAATAACTGAAACCCTGACACAATTGGGTACTCGTATGAGAGTAGTCTCTGTGAGGGGTTTCCAAAGAATACCAACATGACAGGGTTTAGATGTTTCTCAAAAATCTTTGCGTTTTTGTGCTTTGGATGAAAGTAGCCTCAGCATTGGAAAGATCAACCTCAAAAGCTCTGCCTCTGTCAGTGCCTTCAGAGGGTCTGCCCCCATGGCCGGGTGATCTAATGCTTTGCCAAATGACCACAAAGGGTGTATCACAACTCTTTCTATGGAAAGTGGTCTCACATATTGTCAATTGTCTGTAAACTGTGTCTCCTGCATAATACCAATATACTACCTGCAACGCATGCTACAAATCTCTTTCACATGGTTTGTGACTTTTTGCTTTTTTCCAAAGAAATTCTGAAAAGCTCTATAGATACAGATAACACTCTGGCGTGAAAGGCTTAAACATCATCTTATAACTCTATATTTAGCCTCTTTGAAGTAGAGGAACTTCTGATTGATGAGTTCATAAGTGATCTACTATCTCTTGTACATTGAAAACTCTTCTCTAGTACTTCAGGCTATAAGAATAAAGTTGTGTTTTCTCTCTTGACACCCAGTCTACCCTAGAGTATCCCTTTGAAACTTGGGAGATGAGAGAAAGCACACCAGAACATTGCAGCCCTCTAGGAATGGATGGATATTAGTAGCTGTAGTTGACAGATAAGCCAGAGTGGTTTGACAGTGGCATATTATCATTTGTGCATCAAGTAGACTTCCTTCTTGTGGAAACATCAGGGTTGGAATGAACTGCCTTATATAGCATATACTTTGGAATAGGAAATTGATCCGAGATGAGAATTAACAGAACTTATGATTTTGGATTTTTATTCCGAAAAGCCAATATTGAGAGAACTTGCAACAAATATCCTTGCCATTGTTGATGCAGGGATTGCAATCGATCGGTCAAGTGATTATCGAAAAAGATTTTCATGTTACATATTGTTGAATTCAAGAAGAAAGGCAAGATTTTTTTAATTTTGGTGCAATCAGTCCATTTGACTGTGCCACCTGTTTTTTATTAATATAACATGGATATCAGGACAAACAAAAATAGATAACAGTTGTATATAGAATAAACATATCATATGCAGATACCATTTTCTTGCATTGAATTTTGTTGTATAAAAACAACCTCATGATAACCATCAATGGAAATATCAAAGGCAACATTACTTTTGAATAAGATATGCTGATATGAATATCAAAAATCACAACATACTTACAGTAGGGGCTAATGAAATGCAAAGACAAAATTATAAAAGAATACCCTTCAGATTCTCAACTTGCCAATTGGGCATGATGCAGGTTCATATACAATCCTCTAAGCATTATGCAGGGCTCGACATTGGTGCTTGCCCCATTGCCCCGGGCAAGTAGAATTTGTAAATTATAGCTGTGGGGCAGGTGAAAACTGCATCTTGCTTGCCCCACTGGGAAAGTATGCTTTGTATATTTCAGGTTTACTTTTGAGAATGTTGGCAAGTTTCATGGTCTGGCATCCAAGCTTGTCCTTGAAAATATGCTTTTACATGCCAGAACCATGTTCTATTGGGTTCTAAATGAAATATTATCAAACATACAAGTTTTCAAGGGCAAGTGAAAGTTGGAGTAGGGCAAGTGAAAATTGAATCTCAGTTGCCCTACGGGGCAAGTCGCTGCAATATTTAACGTCGTGCCCTCTTATGTCATTTTCTGATTGTTGCTTAGGAGGCAGGCCACTACTGAATCTTATTGGTTACACACTGCATCTGTCAGAGATAAGCATTCTGTCAAAGTGTTAGCATTCAGGATGCTGTGTGGAGGAGGAGATTTGAGGCAATTAGACAGAGGAATTGTGTCAGCAGTCCTGGCTCTGTTATCACCACTGTCAATTCCTCATTTATCTTCATTCTGACTGGCTGCTTAGCATGTCCAATGCTAAGGTTACTTTCGTCCAAAACACAAGAATGCAAAGATTTTTGAAAATCATCTTAACCCTTCCAATGCTGAGATTACTTTCGTCCAAATCACAAGAATGCAAAATTCTTGAGAAACCATTGAAACACTGTCGTCTTGGTTTTCATTTGAAAGCTCTCGCCTAGTGCTCTCAGATGAGTACCCATTTGCTAGGGTTTCAGTAATTTTTCGGATTTTTTGCATCTTTTTGTATTGGTCAAATTAGCCACCAGCAGCATAAGGGTTAACGCTTTCATTTGTTGGTATTCATGCGATATAGCTCTCGCTGAGTGTTCTCAGATGAGTACCCATGTGCCAGGGTTTCAGTTGTTTTTCAGGTTTTTTGCATCATTTTGTATTGGCTAAATCAGCCACCACCAGCATAAGGGTTAACCTATTGATGCTTAGGAGTTCCTCTTGAAATTGACGTCTGGACCTGGAATAGTAAAGATGTATAAATATGTTATGGGGAGCTAGTATTCAATTAAAATGTAGCCAACTTATTAAATACAGTCTGGATTTCAAATCTAAGCATTTGACATACTTCATCACTTGTGAAAAAAGCTGCTGCACTAAAATGATAAAATTGACATAGTAGTTAAAAAGAAGGTACTATTCATACGTAAAAATGTAGCCAAAGTTGTGTGGGTGCCAAATGCAATTATTCCTCAGAGTGCATATTTACCCCATAGAGCGCAGCGTACCAGATTTATCCTATGTATTGGTGCCAATAGCAATCTCTTTTCTTAATTCAACCACAAGTTACAAGGTAAAAAAGTAGAAAAGAATAAATAAGTTATAGTGGTTGATTATTCGCTCATAAATATATTTTTTGATAATTTCACATACTTGTGATACCCTTGTGAAAAAATGGAGAAAAGGGGGAAAAGAAGAAGGTTGTTGGTATTCATTCATAAAAATGAACCAAAACATTTGAAGTGTTTGCCAAATGTAATTATCCCTCAGAGTGGATATATACCCCCAGGGAGTGCAGGATACCAGATTTATCCCATGTTTATCTTGATGTTAGCGGCAGTGTTGTTTATCTTACTGTTTATGTCTGTGTGTATGATAAGTGATGTTGACAGATAGTGGAGGAGGGGGTGTGGAATGTGATTGGGATGCTGTAGTACATGAGTCTGCCATGGCAGTAGCCAGTGGTCACTAGTGGCTAAAATCATACTCAGATTTTCACCATGCAATAAATGCATCTGTGTGGCAAAAATATTTTTTATAAAGTTTTTCAAAATAAAATCGAAATTTTGACATTTTGAATAAACAAATAAGTTTAACTTAATAGGTTTTACTGTATTTTAGGTCTTAACACTTCAAAGTCTTGTTTTTTGTTAGCAATTAGGAATCCTACCTCCCAAGTCAGATCTTGGGAAGACATCCTTCATTTATAGATGGTGCTGCAGAATGCTATCTAGAGTGGTCAGTGGGGAATCTTACTAATCATTCAATGCCCTGATGTAAGGTAATTAAGTATGAACTAACCGTTGGAAAAATGAGCCATATCAGTAAAATTCATTTCCGTATAATGAATAGCAACTATGAGGAGGGGGAGTGATTGATGGGAATTAATATCAAAATGATGACTTTTATGATGTAAATGTATGGAAACAGATGACCTGAACACCTGCTTGACCGATACATCCCCTCATTGTGACTGTACACCTATAGAGAAATACAGGGATGGCCCGCATTTGGTTTTCATTACTCTGACCCCAATAATGGATGTGTTCATTTCATCCTATGAAAGGGATATGCTATAGAAAACCCATAGTTCACCTTTGATGCCTTTCTCTTTACACACCTGGGAGCTCCATATATGCTCTTAATGAGGTTTTTATGCTAATTACATGCAAATGAGCGTCAGAGTTTCTAGGCAACTTTTTGAAAAGTACTTTACATCTAAATTGATTTTAGGGCATGATTTTAAAGCTTTTTGATACCTGATTGGTTTTCTATGCAAATGAGGAGTGTTCCCTGCAGGTGATGTGCTCTACTTGGTCAGGGGGGGGGGGTCACTAAAGCATGTGACATCTGTCCAACACCACTTCGGCATAGACGAACACTTGAACTTGGTCCCTAAAAAGTTGACATTTCCTTCTGTGCTGACCAAGCAGTGTGGTGTAGTACCAGGTATGGTAGATAGATGGCACCACCTGATCCTCAGATCTCTGTAGGTTTTATAATCAAACTGAATCCAGGTGAGATAAGTGTAAACTAAATGGACCACTCTGGCCACCTCGTCTAGAATATTTGATGCTTACAGAAAATACATATAACAGCCTAGAAATCTAGGCTAGAACTTGGTTTGATCCTCATTGCTGATTTTAAAGAGGCATTCTAGGTTCAAACCAGCAATTAAGCGTTGATTGTCGATATGGATAGGGGTATATGTGTATGATGATGATACCAGAAACATCTACTTATTTTAAGTAGATGTCTCTGATGATACTAAGAGAGCCCTACCCCCAACCCCCTCTCCCTGTAGATCTGGGTCCTGTTGTATAAAACTCTTAAGGTTAGGAGTCATCCTTTAGGACCAAGGTTTCCCTTGAAGGCCAGGCTTTTCCTTAATGTTCTCCTTATCATACTAATAAAATACTAATGATATGACATTAATGATATGATATTTATAATGTAATATTATGGTTACCTTAAGGATAGATTAATGGAAACCGAGGTCCTTAAGGGAAACTTAAGGGAATAGTAACCTTAAGTTTCTTTTGCAACCACAATTTTACTTTCTAAATGTATTTAGTGTATAAAAATAGTGTTAGGATATTGATGTTCGTGCATTTCAAATATTTCTGTTATATAACTTCTGTATCCTGAAAGGTACTAGGACACCTGATGACTCAGTATGAAAGGGTCTTCCTTGCTTTTGTGAAAAGATACATCTTCAACATTCTCAAGTGTCTCATCTGCCATCTGTCAAAACCTGAAATTCATTCACTTTATGTGTCGTAACTTGAGGTGTTTTCAGAAGAAAAAACACAGCATTGAATTTCATGGCTACTTGACATAGTGTCTGTTCATCTTTAAGGCATGTCTTATTATCCCATTCATTCCAGTATGGCGTCCTTAACCCATTAATACCTAAGAGTTCTTCCAGAAATTGTCGTCTGCATTAATGATACTTTTGAAGATAACTTTTGAATTAAGAATGATTTTACAAAATATTTGAAGGAGAGTTGTTGGTAATGTTCTGATCAACATTTCTCCTTTAAATATTTTGCCAATAATGCTTTAGCTTCAAAGATTTCATCAAAATTGTCAGGCTGGTTTTGGCCGCTGTGGGCATTAATGGGTTAAAAAGGCTTGACGTTTTTGGTGATGTCTTTTAAATGAAAGCTTATTTTGGAATGTATTGGAAGAGGAAATGTTTATCAGAACTCAACCAACAACTCCCCTTCAAATATTTTGCCAATTTACACTTTTTTCACTAGTTATTTCCAAAAGTATGACGCATCCAGACGACAATTTCAAGAGGAACTCCTCAGCATGAATGATATGAAAAAAGACACAGCATTGAGTTTCATTGCTATTTGATGCAGTGTGTGT
>OZ012690.1:18181785-18231785 GCA_963942565.1 Maea johnstoni
GACAGTAGAGTGCAGAGTTCAGAATTTATATATATTTCTCTGCTTGAAACTATTTTTGTGGAGTGAATGATTAGTTTTCATTAAAACCACAATTTAATAATCATAAGTCTTACTATTAAGACCCAAAAATGGCTTTAGTTATTTATCCAAGGGAGTGCCCTTAAAAGGCCTGATTCTTTTGGGGACATCTTTCTGTTCACGGTTGGGATTTTATCAAAAAAGCGTTAATTCATGTGTTTAACAATGCAAGCATGAAAGGGTTAAGGACGATTTGGCAGTGATCATTGGTTGGAAACCCTTAAAGGTAATCCATAACTAGCTTACAGAGGGAGGATACTTTCATTTTCTATGCTTTCCGGGTAAAATCAAGGATTATAATTGTAATGATAATCATAATTAATAATCAATCATCTCCGGTAAGATACCTAAGCCTTCCACAGAAAGTTAAGTAGATCAGGCAATGTTCTTTCAGCATAGAGTGATAGCTGCATATTTTTGTTTAGTTTTTTTTTCAAAAAGTCATTTTTAACAAGAACAAAAAAAGAAATTAAAAAAACCCTCGAAAAAAACAAGAAAAAAAGTAAATGCTATGGACAGGCAACTGTTAAATGAGATTTTTTTAGTCACCTGACATTGATTTTTTGCGACAGGTAGGGAGGTCCATTGATACTTAATTGACCAATAAATAATGAGCTTGTGTTTTGGGCCACTTGACCTGTCACTGTAATAGTCAGTATGATGTAACAGTAGGAGAACAGAGGGATTCAGTTTTCTGTCTGCCCACAATGAGACCTCTCCAGTATCGATGTACCCACTGTATATTTTTGTGTAAGGATAGAATTTATAGCAATGCAGTTGTTTGACTCTGGGTGGGCCTAGTGTCAGTTATGAATAGGCAAAGTAAGCTTGTGAGGGTGGTAAAATCAAGTCATATAAATCAATGTGAGTTATGGGCGCCATGTGCTTCACTGAGATAGAGATATATTTCATCCATTCCTCATGATCTCGGGGATGTTGCTTGCGTTTGTTTTTATTTTGAGCATATATAGGTTAGATGAATAAAAGAATGGCTATGTAGCGAGAGACCAATTACTATATGCGCTATAGTGAGGGCATGGCTCTGCCAGGGGTTTCGAATCTGGCCTAAGTGTGGCAATTCACTAGGAGACAAAGACCAGTCTCAGGGCTCTCGTATCGTTTAAGTAAGAAACTTGGGCACCAGCATGCACAGAATGCGTCTTTTGGGCTATTCACCGCAGCCAGCATGTTCAGGTTGACCAGCTGGTTTCATATCCACTTGTTTTTTTCATCTAAGATTAACCTTACCAATGCTGAAGCTACTTTCATTCAAAGCACTCGGATGCAAAGGTTTTTGAAAACCATTTAAACCCTGTCATGCTGGTGTTCATTGGATAGCTCTAGCTGAGCACTCTCAGATGAGTACCCATTTGCCAGGGTTTCAGTCATTTTTTTTTTTTTTTTGTATCTATTTATATTGGCCAAATTAGCCACCAGCAGCAAAAGAGTTAAGGGTAATTTAACAGTGCTTCAAAGGGACAATAAATGGAGGTTTGATACAGAAAACCCACTTTCTAAATCCTGGCTCTGGATTTCTTGACCCTGTGTCCCAGTAAAGTTCATTCATGGGATCTTGGAATCATTAGCCTTCAATGAATGGTTTCCCCTCATAGCTTTCCAGATGAGGAGGAACACAGATGCTGTTCACAGTGGAATGGAAAAACAAGGATCCTTACTAATGTAGCCTTCTTTTTCTCCTTCTTCATTTTCTTCATCTTCTTCTATCGTCCTCCTCGTCCTCGTCCTCCTTGTCCTCCATCTCCTCCTCCTTGAATCTTTTTCTTCTTCTTCTCCTCCTTCTTCTTGAATCTTCTTTTTCTTCTATTGCTTTTTCTTCCTCTTGAACTTGTTTTTGTTCTTCTTGTTCTTCTTCATCATCTTCTTTTTCTTCCTTCTCTATTCTTCTTGTCATCATCATCATCATCATCATCATCATCATCATCATCATAGAAGTGTAAAATATTCTCTAATTAAAATCATACCTCTCAAGAGCCATGGATAGTTTTAGTGCATACTATTTCAAATCAGCTGTCCACATTTAGAAAAGAAGTTATTGATTTTATTGAACCTAGTAAGAAGACTATTTTTGTCAAAATTTACTGAAGGGTCATCTTCTTACCGAAGATGACCCTGTATCAGCTTTTCAACATGTTTGGGATTTCACTTGGAGACCATCATGACCCCATAGTTCACAGTAGCGCCATCCAGCATGACTGGAAATTGACCCTTAGGACTTCATAAATCTTCAAAACTAGATCTGCATCCTGTTACCACCACTGGTGATGTCTTTATTTTCCTCTCCGAGAAACTTAAAATTTCCAGGGGTTTGAAATTTACCGCCTGGATGTCCTAGGTTTCAGGAGTCCAGCATTGTACAGGAACAATTTTCCAGAACTCCAGCTATCTAACAGTACAGGACATTGACCCCTTGGACCTGATAAATCACCATAGCTATACCTGCATCTTGGTACCACTAGTGATAATTCTTTATTCTTTCAGAGATATGTATTAGGTCTACATATCCCAGATTCTTTTCCATATAAATCTGAAATTTCCAGGGTCATGGGGTGCTTGAAATTTCCTATCAGGAGGTACTGATTTTCTGGACTTCATTAAGTGTACCAGAACTCTACCAGGTTAGATATAGAAGTAGTGGGAAAATGCCTGGCCTTAAAGCCTATGCCTAGGGTTAGGCCATTTAGGGCCCAATGGCTATGCTAGTTATAATGGGTTAAATGTTTGACCTGATGTGCCCCGGTCTGGTCAGCCTGG
Source organism: Maea johnstoni (assembly GCA_963942565.1). Lineage (NCBI taxonomy): Eukaryota > Metazoa > Annelida > Polychaeta > Spionida > Magelonidae > Maea > Maea johnstoni. The sequence goes on from OZ012690.1 coordinate 18,184,636, forward strand.
TCTGGCCGACTGACCGCGGTCCATGATGTCTGTGTGTACTTAAGTTGTTAGCGCTCCTCCCTGACAGGTCATATGGCACTAAATTGCTTGTAATCAGGGAATAAGTAGCCTTTGCTAGGAATGATACCAACTGTCCAAACTCCATCGCTGTGGTCACTGAGCGCTGACCAAACAGCTATCAAATTAACAACTCATCCGGACTCTCGGTATTGCTTCCTTGTGTGAGGTGACACTTGTCAACATTGTCTTCATCAGCATCATTAGCATTCTTGTCATCATCATCATCATCAGCATCATTATCATGGTCATTATCATAACCATTATCATCATCATCATAGTCATCATCATGATTGTCATCTTTATCAACATCATAAACATTATCATCATCATCCTTATCATCATCATCATTATCAGTATCATCATCATCATCATCATCATCATCATCATAATCATCATGGTCATTATCATTATCATCATCGTCATCAGTATTATCATTTTCATTATCATCATCATGATTGACATCTTTATCATCATCATCAACATTAGCATAATAACCATCCTCCCCCTCATCATCATCAGTATCCTCATCCTCATCCTTCACCTTATCATCATCAGCTTGTTTTGCTTGTTTTTCTCATTTCCCTGAAACAGAAACCTATGCATTAAACAAGCTTATTCTATGCATTGGACAAAGTAGGGATCCAATGCTGTATTTGTCTTTTTTTGACCCTTGGCCATACTCCATGCATGGAATACTTACCTGTATATATCATTCTGGAATGACTCTTATTAACCCTTCCAATGCTGAGGCTACTTTCGTCCAAAGCACAAGAACGCAGATATTTTTAAAAATCATCTAAACCCTGTCATGGTGGTATTCATTGGATAGCTCTCGCTGATTTCTGTCAGATGACAATTTCAGTCATTTTTCAGGTTTTTTGCATCATTTTGAATTAGTCAAATTAGCTACCAGCAGCATAAGGGTTACAAACTGATCTCCAATCATAAAAAAGTTATACCCTACCCTGGTTTTCATTGATCCTGGGGTAGTTTATTGATAGACTCTAAGATCAAACACTAAGAACCTATTACAGATACCACTCACTAATCTGAAAAGGTTTGGTGACAGAGCATTCTGTGCCTATGCACCACACCTTTGGAATGAACTCCCTGGCAACATCAAGGCTGCTGATAGTGTGCAAAACTTCAAGAAACAGCTGAAAACATTGCTATTTCGAAAGGAGTTTATTTTACTATGTGGACCATGACAACTGTCCACTTTTCTTCTCCAAAGCGCTTTTGAACATTATAGGTGGAAAGGGCGCTATATCCAAATATCAATTATTATTAATATTATAATTATAGATGCACACACAGCAGCCCTGAAGTGTGTACTGTAGGAGTAGAGTACTGTACTGGATGTTTATTAGACCGCTGTTTCCTAAAGTAACTTGTGATTGATTTAGCAGTGACTGCTGTTTTGGATGAGAAGCCGTAGAAGTAGAGCTAGAAACCACAGAAGCTTAAATCAACAGAGCTGAAAATATGCAGAAAGACTTCCTTGTAGAATGATGTCTAACTCAGTCCCTGTGTGGGTTATGTTTTAGGGGTTCAAACAATCACCCCCTAGCAAGGACTTAGCTAGGACATGTTCTGCCTATTTTTTGGACAGGCAGTTTCCTGAAAACCTCCTTTTTGGACAGGCAAAAAGTTCTATAAAGAATTATTAATTTTGATTGTTTGGGAGTAATATCCAACAAACCATCCTAACGAACCATCTTTTAAGACATAGCTGAAGTGTAAATTGCCTTTTTTGACACAATAGGCTATTAAATGTAGTTGGTATATGGATTTGAAGTAGATTAGTATCTACATTATATGTGTGCATTAGGTGTATTAGCATATCAATACACAGTCATCTATGTGACTTGAGGGTCCTGGCATAGGATGACTGAATCACAAGCCACAAACAATGTAGTCTTTAACTTAGTCATGCCTAGAACAACCAAAAGTATCATGATTTTATTTGTCCTTATGACCAGCAATTTTTTTTTTTGAATTTTTATTCATTTGCTTTTATATATGTGAACCTATTCATACCTGTAGCACCCTAAATGTCTAGATGTGTTTGTGACATCGTTGTGATCAGAACTTTTGTAATAAAATATCTTGAACCCATTCAGCTCTATAGCACAAGAATAGAATATGTAGAACACACATATGTCGCATGTCCCAAATGAAGCGGATTAGGGAGTTTTCGCATCATAGCGGATCTTTATGTTAGCGATGGTAGCCGCCGCTGACAGCGCCAAAGTACAGAAAAAAAATTACAGCGTTTTTATATATAACGAAATGGAACCACACGCTATGTACGCTATATATAAACAGACGCATAAATTGTGTGTTCTACAGTATTATTGTGACCCTGTTTAACCTTCTCATTCCTGTATTGGTCAGATGGTCCAGTATTTCGATGATAGCTTACTTTGGAAGACACATTTTGAAAAATGTTTGAAAGAGAAATGTTATTCAGAAAATAGGAATTATCAGTATGTACCAAAAAGAGATCTCAGGATTATCTGGCAAGTCTCCTACATTTCGTTATGGTACATTTCTTCAAGAAGTTAATGAATTAATGCTTAACCTTTGTGCTTTGGGTGGCTAATTTGGTCAATAGAAAATGAGACAAAAAAATGAAGAATTACTGAAACCCTGGCATATTGGAACTCATCTGAGAGTTCTCAGTGAGAGCTATTTAATGAATACCATAATGACATGGTTTAGATGGTTATCAAAATTCTTTGCACCTTTGTGCTTTGGTCGCAATTAGCTTTAGCATTGGAAGTGTTAATTCTGAAGTTATTTTCAAAGAATCGTAGCTAGACATTTTCGGAAATTCTCAAATAGCCATGTGTTAATGATGATGTGTGTGAGTATGATTTTGTTGACATCACCGGAGGAGTTACAATGTAACAATTCTAAGACTGACCTGTTTCTTATCCAATTATTGTTCATTGTATAAACAAACCTGCCATATTTCATTGTGCTGTTTCTTGCTTAGCTGCCCACTTATTAACCATACCAACCAGGCTGTTTGTTCGTGCATTGAACCTCCCAGCCCTCTACTTAACTGTCACCACTTTCACTAAAGCATACCATTCTTTTATAATCATTAGAACACGTTCATCTCTTATACAGTAGGGCAAATATGTAAATATTGTCCACTTAATCCTTATGCTGGTGGTGGCTTAAATTTGGCCATTACAAAATGATGCAAAAAAGCTAAGAAAATGACTGAAACCTTGGCTCATGGGTACTCATCTGAGAATACTCAGTGAGAGCTATTCAATGAATACAACATGATAGGGTTTAGATGCTTATCAAAAAACTTTGCATTCTTGTGTTTTGGACGATTTTAAATAGCCTTAGCATCGGAACGGTTAAAGCCTTTTAATGCATGAAAAAAGTAAAATAACTGTAAATTGTAAAATAAATAGAATAATTGACTTCTTCACGAATAAATTGGATGCATGTTGATTAATTAGACCCCATACCCTCTAGTATGGAATGATTAGTTGAGACCTGCCCTTTCTGAACATGTGTCATTGACCCATGGCATTAATGTGCAGAAATATAAGTTGCAGGTGGCTTTAGTCAACAAAGGGATGAGGAATGATACTTAGTATCACCTAGTGCCAGGCACTGGATTATATGAGGCTTGACTGGGATTACATAGTCAGACTAGCAACATCATGTGTTTGGCTCCCCTGACATCAAAAATACTGTTAGATAGTGATTCTAACACACCTAGTATCACCTAGTGTCAGGAACTGAATTATATGAGGCCTGTCTGGGATTACATAGTCAGACTAGCAACATCATGTGTTTGGCTCCCCTGAGAGCAAAATATTACTATAGACAAGCTAACCAGCTTGAAGGGAAAGTGGGCTCTTTGATCAGATAGAAGACCCATCTTTGCCTGAAGTTGTCATAAAAGTCTGAACCCTTAATAGAATAACTTCCAATTATATTTATGAAAATATTAACTACATAATTGTTTATTATACAGCTCTTGTGATTTTATTGGTAGGATATTCCAAAGTTGTTTCAAGGGTCAGGGATTTCAAGTGGAACTCTAGGAATAAATTGGTTAAAGCTTTCATGTTTTTGCCAAGAATCTATTGGATTTTCTTTTAAAAAGTAAGGGAAATTTTGAAATATAAGAGATTTAATTTTTGAGATAATGACAAAAGTTATCATCATGAGAAAATATTGGGAAATTAACCTCAGAGTAGAGTACTTTGTGGATATATTAATTTTCTGCAAGTAATTTTCATTTTTAATGTAGCTTTTAGATTAAACATTTCCATGGAAATTCATGAATGCATTGGAAATTTTTGGAATTTCGTTTTTCATCGCTTTTACTGCCATATTGCGGCTAAGTCGTGACTAACCAGTTGCAACTGGTGGAGGAAACAGGAGGACCCTACAAAAACCTGATGCATGCATTGGTTAGTTTTGGCACTCATTATATTTGATATTATATAATGTCAGTTATGACTATTTTTTGAACTTCAATCAAATTATTTTCATATGAGCTGATAAAGAAACTGTTATTACACTGGGCTATTATTTCTACTTGTCAGAGACTCTAAAAAGTTCATTCACTGTAAGCAATCACTGTGGTCTTTGATTTCGAGCACTGCATGAGCCCAGTAATAAAAACAGAAGTCAGATGCTTTGTGCATTTTTGCAAACACATACTAACAGTAGTTTCCTTTGATTAGAATAGTACTTTTCTCTGGCTCTCACAGCATGCATGTACTATGGACAAACATTTGACTCCATGTTGTTCGTCAGTTCCTTAACAATTATACTTTTTATACATTTCTGATATGCTTCAAAATATCCATCCCAAGAAATATTAAACTTGTATGAGAGAAAGTCATACATTTCATACTATAAGTTCACACACATGCACACATAAATCAGAATATGATTTCACCCCAATGCAATTGTTTTGATTTTGCTGGAATGTTTCTTTTAAAATGAATTAATCTAGGTATATTTCATTTCATACCAGAACTCAAATTCATTTATTCATATATATATATATATATATATATATATATATATATATATATATATATATATATATATATATATATATATATATATATATATATATATATATATATATCAGTATATATATATATATATATATATATATATATATATATATATATATATATATATATATATATATATATATGTATATATATGAATATATATATATATATATATATATATATATATATATATATATATATATTATATATATATATATATATATATATATATATATATATATATATATATATATATATATATATATATATATATATATATATATGTATATTTTTATCTATTTATATAAAAGCTATGAACAGTAATCACTGCTTAAATTTCTTGTATTGATATGATGGAGTTGGATAGTTGGGTTAATTTGTCTGCGCTACCAGGCATAGGATACTAGAAGGTACATGTGAAAAAAAGAATACAATCACAAAATTGCCAAAACAAACTTATAATGCAAACCACACCGCAGACCACAGAACACCACTTACAAGTGTAAGGTTAGTCTGGCCTACAAATCTGGGTCCAGAGCTGTGGGTGCTCATGAAAAGCTGAAGAAGCTGCTGACGGAAATGGCATTAAAAATTGTGGCAAAGCTGGAGTGTGATTAACTGTTGTGGTGCTGGCAGCTAATTTGGCCAATACAAAATTATGCAAAAAAACTGAAAAACGACTGAAATCCTGGCAAATGGGTACTCATCTGAACATACTCAGCGAGATCTTTCCAATGAATACCAACATGACAGGGTTTAGATGATTTTCAAAAATCTTTGCATCCTTGTGCTTCTGACGAAAGTAGCCTCAGCATAGGAAGGGTTAAAAATCCCTGTCAGAGCTGGAATGTAATTAACTGTTGTGACATCCCCTACTTGCAGGGATGGACGTTAAACATGTTATGCTTTCTTCCTATGATAACATGTCACGGGCGGGTGCATCTGCTTTGTTTCCATGGCTACCGCATGACACGCACCCCTCCATGTTGGTTGGGTCAGAGGTTATACTGTGAGTTTGATGATTTTGATTAAATGCTCATGAAGATTTTCTGAACTTGATTATTATAGATAGCCGTCCGAGTCCAGTTTCTCCTATCTAGGTCATGGTCAAAGTACCTGTTGTCTACTTTCTCATTGCGTATAAGTATTCATTTTTCATTATTTTTGATAATATAACCAGTATTATTGAATGTTTATATATATGAATATATATAATATATATATATATATATATATATATATATATATATATATATATATATATATATATATATATATATATATATACATATATATATACAATTTCAAGCAAATCTCTTGACTTAAGCATGAATGTGTTAAACCGTCTCACACCCTGCTATGTAGAAAACTGTTAGGCTATTATATATAGACCATGGGCTACTGGGGTAAACCCTCCCCCCCCCTAGGGAATTTTCGGGACCTATATTTTTAGAAACCTAGGTGCCTGAGCTGCCAGAATCAGGTTGTCTAAAATTTGGCCAGTGGTGGGTGTGGCCGTTAGGCCCTGTCAAAGTCTGCTACCTCAGCCTCGGACTGTGAAAAATCACAAAATACTAAATCTATCACAGAATCAATTATAAGAACCCTAGCTACACAAAATTGTGTATGACAATTCTAAATACCACTGGCAGAATTATTGTAAAGAGACATTTGGGTTAGGTGCGATAATTTTGGAGAAAATCAGTGTTTTTGATGGGAAAACGTCGCTTTTTTGCAGTTTTTTTTGAAAGTTTTCACAAACTTTAAGTTTTTAGTAGTCAAATGAGTACAAAACCACCCCATATTATATACCTAAATTACAAGCAACCTCTTATCTACATAATAAAACAAAGATGAGCTCCATTGGTTGTTCGAGCGTGATTTTACAGGACTTTCTTTTCCCCTACCCCTATGTTGAAAAAATAACCGAAAAATAGCATAAAATACTAAAAAATATTTTTTTAAATCCAAGATGTTCCTTTAACACATGTTTGGTACTGGAAATAGTTTGAAAATGACAAAGACTGATTGGGCTGAAAAAAATGGATTGCCCAGTTGCCCGGGACAACCAAATTTTACCAAAATCTGCTAAAAGTCCAGTTTTAGGCTAGAAATCAGAGTTTGAATAACAATATGACTACTGAAAATACGTTTAAAGCTATTATATGAGACTGTAGGTGTTCTATAGTTGAAAATAGTCATAGCTGGATGCTTATCAATTGTTTTATTTCAGTTCAACCCTATTTAGAAGGTAATCTGGAAGGCCAAAGGTCTCAAAATGTAGTTATACTACAATAATTGAAGTAAGTCAATGCCGGTGTGTGGTTTTAACATGGTCAGAAGATCAGGATAGACTGCTGTTGGGCCTTAACCTACTGGGGCTTATAAACCTGGTAGCCCAGTTGCCTGGGACTATTGAATTATACCAAAATCTGCTTTAAATCTAAATTATTGTGACATGATGCTGTTTTCCTGTTGTTTGCATTCTTCTTGTTTAATGATTTTGACCACTGGACATATGTGAGGGAGCCCCATCCATTATCAGAAGGAAAGCATAGGACATTTTTGTGCCCCATAGAACAGTTTTGTGCCATAAATCATAACTGTAACTCACAAAGACCAACACAAATTGTTGACAGGGAGCATTCAAACCATAATACCTGATTATCAAACACACTCAATAGTTCCTCTAATATGCCTGAATAGACAACAATGGACACCTGTATCCCCCCCCCCCCCCCCCCCCCAACCCCCCATACTAGCTATTTGAGGTGAAAAAACAGCCTTTAGGTTGGCGTGAAGCATTCAAACTGCATTGTCTGAATATCAAGCGGTACCAAAAATTGAACTCAACGCAACCCTCCTAAGAAGCATAAAGATGGATACCTGTATCTTATCCCTTCTCTCTTTTCCAGGGTTAACCCTACTAAGAGGTGTGATACCTGTATATAATCCAATCTAATACCACCAATCCTTAAAAGCTGGGTACATATGCCTCATTCGAACCATTATCCATATCCCTAATCAGCTTGGTACCTTTATCTCATCCTAGCCATTGACCGGAATCCTAAAAAGTAATTATCATTACCTCATCCCTGCTATACCTGCTGGTATGGGTTTCAGGTACCAAATCTCTTGATTTTGAGGCTATAAGGTAGGATGGTATACAACTACAAAGCCTATTGTTGTATAGGGTAGTAGCGAGGATTAGATATCCTAAATGAGCTAATTTAGCAATGAGATACAGTTACCTAGCTATTAGTGTTATGGTATGAGATATAGTTACCTACCCTGTAAGGCTTGAGGGTAATAGCTGGTAAGAGAATCAAGTATGATGTATATATATATATATATATATATATATATATATATATATATATATATATATATATATATATATATATATATATATATATATATATATATATACACACACATTTAGGGTTATTGACACATTATTGACAGGGACAATTTACACCCTAGTACCTGATTATCAAACACACACAATATTTCCTCCAATATGCCTGAATGGGCACAACGATGGACACCTCTATCCAGCCCTCCCACCCCCGCCCCCTCATACTGGCTAATTGTGGTAAACAAACAGCTAGTAGTTAGTTGGCAGAAAGATCCGATCCCAACTACTTCCCTCATCTCGTATCAGCTGAGTACATATATCTTATCCAAATTATTACCCTGATCCATATCCCGCTTGGTACCTGTATCATACCAGCAATTGACCAGATTCCTGCCAGGTGAGAAGCAATACCTCATCTTTGCTATTACCCTGTACAGGCTGGGTACATGTATCTCTTCCATGCCACCACCATCGGCCCTAGTAAACACTCATCATAGCTATGAATCTATAATCCTGAGCTCCTATAGCTTGGCTACCTGTTTCTTATTCCACATATCATCCATATTCCTAATATGTATGATACCAGTATTCCATGCCATCCATTACCCTGATCCTTCATAGGCTTGGTAATACTATATGCCATTACAACCATTGCCTCTAAATATCTGTAGACTGGGTAACTGCATCTCATCTGGGCTATTTGCGTGAGTCACCATAGCAGTATATCATCCTATTACCCTATAGGCTGGCTAACTGTCTTATCCTACTACCCTAAACTCTTAACCTGATACCTATCCTGTTTGATCCTGTATCTCATCCTAACTACTGCCCAAGACCTTGGTAGACTGGGTACCATGGATTGGGTATCTGTATTTTTACCCATTTCTACTCAGCAATTACCCTAAATCCTAATAAGTTAATCAGGAGCCTGTACGTCTTACATCTATATCCCCTCCCTGCTATTATCCCAATTCCTTTACTTTAAGGTTATATATGAGTATCTCATACCAGCTATAACTGCTAACTGCTCTCAGCCTCAAGAGTTTGGATACCTCCATCCCACCTCATGGTCTTAGCCAGCAGGGCTTCTGGGTGCCTTTTTGGACACCCAAACCCCTAAAAACAACTCCTCAGGACACCCAATTTTTTTAGTGTGGAATTTCTAAAAATCTCACTCTCAAGCTTATGATTGAATTTGTACATCTCCTTGTAATTCCCATGATATTGTTTAATGATATCATGCCTTATTTTGATGAATTCAAACATATTTATGGCTGAAATATGAGTAGATTGTGATACCCCTTAAAAATTTGGATGCCCCAAAATTTCACAACAGCCAATTTTAGACACCCAGTTTCTAAATCCTGGCTAAGACACTGTCCCACCTTATACCAGATAGAACTATTACTTAACCTTAGTTGGCTGGGTATCTATGCCCAATTCTGGCTATTGTCCTAGCCCTAAAATGTAAGATACCTGTTTCCCTTACCAGCAATAATCCCCCCCCCCCCCCACCCAGGATAACAGATGAGCACATTTACCTCATCAATCTATTACCCTAAATCTTCATATATTACATACTTGATTCCCATACCAGCTATTACCCTCAAGCCTTACAGGATAAGTAAGTATATCTCACATCATAACATTAATAGCTAGGTAACTATATCTCATAGCTAAAGTAGTTCATTTAGGACATCTTATCCTTGCTACTACCCTATACAACAATAGGCTTTGTAGTTGTATACCATCCTACCTTATACCCTCAAACTTAATAAGCTTGTTACCTGAAAACCATACTATCAGGTATAGCAGGGATGAGTTAATGACACTTACTTTTAAGGGTTCCACTCAATGGCTCAGATGAGATAAAGGTACCCAGCTGATCAGGGACATGGATAATGGTTTTGAATGACTGTTGAGGTACATGTACGCAGCTTTTAGGGCTGTTGGTAGTAGATTGGAATAGATATGTAGGTATCACACCTCTCAGCGTTGAGGAAAACAGAGAAGGGATAGGATATGTGTTGAGGTCAACTTCTGATAAAGCTTGATATTCAGACAATGTAGTTTGAATGCTTCATGCCAACCTAAAGGCTGTTTGTTCACCTCAAATAACTAGTATAGGAGGGGGAGCTGGGGATACAGGTGTCCATTTTTGTGCCCATTCAGGCATATTGGAGGAACTTTTGGGTGTGTTGGATAATCAGGTATTATGGTTTGAATGTTCCCTGTCAACAAGGTGTGTTGGTCTTTCTGAGTTACAGTTACGATTTATGGCACAAAACTGTCCTATGCTTTCCTTCTGATAATGGATGGGGCTCCCTCACATATGTCCAGTGGTCAAAATCATTAAACAAGAAGAATGCAAACAACAGGAAAACAGCATCATGTCACAAAAGAGGTCTGATATTGCACATAGGGTCACTTTCTCAAAATTACTTGACTTCTAACACTTTAATTTAGATTTAAAGCAGATTTTGGTAAAATTCAATAGTCCCAGGCAACTGGACTACCAGATTGATAAGCCCCAGTAGGTTAAGGCCCAACAGCAGTCTATCCTGATCTTCTGACCATGTTAAAACCACACACCGGCATTGACTTACTTCAATTATTGTAGTATAACTACATTTTGAGACCTTTGGCCTTCCAGATTACCTTCTAAATAGGGTTGAACTGAAATAAAACAATTGATAAGTATCCAGCTATGACTATTTTCAACTATAGAACACCTTCAGTCTCACATAATAGCTTTAAACACCTTTTCAGTAGTCATATTGTTATTCAAACTCTGATTTCTAGCCTAAAACTGGATTTTTAGCAAATTTTGGTAAAATTTGGTTGTCCCGGGCAACTGGGCAATCCATTTTTTTCAGCCCAATCAGTCTTTGTCATTTTCAAACTATTTCCAGTACCAAACATGTGTTAAAGGAACATCTTGGATTTTAAAAAATATTTTTTAGTATTTTATGCTATTTTTCGGTTATTTTTTCAACATAGGGGTAGGGGAAAAGAAAGTCCTGTAAAATCACGCTCGAACAACCAATGGAGCTCATCTTTGTTTTATTATGCAGATAAGAGGTTGCTTGTAATTTAGGTATATAATATGGGGTGGTTTTGTACTCATTTGACTACTAAAAACTTAAAGTTTGTGAAAACTTTCAAAAAAAACTGCAAAAAAGCGACGTTTTTCCATCAAAAACACTGATTTTCTCCAAAATTATCGCACCTAACCCAAATGTCTCTTTACAATAATTCTGCCAGTGGTATTTAGAATTGTCATACACAATTTTGTGTAGCTAGGGTTCTTATAATTGATTCTGTGATAGATTTAGTATTTTGTGATTTTTCACAGTCCGAGGCTGAGGTAGCAGACTTTGACAGGGCCTGACGGCCACACCCACCACTGGCCAGATCTTAGACAACCTGATTCTGGCAGCTCAGGCACCTAGGTTTCTAAAAATATAGGTCCCGAAAATTCCCTAGGGGGGGGGAGGGTTTACCCCAGTAGCCCATGGTCTAATACCACAAAGCGGCCTCATGAATAAAACACCACCCCAATGAGCCTATGATCCCCATTTACGACTTCCACTTCATTAACTTCAATTAGCCACCCCTCAGAGGGCGCCATAGTTGGCACAGACACACTTCAGAGGGTGGCATAGTTGGCACAGATTTTACAGGAAAATAATGATCAATAAAAAAGCGCAGGAATAATGGATTTTATCAAGTTTTTCTTTTGATTTGTCACACCTGATGTGGTCAGGCATTGTTCTGTAGCAGCTGACCAGGTACAATGAGTAAAGAATGACAGGTGGTCCTCAATTTGTTGCTTAGTTTTTAACGAGAGGTGTGTAATTTATGCTCTGTTCAGACTATACACTTATAAGCGGAGTCAAAATAGACAGATCAGATGGTACAAGTCTCTTGATACACCACTTTGCATAACCGTTGGAAATCGGATAACTGGAAATTTAGAATTTTGAATTTGTTGCTTAGTTTTTACAGAAGGTGTGTAATGTAAGCTCTGTTTAGTCTAGATACTTAAAAGTGGAGTCAAAAGTAGACAGATCAGATGGTACAAGCCTCTTGTATTAATACTCTGTACAAACCCTTTGGAAATCTGATAACTGGAAATTTTTAATTTTTTATTTCAATTTCTGATTTTTCTTACCGCTTTGATACATTTTTATGCACAAAGATGTGTTGTCTGAATACTTAGTTCTTCAGCCTTTAATGATACTAGTTGAAATAATTTAGGAATAAAGCATAGATGCCAGGTCTTTTTTGGTCAGTTACAGGAGTGAATTAGTTGATGAAACTAGCAGTATTCCAATGTGTAATTTATGAGGAAAGGGTTTCTATTGAAAATACTTCATAGGGATATTTCAGTGGTGAATAACAGTGAAGATCTGCCTACCAGGGACATAAACATATACACATTTCCATACACCTTTTTACTATAAAGTCTAGGAAATTTGGACCACCCTAAGAATTTGGGCCACTATATAATTATTGTGTAAAATAATTTAAGGGAAATCTGGGCCATCCTTGATCTATCGCTGGCCTTCATTAAGGGAAATCTGCGCCACTATTACTCTGCTATGTCTTTATTTTCAGAAAACATGGCCCACCCTCAACCCATAAAAAATTGTCATAATTAGAAAGTGTCCCAAATTACTGAGTATTTACTGTAGATGGTTTTATTACAGATTGAGTTGGTCATTATTCAGAATTGTCTCCTAATAACCAGTATAATGATATGATATTTGACATTTATGAAAATTTCCCATGCTTATTTGCATATAGACGATTGTTCTAGATGCTTAATTTAACACTTAACTTATCTGTGGATAATCCCTGTGTCTTATGTAATTTTCCGAGCATGCAGACGCCATGTGGCTAGTCTCAATGTCACTCTCTGCTACATGGTTGAATTTGAGACTTTTATCTGTTGAAAGCAGCCACTACCATTTTAATGGAAGACTTAGTATGTGTTGCACAAGAGCACAACAATTCACACTTGTCTGTTGATTTTTTTTTTCAAAATTTGATGACAAAATATTTTTGGTGATAAGTTTGTTTGGTTAAACAGCTCTTTGAAAGAATTTAATGGTGAAATGTCAACCAGAACTCAGGCAACAATTCTCCTCTTTATATTTGGCTATCACATGCTTTATGTTTAATGAGAAATCTGGCTATCTGAATGCCGTTGGTGAAATAAAAAGTTGTTATTTGAAAGAATATGTATTGCAACACTTTCTCTTGAGATCGTTTAACCCATTAATGCCTAGGGGTGCGCCAAGAAATTGACGTCTGGATCTATAATATTTTTGACTATAACTTGAGATTTTAGAATTATTTTACTAAATATCTGAAGGAGAGTTGTTTGCCATGCTATGATTGACATTTCTCTTTCAAATATTTTCCCAAATTTGCCTGTAGCTTAAAGATCTCCCAAAAACTGTCAGGCTGCTTTTGGCCACTGTGTGAAGAAAATTTCTTCCCAGTTTGGGATTTCTATATCGTTGCGATGTGACCTAAGCTGTTGAAACCGACATGTAAAGCCCCAATCCTTCCTTCTTTTGTCTGCTGTCAGCATTAATAGGTTAAATGAGACGCGAAAGATCATAGGTGCTGATGATTTGAATATTTCTTGATTTCCGGTGGTATTTCTGTGATTCAACAGTAGGTTGATGAGCTGAGGGTCCCACCATGTGTCTCAGCACAGCCCCATAAAGCACCATAAATCAATCGTTATGAGTTTTCTTTGTCTCCTGCAGTTATCTTCACATGGCACTGGGCATGTGTTATGTGATCAGCGTGCTGGGGTCACGAGGAGAGGAAGTCTCAGCGATAAAATTCAGGAAGAGAATGTCAATTATGATGACATCATGTGTGTGGGAAATCTCAGGCATTTATGTATCATTTGATTCTTTTGTCCGATTTGAGTTGAAGAGGCATCAAGTCTCAGTGATGAAATTGCAGATAAGATTGTCAATCATGATGACATCATGTGTGTGGGAAATCTCAGGCATTTATGTATCATTTGATTCTTTTGTCTGATTTGAGTTGAGGAAATATCAAGTCTCCGTAAGGCTTTACATCATCCCTTTAGCGCCCAAAACCCCCTGACCGTTATGATGATATTTCTACAATTTTCTTTCATGTGTCTGGAAAAAGTTGTGTTAGGAGATTTGTTTTAAACTTTACTGCCAAAAAAGAACCCTGTCGATTCATCTCTGTCTGTATTTTTGTGAAGCTATTCAAAATTCTGAATTCACATCAGAAATACAACATCCTATATTTGCCAAATTTCAATATTCAGAATGCAACCGTTACATGACTTACATTTGTATAGAATCAGTAAGATTTTCTTTTAGTTGAAGAGATTCTTTCGCCGAGGGCCCAGTTTTAAGTTTTCACAGCTATGAGAATGAAATAAAATTGAAGGAAATATCTCATACATACACGTAATCAAAATGTAATTGTTTCTCAAAAACAACTAACTTGACTTTCACACTGTTATTTGTGAAATATAGTTTTTACAATGTTTGTGTTGGTACATTTCTGGCTACTCAACTTAAAAAACTAGTTTAGTACTAAGTTAGCCTTATGGTTTGCAGTCAATGTACTTTCTAAATAAATTACAATAAAAGGCAAGTGTGGCATACTCTATGCACTCTGACCCAGGTAGGGGGTCATTTTTTAAAATCTTAAATATCAGTTAGAAAATGTGTTAGTTCTGAAGACAAGTGCAGGAACAGACCTGCTTAGTAGATAGTATACACGTTGCTGGGCCACAATATGTGATCAGTATGAATAATTGAGGATAGAATTGAAAATTATGTAATTATACCTGATTAGTGTTTGTTAATAGTAATGTATGGCCCTAAAACATGTATATGCCCAAACATTGACCATCTTCCACTGGCCATGGGTAGTGCAGTAAGTCTGGTAGCATATGGGCAACAGTTTCCATGGCAACCTAGGGAAGCAGATAACGATTGGTCACAGACCGATGTCAGAAGAGATCGGTGAGCGGGATGTAGAAGACTAGTAGTGACCTTCACCCACCGAGCGAGGAAGTTATCGGAAGTTATCGTAAAATTGTTAAGTCTACTCAGTGCACCCCTGCCTTGAAAGTCTGGATTATAAAACCATGGGAATACTCAATGGATACTTGTTTTATGTGACAGATACAGCATGGAATATTGTGTTTTCTCGGTGAGTTACAGAACTTTGTTTGAAACTTTTGTACGCTGAGACGGGGACTCCAGTTGGGGGACTGCTGCGACTGTCAACATGGCTGCATAGCAACCAGTGAGACAAGACACACAGACACGGCAACCAACATGTCCTGCAATCCCTCTCATAGAATTCTTGACATTTGCAGCGTACTAGAAGTTATTCATTGTAAATATGTCACACAGAAGAATTATGTCACATTTTAGAGTGTGTCTATGAAATGTTTTGAAAAGGCAGATAATTCATTTATTAATTACTGGTAGAACTTTTGCTTGTAGCTTAGGGTTGGAGATTCTTCAAATAATAACGAAAGATTGCTTTTGCTTGAATGATATCACTAATTTATAATAAAAAAATAGTTTGACTTTATAAGGGTGCTACTGGCATGAATGGGTTAACAGATCAGATCTAACAAGAGTACTACTGATTTACTTATACAATCAAAAATTATTTAAGGGTTGCATTTTAGATTTGAGGGCTAGGAAGGTTCAGGTTGAGGGGCAGGGAAAAGGATAGGATTTAACCCTTGCATTATCCTAGCCCCACTATTATCATTTCTCTAACAAAAGAAAATTACAGAAAAATTTAAAAAGAGAAATGTTTAGCTGAAACTAACTTACAACTCTCATTCACATATTTCCAATGCGTGTTTCATTCCAAAGTCATTTTCAAAAGTATCACAGGTTCAGACGATACTTTCAGTGCTGAAGACAGTTTGCTAAGCCTTGGTAGTCAAACGGGCCATCAAAATGAATAGTTTAGTGGTCCACCAGAAAAATTAGGGGTCAATATCACTTTGATAACCAAAATGGTAGCCAACAGCTATTTCATAACTGAACATTCATGGTTAACTGTGCTAAATTTATGAATTGTGACAGTTATAATATAAAGTAGAAGAAATGAGAAACTGGATGTGATGCTTACTAAATTAATGTGGTCAGAATATTTAGCAGACTTTCTGGGCAAGTAAACATAGACATTTACTAGCCCATTCAAATTTTAGGTAGAAACGGATCAGTGGGCTACTGTCTATTTTCACCACTGGAATTTCATGCTTCCTTCATCTGTATCTCAATCATTTTCACATTTTACTTAATGGGGAGGAACTGACCACTGACCAGACTCATGGTTTGACCCCAAACATCTAACCTCTGACCTCTAGCCTGTATTTACATTGGTAACAGGAGAATTTAACCCTTATGCTTAACTCCAATTCCAGAAATTTAGAATTATATTCTTTGACTACGTTCAGTAGCTAGCAATTACTAAGAACATGATAACATTGTTTAGAAAATAGTATTTGCTTTGTGTATCACATTTTTTATGTATCTGCATTCAACATTGTCAACAAGATTCAACATTTTTGAAAAAAATATATTAAGAAATATGTGGATTCTCTTGTTAGGGATCATTGTATCTTAAATGTTTCTGTCACTATATCTTCATTTCTAAGTCATCCCCAAAGCTGTCAGAATGGAGTGTCCTTGAGTGTGAGTACTTGAGGATATATTCTCCCCTTGAGTCTGACGGCAAATTATCCAAGTAACGAAGCGAGAACAGCTGCCCAAAAGACCTGAATGAAAAAGTGCTGTCTTTTATTCAAGGTCACACACCCCCAGCCTGTGTGTTAGACGTATAGTACACGGTACGTGTGGCCAGAAATAAGCACTCACTTTTTTTTCTTCGCCTGCAGGGTCCATTACGTGTACTAGGTGCTAAAAACTAACTACATAGACTCTTAACCAACTGCAGATTGTTTGCGGGAGATGGGGTAATGATACACAAACATTTGTCTTTCACAGATAATGCACAAAGTGTGTGCTAAAAGAAAGTCAAAAAGCTTCAAAAGAAAAATGGTTGAGAAAATATCCCCTGGAGGAGACAGGGGGAAAACATATTTAGGTTCAGAATGAAAGAGTTGTTTTGGTTTTATGATAGTATATATTTATTGGGAAGTTGCCATTATTACATTTTATAGAAAAGAGAGAGAGAGAGAGAGAGAGAGAGAGAGAGAGAGAGAGAGAGAGAGAGAGAGAGAGAGAGAGAGAGAGAGAGAGATTTAGGAGCACGCTGCCCATGCTGTGGAGCAAGCATCTAAATGCAGACTTGATCTAGTGACGCCTCCCCCATTTGGGGGTTCAAGGTAATATTGCATAAGGTCGGGAAACTACTAATGAATCTCATATCTCAACAGCAACAAGTAGCACAACTAGCTCCTGTTGGGGGTCCCCTAGCACCCCGCCCTAACAACCTGGCTCAGGGTAGTTAAGTGTACAGTTAACTGCATTCACACCCTGCTTGTTCTCTGTCAAAAGGTACTCTTTTAATATTTGCATGCGTTGTATATTTGATATGTTTTGAAATCAAAATTGAAATGGCAAACCTTGAAGAATGCCAGTTCAGTAGAATATGGAAGACAATTTTCATTTTTGATATCGCTCACTTTACCCCTCCCCCTCCTCACACATAAAAAAAATGAAAATAAATAATTAAATAGATGATTAAATATTAATATCAGTTCTTTTGCTACTTATTGTATATATATTTACCCATTAATGCTCACAGTGACTAAAAGCTGACTGACAATTTTGATGAAACCTTTCAAGCAAAAGCAAAACTGGGAAAATATTTGAAGGGGTTACAAGAACTTTACCAACAACACTCCTTCAAGTATTATGTAAAAACCTTCTTTATTGCAAAATCATTGTCAAAAGACAACATTTTTTGCAGGAACTATTAAGCGTTAAGGCATGGTTTAGGCAATCTGAGCTGTCTTGGTCTAAAATGGTTAATAACAATACTTAACAGGGCATGAGGTCTGAGGGGTTATCTTAATAGTCCACTTGTTGTGGGTCCACTGGCTACCACATTTAATAGCCTCTTAAAGGCTCCAACTTTGATATTGAGACTCTTGGCGAAAGCTATTTGAGATGTGGATGGTTAAGAAATTTTCACGCTACATATAGTCACGGAACAGGCCTATTCCGAACAATAATCTGAGTAGGTTTGAAGTAGGTTAAAGTTACTATCTAAACAAAGTGTAGGCCGATCTGGTAACTGTGGTAAATGTGGCCTCCAAACTCAATGTTTGGAGACCACATTTAATGGACAATTTAATATCCATAAACGTTTCCATGGTGCAGTGAATCCTACAGTCTAATGCCTCAAAATATTGAAAATCTGCATACATTTTAGGGAATTATTCTGAGGAATTTGGAAATTTCATGTAGATGCCATATTAAGCGAAGTTGTGGATAGTCCATTGTAAGTGGTTTAGGAAAACGTAGTACCTGGGGAAAAATTCTGCCTAACCCGAAGTGACTGCTAAATTTCTCACATGCCTAAAGTTCATTTCAAAATCAGGTAGTGGTGAGAGACAGCTAGTCTATTTCTACATTGAAGCAGCGCCATTTTGGCAGAAATAATTTTATTCCAAATGAGCCAGTTCACATCTTGAGCTACTCATTGTCCATCACATTCAAAAATATCTTTTAAAAAAAAGAACTCTTTAGAGAAATATTTGACCGAAAGTTGTTTGTCCTATTGGGTTGAACAGTCCTTCCTGATATAATTTTCTAATATAAATTATTTAATGAATTATGCGTCAAGATATATTCCTGTGTGTGGAAAATGCACACATATTCTTGGCAATACTCTTTAAGTCCTTCGGTCCAGGTTTTAAGTTCATTATTTACCATTAATTATGTTTAAAATAAATTGTATCATATACTTTATTACACTGACTACCTCTTATTATCATCTTTTTTGTTGAAAAAAATTGCATTTTCCACTCTTGAATTTTGAGTTCCTCTTAAACTGATTAAGTTCATTATTTCCTATTATGTTTAAAGATGTATCATATGCTTAATTACACTGACTACTCATCATCTTTTTTTTGAAAAAAAAATTGCATTTTCCGCTCTTAAGGTTTGAGTTCTCTTAAACTGATTGGCTTCAGGCGTGCGGTTTTAAAGTCAGGAAGCGGTTGTCTTTTATGCCCGCACACAGAAGCTGTGAACAATTAGGGGAGCATTTCCAGTGGGTTTCCTGACCTATAAAGTTCCTGTGCACTAATTGCCGATGGCAAGTGGAGTAGGTCGTTGTCGTTCATTCGGCTTCTTTTTGTACGCACCGCGGCTAGAGGTTCGCATTTCCACATGGTCAGGCAGCACGAGAGAATAGTAGAATCACAGAAACACAAGCAGTACTAGGAGATCAGGTTCACAGGAGTTTCGGAATTTCGATTTTGTCACTTTTTCTGCCATATTGCGGCTAAGTCGTTATTAGCCAGTTGTAACTGGTGGAGGAAACCGGAGTATCCGGTGAAAATCATTGCCTTACCCTAAGTCAGTGGCAGCTTTCTCACATGCTCCGGTTGGGATTCGAACCCGGGCAGTGGTTAGCGATAACAAGCAGTCAGTGGCAACGCCTTGGACCACACAACCATCAGGGCAGGCCCACAATGGTGAGAGATGGCTAAGCATTCAGTGGCAACACCTTAGACCTGCACACAGCCATCAGGGCAGGCCATGGTCACATGGAAAGACTCAGATTCCTATATTGTTAGTACAGCTAAGTGTATTACATGTAATGGGTGCTTTATTTGTGGGCTAATATGGCATTGATTGTAAATAGGACAATTCAATCCATAGAGTTGATTAATAGGGAGATGATGATGATGATGATGATGATGATGATGATGACGACGATAAGGATAATCGTAATGTTAATTGTGATGGTGAAGATGCTTATTTTAATGATGTCTGGTATGACAATGATGATTAATAGGATGATGATAATGATTATGATGATGATGTTGACGATTATGCTTATGTTGTAAATAATATAAAAAATAGACAAAGATAGTGCTAATGGTTATGGTGATATTTTCAAAGGAACATCATAGATGCCATCATAATTTCGACATTGGTATTGATAAAGCGAGATGAAAAGGGTCTTATTTATCACATTAAAATGGACCTCGAATGGTCTCTTAGTCCACTGACCATACCGGTCTTCACTACCCAAATTATTAAGATTTTCCTGCGGAGAATTTTTTCTTTACTTTAGTTTTGCTTGAGGTAGGTTAAAACGATTCCCTCTCTCATACAGAGTGAGCCGGCCTCTTTATAGAAATTCTGGATTGGCCCTGAGTGACAAGTAAGACATAGATTTGGCTGGTTTGGCCATCATGTGTCTCCAGTGACCTATGACCTTGTTTATGGCTCCTGGACATGGGATTGACCTGGACACATGTCCATCCTGTTTCCTGATGGTTTTCCCTCCTGTGACTGCATCTCAATATGATTATGAATGACCACTGGAGATGGGCACTCGCAGGAGGGACTCTCACTATTTAGGGTTCCTGGCCCTCTAAAAAGCTGGAATCTGGACTCTGTTTTAATATTCCAGTAAAGGGCTCCAGAATCTTGATCTGGAATAGGATTCTAGAATCTGGATTCAGGTTTTAAAATCCGTAATAGAATTTGGGATTAAGATATATAATCATATGATTCTGAAATTGGGTTAAGGAAAGAACCAGGAACGAAGTGGTCGAAGTCAAAACCAAATTAGTTTACTTTTATGACACCAGTTAAATAGAGGACTCAGTTTGAGTATGAAATCTACAAAGATATGATGGCCAGGTGGTGCCATCTATCTATCATTACTGGTACTGCACCACTCTGATTGGTCAACTCAGAAGGGAATATCAACCATTCCGTAGCCTACCCTACCTGCTATGCTGCTAATCATGCCAGTCTAGCTAGCTGCTGTGGTCTGAAACCTATTTTAAAACCCACAGTCTATTTTAACAAAACTGTCCTGGCTAGGGCATGTCCTTAGGCCATTCATGTTGAAAAGTTCCTCTAGAAAGTGTTGTCAGGCTCATAGATACATTTGATAATAATTCTGAAATTTGAAAGGATTTTACAAAATATTTCAAGGAGAGTTGTTAGTGATGTTCTGATAAACATTTTTTCTTCAAATATTTTCTGAACTTTGCATTTGTCTGCAACATTTCATCAAAGTTGTCAGGCTGCTTATGGATGTGTACAAGCATTATTGGGTTAACAATTATTATTGGGTTTCCCTAATGAAGTGCCTTGTGGATTCATGATTATTTGGAATATAATTTTAGAATGAATTAAGCATGGAATTACTAAATATTTGAAGGATAATTGTAGTTTTGGTTTTGATTCGTATTTTCATCCAAATATTTTCCAAATGGCCTTTTTGGGGAATGTTAAACACATTAAAGTTCTATGTTCTATAATTCCTACTGGTATAGAGTTCCCTTTAAAAAAGTGCTTTTTGGGTCTTAGATACACATCATTTCCATAACAACTTGGAATTTAATGAAGTATAAACTTTGAAATGTTCTGTATAAGAAATTTAAAAAAGCTTTCATGATAATTCTTTCAACAAAATAGACTCATTTATAAAAAGAAATGCAGGTTTAATTCAGATGAACAAATGAATATCCTTTAAACAGTTTAAAGATAGAAAGTTATCACTAAAATAGGCAGGAAGTATGTGACTGTTGTAGCTATGAAAAGGTTAATGTCTTGAAGCTATGTCTTAAAGTGTGTCAGATAAGTGATGTGCTTTTTTGAAATCAGCACCCCCAAATTAGGAAAAAAAGACATATTGCCGACTTATTGCACAAAATGTAAGCTAGTTGATTTCTAACTTGAATTCTGGATAATGCCTCCTGACTAGAAGGGGTTAACCCATTAATGCTCAGATCGGCCAAAACAGCCTGACAAATTAGGTAAAATCTTTCAGCCAGAAGCTTAGTAGGGAAAATATTTGAAGGAGAAATGTTAATTAGAACATATCCAACAACTCTCCTTCAAATCATCTGTAAAACTATTCTTAATTCCAAAGATAATGTCAAAAGTATCAAAGATCCAGACGACAGTTTCAAGTGTAACTCTAAGCATTAATGGGTTAATGTGTTAAACCTATGATTGAGTGTGATGTTAGATGTCAGAGAAGTGATGTAGATAATCACCTAGCTTGTAGTGTCTATGTCCTGCAGAGGCTTGACCACTAGATGGACAGGAGAGGCCCCTCTCATCACTCATCAAGCCAGCTCCTGCCAGCCCCTGCAGTAAACAGATACTCAATTATATAAGTATAAATTGCATAAGCCGGCCCTAGACCATCCTGCTTGAATGACTAGTGTTAGGGAAGCCTGCTCTAAGCTCCCAGGAGAGTATAGTGTTGAAGGATAATGTATGATCAGATATGACATGTGATAATGATGAGATAATTGAATAAGATGGATATATACAAAAGTACAGAAAATTAAATGACTAGTGTTATGGATGCCTGCTCTAATATGATCAGATATGACATGTGATAATGATGAGATAATTGTATAAGATATATATAACAAAGGTACTGAAAATTAAATGACTAGTATTATGGATGCCTGCTCTAAGCTCTCAGGAGAGTATAGTGTTGAAAGATAATGTATGATATGACATGTGATGATGATGAGATATGAATGAGATGCATACATACAAAAGTACTGAAAATTAACTCTTCCTATGCTGAGGCTACTTTCGTCCAAAGCACAAAGACACAAAGATTAATGAAAACCCTTTAAACCCTGTCACGTTGGTAATCCTTGGATAGCTCTCTCCCAGATGAGTACCCATGTGCCAGGATTTCAGTCATTTTTGCAGAAGTTTAGATGAATAGACACATGGATTGGTCACTAGAGACTGATTGCCATAGGGCCCATTATGAAGCCCTAGACACCTAATCTTGGCTTAGTGTAACGTCACTTGGAGACAGACAGAGACAGACGAATGAGGGCTCTTGTATTTGTTTACATTAAAGAGGAGGCTGCATACACACCTGCGCAGAATGCACCTATCAAGTGGTTCTCATCAATACCTTGGCTAGGAGTCTTGCTAAGGCTGTTGAGCGACATCTGCTGGTTGCGTATCTGGTGACCAACAATTGTGGCTGTGTTGTGATGTTAATGTATTCCACAGCGAGCCATGCTTTTGATAATACTGGTCATAATGTAACATTTGATACTCTGGTGACCTTTAGTCCTAGCTGTTTTTTACCTCTTCCTTCACAGGGAAGTATTTTAGTTTTTCCTGTATCAAGTTCACATGGAAGTGGGAGGATCTGATTTTTCACAGTAATTGTGTGGAGGCCAGTGCCTAACTCTTTAGTGTCCTTAGTTTCCCACGAACTAGTTTGTTGTGAATTGCTATGATACTAATGAAATTATTTTTGAAATGGAACATGAAAGTTACAGAAGTCTTGAAAGAAAGTTGTAGATTAAGTTCAGATATATAGTTTTACTTGAAACATCTTACAAAAAAGGATTTGTTCAATGAGATAACAACAAGTTAAGTCATGTTGTTTTGGGCTGATTCAGAGCATCCATGATGATTTCCTGTTGTAGTCTTGACAGTTCCTGGCAAATTCCACTAAGTAATAATAATAATAATAATAATAATAATAATAATAATATTGTCATTTGATATTGCGCCCTTTCCATATAAACATGCTCAAAGGCGCATTACATTCCATTGTCAAAGGATAGATGTTGATATCCACATAGTTAATTGATATATACATCTTTGAACAGATGTGTTTTCAGTTGTCGTTTAAAGATTGCCACACTCCCAGCTGCCCGAATATTATCTGGGAGCTGATTCCATAGTTTTGGGGCACAGGCACTAAACGATCTGTCACCGTAGGTTTTCATGTTGTTTCTTGGCTCGCAGAGTAAGTTCTTGGATGTTGATCTCAGTGTCCGGGGTGGGACATACTCTTTCAGCAATTCCCTCAGGTAAGAAGGTGCAGTTCCGTGCAAACACTTGTACGCCAGTAGCAGAATCTTGAATTCAATTCTCTTCCTGACTGGTAGCCAGTGCAGCTCCTTCAGTACTGGAGTGACGTGGTCATACTTCTTCGTTAGAGTGATCACCCTGGCAGCGTTGTTCTGTACTCTCTGGAGCTTACGTATTAGCTCTTCGGGTATTCCACAGAGAAGTCCATTGCAGTAGTCAAATCTTGAGGTTACCAGGGATATGACAGCACTCTTACTTGATTCTGCAGTCAAGTATTTTCTGATCCTTCCGATGTTTCGCAGGTAATAGTTTGCAGATTTGACTGCCTTTGACACATGTGCTGCCATATTCATGCTCGGATCAAAAACAGAGCCCAGATTGCCGATAGGTATATTGAGAATCTTGACAATCTCACCATTTACTGAGATGCTAGGCACAGATATTTTGGCTCGCTGCTTAGGGGTACCTAGCACAAGTGTGGGCAAGTGTTGATTCTTTTTTCCTTTTTGTAAATATTTTGCCGATTATATGAATGTGATCGCATTCCTGACTGTGAATCATGATTTCCTAATCCGTATATCATATTTCTAAACCTTTCATGCCCAGACTCCCCTTGTGAGGTGTATTCGGAATCTGAAATACTTCATAAATTATGAATTATGAATAAGGATAAGTCACAAAATATCTCCAAGGGAGTTGTTGGATCTTTCATCAATATTTTTCCTTCAAATATATCTCTTAATCCTTATGCTTCTGGTGGCTAATTTGGCCCATACAAAATGATGCAAAAAACTTTGGAATATGGGTACTCATCTGACAGTACTCGGCAAGAGCTTTCCAATGAATACCATTGTGACAGGGTTTAGGTGGTTTTCATAATTGTTTGCTTCCTTGTGCTTTGGACCGAAGTAGCTGCAGCATTGGAAGGGTCAATATGCTTAAATGAGAAAGATGATAAATGAGATTTATTTTTTTCAAATAAAACTATTTCTTTCCACATCAGGCATGAATGGGTTATAACAGCAAACTTCAATACTCCCTCTAGTTCCTGCTATTTGGATGTCATACCACTACTCTCTCTAGTGCAATTGTGATTAGATTGCCATACTCTAGAATAAGAGCCTGGAAGAGAGAAAGATGACTTAGTCATGGTGTACTTAACATGATCAATAGATCATGGATGTGAGGTCAAAGGTCAAGGTGGGGAATTAATGGTAATGGTGATTGGTTATTGACTTGAAGGCTTAGCTGGCTTCAAGATTAACTCTAGAATGATCGCCTAAACAGTCTAACAAATCATATCATGCCAGGTCTGTCCCTATATCAATTTATAACTATTTTTTTTTTGCTGTGGCCATCAGGCTTTTAGGTTGTAAACCTATTATGAGGTTCTTGTATAAAATGGGTGGCGGGGGGGGGGGGGGGGGTATTTTTTCCAAGTGTTTCAACCCTGCTTCCTCCTGAAACTGACCCTGAGACAAGGCTCATACATACCTTTTTTGAAAAGTATTTCTGGTCTTATAATACTTTTTGAAATATATTATTGTTTGTCATAAATAGAAAAAAGTGACTTCTAGAGGTGCTATAGGCATGACTGGTTTAAGGCCATTAGTCTGTCAATCTTTGGAGCCCCAACTAGGACCAACATGTAAAGAATAGGATTGACTTCATTGTGTAATAATTAGCACTTGTAATTGATAGTGTAAGTTACCCTACTTCTTTACTCTGACAAATTAGAATCACCAAGTGTGGTGAAGGGCTAAAATGGTGCCTGCTATGATTCGCCTTAGGTTGTGACTATAGGGCATGGGGGATGAGGGGTTGGTTTCAGAAATCATAGAGATTGTATGGATATAAACCTATACTGAAGAAGGTGATTTGTCTGTAAAGGTAAAGGTAAAGGTATTCGGTTTATAGTCTTGTATCCACCGAAGTGCTCACACGACCTTCCTCCCCTAGCAGGCACTGTACAAACAGAAACCATTTCAATCCCCCGGGGGATATTCCAGAGCAACTGGCAGCATATAGCGTGCACACTCTAAGCACTGCCTTATTTATGCTAGGTACCCATTTTGCAGCTGGGTAGACTGAAGCAATATGGAATAAACTGTTTTGCCCAAGAACGACCAAAGTGCGCAGAGTGGACGGGAATCGAACCAGCGACCCTCTGATTACTAGTCCGACACCTAACCAACTGAGCTACTTTGTCTGTAACTTGTGCTCACATTTTTTTTTGTCTTTTTCAGGCATTGATACCATGGCAGAATGGGGAGAAGGAAACTGTGATTTGAGGTAAGAGAATAATATAATTATTTTTGCTCCTGATTTCAAGAATGGGACCCTTTGTACCATGTGATTTGCTGATGAACTGATACCGGTATATCAGCCCTAGGGCAATATGGCAATTTATTGACCTGCAAGTCGTACCTGATCAGACTTCCTATAATGTAAATCACCCCATGTCATATGTATATAGCTCACTGGTATTTTTTATCTGGCAAAATATGACATTGTGCATCATGTTACATTTATCTTTACTAGTCCCGTTTACTATTGACAATATCAGTCAGTAGCAGACTTCAGGGTCCATCAACTCTTCTGCTGCTGGTGGCTAATTTGACCAATACAAAATGATGCAAAAAGCCTGAAAAATTACTGAAACCCTGACACATTGGTACTCATCTGAGAGTACCCAGTGAGTGCTATCTAATGAATACCAACACAACAGGGTATAGATGTTTTTCAAAAAGTTTTGCCTCCTTGTGCTTTGGAGGAAAGTAGCCTAAGCCTTGGAAGGGTTATGAATTGAACAAATCATATAGAGTTAAAGATGGCCAGCTGAATGTGGTGAAAATTGATGTAGGTTTAACATCTTCACCTCCTGAACCTCCAAAAGCTGTGAATGATTCTGAGGCCCTCTTCCCCACATGTAGGTCTGTATGTGATATATGGGGTCTGTAGGTGATATATGCAGGCCTGTAGGTGATCTATGGGGGCGTGCTCCCTCAGTGGGGATGTTAATAAGCCATGTGAGAGAAGCTATTAACCCTGGATCATGTGCCAACCCCAGGTGCTGCTACAGAGAAGGTTAGGGAGATTTACTCAAAACCTATCTAAGGCTCAGACTTGCCTAGCCCTAGACTAGGTTCCTAGTCCCTAAAAAGTTGACATCCCCTCCTGTGCTTACCAAGCAGAGTGGTGCAGTACCAGGTATGGTAGATAGATGGCACCACCTGATCCTCAGATCTCTATAGGTGTTATACTTAAACTGAATCCTGGTGTGTTAAGTGTGAACGAAATTGTCCACTGTGGCCACCTAGATTATTTGGTGCTTGGTAACAGAAAAATACATATGACAGCCTAGAAATCTAGGCTAGCCTAGCCCTCACTACATGTATGTTGTACATTTACCTCGATCACACCTACACAGTTAGAGCTAGCCTATAATCTACTAGCCCTGACTACATGTATGTTGTACCTCCACTATACCCCTATCATACTCAAGTCTATGTTTAAACCTACATAATTAAAGCTACCCCATCTACTAGACTGTATTGTGCTTTACCTCTATTATACTTAAGTCTTATGTTTATGTTCTCACCTACATATGGACATGGCTAACCTATCATCTAGCTCTTACCATAAATATGGTCACTTCAAACATGCATTTCGGGTATCAAATATTAAAGGATTTGCTTGAAATTTAGCATAATATTTAGCTGAGAGTATTCCTGAGTGAGGGATTTCACGATTGTTTTTTTTTTCCTATTTTGATTATGTTTCAAGTAGTTATGTAAGCAAGAAGTTGACACAAACCTTTTATACTCATTTTCAAATTTTTAAAATCTGAATGAAATGGTTTTAAGATTTGAAAGGAGCAAAAATTTGAAAACAATTGATCTTTCTCCCTTGTGAAATTTGATGGTCCTCATTCCATATAAGTATCCTCTAGGAGGGTACTTTTTGATGTTCAATGTATCTCTCATCGGACGACCTTTCTGGCAATATATACTTTTTGTAGGCTAGTGATCATATAAAAATAAGGGTAGAGGAAAAAGAGTTAACCCCACAAGCTATTTTAAGTAAATGCTGAGCTCAGGAAACTAATATAAATCCTTTTCTTGTGTGAAATACAAGTAGATAATGAGAAAAAGGCGAAGAAAATCAGAGGTTGAGTGTACTAAGGAACCAATTTTTGTTCCACCTTGTCATAAAACATTGTGTTCATGGATATGGTAAATAAATAACAACTTAGTCTTTGGTGTCAAGTGTGTTTAACTAAGGGATTAATGCAATGATCAGTGGCGCTAGAATATTTTCACAGGCATCAGATGGCACAACGTGGATGACTTGTGTTACAATGTTTCTTATTTAGTTTTGATGCTTGTCGCCAGATGGCAGCACACACTCCAGTATTTACACTGGACTGAGGAAAACAAATGCTGCATGGACTGAGAAGTTGGGAGGTTAGGTTATGATGTGCAGAAACCTTAAAAGACGTCTTATCTTTGGTTTGTAAAAGTTACACTAGGTGGCAGCACTCAACATAACTAGTTATTCTTCAAGTAACTGAATGCCACCAAGAAGTTTTCCATTAGGGCTAATGTTCTTCACATATTGTAGGAAGAGATGCATAATGAGTTGGGGTGTTTTTTTGATTTGGCTAACCCAATTATGCTCACAGTCTTTCCCAAGATTGGGATATTCTTTTGCTAATAACAAGGATATGAGAATTTGAAAACTATTCATAGTAAAAGTATTGTGCATGACCTGTTTAACAAACCACTGGCACAGCTGTTGATTTTGCTTTATTCTGCCACTCTTATGCATATCTGGGTTATAAGTATATACTGATCAAACCATTTTTGAAATTATGAAATAATCTTGTAATTTGCAGTGGTTGAATGAATGATTGAATGAAATATGTAGAGTATAACATAGCCCTTTCACAGCATCTTAAACATTCCTTATGAAATATTTGGAAATAAATTGAAGAGGAATGAAACCCATCAAAAAAAACACCTTTCAGAGATTTCATCAAAAATGCCAGGCCACTTTTGGCTGCTCTGAGCATTGAAAGGTTAAAGTTACTGTATGCTTTCCTGGGGCCCCAGAGGGTAGAGAAGTGTCCTGTTGTAGACACTATCAGTATATACCGCCTCCTCCTAAGTAGGTAGCTTGATAAAAGTTGGTGTATGTTTCCGCCAGAGCAGGGCAATAATTAGACACATTTGGAGGTTGCTCAGGACAATATTGCTGCAGCCTGCGCACCAGAAAAGATAACAGCAATTAAAGCACCACATAATCACACTCCGGAGGCTAAGCTGGACCACAAGGGGAAAATACTGCAAGGAAATGAGCGATGCTGGTTTTCTGGCAGGTCCAGAAAATTGCCCCTCTGCTCCCTGAAGAGCTTTCTTATATTAACCCATTCACACTCAGAGTTACTCTAGAATGTATCGTCTGCTACTCTCCTACTTTTGAAAATAACTTTGGAATGAAGAAAAAGTTCACAAAATATTTGAAGGAGAGTTGTTGTTTGACTTCTGTTTAACATTTCTCTATCAGACATTTTCCAAAAAATGCTTTTTTTAGACATATTTCCAAAATTTTAGGCCTATTTTTGGCGCTTTGAGTGTGAAACAGGCCAGACAATTTTGATGAAACCTTGCAGGCAAAATCAAAGTTATGATACTATTTGATGGAGAAATGTTCATCAGAGAATTGCTTAAGACTCCCCCAATCAATTATTTTATAAAACCTTTCTCAATTTCAAAGTTATTGTCCTAAGTATCATAGATCCAGACGTCAATTTCTAGAGGAACTCTGAAGCATTAATGGGTTAACCCACTCATACCTAGATTGCTCCTTAAAAAAATAGTCTGGATATATGTTACTTTTGAAAAAAAATATCAAAGGGAGTGATACATGAATCCACTAAGTATTTGAAGGGTATGTATAGGTTCTGAGAAACATTTCTCCTCCAATGTCCACTGTCCAGGGCTCGAAATTAAGCTTTTATACAGGGAGCCCAACTGCATCTTCAAAAGCTACCTTAAGGTGTTCTGTATAGAAAACAGTACATCTTTAGGCTCCCTGCAGAAATTTGAGGGAACTGCAGGAAAATTTAAGGGAGCCCTGAGTGCCTGGCACCCCCTAATTTCGAGCCCTTATGTCTATCAAAATATACCCTTGTCAGAGAGATATATATCACCAAAACTGGCAGGCCTGTTTTCTGCAATATTGGCATAAATGGGTTAATTAAGAGCTCCCCGAAGGAGGAAGGGGATGCCAGGTTATTGCAGCATGTGCTATCTGGCAGGTTTTATGACTAGCAGAAGGAGGATGTTGGTTTGACCTTGAAAACGGGTAGCTGGACAAGATAATGAGGAGGACTAGAGCAAGTGCTTTATACCCAGACCACCCACCATCTAGAATATCACTGTGTATTTGCTTAATGATGCATAGGTGTTTTTTCTCATTAATTTATTATTTCAGTGATCAGAGAACCCTAATGATCATCATGGACATCTTTTTATGAAGAATAAAATGAAAGATGGATAGTGGGATGGATGGATGGATGGATGGATGGATGGATGGATGGATGGATAGATTGATCGATTTGAAAGATAGATGGTGGGATGGATGTATGGATGGATAGATAGATAGACTGATTGATTGATTGATTGATAGATTATTGTATAGAGATTGAGAAAGAAAAATATATCATGAGTGCAAGAAAGACAGAGTCAAAAACAGACAGAGACTGACTGTCAGATAGACAGATAGAAACAGAGAGAGGGTCAGACACAGACAGACATATAGATACACAGACACACTGAAACAGACAAAGAGTCATGCAGACACAGACAGACAGAGCAAGACTGACAGAAGGACACCCCGCCATTGCTTAGTGCAGATGGTTTGCTGGGGGCCAGAGAAATCCTAACCAAGCAGGCCATTGATAACACCGGTAGGAATAATAAATGTGGACAGATACCCCCAGGTGCTCAGTAGGAACAGACCCTAAAATACAGAGCCCATGCTTTGTGTGGGTGGCCACTGGGTGGGGTCAGGGTTCAGGGTGGAACCCAGTTCATCTACAACTAATGGACTGATATGTGCTGTTGCACAAGCTGGTTTTGTTCGGTCTTATTTTGGGGTGTTCCTAGGCCCCAATCCTTCATAATGGACTACCCCTGCTTCAAATATTCCATACTGTAAAGGTGTTAGGATGTTGCTGGGTTGGGTGGCACTGGTTTCAGAAAATCCTTGTAGGGTGCAAGGAGGGTGGCTCCACTCTGCCTTCAAATATTCAATATTATCATCACCATTACTACGTCATTATCATTATCATCATCATCATCATTATCATCATCATCATCATCATCATCATCATCATCATCGTCGTCGTCGTCTCGTCGTCGTCATCATCATCTTCATCATCATCATCATCATCATCATCATCATCATCATCATCATCATTAATATAATACTGACTTGGCCAATAAGCAATGTGCACTTTGGAACTGGTGTTTCTAGGAAATACAAACAATATGTAAAAAACGTTGCAGTCCGAGTGTCAATATTGAGAATATTACCAACAGTGCCTTATATTATTACGGTCATTCAGTGCTCGACAGTGCCAATATGCATCAACATCATCATCATCATCATCATTATCATTGTCATCATCATCATCATCATCATCATCATCATCATCATCACCACCACCACCATCATCTGGAGGATAATGATTTATTAGCAGTAGCATGTCAGACAACCAGGACACCCTGGGTACAAATGAGTTCAAAAATACCCCAGTGTGGGTGGCACAGGGGTCTCTTGTGGCCCCACCCTATTCCCTGGACCCATCCCAGGCTCCCACAATCCCTCCCATCATCGCATCACCCCAGCAGGGGCCCCTTATCCTGCCCCCAATCTCCCCTCATAACACTTGTCATCATGTGAAGATGCTAGATAAGTGGGCATGGGGCCCGCTTGACCCATATCTATCAGCCTGTAGTGCAGACCCTCAGTCGACCTGGACTGAGAAAAGTGCAAAGTTGTGTCCTGCGGAAATCAGCGATGAGAGAAACCTAAAGATCACAGGGACCATGGCTTTCAACTCATGTCCTGTTTAAAGGAACACTGGTATGGATTATAAGATTATTAGTGGATTATACTGAAGTTGTGTCCTGCAGAAATCAGTGATGAGAGAGACCTAGAGATCACAGGGATTGTGGTTTTCAACTCATGTCCTGTTTAAAGGGAACATTATAATGGATAAAAGGATTATCAGTGGATTATGTTGAGAGAGCTAAAGATGACAGGCACCGTGGCTTTCAACTTATGTACTGTTCAAGGGAACACTATTATAGACTAAAGGATTATCAGTGGATTGTACTGAAGCATATTGCAAAGCTAGCTGTGTCCACTAGAGGGACAGTATGAACATGGTAAATAAGACACATATAGGTATTATGGTTCCTTGGATAAACATGTGTGCGATGAGGTGTCAAGGAATAAGAAACCATGTTCACAGATTAAAGGATTAAAATTGGATTAGAGGATTAAAATCAGATTACACCATTTGGATACGTAGACTTGGTAAGTGATATGGATCAAATGAATGCTAATTCTTTGCTCCCTGGTGAGTGATTTATAATCTAATTTCTCAAAAAATCACAGTGAAGTTGGAAGTACCTTCATAAGTCTCAAAGGGAAATCTAAGAAACATTTTGATGAAATAGAGTGTACCTGTATAGCTGAAGTCCTTCCATGTCTATACCTGGGCAAAAAGGAAAACCCTTTCTTATAAATAAGGAAATATCAAATATGTGATGCATAAATGTCAGTCAGAACCAAGCCAACAATTTTCCTTCAAACATTCTGAGAATTTTATTTTAATTTCTATATTTGTTTAAAAAGTATCATAGATGCAGACAACTTTTGTCTAGGCAAGCTTTCATCATCAATGTGTTAGTTATTCCAGTGGGCCAAGAGCCTTAGTAGTTCGTGTTTCTTGTAATTGATATACCGACTTAAAATAAAGATTACATTTACATTTTAGGTGCAAAAGTGTGTACCATCAGAACCAGCAATAAGAAAGACCTAGAAATCATAGAAGGAAGCCTAGCTGATTTGGCTAATATATAGAACTATTTTGATTGCACATATATTAAAAATATTTTCATGTTTTTTTTTAATATCTAAGATTTGATTTAAAAAATTGTATAAGAAATGATAAAGAGATCATTCTTTTCATATCAAAATATTCTTTAAAATTTTGGTACAACTGTATTTTCGTAAGTCCTCTAATCCTGCATCCTTAAACAGGATTTGGGTGAAGGCAGCGGCTACCAATTGGTTGCCTTCATAAGTGATGCCTTAGATGAATTCAGTGAGTTGAGTTAGATGGTCCCCTAAGCCTGTATCTACTTCCTCAAACAGCATTTGAGTGAAGGCAGCGGTTACCATGGTTCCCTTCATAAGTGATGCCTTAGATGAATTCAGGGAGTTGAGTTAGAGAGTTCTCTAAGCCTGTATGAGTGAAGGCAGCGGTAACCATGGTGCCTAAGAGGCAATGTCAACAAAAGCTGGTTGTTGTAATGTCTGCAGGTACTCAGAGACTATCGGGTCAAGCACTCATCTGCACAACTCGCAGATTGAGACTGGCACTAATTACATCCAAGCCAACCTCTCCTCCCCTGGTGAGACAAGTGTAAACTAAACTGACCACTATGGCCAACTAGACTATTTGGTGCCTGATAAGAAAAAAAATATGACAGAAAATACATATGAAAGCCTAGAACTCTAGGCTATTTAGGTAGCCACTCACTTTTACAATTTTACCCTAAGTACTATTGAAGTCAATGCTCAGGCCTACTCAAGGGCAGGTGGCCTGCTACATTTATCTATTAACCCATTAATAAGAGCTCCTCTAGAAATTGTCATCCAGAACTAAGATACTTTTGGGATTGAATTTGGAATTATGATAGACCTACAACTCTCCAAATAATTTGTGATTATTTTTTTGCTGCTACGATTATGAATGGTTTGAGTACACAACCTTGCACAGTAATCCTAATCAAATGGAATATTACTGCAATTCTCTAGGTAGAGATCACTGTCTGATCATACTGGTATTTCTATAGGTGAGGTTCACGCTCGCTCGGAACTCTGATCAGTACAGTATGCTGCATGGTTTACTGCAGGTAGAGGATCATGCCCCGATGCTTGTACTTAGATACACATGTGTGGTGTTGCCCGCGATGTTTGTGTACATTTCTTCCTCATTTCAGACCAGTTACAAACATTCACAGCTGGCTCCGCTCACCCAGTCCAAACAGAAAAAAATGAGCTGTTCTTAATCCTTTCCCTAGCTGGCGAGAGCCCATTTTTCTCTTGTCAGTCCCCGTACCCTCTTTCTGTTGCCTTCTACTAAGACTTCTCTCATTTTAACCCTTATGCTGCTGGTGGCTAATTTCGCCAATACTAACCCTAATATGCTGCTGGTGGCTAAATTGGCCAATAGAAAATGATGAAAAAAATGGAAAATGACTGAAACCCTAGAAAATGGGTACTCATCTGAGGGTACTCAGCATAAGCTATCCAATGAATGCCAACACAACAGGGTTTAGATGGTTTTCAAAAATCTTTGCGTTCTTGTGCTTTGGACGAAAGCAGCCTCAGCATTGGAAAGCCTAAATTATGCAAGCAACCTAAAAATGCCTGAAACCCTGGCACATGGGTACTCATCTTAGAGTACTCAGTGAGGGCTATCCTATGAATACCAACATGACCGGGTTTAGAATCTTGGATCAAAAATCTTTGCGTCCTTGTCCTTTGGACGAAAGTAGCCCCAGCATTGGGAGGGTCAATGTTTAGCAGGGCAGGTTGATCTTATTTTGCATGCCTTATATAGACATCTTATTAAGAAAAAACGCAGCAACTTAGGTATGATGTCTGCCAGAAAAGCCATACATCATGCCATACAAAATCAGTTATTTTGAAGAAAACATAATAAATGTTTATTTCCAGGCATTAATTAACTTTTTTTTTCGAAAGAATTATTTTGAAATATTTCCTTACATAAGCCTCCTTATATAATAGGATAATGGAATAAATACTACTGCTTCCTTGTTATTCTGACGGAATAAATGTGTTGTCAGTATTTACCTAGCCTAGCTACAAGGCTCTATTCTGATTTTACTTTATTTTATATAAATGCCTGCATCTATACTAGATAGAGACTTGTGGCCTACTGTTGGCCGTTTAGTTCACACAATTGCCACATGAGGAAAATTAATGTGAACATATTTCCAACCGACCTCCTAGTATACCGCAGTGCCATCTATCCACAAGCGAGGACATTTAAATATGGCCTGGGAGGCAGGCTATATTATACCCTATTGAGACTGGTGACAGTGATATTTCTACCCTTGCAGTCCCTGCTGTTAGGGTCACTAATTAGTAGTCATTAGTAGGGTATATAAGGCCTCTTCTCCTCTGGGGGGCTCCTGATACAGCACCAATCAGAAATTACTGCCTTTTAGTGGAAATAGACTAGAGATAATCAACTAATGAGTTAATTGATCATTTAGATCAATTACGAGCACTGTTCATTATGGTTGACACTTATTAAAGCCAGCAGATCTACTCTGGACACCACAGGCTGATACCACGTACATGCTAAATAAACTATAGGGTGTCACTGGATTAAATACATGTAGTAGGGTGCTGAACTTCATGGATAACCTCCTCAAGAAATGCAAGTATTGTCCATTGTGCATATACATTTTACTGAAGAAGTGTATTTGAGATTTGCTTTAAAATCCTTAGATTATAGACACTTTTAAGATATTACAGAAAGTGGGTGCAGATTTATCTTCTGGAGGATTGTGAAGATTTCAAGAACCCAAGCATCTTTTGCCTTGAGTCAAAAATGTTTATTTACTTCCTTTTTGTCCTACAAATACCCTCCAGAAGTGCTGTAAAGTGAAATTTTTAGCACTCCAAATTAAGGCAGTATACTGTATTCAGTTATAATGGCCATTATAACAAAATAGCCAAACAGTATTTGGGTATATCAGCTACTTTTCTGTTACATCAGAAGCCAATGATAAGACACATTCCTGGACATGTTAGAACAATAGGCTGCATGCTCTTTTGTTATAACTTATAGTCTCAATTTGTCACGGCAAACAAGGGTTTTGATAAGGACATTTACAGTGTTATCATGTTCTGTCCTCGCCTAATACCATGGGTATGCACACAGTATGTTATTGTGGTATTGTGATCATTTCCTGTCACTGTAGTTGTATATAAAACATACTGATGAAGGAAATCTACAAGATTGGGATATTTTGATGAAAGGCACAGGCTTGGTCATGTTTTCATGACATAATGTAGACTAACTGGGGTATCCAGCAGTCGCATTGTCGCACCATCATGCAACAGAGGCCTCAAAACATGCGACAAGACAAAACCTTCAATCAATGTTTATAGCTCAGAGAAGTAGATAGATGGCATCACCTGGTCCTCCTATCTCTAGAGGTTTTAGTCATACTCGAACTGAGTCCTCTATTCCCCTAGTGAGGTAAGTGTAAACTAAATTGACCGCTAAGGCCATCTAGACTATTTGGTGCCTGGTAACAGAACTAGAACTAGTCTTTTCTTGCAGTGGTGCAGTCAGTGCACAGTGCCATAAACCCGTGGGTTATTACAGCAACCCCCTCCCCCATCAAACCTTAGAAACATTAAAATGAAATATGTAGCCAAAACCTAAAAACATGAAACATACTTTTAATTCCTGTTGGGTGTGACTTTTTCTTTTACAGAATTTCAAAACAGTTGAAAATTCACCCGAAAAAAACCTGCCTACTGAGCATGAGGAAATGTGTATTTGATAGATATGCGGATACTTCTTTAAGGGTATTAGGTGCAGAATACCACACACTAAGATACCCAAAATACCCTCCACGAGCATGTCTATCTCCTATCACTTAGGACCTGACTTATCATGGTGATTGACCTATGACCTGAGGTGTGACTTTCGTGTGAGAAGAGAAGTCGGGCAAAAAATTCCACCGATCCCAACCCATTTCTAACCTGGTATCATTCCTTTCATCTCTGTCAAAGATTTTGATCCTTGACCCGTCGAGATAGGAAGCCGTTTGTACATTTTGACGATTTGACATGCCCGCGGAATCCGTGATTGAATACTAATAATCTTCACCCCTACAAACTTTCCCCGACTTGTCGGAATACAAACAGAGAATCATTGAAGTTCCGAGTGGACT
The DNA here is from genome assembly GCA_963942565.1 of Maea johnstoni. Classification (NCBI taxonomy): domain Eukaryota; kingdom Metazoa; phylum Annelida; class Polychaeta; order Spionida; family Magelonidae; genus Maea; species Maea johnstoni. Next base: position 18,222,500 of record OZ012690.1, read on the forward strand.
ACGTTGACCCTCGGGAATTAAGACAAGGCACCATTCAGCAGCAGAGGAGAAGGTGTGATGTCCGTAGAGTAGATATAGATTCATCACTCGCTACTTTATTTATCTGGGTCAAGCAGGGGTCAGTTGGGGTCAGCGGGGGCCAGAGGAGGGGCTGATAGCTCTGAGTGAAGGGAACACAGGGCACCAGCATAGATATGCTACGAGTCTGTGTTAAATCCCCATATCACTGATCTAGCCTCTCACAACTGCCGATGATTTGAGCAACTCTATGTTTATGGTTATTGTTGTCTATATGAGGGACCTACCATAATGTTTGTGTGATCCAAGGTGTTGCCACTGACTGCTAGCTGTCTCTCACCACTGCCTGGGTTCAAATTCCAGCCATGGCATGTGATAAAGTTAACAGTGACTTGGGGTTAGGCCGGGTTTTTCACTGGGTTCTCTGGTTTCTTCTACCACTTACAAGTTCTGACTAGTCATGACTTAGCCTCAATATGATAGAAAAAGTGACGAAAATCGAGAGCTGTGAGTGAAGGGAACACAGGGCACCGGTATAGATATGCCACACGTCTGTGTTAAATCCCCATCTCACTGATCTACCCTCTCACAACTGCCAATGATATAAGCAACTCGTGTTTATGTTTGTTGTCCTCTATATAAGGGGCCTGCCACTGACTGCTAACTGTCTCCCACCACTTCCAGGGTATGAATCCCTGTCAAGACAAATGGGAAATTTCCAAAAATGAGTTTTCAACAAAGTATAAACTACATTTTTGGGTGTTTAGGCATGAATGGGTATATTCAGGGCATAATGGGTATGAATGGGTTAAGGATACAAGATGTGTGTTAGAGACTTACTGTCTGTCTCGCAGTAAGAAGCATAGAAGGAGTATTTATTCAGCCTCTGCATATCTACAATTATACAGCATGGATGCATGCAGACCTAAGATCAATGACCCTATGGCAAGGTTTATGATAAGTGTCTGGCTGAATTTGGCTGTGTGGAAATTGTTCAGATAAAAATGGGGATAGTTTATTCCCAGAGTATTGCCAATGTATTCCATAATTATTGCCTGTGCACTCCGAGTATATTGCCAGTATATTCCCTGTATATTACAAGTGTATTCCCTAGATTGAATACTGTCAGTGCATAACAATAGATTATTGTCACTGTTTCCTTAACATATTTAACTTGAAATACCATAGAAATCTTGGTATGTATAAAGTGAAAAAACAAGAAGAATTCCAAAGATAAGTAGTGTCATGTATATTTATGTATAATTTTTCATTTTCATGAATGGATATGACCATCTGAGTCAATGGATGTCTTGTGTTTAGTGTTTTTAATATTTTCATATTTTTTGTTCTTCTGGGTGTGTACGAAGATGATTTGCAAGTAGGACAATTAATAAATGTCTTGTGTTTATTGTTTTCATAGTGATTTATCCCTATTAATTAACCAATGTATTCAATTTGCTGATCAGACGCGATTGGTAAAATAAGATTCAGAATTTCTTCAAAGCTTCAGATTGGCAAATTCATGACATTAACAGGCTAATCACATGTCAGCCCTGCGTGGGTGGAAACCATGACAAATAAACAGGATACATTTATACTGTAATTGAGGAGTTGAGTAGGTAAATTGAGATGGATACTGACATGTGCCCAATTGTTGACCTCACCAATCAAAAACTGAGATGAGAGCAGACACCTATTAATTTATACCAGTTGTAAAATGCCAACTAGACTCTAAGTTTATCAGTATTAATTTCAATTCATCCTCCTCTGCAAATTCGATCATTTTTATTAGTATGTACGAAGTGTGCCCCTTTGTCCTCTGTAAGTCCTCCCTGGGGTACCAGGATACAGTAATAAGGTCAATGCGTAACAGTTCACTGCTGTTTTTAATTTGCCAATCACATATGATCACGATCGGCAAATTAAGATTCGGAAAATTCTGGAAAAATCCAGATTGTCAAATTTCGGCCACAGAAAATTAATGAGATCCATAGTACATATCTGGTTGTTTCAGATGTGTGAGAAGATGAGTTGGTAGTCGGACAGTTAAAAATGTTGTATGTTAATCGTTTTCATAGTATATTTCTGGTTGTTTCAGATGTTTAACTTTTCCAATGCTGAGGTTAATCTAATCCAAAGCACAAGAACACAAAGATTTACGAAAACCATCCAAACCTTGTCATGATGAGTATTCATTGGATAGCTCTCGCTGAGCACTCTCAGATGAGTACCCATGTACCAGGCTTTCAGCCATATTTCAGTGTTTTTTTCATATTTTTGTATTGGCCAAATTAGCCACCAGCAGCATAAAAGTTAAGAGGAATCAGATGCTAGTAGTACAATTTAAAAATCTCTTCTGTTTATTGTCATAATATATTCCTTTTTATTTCAGATGTGTACGAAGATGACGTGCTAGTAGGACAATGAATAAGGATATTGAAGATGAGTACAGGGAGATTGAGCGCTACCTCCTCCAAGCACAGGTAAGTCATTCTTATTCCAACTGTATAAATTACAGAGGGTCCGTAGTACTAGTATTTGGAATCTCCTTTTTAGTCACTTGCTATATTGGGATTAAGTCATTACTATCCAGTTGTAACTAGTGGAGGTAACTAGAGTACCCGGCGAAAACCACCGCCTAACCCCAAGTCATTGGCAACTTTCTCACATGTCCATGGGGGGATTTGAACCTGGACTGTGGTGAGAGACAGTTAGCACTTAGCAGTCAGAATTCAATTTTACCGAACAGTCATTATAATTCATTAACACAGATGGGGGCATACTTTAATCCTAATTTAATTGTACGGAATTCGGTAAATTCGGATTAATTACATGCTCGGAATCATTTCCTATTCTACAGTATTGCTTTGATTCTCACTAGCCAGCTGGGTTATCAAATGCAAGTGGGTTTGTTTTGATTCCCTCATCAAATGTTGGTGAGACTTCCCATGAAAATTTTGGGATTTTACTTGCTAAATACCAGGTATTCATAGTTTCAGGTGGAAAGTGTTTGAGGGCTACCTCCCTGGCTGAGCAGTCTATTGCATATCTTCTCAGAGCTATCAGACCATTTACATACTTAAGATGCCAGTTGGTAAATGAGCCAGGTTTAACAGTATTTGAAAAATTGCTCTTCTAGTTATCATCCTGATCATCAAAAATACTCGCCAGAATTCCAAGCAAATGTACTTTTAGTTACAAATGGCCAAACATGCCTTTCTGCTTAGTGCTGGTGATGGTCAGCAATAACATTCTCATCTGTGATACATTTGATAGATCTGAAATACATCAACTCACTCGAGGTATCACCGAGGGAGATAACCCTCCAATCCTGGAGAGCTCCTCCATTTATTAAAAAGCGTCGTATTTCAACGGGGATATGGCATACCTTTCAGACTGCTAATGAGACCTGCTGACAGCGTGCCCCCAGAATCCATCCCGCCCTCATTCTCTGATTCTCACACCCCAACTGGGTGCCCAGTATCACCCTGAATGCCTCTTAACACTTAAACTTCTGGTGGGTAATTTTGCCAAAACTGAATAACGCAGCAAAGCTGAAAAATGACTGAAACCCTGGCATATTGGTACTCATCTGAGCGAACTTATGAGACCTGCTGACAGCGTGCTCCCCAGAATCCATCCCGCCCTGATGCTCTGATTCTCACACCCCAACTGTGTGCCCAGAGTATCACCTCGCCTAGCTACTAAGAATGTGTTTTACTTTATCATGTATAAATGTATGCAGCTATGCACCTATACTACATAAGGGCTTGTGGCCTACTGTTGGCCATTTAGTTCACACAAATGCCACGTGAGAGGGTTGTACTGACATATTTCCAGCTACCCTCCTAGTATACCGCAGTGCCATCTATCGCCAAGGGATGACATCTAAATATGGCCTGGGAGGCAGGCTAACTATCACCCTAAATGCATCTTAACCCTTGAATTTACGTATGCTGTGTTAATATTGCAGCAGTTAAATTAATGCGTACCTTGCGCCCCTGTGGAATTTGCATTTATTAAACTGTGCACCATTGTTTGGACATCCAATACTCATACTAGTATCATACAACATGTGGACTTATAACTTGTCATGCAACACCCTTAGGCAAAAATTAACCTGCTACTTAAAGGCAGCTGCCTGCCGAGCACAATGTATTGTATATGAGCATTATTAACATGGTATACAGTAAAACAAGGTTTAGTTATAGCTCTGCTGACTTAGGTTGGGGTTTTGCATGTGTCAGATTTTGCCCATGGCTAGGCTACAGAACATGACACCCACAAATAATGAGAGCAAGGAGCCAGCAAATCATGATAGTCTGGAACGGCCCCCAAGTTTATTTGTCCATAGTTTCCAAAATAAACAGCTTCATCTAAGAAGGACGATTTGTTATTCAGATGTTACGTAACCATGGTAATTACAAGAAAACGGCTGCGTGGGGTGACAGGTCACTCCCTAAGTATTTTGTAGTAGATATCTTTTTCCTCTCTTTTTCTTCCACTTGGCTGGGTGCCATATTTTTTCTCTCGCCGGTGAGTTTCTCCAGACTTAGTTTGTAAAGATCAGGTGTATGTTAACCCATTAATACGCCAGGATATATATGTGTATTATCAGGAACTATATATTTGGAATATATAGTTCCTGGTATTATGTATATATATATATATATATATATATATATGTCTATATATATATATATATATATATATATATATATATATATATATATATATATATATATATATATATATATATATATATATATGTATATATATATATATTGAGCTTCAATGAACATCTTTGATTGAGTTTCGATGAACATCTCCCCTCAAAATATTCTTATAAAAATGCTCTTGTCGAAAAGATATTAATGAAATAACGAGAATCATTTAACTGCTACAGGTATGGATGGGTCAATAATTTCTGGAGCGGTGCCCTCCTTGGTGTTTATGGGAAAACGTCAGTCTGCAGATCAGTCATGTATCACGGTGCTATATGTATACAGTATAGGGTAGCGAGGAAGGGAGGTAGACTACACCAGTATCAGGTGTATTTCAACCATTTCTAACAAGCTGTCCCAATGTTTTGATGTACATGTCAGTCTGTGGTGCAGTCATCTATCATGGCGTTGTGTATATACAGTAAAGGAAATGAGGTAGGGAGGAAGGGAATAAGTCTGTAGAGTACGTTTAACCCATTAATAGGTGTTCCTCCATCAATTGTCATCTAGTGGATCTATGATACTTATGAAACTTATAGTGGTTTTACAAAATATTTAAGCAGAGTTGTTGGTAATGTTCTGATTGATATTTCCTTATTAGATATTTTCCTGACTTTGCTTTTGCCTGCAAAATCTCATTAAGACTAAAGCTCGTTTAAACATTATAGGTGGAAAAGGCACTATATCAAATATCAAATACTATCATTATTAGAATTGTGAGGCTGTTTTTAGCTGCTGTAAGCATGAATGGGCTAAAGCCATATCTGAAGTAGTGTCTCATTGTTTATAATAGTTAAACGTTAGTCTCATGAATAGTCATGAATCATTATCACTACCATGACATTATGCATATACACTTACTAGGGAGGGAAGGAGGGAAGAAGCTCTGTAACCCAGGATCAGGTGTATTTTAACCATTTCTGAAGCGCCGTCTCGATGTTTAGCAGCACACGTCAGGCTGAGTTGCAGTCATCTATCATTGTGTATATTCAGTCTAGAGAGAGAGAGAGGGAGGGAAGTAGACTTGCTTACTGTGAGTATTTACAAGTCGTACATCTTACTAACCCTGTCATCTGTGCCTTGCAGGCAACCAGTCACTTCACCATAGACCCAAATGACTTATGATGAAGATATCATACTCCTACACACTCTTTCTGCTTGATTCCTTCATCATCATAAGATTCATCACTATTATCATCCTCATGACATCAGTATCATAATCATCCCTCATGACATCAGTATCATAATCATCATCATCATCATCATCATCATCATCATCACTATTATCATCCTCATGACATCAGTATCATCATCATCATCATCATCATTAGGGGTCCACACTGGTATACCCGTACCGTGAGGGTACTGATACTCCGGTAATAAACCGTATAAATAGTAGCCGGTACTTTTTTACCGGTACTATGAATAAAACGCCTCGCTGCTGATATAGCAGGCAAGGCGGAAAAGAGTGCAGAGACGCGGGATTGGCGGGAAAATACATCGCGTCATCCAGTGCCGGCCGCCAATGAAACTGCACTACGATAGATACTAACGCGCGCAGTAGTACTTGGAAAAGTGTGGAGAGGGCCACGCTATGTATTTTACATGGTGCTAGTCCAGCCCCACCACACTTTTCCAAGCACTAACGCGTGCGACAGAATTTCGAAAACATCGACAAAGTAAAGAAACTAACCAGTATCGATACCGTTAACATACCGGAACCGTATAAAAAATACTGGAACCGTACCATACCGTATAATTTTAACGGTATGGACCCCTAATCATCATCATCATCACTATTATCATCCTCATGACATCGATATCATCATCATCATCATCATCATCATCATCATCATTATCACTATCATCATCCTAATGACATCAGTATCATTATCATCATCATCATCATCACTATTATCATCCTCATGACATCAGTATCATCATCATCATCATTATCATCATCATCATAAGCATCATCACTGTTATCATCTTATGACATCAGTATCATCATCATCATCAGTATCATCGTCATGACATCAGTATCATCATCATCATCATCATCATCATCATCACAATCATCAGTACCTTCTTCATAGTCATTCTCGTTACCATCAATTGCTTTCTGCATTTTTGCCATCATTAGCAATATAACAATTACAACAACAACAACAAAACAACAAAAACAACAGCAACAACAAAAACAACAGCAACAACAGCAACAACAACATAACTGCACAACATAATGACTGCAACATGATCCCCTTAAGAAAACAATCTACGGAGACATTTGTTTTGCTCAGAGAGAGAGAGAGAGAGAGAGAGAGAGAGAGAGAGAGAGAGAGAGAGAGAGAGAGAGAGAGAGAGAGAGAGAGAGAGAGAGAGAGAGAGAGAGAGAGAGAGAATTAGTCGAGAGCAAGAGTGAGTGAGAGAGGGGTAGGGCAGAGCTATCTAGAAGGAGATAGAGAGAGTACTTAGTGCTCAGAGTTGTAAGGTTATCCAATAAGAAGAGCAAGGCTGTGTTTTGCCTGTAATGGTGTGTATCTCTATGAGAAGTAGTCCTGAGTAATGCCCTGTTGTGTATGTATCAGTTATGCTGTATTGCACAGGACCAGGATGGTATAAGTGCGGGCCGGTAATGTGCTGTCTGCCAACACAGGCACTGACAGACACAGACTGGCCTGATAGACGAAGAGGCATAAATGAGTTAAAGATGCAATCAACAGTGGTATGAAATGTACAAAATACCTGAAAGACACTTCTGGGATCGGTTCTGACCAAACTTCTTCTTAAAATATTTTTTGATTTTTTTCTAAAATTCTGGTCTCAATTCTCAAGATATGTTCAAAGTTGTCTTATAAGTATTGGATGCTATGGGCATGAGTGGGTTAAGAGTGCTATCTGCTGACACAGGCCATGTCAGCAGTGCAGGCACAGCCCCTCTCTGCTGTAGCCGCGGCTGCCACCGCTGCCAAAATCCTGCAGGAGCAGCAGCAGAAGGAGTTAGTAGTAGGAGGCATGAGTAGGAGAAGGAGGGAAGGCGAGTCAGTTAGTAGGCAGTAGGTAGGAAGAGTGTCCTTGAGTGAAGCAGTGGATACCGAGAGAGGGAACGAGAGAGACAGAGAGCGAGAGTGGATACCGAGAGAGAGTGAGACCGAGAGAGAGGGCAGTCCTGGCTCTCAGAGGCTCAGCATGCCAGGATAACAGGGGTTTGTGTACATGATACACAACTCCTAGAGTAGCTGCTCGGCAGCTCGGAGGATCTTAACGTCTAAGAGTTAGCGAGGGGCGTCGGAATAGTCCCCATCGCTACTACAAGCTAGACAAGATGGCAGCATCCACAGCGAGGAGACGAAAACAACCCAGGCTACAACCCATACAGGTAAATCCCTGAATATGTGTATGTTTTACCATGTTGTCAGGGGCTGGGATTTGTTCAGAGGGAAGAGGGCTGCACTCTTGCATGATGTGGACTCTCTCAGGCACCTAACGGTCACTGCTGAGTACTTGTGGGATACTCTGAGGGGCAGTCGAGTGCATGTGTATCCATGTAAACTCACATACTTAGCCAGGTTGACCACCAGTGTTTTGTATGTGTTGAATCTTCTGTGTAGCGCTTCTTTTACTTTTACTATATATACCTTAGTATGGGGTTGTGGGTGGGGTGGGTTGTCATTAGTAAATTCACAACAAACAGAAAACTACCATGTTCTACTTGTGTACAAACAATATTGGAAAGTGTTACTGTTATTACTCTGACCCCTTCACCCCCATGTACCCTAGGTGTCCCTAGGAGGGGGAGGGATAGGAAATCATTTTTAAAAAATGAAATCAAAATTTAGTTTGTGAGTACAATTATTGTTCAGGAACTTGCTAATTTCTCTACTCAAACAAATATATGCCTTCAATATTGGTGTGGGGGTAGGGGTTGTCATCAGAACTATATTCACAACATGTAAGCAGAATTTCATATATGTGTAATGTTTGTAGAGGGAAGCAGTTGACAGAACTCAGTTTTCCAAACAAAACTATTTTGTATGCATGTAAAAGTGATTTTTGAATCATTTCCTTTGCTACACAGGAATACTCTCACTTTCTTGGGGTGACAGAACTATAATTTCCTGAACATGAAACCACTTATGTGTATTTGTACGATTGTTTTATGAAATTGCAACATTCCCTACTTACCCATCTTTTAACCTTTCCAATGCTGAGGCTTCTTTTGTCCAAAACACAAGGATGCAAAGAAAACATCCAAATGCTGTCATGTTGGTATTCATTAGATATCTCTCACTGAGCACTCAGAGGAGTAACATGATGTGCCAGGGTTTCAGTCTTTTTTTCAGGTATCTTGCTTGATTTTGTATTGGCCAGCATAAGGGTTAGGAATAATGTAGCCATGAAGGGGTTATGTTTGGCTTGCTTTCACAGGCCTCAACGCTAACTCAAAATGATACTGGCCCTGTAGGACCAGTAACACCTAGCATCTACTGGTCCTGCAAAATGTTTACTGGTCCTACATTTTTTCTTTAACATATAAGAAGAAA